>JASAOG010000064.1:0-1200000 GCA_030265305.1 Biomphalaria pfeifferi
AAGAGAGAGAGAATGATAAAGAGTAACGAAGCGAGAAATAGGATTGATGAGATACTATGAAAAGGATCCACCAGGGATAGTTGACCTCCCAGGACAAGCTTCATTCCAAACGTCCATATTGTTAACTAGCGTTGTGTTCAGTGGCGTCACGAGGGGTAACGACTCCCTCTCTGCTGTAATGAATAGTTGATAAGGAGAACGTGTAAATGATTCCTTTGCAGTTCATAAAAAAAGAAAACGTTTGTGTGTGTGTGTGTCTTTGGATGGGGTCGGGGCTGACGGGGTTTTAAAAATGCAGATGTAACGAGTGTTTTTGGGTGTGGATGTTAAAGGTCCATCAATGCTGGTCTTGGTGCCTTCCTGGTCTTTCCTAAAAATAACACTTTGAGATAAGCGCACCCTGTGGCGATTACTGCTCAAACTTCCAAGCCGAAATTGAGGCAATTACCATAGCACTATAGACAGTGGAAAACAAATTATATGAAGGAGTGCAAGCACCATCAGATATTGTTGTCTTTACAGACTCCCAATCTACTCTGCAAGCAATTAACAGCAGCACCTCAAACAGCCCAAGAGAGTTGACAACACTCATTGTGATAATCCATCAGATGATATCAAAATTAAATATCAGTATCACACTACAGTGAATCCCTGGACACATTGGCATCATGGGAAATGAAAAGGCAGATAAGCTATCAAAGGCAGGTTCATCTATGGAACAACCAGATAGACCTGTTAACTACCTTACCCTAAGGTCAATGTTAGTCAACAATCACAAAGAGGCGGGGCTCAACCAATGGGCATCAGGAAACACAGGCAGTGCCATGTACAAAGAAATGACTACGCCTAACAAACTGGACAGTATTAACTTCCTCTCCCGCAAAGAACAATCTACAATCTTCCAACTAAGAACAGGACACACACCACTATTAAATTACCACCTGAACAAAATAAACTCCACACGACTCCCCCTTTGCAGACACTGCCCCTACCCCTTTGAAACCGTAAACCATATCCTCTTTGAATGCCCCTCCCTAATCCACCTTAGGCAGATCCTACTTCCACTACAGCCCAACATAACCAACACCAAGAAGTCAACAAATCAGTTTCAGCGACAGCTTGGTGTGTAACTGATCACGGAGTTTAAAGCAAGCTGAAGAACAATTGTAACACTTTGTTCCGCGTGTCTGTAGTTCAGATCCTGACAGTACAAAGTAAACGATATATTTAACATGCTACAACGTTTTAAAAAAAAAAGTTCTTTAAGAAGAACAACGTGTTGGCTGAGACCTTTGAATGCAGATTTTCTAGACCTAAAGTAGACTAATTAATAAAACATATACTAGTACTAGTAGCAGTAAATGAAAACACACACAAAAAAAATAGTTTGTAAGTGTTATCGGAAATAATTAATAGTGTTTATCTATAATTACTATAAGAAAGCCTTCAAGATGATCTTTTAGCTATTTGATTTTCCTTTCTTGACAATGTAAAAATGGTCAAACATAAATAAATAAAGACAATTAGATCTAAGTTCCACCAACTACTATAATAAAGACTCAGTATTTGTATTTTTCGCAGTTATAAAAAGACTGGTCTACCAATTTATTTGTATTTTAATTAAGTGATCTTTGTGTAGTATTTGTTATCCAACTCATATGTAAGAATGTGTACATGGTCTATATAGTCACAGAATGTGTACATGGTCTATGTAGTCACAGAATGTGTACATGGTCTATGCAGTCACAGAATGTGTACATGGTCTATGCAGTCACAGAATGTGTACATGGTCTATGCAGTCACAGAATGTGTACATGGTCTATGCAGTCACAGAATGTGTACATGGTCTATGCAGTCACAGAATGTGTACATGGTCTATGCAGTCACAGAATGTGTACATGGTCTATGCAGTCACAGAATGTGTACATGGTCTATGCAGTCACAGAATGTGTACATGGTCTATGCAGTCACAGAATGTGTACATGGTCTATGCAGTCACAGAATGTGTACATGGTCTATGCAGTCATAGAATGCACGTCCTCAGAGTTAATATTTTACATTCTGTCTTCATGAGTACCTCATTTGACCACCCTTACACACTGACACGACAACACATCCACACCGACCTATATTTCGTCCATTCCATCAGCCAAGAAATTAGGAACAGATTGCTAATAACGAAACCTTCAATAGACTTCAGAAACTTGCTATGTGCTTCCTCTGACATCCCAGACTTCCCTGAGCCCACATTTGCATCACGTTGCCATTCCTCTGGCTATCTCCAAGGCTATCTGCCTAATAGGCGGTAATTGTTGCTATTGGCACGCCCACTTGTCCTCCATCAGGCTTCCGTGACATTAGCTGCTAATCCAATTGCTTCCTCGGTGGGTCAATATTTATCAAACATGATGAGACGGTCAGGAGTCAAATCTGGACAGAGTGGACACGGCCAGGAATTAAAAACATGATTTAAATGCAGGGAAAAAAATCAGAAAAGTGTAATAGCTTAAAATTTAAAATCATTTAGAGAAATGCAGAATAAAAAATCGTTGTTGGACATGGGTTCTGTTAATTAATGGAGTAAAACAGGAAGCGGATGAAGGAGAAATTTTAGTTAATTTAATCAGTATAGTTTTGAGAGTAAATGCATAGATCTATACAGGAAGTACTAGTATTGTAAACAGTGTCAACAGAAAATGCGACGTATTTTACAAGTCACGAGTTATCATCTTAACGTGATGATCTAGTCTTGTTATAGTGTTCATGTTGTTTTATTTTAAAATGGCTTGTTTATTGTAACGATGAAAATAATTTGACTATCCATGCTATACAAAGTTATATTTCTTAGAGTTCCCATGATCCACGTATCTAAAGCTTATCTAAAACGTAAAATCTCTATGGCTGACAATTAATGAAAGTGCAATGTGGATATCATAGCGACGTTCACGTCTAATTAAACATTAAATTGAATCATTAATTACTACAAAAAAGCAAGATTACAAAGAAGGTGTGCTTTTTGCACAATTTTCTTGGCGAGATGTCGGCCCATGGGTCCTCGGTTTGGAGATGAGAAGACAGGTTTACATTTGGTGGAAAATGCATGAACTAGCGCTGTATCTTGTAACACAATCCATTGGTCTTGGCGAAATGTCGGCCCATGGGTCCTCGGTTTGGAGATGAGAAGTCAGGTTTACATTTGGTGGAAAATGAATGAACTAGCGCTGTGTCTTGTAACACAATCCATTGGTCTTGGCGAAATGTCGGCCCATGGGTCCTCGGTTTGGAGATGAGAAGTCAGGTTTACATTTGGTGGAAAATGAATGAACTAGCGCTGTGTCTTGTAACATAATCCATTGGTCTTGGCGAAATGTCGGCCCATGGGTCCTCGGTTTGGAGATGAGAAGTCAGGTTTACATTTGGTGGAAAATGAATGAACTAGCGCTGTGTCTTGTAACACAATCCATTGGTCTTGGCGAAATGTCGGCCCATGGGTCCTCGGTTTGGAGATGAGAAGTCAGGTTTACATTTGGTGGAAAATGAATGAACTAGCGCTGTGTCTTGTAACATAATCCATTGGTCTTGGCGAGAACAAAAGTAATCAGAGAAAAAAATAAAGTCATCGTATGAATGATCAAAAATACAGTTAGTTTAGGAAAAAATATATCAGATTATCTTATAGAGAATATATATTAGCTTATCTTATTGATAAAATATTTCAGATTATCTTATTGAGAAAATATATCAGCTTATCTTATTGAGAAAATATATCAGCTTATCTTATTGAGAAAATATATATCTGATTTTTTTATTTACAAATTATATCAACTTATCTTACTAAAAAAAAAAGCAATTTGTTTGACCCAGAATACGGACACACTGTTATCAAAAAAACGAACAACAATTTAACTTGTTAGTCAATCGTTAGACTCAGAATTAGGTGTCGAGCTATTGTTAAATTGTGGGGTCAGAAGTCAGAAGTTATATTCATTGACTGTACAATTACGACCAGTTAGTAAAAGCTGGTGTTCTAGTTTGGATTGTGGTTCAATTATTATGGTATTTGTTTGTATTTTTAAGCTAAATTAAGTTGTTGGAAATTAAACAAAATATAATAAAATGAATTCAATTTTTTTGAACTTCTCAAAGAAGAGCGACAATGGCACTTGTGTGTCCTTCCTATAGACTTACAACGAAACTAAAAGGGACACAAATCTCTCCTCATTTCGTATCGTTATAAGTTGTTCGAGTTATTCAGAATATTTGTTATGTTGTTTTTTTTCTTATTATTATATGATCATTAATGTCAATACGTTTGCTGGTTGTGTTTAAGAAACTCGGAAGGAGACAATGACTGACTTAAATGACGAAAAACTATCCAATCAAAAGTATTTTAATGAGACTTTGTTCAATCTTTCCATTTGACTTTTTTTTTACATAAGAAATATAAATTCCAAAGAGCTAAGGAGAAATTATTTATTACTTTTTTTTAATTTTCTAAAACAGATTTTTTTTTCTGTCAAGGAAAGAGAGTCCCAGGCTGTCAGATGTTGACTCTGATTGCCGCCAGATTGTAACCTTAGATCTGTCATGTACTTCCTCGGATCCGGAACTAGTTCCCAATTATGAGAGATGGTCGGTGTTTAGGCAATCAGATAGCTTTATTAGCAGCGTCTGAACTGGAGTTTAGTTTCAATTTGAGAACACTTGGATGTCACACTCTGGATTTTAATGAGTCCAAGCAATCTTTTGTTGTTTTTTTTTGTGTTGTTTTTTTAAAACTATTTTATACTTTCTTGTGATATTGTTACTACTTTTATTTTTTATTTTAATATAACATTTGTGCAGAAATCTTTGACATAGAAATTAAAAATGTGTCATTAAATTAATGTTGATTAATTTCGTGTTTTCATATAATTTCTTTCCTTCATAAAGATTATACATTTTAATTCTCTTATCAACGGTCAGAAAAATTATTTGCTTTCATTTTCAAGTGGCGTCTAACAAGAGCAAGAAGTAGACAGAAAGAGAGAGAGTGAGAGAGAGAGAGAGAGAGAGAGAGAGAAAGAGCTAGATCAAAAATGAGAGAGAATAGAGAGAGAAATATGAGAGCCAAAAAGAGAGAGCAAGAGAGAGATTGTGGGCTAAAAAAGAAATAGATAGAGAGGAGGTCAGAACACCCAAGAAAGACGAAGAAAAAAACAGACAAAGTGTGATCATGTGAATGTGATCATGTGAGTGTGAACATGTGAGTGTGATCATGTGAGTGTGAACATGTGAGTGTGATCATGTGAGTGTGATCATGTGAATGTGATCATGTGAATGTGATCATGTGAATGTGATCATGTGAATGTGATCATGTGAATGTGATCATGTGAATGTGATCATGTGAGTGTGATCGTGTGAGTGTGATCGTGTGAGTGTGATCGTGTGAGTGTGATCATGTGAGTGTGAACACTTGAGTGTGAACACTTGGGTGTGATCATGTGAATGTGATCATGTGAATGTGATCATGTGAATGTAATCATTTGAGCGTGATCATGTGGGTGTGATCATGTGAATGTGATCATGTGAATGTGATCATGTGAATGTGATCATGTGAATGTGATCATGTGAATTGATCATGTGAATGTGATCATGTGAGTGTGGTCATGTGAATGTGATCATGTGAATGTGATCATGTGAATGTGGTCATGTGAATGTGATCATGTGAATGTGATCATGTGAATGTGATCATGTGAATGTGATAATGTGAATGTGATAATGTGAATGTGATCATGTGAATGTGATAATGTGAATGTGATAATGTGAATGTGATCGTGTGAGTGTGATCGTGTGAGTGTGATCATGTGAGTGTGATCATGTGAGTGTGATCACGTGAGTGTGATCACGTGAGTGTGATCACGTGAGTGTGAACATGTGAGTGTGACCACGTGAATGTGAACATGTGAGTGTGAACGTGTGAGTGTGAACGTGTGAGTGTGATCGTGTGAGTGTGATCGTGTGAGTGTGATCGTGCAAGTGTGATCGTGCGAGTGTGATCGTGCGAGTGTGATCGTGTGAGTGTGAGTGTGATCGTGTGATTGTGATCGTGTGAGTGTGGTCGTGCGAGTGTGATCATGCGAGTGTGATCATGCGAGTGTGATCATGCGAGTGTGATCATGCGAGTGTGATCATGCGAGTGTGATCATGCGAGTGTGATCATGCGAGTGTGATCATGCGAGTGTGAACATGTGAGTGTGAACATTTGTGTGTGAACATGTGAGTGTGATCGTGTGAGTGTGATCGTGTGAGTGTGATCGTGTGAGTGTGACCGTGTGAGTGTGATCATGTGAGTGTGAACACGTGAGTGTGATCACGTGAGTGTGATCATGTGAATGTGATCATGTTAAATGATGACACATTGGAAGAATAAACAAAGTCGAGAAATAGAAAGATTGGTAAAAGTGAGACCATGTCAGAGACATGTCAAGAGAGCAAGAGACTAAGACCTGTCAATGGAAGCTCATAAAGTTATTAATATATAAAGAAAATAGAAAGATATAAAAACAATACATAACTTTAACGATAAAATGAAGCTATCAAGAAAATAGAATGATATAAACTTTATAAAAGGAATAATTTTGAACAGTAACATGAAGGCCGTTACTTCAAAGAGTTCTAAACATTCAGAATTTTATTTGTTTTTTAGTGCCCCCGTCAGGATAAAAGCCGCCTACTTTTGTGCGTTTAGTCTGTCGGTTTGTCTGTCACATTTAGATTTAAAAAAACAACAGATTAAAAGCTATTGAAATCTGATTTAAACTGTAACTTTCCTTAGCACGAAAGAAACAAATATTATGGGACCACCTTCTACAGCACCACCCTCAATCCTCATTGACGATAAAAAGCCGGATGCCGTAAATGAATTCTGCTATCTTAAATCCACGAACTCTTGTGACAGTCCTGTGCTATATTTTTATTTATGCTTTGTTCATTTTTATGATTGCAGTCTCTTGATACTTTGACATTGTGATAGAGTCAGAGTAAACAGCTCTTGGTATCTCACATTCAAGCCCTAATTACAGCTACACAACACTCACACACAGCCACACCCCTCCCAGCAACGTAAACACACTCTCGAAGTCTTTAACCAAATCTGGTTGATCGGTAGTTGAGGTCGACACGTTCGGATGCACTTGAAACCCCACAAGAAGTTTACTAATTAATACGTCTTTCTCGTGGCTCAAGAATTTCACAAAGTCAGATTTAATTACCTCCCTTCGGTCTTTATTTAAAATCATTTCAAACGTTCTGTCCCCTGTGACTTTTTGTGGTGTACGTTTCAGGTGTGACTTTTTGTGGTGTACGTTTCAGGTGTGACTTTTTGTGGTGTACGTTTCAGGTGTGACTTTTTGTGGTGTACGTTTCAGGTGTGACTTTTTGTGGTGTACGTTTCAGGTGTGACTTTTTTGTGGTGTACGTTTCAGGTGTGACTTTTTGTGGTGTACGTTTCAAGTGTGACTTTTTGTGGTGTACGTTTCAGGTGTGACTTTTTGTGGTGTACGTTTCAGGTGTGACTTTTTGTGGTGTACGTTTAAGGTGTGACTTTTTGTGGTGTAGGTTTTAGGTGTGACTTTTTGTGGTGTAGGTTTCAGGTGTTATTCTTTGTGGTATATTTCAGGTGTGATTTTTTGTGGTGTAGGCTTCATTAGTGACTTTTTGTGGTGTAGGTTTCAGGTGTGACTCTTTGTGGTGTAGGTTTCAGGTGTGACTCTTTGTAGTGTAGGTTTCAGGTGTGACTTTTTGTTGTGTTGGTTTCAGGTGGGACTTTTTGTGGTGTAGGTCTCAGGTGTTACTTTTACCTTTTGTGGTGTTGGTTTCAGGTGTGACAATTTGTGATGTAGATTTCATGTGTGACTTTTTGTGGTGTTGGTCTCAGGTGTGACCAATTGTGATGTAGGTTTCATGTGTGACTTTTTGTGGTGTTGGTTTCAGGTGTGACTCGATGAGGTGTAGGTTTCAGGTGTGTCTTTTACCTTTTTGTGGTGTAGGTTTCAGGTGTGTCTCTTTGTGGTGTAGTTTTCAGGTGTGACTTTTACCTTTTTGCGGTGTAGGTTTCAGGTGTGACAAACTGCCATAGCAAGAGATCCTTTATGCTTAATTATTGAAACGATTAACCTGTCGGACGTTCAGCGCAGCTGCGACTATTACAAAATTATCTCTCTTATGCAAGCTTCTCTGAAAAATGGCTACTGAATGTAGTGTTCACTTATTATTCTTTCATTGTTATGAACATTTTCAGGTGCTACTTTGTTCATGAAGATTTCCATTTGTAATTCTAGACCAAACGGCTAGCAACACATTTCCATGTTTGAACCATTGGGATAACATTTTGGTGTGAAGACCAAACATCTTGAAGATATTTCAATGTCCGAACACTGAACCTATGTTATAAGGAATTGATGTGTTGACCAAACATCTTGCAAGACATTTCAATGTCCGAACAGTGAACCATTGTGATAATAGTATGATGTATAGACCAAACATCTTGCAAGACATTTCAATGTCCGAACAGTGAACTAATGTATAACGGCTTGATGTATAGACCAAACATCTTGAAAGACATTTCAATGCCCGAACAGTGCAACATTGTGATAACGGATTGATGTGGAGACCGAACGGCTTGCAGTAATATTTCTCCACAAGAAAAACAGGTACATAGGAAGAAGAATAAGGTTGTTAACTTTATAACTAAATAAAATAATTTTCATTAATTTATTTCAGATTTTTTAAAGCTAAATACACTGGTATGCTCTGTGTTTGGGATGTTCTGTTAATTAAGTCCTATCTTCGATGAGTTGCCTCCCTTAGGTTTATGACAATATTTATAGCATTTATTTTATGCACATTTCGTAAATATTGTAATATAATAAGCGAGGCAACTCAACGAGGCAAGGATATTTATTCAGAGGACATCACAAGTACATTAACACAACATTTGCCTTTAGCACATTCTCTACATATCGGCTTTAGACTTGGGTGGGACCTCCGTCTCAGTCTAGTTTCTGGCAGTGCGCACATTCTGCACTATCTTGGATGGCGGTGTACATGGCGGGGTTGTATCAATACGTTTTTTTTATAAAATGGCCTCATTGTTTCGTCTTTTTCTCCTGTCCAGATTATTTTTGACCTCAATACTTTAAAAACTTATTTAAGAAATAAGGTGTTCGGATAAACGAATAATTTATGCAATCTATCATTGAAGATTGTGGCATTATTTGAACTACAAAACAAACCTTTGTTTGAACAGGATATGCAAATATTATCAATGCAATGTAAATATACACAAAATCGGTTTCACATACACACATACATGTCACACATACACACATACATGTGCAACATTCACACATACATGTGCAACATACAGACATGCATGTGAAGCATACACACATACATGTCTCACATACACACATACATGTGACACATACGCATACACGTGAAGCATAGACAAAAACATGTATATTTTTTTTCCATTTTTATTGACTGAAACTGTTTCGGAATCAAATGAATGAAATCTCAAGTTGTGAGAAATATTACTTTGTATATTGGTAATTCATTATGCATTTTTCAAACAAAATATACACAGAAAAAAATCCAAAATGCATACATTATTTATAAATCGACAAATCTGTAGAACAAATGTGTACGGGAGCAACATGTGGACAATCAAAAAAGTGTCAGTGTTTGTGAACGCAAAGAAGTTGTCTTCTAAACAAGTTTAACGATTTGTAGATTTATAGGCGAAATACAGTAAGACAAATACAGTAAGACAAATACAGTAAGACAAATACAGTAAGACAAATACAGTACGATAAATACAGTAAGACAAATACAGTAAGACAAATACAGTTTCTTGTATGTACAGCCCTTAGGACTCTTTCTGATGAGTACATCTCTTCTAATAACTAATCACGAGCATACCCATCTCTCATGTGCACCATGTCTTTTGTGTGCTAATACATTTGGATGCCATTTTTTGAATAGATCCATGGTTTGTTAAGATACTTCGGTTTGTCACAAAGTGAGCCTCACTCATTCAGTGCCATAAAGTCAGTTTCACAAAGTCAATGTCAAAAAGTCAGTGTACAATTTAATGATACAAACTGAATGTCATAAGTTCAGTCCCACCAAAGTTTCTCTTTTTACTCAAATGCAAAAAAAAAGTATGTTTTCTATGTATCATGTGCCTATCATACGACTTAGTACAGAGCAAAATATGGATCTATTTTCAAATCATTTTTTTTCTTTGTGTCGACAATTACAGAACAACCTCCAAACATTCTTTACATCCAAATAACTAACGGAAAGATTTGTTTTGTGTTTTTGTAAAACCTTAGTCAAATCACATTCTTACAAAATAGTAACAAAAATAACTTGGGTGATCTCCCTTTTTCCTCAGCAAGTTCAACAACTATTCTACTAGATCCACTTCAATAATGAAAATATGGACAATGAAAGGATGCGACACAAATAGCAGTTTTACAAGTCGTAATCTTTAAGTTCCAATTACATCACAATTATGCACATAATTTACATTTCAAGTAATTTAATAAACCTCTTCAATTAAAGATTATCTCCAAGTCTCACTAAAGACATTGTAATGTATACCTAAACGGAAGATGTGTGATTACACTGTTGGACGCCAGTGATGGTGAGAATCTTTAAGAGTTGTGTGAAAGTTATTGGATTTCTTGGATACTAACCATTATCCTAAGCTAGTTTGGACTCGAACAAGTGTTTTAACCTAGACAGTCTGCATCTGGTATCAAACATCGAACATTCCAAACCATACCCTCTGACATTATCATGACTTCCATTGACTAATTCTGTATCTTGATTAGACTTAAGCTAAGAAAATTACCAGAAATGAACACTTAGACTTTAACGCCCTAACGGAGGGGAGCCATTCGGATTATTTTCAGAGCTGTTGAAGCTAGATTCAAATGGAGAACACATCAGAAGTGACACTTGCAAGGTTGTGAACGTCCCAGCAGACGACAACCATTTCTTATTAAAAACATTTCTATGGGCTTTTATTTTCTTTGAATAGACGTGAGAGTTTTGTCACTTTGTTCCAAATAGAAGACACTAGGCTATTAGTTTCTAAAGTCGAGTAAGTCTAAAGGCTATCTATCAGTAATTAAAGGTATATTTTTGAAAATGTCGCGAATGGCTGTCAGCCAAAGAATTGGTCAAACTAACTTTTCAAAACGTTTGAGTAGACTCAGCTCAAACTAAATATCAAATTATTTGTTCCTCAGATCATTCTCAGCTGATGCTTTTTCACTTTCCCAATTCCGTCACCAGGAGAAACGTTTACTCGCATCAATTGACTAGACAGTTTAAACTTTGTGATGTTGTGTCCACACTCAACTATGGAATCGCTCAACCTAACACTGCAAACTAGAAGTCAACAAGACATCGGCACTGTAAGCAAACAACACTTAATAGAAATTTCACGTCAGTAAGCACTTAATTATACCATTTTCCTATATAAAAGAAATACAGCAGCATAATAGTATTAGTTTGGCCTTAACAACCCAACATTATATGCTTACATTCTATACACACATAATCCAAGAAATCATGGTTAATTCATTGATGACAACATGGGCTGTCTTTTTGGGCTGGTTTGTGTTTTAGTGGAAGAGGATGGAGGGGTGGGTGGGGGGGGCGAGGTTATCTTGTGTCGCTATGACATGGATCAGTGTTCCCTAACTCATTTTCGGAGATATTCTCTTGCATAATAAATGATGAAAAAATCAAGTCCTTGCAAGATACCGACTGACAGGGGAGTCAACCATCTAGTGGAAGAGCACACACTGCTGTTCATCCTCAGGTTTGTAGCAAGAACTTCACTCCAGTACAAATGTTAATCTATGTTGTCAGTGCGTTTCAATTTTTTTGGAGCTCATTGTCTAGACCTGAAGTCCGACATGAAATAAACTATCTGAGCCACAAAACAAGGAAACACCTTTGAGAACCTTCTAGACCCACAAATGTATTGGTTTCCAACGTTTGCAGTAGTCTCCACGAAATATGACGTCAGGATTTCAAATCTAAACATAAAATAATGGCTTTCTTTTTATTCGGTCGAGTTGGTGGGTTTCAACTGGATTCAACTCTAAGGCCTGGTTTGGATCTTCTGACAACTTTCAATACAATAAATACAATATGTTCTAATCTAAACAGTGACGGGTTGTTGTATCTCTTAAATGTCCATCCAAGAGCCTCGAGCTCGACACAGGGAGAAATCTTAGAAACAAGAGACTTTCTATTCATGTCTTGATATCGCAATGTCAGAGGGACATTAAATGAAGATATTAAAAAGACGCATTGACAAATCACCATTTTCACATTGCAATCCTGGCGATCTATCTAACACATCAAGCTGTAACACTTGACTTACAAACTCAAAGTTTTAACGTGGGTTCACAGTGTGTCGTGGCGATAAGTTATAATACATCGTTATAGGTCTATCCACCTCTTGAAATGTGTGACGTCACAGTGTGTCGTGGCGATAAGTTAGAGTTAACACGTAAGTCATTGTTATAGGTCTATCCACCTCTTGAAATGTGTGACGTCACAGTGTGTCGTGGCGATAAGTTAGAGTTAACACGTAAGTCATTGTTATAGGTCTATCCACCTCTTGAAATGTGGGACGTCACAGTGTGTCGTGGCGATAAGTTAGAGTTAACACGTAAGTCATTGTTATAGGTCTATCCACCTCTTGAAATGTGTGACGTCACAGTGTGTCGTGGCGATAAGTTAGAGTTAACACGTAAGTCATTGTTATAGGTCTATCCACCTCTTGAAATGTGTGACGTCACAGTGTGTCCTGGCGATAAGTTAGAGTTAACACGTAAGTCATTGTTATAGGTCTATCCACCTCTTGAAATGTGGGACGTCACAGTGTGTCGTGGCGATAAGTTAGAGTTAACACGTAAGTCATTGTTATAGGTCTATCCACCTCTTGAAATGTGTGACGTCACAGTGTGTCGTGGCGATAAGTTAGAGTTAACACGTAAGTCATTGTTATAGGTCTATCCACCTCTTGAAATGTGTGACGTCACAGTGTGTCCTGGCGATAAGTTAGAGTTAACACGTAAGTCATTGTTATAGGTCTATCCACCTCTTGAAATGTGTGACGTCACAGTGTGTCGTGGCGATAAGTTAGAGTTAACACGTAAGTCATTGTTATAGGTCTATCCACCTCTTGAAATGTGTGACGTCACAGTGTGTCGTGGCGATAAGTTAGAGTTAACACGTAAGTCATTGTTATAGGTCTATCCACCTCTTGAAATGTGTGACGTCACAGTGTGTCCTGGCGATAAGTTAGAGTTAACACGTAAGTCATTGTTATAAGTCTATCCATCTCAACATTTCTGACCACACATAGTAACTACTAAAAACAAAAGACATCCACGAATTAATTTAATAAATTGTACAATTTGTATTTATCTCTGGATTCTCTTGCAATGTATGCTATTTCAACAGAGATCTTGTAATGTTACCTGCAAAGCATTTTCTTCTGATGTAGTCAAACAAATTGAAAACAAAACATCACAAGAATTCTTAATACCTCCAGTGATTCAATGTTTTGGATGTCTATATCACCTCAGTGTTTTGGATGTCTATATCACCTCAGTGTTTTGGATGTCTATATCACCTCAGTGTTTTGGATGTCTATATCACCTCAGTGTTTTGGATGTCTATATCACCTCAGTGTTTTGGATGTCTATATCACCTCAGTGTTTTGGATGTCTATATCACCTCAGTGTTTTGGATGTCTATATCATCTCAGTGTTTTTGGATGTCTATATCACCTCAGTGTTTTGGATGTCTACATCACCTCAGTGTTTTGGATGTCCATATCACCTCAGTGTTTTGGATGTCTATATCACCTCAGTGTTTTGGATGTCTATATCACCTCAGTGTTTTGGATGTCTATATCACCTCAGTGTTTGTCATCAGTACTCACACAAATATATTCACTTTTATTTTCAAGAAGTGATCCTAAAATCTTTAAAGGGGAATCAGCACATGACGACGCCCCTGGACAAAGATTCGATAAACTCATGACGCTTTTGCTCCTGCATGTTCCTCCTGTCGCAGTAGTTCGCTTCCTCCTCTTTCTGGAGCGCCTGCAGCACTTTGGCGCTGTGCTCCTGAGCCTTGGCCCTCAGCGTGGCGATACTCTCAGTCTTCCGCTCTTCTTTGACACGACCTTTGCCCTCTGGCCCCGTCTCGTTGCCTGACAGGTCGCTATCTTCCTCACTCATTTTTTTGGAGGCTTCTAGAGATTTCTTGTGCATACCTGGCAATAAATAAAATAGAAGCATATTTTTAATTAGCATACCTGGCAATACACAAAATAGAAGCATAGTTTTATTTTACCAAAAGTAATAGGTTATCATCAGTAGTAATTCCACTTCAACTATTTAATGAGTGTATTCTTTATGTGTGTCACAATTGGTTTGGTGTCAGATGCAACGATGTGTCTATTGATGGTACATTGAGATACAATATCATGATTCCGGAGATACAAAATATAAAGTGTAAACTCAAAACAGAGATCCTCATAACTTGAATGCAAAGCTTTTATTGTGGAGTTTAAAATCACTTTAATAGTATATAAGGCTTGTCTTCGAGTCCGAAGATTAGTGAGGAATACAGTATTTCCCGTGGCTGCGCAGCCCCAGCAGTGACCTACATATTTTGCCACAAGCAGGGCAAACATAACCATTGTGGTCGATTTAGATTTTCTTTCTTTCGTCTGCGTTTGTCCTCGCCAGCAGATTTTCTTTTGGTCTCAAATGTGTATCCAGTGGCCTTCGTGAGTGACCTCCAGCTGTCTCGTTCCGAGAAAGTAGTTTTAAAATGCACTATATCTCGACTACAAGGAACTTTGAAACACATTACCATATAAGAGATGTTTTCAAGACGATTAGTAAGTTAAGACTTATACCCCTTAGAGCAGGTAAAAGAGATGCGATAAAGGTTTCTATAGTCAACTTGTCCCCATACAAGAAATGACCAAATGTTTTCTTGACCAGTTGTTGAACATGCAGCAGTTCTTCTTCTCGCATATCCTCTTGTCCTCTAGCGTGCAAGACACAATGCGCCAACAGAATGTGCTCTACTGTTTCGTCGTCCTCTCTGCATCGTGTTTCATAGTGCTCCTTGAAACGTCTATCGGGCAGTGACCCGATGACCAACATAAGATGGAAGGAATGAACAAAATATTATTTTAAGATAAATGCTATTTAACTTTTTTAAAAAGATAAAAGCTTCTAAGACAACAAAATATCAATAACTTTCATGACATGATTAGAACTATATACTACTATTGTACCCTACTTCAACTATACTATTTCAAGTATTGTCTCCCCTTCGCCATTGTAAACTAACTATTTGGATTTCAACTCAACTAGTAAGTTTTGTTTTGATATCCAATACAAGTTGCTCCAGGAGCGGTGACTAGTGATAAAACTTTGATCTCCGAACCGAGGGGTCACGGGTTCGAATCCTAGTGAATATTGGGAATTTTAATTTTGGGATTTTTAGGGCGACTCAGAATCACCTCTAATGGGTACCTGACATTTGTTTGGGAAAAGAAAAGGCAGTTAGTAGCTGTGCTGGCCTCATGACACGCTCGATTATTTTTAAAACATGTGCCCTACAGATCGTAAGGTCAGAAAGGGAAACCTTATACATGATGCTAAGGTAAGTTTTTAGCTTCTTACAAAGCTTGTATTAACTTACTCCGTTAGTCTGTCTAGTAGATAGTTTTTTATAGTTATTTCTCCCACTTCCCATTCTAAGAAACTGAAACTTAGCACAATTATTCATTGTCCATTACAGGACATAAATCAATCAAAGAATTAAAAAATGTGAAAATATATTTATTTTTTTTTATCTAGAAAAAGGGAAATAAATTTTACATTTTTTGAGAGGTATGTTTTTAAATGTGCAGTTCTTTCCCTTATTTAAGCCTTTTAAAAATTATTTAATAATAATATTTTGCTAGCTTTTATGTTTAAAAAGACAAAAATCTCCAACAACTATGACCCTTGTTTTTACTAGCACTAGACTTTGATAGAACAAAAAAGTATTTATCAAATCTTCAAGTATTTGTATTAGTTTCCACTCAGATAGCAATAATAAATAAACATTAAAGCATCAACATCAGCAACATACAAAAGTGTGTGTGTGCGTGCGTGCGTGGGTTTATAAATTGGAAATGAAATGAGCTGGGCACTTGATTACCTAATAACCAGGGCGCCGCCGAGTGCTCGATGCCCTTTTCCGCACTTTTCACAATGGCGTCGGGTAAGGGCAAGGCGTGTCTGACCATGGCGCCATACAATCCATACTCCGCCATGATGGAACTCTTGCCCCACGTCTTCTCTGTCTTCCTCCACTTGGCCCTGCGGTTCTGGAACCAAACCTGGGAATGAGAAGCAAAGTGAGACAGGGACGGCTAAAATATAGGGCTCTGAGGGCACTTTGCATACAATTCCATTTAATATTGTCCATTCATTCGTACTTTGGGCAACAAGCATTTACCAAAGTTCTCTGTTCTTAGTTGTCTTCTCTAGGTGAGTCTTGGTTGTCTTAGTGACCCTTCCCAAAATATGTCTTCTCTAGGTGAGTCTTGGGTGTCTTAGTGACCCTACCCAAAACACGTCTTTTCTAGTTGAGCCCTGAGTGTCCAAGTGACCATACCCAAACCAAGCCTTGAACCAGAAAAAAAACCTTTGGCTCAATCAATGTTTTGACAAGACAAAGACATATAGCTATAAATATCTCTTGCGTTGAAAGAAATTCCCCCGAGGCTAGACCGTACAACCTGGCATTCAATTAAAGTATATGTTGCAATGTATGGGTATAACTTTCTAATCGCAAGCTAAATGGTTGATTAATAATGATAACAAAATCCAATGTATTTTTCACTCTGAATGTATTGATTTTTTTGTAGTCAAATAGTTTAAAGTTTTTTTTTCCCTTTGATTAAATTGATACAATCGTTGTGTAGTCAAGCGGGATAAGTCTCCACACCGTTGCGGCGAACAAATGTATTACACTACAGTAGTTACGAGTTAATGTCCCTGAAAGTAACTTGTCAATAATAGTGATTCATTAATAATACTTAGACTCGACACCCCCACCCCCTCCCTTAACCTTTTAACATTGTTTGGCACGTGGGAGGTGGAGAGTTGCGCCCCTTGCATTACAATAGAATACTGCTTCCCAGCACTCGGCGTAATTTGCACAAAATAACTCAAGTTAGCTCAATAATAGATAAACTCGTTCTCCTCCCCCCTCCCCTGTTTTGCGACCTTTTAGGTCGAGGCCGTTTGTGTCAAGTAAGAGTGTGTGTGTGAGTGTAGATCTATAAGTTTGTGATGAAGTTAACCCATTAAAACCGGAGCACCGAAACGAAAGAAATTATTTATTAGACAATCGTTTGTTCCGGTTCCGATAGCGCTGCCTCCCATCTTCCCTTACGTGCACGCGTACAGTAGGGTGAGAACCGCAATCGGTAAACTAGGCAGAGCTCTTTTAACCCTCTACGCTCTTCAGCACCGCCACCCTACCCCAAACCACCAAACACACACACAATTTTTAAATGCATTATTGTTACTGGAGGTAAAAGCATCACTAAGAAGAGAGATAGAGTTAAACAAAGGACGCGCTGAACTCGACTCGTTCCGGAAGCAATGCCCCCCCCCCCCTCCCCGATGTTTGCAGATGATGTAAAATTGATGCCAAATATTGTCAAGAAAGGAGCAGCAGTTATCTTTAGGGGACGTGAATGAACAAGATGGAAAATGTAGAGCTAATGGATTGCCGGAGTTAGACTCTATCAAGTGGGGCTAGAACAAATAAGGCAATGGCTGGCGTAAAGAAGGAATGTACCAAAATATATTATTTGGGAAATATATTTTTTTACCTCTATTTAGTTTGACTCTCCACACAACGTGGCACATAGATATATATACACACACACACAGCGTGGTACAGATACTCATATAGATATACCCTTTCTAAGCACACACACACACACATACAGCGTGGTACAGATATTCACATAGATATACCCTTTCTTAGCACACACATACACACACAACTTGGTACAGATATTCACATAGATATACCCTCTCTAAGCACACACACACACACACACAACGTGGTACAGATACTGACAAAGACACTCAAATAGAATAGATATACCATCTCTAAACACACACGAGCACAAGGTGGCAGGTTATTAACATAGATATACCCCTCTCTAAACACAGACAAACACAAAGTGGCAGGTTATTAACATAGATATACCATCTCTAAACACACACGAACACAAGGTGGCAGGTTATTAACATAGATATACCATCTCTAAACACACACGAACACAAGGTGGCAGGTTATTAACATAGATATAAGGTTATTAACATAGATATACCATCTCTAAACACCTGCACCCTAACCCTAACCCTAACACCTAACCCTAACATCTCTAAACACAGAAAATAAGGAATGAACGAAAAAAAGTGTCATTTGTGACACAACGCTACAAATTTGTTTTCCTACCAGTCACTGTGCTTCATTTATTAAGTGCAGTGAATATATGATTAGATATTTCACCTACACTTTCAATAGAAGAGAAGCAGAATATTGCACTATAGACACCTCAGAATATGTATTTTTAAAGTTTCAATTACTGGAAATAATGCTTGGCGCCCGGGGCTTCCCTAACCCCCTAGCTGCTCAGTAAGGAATGCCTAATGTCGTTCCTTTAGCTTCAGAAAGACTCAATTCTAAAGTACAAAAGGCGTCCAAAACAAGCTTACAATGACAGTTTGTGTGGAAACACAAACTCAAAATCGGCCCCCAAAGTCGTCCGCTCGGGTAGGTAAAAAGCAGGTTTCAATATTTTCAGAAAGAATATCAGAAACTATGAACTACAAATTATCAACAACTACAATCTCCGTCGATACAAGAAAGGAATAGAAATAGTCTATTATTGTCCACCCGCAACACTATGTAACACTAATTAATTGTTGCTTTATATTAAATTACACTTATATTTATACTAAATAGATATTTTCGTCTATTTTTTTAAGGTCCCCGAAAGGGGAAAAGACGCTATTAGTTTTATGTGGCCTGTCTGTCCGTCTTTCCGTCCGTCCGTCCCGTTTAGATTTCAGAAACTAGAAGAGAAATGAAAATCGGACATCATAATATTTTAGATTTTAGATCATTCAAAGTTCCTGATGCAACGGCTACTTTTTTCTTTTCCGAAAGCGAAAAATGTAATTTTTAAAATTAATTATGCAAGCAGTTTTTCATAAAATTACACCATTTTTACAACTACTCACAAACACTGGAGGCTTATAGTAAGAGAGATAGTAAATTACCATTTTTTAAACACATTTATGCAAATGATTTTAGATTTTTAAAACAATTATTAATAAGTAGGTTTTCATATTATTGAACTACAGCGATGCATAGCACCGTGGAACACAAAACTTAAGGAATTATTTTTTTTTACTCAAAGGTTGTTTTTCTTGAGGCTTTGAATATGAGACGACCCTTTACAAAACAATTAGATCAATTAGATACTCATTATAAGACATCAGGTAGGCCAGGTTCACATCAAACTTCACATTCACTTTCACCTTTCCTTTGGTCTGCTGGACCGCTGGGGCACCACACAGGATCTTTCAACCTTCTTTCCCTATTCCTCTATTTGCCTTTGATAGAATTTTTTTACGATATTCTTCTGAAAAAATTGAAACCTGCCTTTTTTCCTGCCTGGATGGACCACTTCGGGGGCCGATTTAGAGTTTGTGTTTCCACACAAACTGTCTTTGTAACCTTGGTTTTTAATGGAAAAAAAAGTACTAACATAGTTAATTTTTAAATTATTTTTTTTCGCTTTCAGAAAAGAAAAAAGTAGCCGTTGCATTAAAACTTTGAATGGTCTAAAATATATTGTCAGTTTTTCAAGATCTTTTCTATTTACGGGAACTAAACGGGACAGACGGACGGACGTTCAAATTGACCACACAAAACTAATAGCGGCTATTTCGGGGGCCGTTAAAAAAAAAGCACAATGGACTAAATGTAATGAAAGATAACAATATATTTATATATAATTTAATTGTAATTCTATCGTAGTGCTCTAGTGTTACGTAACAATGATTTAGCTGTTACACTGTTACAAATGTCTAATAACGAAGTCATTCTATACGTTATTAAGAGCACTGCAGAAACACATTGAATACAGTCTTCACTGAGAGATGCCATACAGAACATCCCACTTACAAATAGTTTACCCTCATTTTATTTTCATAGTAACTTCTTGAAAAAAAAAAGGTACCATGTTCTTTTTCCCATTCCCAACCTGAAGATCAAAATATGAATTCGATATTTAGTTTGACGTATTTTGTTGGGTCTCTTTGAAAACGAACATTGCCCAGGAACTTTGCCCACAAACATTGCCCCTTTTCCCTAACTCCCGCTGCTTTTCTTTTAATTCACGTCTGAACCAATAGGCTTTACACGTTAATAAAAAACAGAATCGATACCGCCCGGCCTCGTTACCCTGATCCAATTAGTACTGCTATGAGCCCAAGTTGAAATTGGAATCGCTCGAGCGGGCAAAGACATTAGGGCGAAACTCGATTAGGAAGATCTCGTCTGCCATATTTAATTTGCGCTCCCCGCTTTATTTTTTTTTAAAGGCCGAAGTTTTTGGATTTATAAGTGAGGAGGGGGGCGGGTAGTTGACCAATCCTATCTCCGAATAATGGAGGGCAGGGGTCGGGCAGCAAGTGTCTACTTTTCCCAAATTAGGTGAGGCCGAATGTACGATGATTGGTTGAAATCGAGGAGACGTGGCGGGGAAACTGAAACTATCAATTCTCGATAGCTTACGAGTGGTTAAACTGCTGTACGACAAACTACATGATAGGATGACCGAGAGCAGGAGACTGCAACAAAACTAAGAGGTGGCCAGGAAGCCTAATGAAATGATTTAATAGTGGTTTAACCAAATTACGTCAAATAGTGGGTGTAGCCAAATGATTTTCTGTAATAAAAGAAATGGCCATTAGAAATGAAATCAAAGCTATTACGAAGCAAAATGAAACATTTATTTTTAGAATCCGTTTCAGAGTTCGTAAATGTATCTCACTGGTTGAAGACAGCAATGCATATATTTAGATCCATTGACATGGAAATTAGTTATATATCAAAACTTAGAGCAGAATACTGAACTACTAAAAGTGTCAACTGAAACCTTAGTGAAGAATAGGATTGATTAGATACAATTAGAAGTTTGTATTCTATGTATGTATCCATGTATTATAAATGTGTATATGTTATATGTAGTCTATATGTATATATGCCTATATATATGTATATGCCTGTATTCTGATGGAATGCATGTATGTATGCAAATATTTATGCATGTATGTATGTATTATGAATGCATGTATCTATGTATGTGTTATAAATCTTATTAATATATATATATATATATATATATATATATATATATATATATATATATATATATATATATATATATATATATATATATATATATAGAGAGAGAGAGAGAGAGAGAGGTGTGTTTGTATGTAAGTATGTGTGTGTTTTTGTATTTGTATGTTGCTATGTATATATGCCAATAGATGTATGTTCGATAGCATTAATGCATGCGTGTTTGTATGTATGGATGTATGTTTGAATAACGAATGTACTTATCTATCTATACGGTCATGTAATCTACACATGTATACACTGTGAAATGCTGAACTATAAAAGTAAAATAGATATTATGTTTGGTAAGACTGAACGGTAAATGTAATACTACTTATTTCTAATTTAATAATTGTATTATTTTTGTTTTGATTTACATTCATGCTACAAGTTTTATTTTATTTGTAAGTCTATGCGACAGCTTGGAAAATTCTTAATTTCAATTTATAACAAGATAGAAATAAAACGTTTAACAAACCAAAGACAAATGTTGCGAGTTCTAAAGTCAAAGGGATAGAAGCGCAAATTTTAACCATTTTACTTGTTAATTCCCTTGGATCCTTTTTGCATTTTTTTTCCATTAAAAAATCTTTATTGGCGTTGTCCTTTATGTGACAGTAAGTAATAGCGATAATGAACATTAAAAAAAATAGCTTTTAAAAAAACTATTTGATATATTATCAATCATTATGATTTAATGTTTTTGTTGGCAGGCTGTTCCTATATTGTTTAAATTGTTAAAATATAGCCTATTACATGTGGTTACAAATGGAGGATAATTATTCTCTACAACTGTATGTAACTAAGACGTCACTTGTTCATTACAAATTAAATTACTTTGTTTGCGTGGCTTGTTAAAAAAGAATTTCACGCTATCTGTGACTAACTGATATTACCTACAGGAAACAAACGCTTTTAATTTTAGTATAGAGACAGGTATAGACAGAAATATAGACAAAGACACTCGTGCAGAGACATGCACGTAGAGACACAAGAACAAACACACATATAAAGACTTATGAAACATAAAGGCACTGAAACATTTGTAGACACACGCTTTAACACAAGTAGAAACACGCTTTGGCACAAGTAGAGACACACGCTTTTGCACAAGTAGAGACACACGCTTTCACACAAGTAGAGACACACTCTTTGACACAAGTAGAGACACATGCTTTGACACAAGTAGAAACACGCTTCGGCACAAGTAGAGACACACGCTTTTGCACAAGTAGAGACACACGCTTTCACACAAGTAGACACACACTCTTTGACACAAGTAGAGACACACTTTGACACAAGTAGAAGCACATGCTTTTGCATAAGTAGAGACACACGATTTCACACAAGTAGAGACACACTCTTTGACACAAGTAGAGACATACTTTGACACAAGTAGAGACACGCTTTGACACAAGTAGAGACACACGCTTTGACACAAGTAGAGACACACTTTGACACAAGTAGAGACACGCTTTGACACAAGTAGAGATACACGCTTTGACACAAGTAGAGACACACTCTTTGACACAAGTAGAGACCCACTCTTTGACACGAGTAGAGACACACGCTTTGACACAAGTAGAGACACTCTTTGACACAAGTAGAGACACACTCTTTGACACGAGTAGAGACACACGTTTTGACACAAGTAGAGACACACTTTGACACAAGTAGAGACACACGCTTTGACACAGGTAGAGACACACGCTTTGACACAGGTAGAGACACACTCTTTGACACAAGTAGATACACACTTTGACACGAGTAGAGACACACGCTTTGACACAAGTAAAGATACACTTTTACACATGCATTTGCACAGGTAGAGCCACATGCATTTGTATTTCCAATACAGCATAGGCAATCTACTCTATTGTTCTTGGTGCAGATCACTCAATCATTAATTCTCTCACTTGCCGAGGACGATAAACTAGGAACATTTAACCCATTCCTTCTTAAGCCTAGGACAACTAAGCCATTTTCAACTGCAGCGGTTAATTTTACTGAAAATATTTTTTTTCTCAAATACAATTAACAGCCGACCATAGACATGACATATATATATAGAGAGACTGAGCGATAAAGTAAACATTATTATGGGAAACATTTGGGAAAAGATAAGTTTGTATGAGTTATACAGCAGTTATGAGCAGTGTAAAATTAAAAGTATTTATAGTTTGTTTTTTCAGCCATAACCTATATACCCCTAGAATTCTAGATTTTATATATGCCATGTTTTTTTACTATTAAATTTACATAATTAAAATAATTATAAATAGTTTTAAATACTAGATTTAGATCTAGTCTATATAAATACTATAGTAAAAAAATACTACTTACTTCTAGTACTATACTATTATACTATACTATAAACTATAATTGTAATCTGTATAGTCTAGTCTATAGTTAGTATATAAATAGTCTAGGACTAGATTGTCACTAGATCTATAATTAGTATAATCTATACTTATACTAGATCTAGTCTATAACCTGCATGCATAGATGTTAGACTGACTAGTTTAATAGTTAGTAGTAAAAAGTATGAAAAGTATTAGACCTAGTTATTACAAGTGATACTGAATTATTCTGACTTACTGAAACTGAAAGTTACAGTGCATAATATTCATTTTTTTTTCAACCTTTAGAATTTATCCTTGGCCTATCATACTACGTACATGAGAGCACGTTCTGCTCATTTTCTTTGACTTTTTTTACTAAAAACTAATTCTAACAATTGGAATCGATAAGACGACCGCCATACATTACTAAAGAAGCCATGTCAACAAGCATAGATCCACATCACAAACCTATATATATTTGCTTATGTCTATGATTATGAAACAAAGGCAAAATATTGGGAATATGGCAGTTTTGTACTTTTCAAAACTAAAGATCATAATTAAGTATTGGCTGAAATGTTAGTCCTAGAATTTATAGCTCAATTGCTGCCATTTTTTTTTCACATAGATATAGTACATAAAACATATTTGACTCCCCCCAAATAAAAATAACTTCCTACTTCCAGTCTATATTTATTTATGTCTATGCAGCCAACATTTTAATGTGTAAAGTTCAAAACAAGTGTTTCCACTTCAGCACTTATGAGCACTTTTTGGTGCGTAACTTTCGATCCATTTAAAGACTGTAGTCGATGACAATGGAATAACAAGTTTAAAAGCACAAGATCTGCCTCCATTCTCAAGTAAAAATGTCAAGTCCTAAAAATTATCACAGGGATATAAGGGCCTATCAAAAATGTGTGTGTGTGTGTGCGTGCGTTTTTTTTGCGTGTGGGGGGAAAGGAGGGTGTATAAGAACGTTTGTGAAGAGGGGTTATAAGTTGCCTCTAGATCTACATCTATGACTGGGAACATAAAATGTGTAAAGATTGAACTAAGTTGAGAAGAGTAATGTTTCTTATTTCAAACTGGATGGAGCGTTTCATTAATCTTCGGACTCGAAGACAAGCCTTGTTATTGTTATTGGAATGAAGGCATTATAATGCAGGGAGATGGAAGGCTATAAAGAAGTGTTTGCGTGTACTCTTTAGTAGGGGATTGCGGGGCCCTCGTTAGTATGACATAGTGGACAAAAAAAAAAAGCATTGAATTTCAGGTCTAGAAAATTGTGTTGTGGGTGGGGGCGTGTTCTAATGCGGGACAATTTATTGGCGTGTTTAATTGCGTTCCGAGTAAAATAAACATCTCTATCAATACTTAAACCGTAGCACAGCACGGGTATCAACGGTGAATACAGTGACAATTTTTTTTTATTTTAGGGAAGCAGCTTGAGACCCGCTGAGAGTTCGAAACTAAATAGTAAGACGTCTTACTGTTTTTTTTTGGTTGTTTGTTTTCCTGCTAATTGTTCTCTGGACTGTCCACATTTTGAACAAGATTGAACAAGAAGTCAGCAAAGAAATATTTCTTTAAATTCAAACACTTCCACGTATTCCTGCAGTACGATGATTTCATATTCCAATTATGCAAATTAACCATTTAACAGCCTCTTTACAACAGAATGTCTGTGTCTAGATCATTGTCCCAGGATGTATTGTAGTCTTAATGTTGTTCTAAATTTGTTGTTATTGTAACTCGAGACTGAAACATGGGAACTACTTTTATTTTATTTTATTGTATTGTATTGTTACTTTTATGTAACTAATTTAAATCTATAGGTCTATGGTGTATTTATCTTAAATTTGAGTTAAATCTTTATTTAGTTATGTTTTAACAATATCTATATTTCATAATGAGATATTTTGTAAGTTGACTTTGTTAATACTTATCTTGAGTCTAAAGAAAAATAATGTTAAAACAAGAAAAGATGTATCTGCTGTTTGTTTCATTTTGATAAAGAAAGTAGAGCACTACATTTTAAAGGCATTCAACTACAAATGTCTGTTGCAATACTATCACTGACAACATCAACTAAAACCACGCGTCCTTAGCAACGTCAGCTTCCGAAATTACAACATGGCCGGGAGATCGTGTGCTTTGAAAAGTAATGACTGCAATCACATGAAATTTGATCCTGTCTGGGTTAATGGTGGACTCGTTCATGGAGAGGGAGGGCTGGAACAAATATCGCCATGACCTCTTTCCGCTTTCCCAGCCATCTCTTTTTAAAATGGCGTCGTCATAACGGGTGTTGAAATGCCAAGCGATTTAGGCGACGCGCCATTACACCAGCAGAGCGCCCCAGAAGCGAGATCGATTTCTCATCGCGAGAAAAGTAATTTGCCCAAAGCGCATCTGCGAATAGTAGCCGCAACGTGTCGTGAGGAATAGCTTCAACAAAAAGACAAAATAATTAGCTAGTTGTGGGGAAGTTTCAAAGTCCCCTTTCATTTTTTTTGTGTGGGGAGGGGTGATATTCTTTTTTGACACGCCAGTAAAGTGCAGCTGTCTTGATTTCTTGACGTGATCATGTTTCAAACCGGGTGCTGTCGATTGTGGATCTAGATCTAGATATGTTAATAATAATAATAATAATAACCTTTATTATTTGTTTTACAATTTGTGTTGGGAGAAAAAGAGGAAATTCTCTTAGTCACATCTGTGTTGTCTCTTATTTGCATGTCCCGTGCATTTTCACGTCATAGACGGTCTAGAATAGATCTATCCAAATAAAATTCAGCAATAAACATACAATTTGAAGGACATTTTTTTCTCAAATACACCTGTTCTAGTCAGAACTTCATAGTCAACAGAACATGGACGCTGATCTCAAAAACAGCTTTAACGATTTTTCTGGAAATTTAACAGTTGATGTATATTGCTGAGAAAAAGAATAACTATCTTATTGGCCTCAGGGGGAAACTCTAGTTGGACCTTTATCATCTTTCAAATAAAAATGAAAAAATAAAATTTGGCTACAGAACTAGAACTAGATCTAGATTCAACATCGGTTTTGAAAGGACAACCGCGTTCTTGAAATGACTATCGCTTTCGGGAATTTCCGAATGCAAGGCTTTTCTGACTGATTCATTTAATATTCAGGAAAATTGTACGCATCGTCTTCTAAGTCTACATCTAAATGTTTATTATTGGACTATTATAAAGTGTACTACATCTATAAATTCACTTAATCAAGATTTTTTTTTCGGAGATGGGGCAGGGTAAAAAAAATGTTTCATTGTTTGTTTGTTTTTTTGTGTACATCTAGGATTATTCTTTATAAGTTGCATAAAGGATAGTATTATTAATGTTTTTCTTGTTTCTAATCTGAGATTTATTGCAAATGTAGTGAAAAAGTATAATATTGCCTTAATTAATATTTAAGTTTGATATAGATATAGAGGTAAATGTACCCTGATGTCTTTTGTCAATACAGTGTTATAAAATATATATGTATAACTTATTCGTATGTTATTTGGTGTGTCTGCTACTGACAGTTAACAGTTTTAGATTTATTTTAAAAATTGAAATCACATTTTACGCACATCGAACATACTTGAGGATTCAATGCTGTTCTTAAAGCAGATGTAATGAACTGTAGGAACATACCTATTTATTAAGAGCTTATAGAGTCTCTATATCCTCCCACCTCTCTCCTGTCGACCATGCCTTGCCCCGCCCCTCCTCCCTCCCTTAAAGTAAATTGCCATTTAGCTAGGTATTTGTATATCTTTGTGCCAGGTGCCCCGCCGTCTCGACCTCTTACAACTCTAGGCTAGAAACCTTAAGTTAACCACAACATGGCGGAGCGAGATTCCACTCGCAGTCCATTGTATGAACAACATCCAGTCTGAGGAACTTCATAATAAACTCATCTAGGGGGTAAGGAGATGGGTAGGTGGAGAGGTGTAGCGGGGAAGGGGAAATGGGTTGATTTTGAGTCATTGTGTTTCTCTTAGTTCATTAAATTAAAGTATTTCTGCAAGTCATCCTCCAGGACTATTGCATTAGTGTTTCTTCTTCCTCTGTCCTTCATTTTCTTTCGTTTTCTCTCACTCTCTCTCTCTCTTTGTCTTCTCTCTCAGTCTCTCTTTGTCTTCACTCTCTCTTTGTCTTCTCTCTATGTCTCTCTTTGTCTTCTCTCTCTTTCTCTCTTTGTCTTCACTCTCTCTTTGTCTTCTCTCTCAGTCTCTCTTTGTCTTCACTCTCTCTTTGTCTTCTCTCTCAGTCTCTCTTTGTCTTCATTCTCTCTTTGTCTTTTCTCTCAGTCTCTCTTTGTCTTCACTCTCTCTTTGTCTTCTCTCTATGTCTCTCTTTGTCTTCTCTCTCTGTCTCTCTTTGTCTTCACTCTCTCTTTATCTTCTCTCTCTGTCTCTCTTTGTCTTCTCTCTCAGTCTCTCTTTGTCTGCACTCTCTCTTTGTCTTCTCTCTCAGTCTCTCTTTGTCTTCACTCTCTCTTTGTCTTCTCTCTCAGTCTCTCTTTGTCTTCACTCTCAGTCTCTCTTTGTCTTCACTCTCTCTTTGTCTTCTTTCTATGTCTCTCTTTATCGTCTCTCTATGTCTCTCTTTGTCTTCTCTCTTTGTCTTCACTCTCTCTTTGTCTTCTCTCTCAGTCTCTCTTTGTCTTCACTCTCTCTTTGTCTTCTCTCTCAGTCTCTCTTTGTCTTCACCCTCTCTTTGTCTTCTCTCTCAATCTCTCTTTGTCTTCACTTTCTCTTTGTCTTCTCTCTCAAACTCTCTTTGTCTTCTCTCTCAAACTCTCTTTGTCTTCACTCTCTCTTTGTCTTCACTCTCTCTTTGTCTTCACTCTCAGTCTCTCTTTGTCTTTACTCTCAGTTTCTCTTTGTCTTCACTCTCTCTTTGTCTTCACTCTCAGTCTCTCTTTGTCTTATCTCTATCTCTCTTTGACTTCTCTCAGTCTCTCTTTGTCTTCTCTCTCTCTCTTTGTCTTCTCTCTCTCTTTGTCTTCACTCTCTCTCTCTTTGTCTTCTCTCTCTTTCTTTGTCTTCTCTCAGTCTCTCTTTGTCTTCTCTCAGTCTCTCTTTGTCTTCTCTCAGTCTCTCTTTGTCTTCTCTCTCTCTCTCTCTTTGTCTTCTCTCTCTCTCTTTGTCTATACTCTCTCTCTTTGTCTTCTCTCTCAGTCTCTCTTTGTCTTCTCTCTCTCTTTTGTTCCCTCTATTCAACACTATTAATGTCGCTACGCTTGCTAAAAATAAATATACATTTCCCCTTGTTGTTACACTCTGTCGTTTTCTTCTGTTACCTACGTCACGTTGACAAGCACATTTTGACATCTTAAAGAAAACATTACAAAATAAAAATAAAAAAAAACTTAATTTAAATTGAACGAACTGACCTGAATTCGATCTTCCGGTAAGTCTATTTTTAGCGCCAAAAGTTCCCTGGCATAGAGGTCAGGGTAATGAGCATCTTTGAAGGCTTTCTCCAGTTCTTCGAGTTGGTAACTTGTGAAGATAGTCCTAGGGAAAGACAACGAGTCATTAGCTGCAACTTTGAAGCCTTTTCATTGGCCATAAAATGTCAACCAAAAAGCATAAAGAAACAAAATCCTGCTGTGAAACATGCCGAGTGGTGGGAGTTGATCTTTGACAGGAACCGAAGTCAACTCTGTGTGATACATTAGAAATGAGGATAATTAGATGTTTGCGTTTTATCTGACACTCTTTAAGACGGAGAAAAGACTGGGTAGTTTGACAATACCTCTATTCATGGAACCTGGAACCTTCTGGATGGATGGGCTCAAAATCCGGGACACGGATCTCGAAAACGATTCTAACGATATTCCTAGAAATTCGACAGCTGTAGATCGTTGGGAAAAATCGACTAAGTATAAACAAGCCATTTTGTCAGCCGGTTTAATGCGATGGTCAATTAGGCTCTCGACGTTTTGGCGGAAAATGTTTGGGCCACATAATGTATGTTCATCTTATTATGTCTGTGGCAAGAATGACACATATCTATGTTTTGTGCGTGTGGCTGTGTTCAATTGTATTTTTATTTTAAAAACAATATTTATTTATTTTACCTATTAGATTTTAGATTTAAATTTGTGGTGCAGTCATATGTCACTAACCTCATAATGTGTGTGGCTCTTAATATTGTCCCCCCCCCCCCCCACCTCCAAAAAAAAAAGGGAACCTTGATAGAAACATAAATCAATGCAATTTTTGTTTTCACACGAAAATGAGCTATTAATATATAAGACCTCTAATTAAAAAAAAAAAGAAACCCAAAAAACTGATGGATGTCATCCTGTGCGTCTCGCCAATAAATGTATTTAGGTAGGGGAAGCATGTCAATAACATGGTCTCCTGCTTTACATGTTTCATATGTTCCATAAAACTTGAAGATCATAACATTCAAACCACTCACAGGATGCCGGAGGTTTTAGGCCGGCAGGGTTCAACCACGAAACCATCGGCACCCAGAGGACAGCACACGACCGGGCAGCAATACTTTAGATGTGATAATCAAATGGTCAATATTAAAATGTTTATGGGGGCAGAGGAAGAATCTATATTATATTTTCTTGAGTAAAGTCTAGTGAACAAACAACAACAATGTTTATAATGAACAAATTTTATGTCTTATAAATTATTGTCTAAACCTTTCGGGCCTAAACGGCTGCGCCAAAGGTCACCTACCTCAAGTTTGTAGAGTTAGACTCTAATATATGTCCAGTGAACATAAACTTGATTTCACCAGTCAACCATTCAATCAGTCAATAGTGAATTACTAGCGTATTTTGCACATTTAAGGAGAACAAACACTCCATTTAAATATAGAACTAATTAACTCCTAATAATTATTTACTGTGACGTTTATCATGGTTAGGATTTTGCCTTTAGCGCTGTGTGACACATCCTATAAATGTCGATACAATTTCTTCAGAACCAATTGAATTCAATCAAACTGCAGACTTCAGTGACTCGGTCAATAACACCTGCGTAGCCTACCACAAAAGCGCTACGCACTGTGTACTCACGTACATCACGCGTCACAGAGATACACGTTTGATCGGCTTCATGACCCCGGGACTCACGCGCATGATATTCAGGAGCTGCAGAAAGGTCGCCTGATAATCGTCCTCCTCCTCTGTTCTGTAGTTAGCTTCAGCTGCACGCTTCTAATCCTAACTTGAACGGGTTAATTTTCCAGTCGTTAAATAGATGAATTTTCGCGGTGAGTCTCAAATTGTGTCGTTAGCCCGCTGAGTAATGACGATCTTTCAGTCGTTCTAATCTTCTCTCAATGCTGTGGCAGCTACAGTCTGGATCATTTCCCCAAGCCCCATAGGGCAGACATTTTTTAAACTCTGTTTATAGATTTAGTTAACATCCGAACAAAAAGCTCAGGATATTGTACGCGACCTTTCTTCACATAGACACTGTTAGACATTTAGCTGAAAGACCTTTTCACTGGTGGAATACATGACCTAACTGGAATTGAGCTTCTTATGGTGGAGCATATCCTGGGAAGCTGTGACCTTTTCACAGAAGCCGGATACAAAATAGTCTCTTTGAGCCAACGTTTAACATTGATCAAGACAGTTTCCTTGTAGAGAGATGTGGACCTCCAGCCGCACAGAACTTTGAAGAAAGAAAGAGTTCTGAGTCTGTGTCATAAACATGATCAGTTCTTTTGATGACTCGATCAGATTTGAGGAACCCTATGAGCTGAGATGGTGTATACACTTTATATTATAAAACGGACTACCGGAAACAATTCTACAAGATTTAAAACCAGGTAGAAAATAGGAAAGAAAAAGAATAAGTAAATGGATGAATAATATGAAGGACCTCACTGGCCTATGTATAGCAAAAAGTTCATTGTCTCCTTCATTCATAAGTCTCATCTTCTAAAAGTCGAGAACTTGAGTAGTCTACAAGCAGCTTTGCTCTCTATTATATAACGTGATTTATATTATACAGCTTGATCTCTATTATACAAACGTGATTTGTATTACACAGCTTGATCTCTATTATACAAACGTGATTTATATTACACAGCTTGATCTCAATTATACAAACGTGATTTATATTACTCAGCTTGATCTCTATTATACAACGTGAGAGCGGCAAGGTTTGAGTCTGAGACCATTAACAGGACAGTCCGGAACATACCACACGCAGCCACCAAACGGCAAGACAGAGTCACTTTTTATATATCTAAAAATAACCAACGAAGGTGATACATGGAGACTCAAAACTGTCATTTTATTTCTAAGTTTTTGTAAGCAATGGATTATATGAGTGAGTGTAAGTGAGTGATTGAATGAATGAATTAATTAGTATAAGTGAGTTTTGGAGTGAGTGAGAAAGTTAATGGTTGAGTGAATGAGTGATTGAGTGAGTGAGTTTAATGAGCGAATGACTGATTGAATAACGAATTAACTGACTGACTTATTGAGTTAGTCAGTGACTCATTGTAATAGTAACATATGGGAATCAGAAACTAAAGACCAAATCCGAACGAAGGGAAGTAACTCAGGCATGTTCGTGATATAAAACAAATTCTTCAAGTACCAACGTCTCTTCTAACCAAAAACAAAAAGTAAAATGCAATCCTAGAAATTATTAGGCTACTAACGAATGTGGTTAATGTCAACTAAAAAATGTTATTGTTTTTCAGTATATTGACATGTCATATCGGTATAGAGTCATAGACTGACCTGTGGCATTCCCTTCTTACCCTTGCTATTCAGTTTCTATGACTAATAAGATGCCACCAAAGCAGTTTGTAGTGTACACTTTACTTCCACCTAACGAAGGCGGGATATCGAGTGACAGCTGGAGTTTAGGTCAAGACAAGAAAGAATGGGTCAAGGTCAAATTAAGGGGCGGTAATAGGGAAGGCTAAAATAAAACCTTCCAATCAATCTTTTGAGCTAATTATACATCGTCCAGCACCCAGCCATCCTCAAGTATACCAGCCCCCCCCCCTCCCCCTTTACACAGCCGCCCATTACATTCTTTGCCTACAGAAGCAGACCTAGCCTTCCCATCCCTCTAACCAATGGCCCTCGCTGTAACAGCTAAACATCCTAATTAGGACCCCCCCCCCCCTCCTTCCTCGCAGAAGAGAGCGCCTGTAATTGGGCCAATTTTCAAAGCCTAATTTGGTCAAAGACTCTGCCACGCATCTTCATGGCGCGTGCGACCATCGCCAGCGTTGCACGTGCTGGCTTGAACCATAAAGTCCCCATCTCCGCCTCTCCCCCCCCCCCCTTTTTTTTTTTAGATGAAGACGAGTTGTGAGCAGACGTTTCGATCGATCGTCTTCGTTAGATATTACAGATACTGTATCTACTCTGGTAGCCTCTGTCTCTATTCGTTAGATATTACAGATACTGTATCTATTCTGGTAGCCTCTGTCTCTAGTCGTTAGATATTACAGATACTGTATCTACTCTGGTAGCCTGTCTCTATTCGTTAGATATTACAGATACTGTATCTACTCTGGTAGCCTCTGTCTCTAGTCGTTAGATATTACAGATACTGTATCTACTCTGGTAGCCTCTGTCTCTAGTCGTTAGATATTACAGATACTGTATCTACTCTGGTAGCCTCTGTCTCTGGACTAGTAGACCTATAATTATAAGCAGTCGCCTTGTATTGACCACAAGTCGCAGCTTCCAAATCTGTTGAAATATGTTCTTTCTTTTCTCTCTCTCTTTATTTTTCGTTCTCTCTCTCTTTTATATCCCCCCCCCTCTCCTCTCTCTTGAATCTGTTTTCACCTCTCTCTCTCATTTATCACTTTATTTTCCCTTCTCTCTTTTTATCTCTTTATTTTCCGCTTTCTCTCTCTCTCTCTCTTTTGTTCCTTTATTCTCCGCTATCTCTCTTTTATCTCTTTATTTTCCATTCTCTCTCTCTTTAATCTCTCTTCCATCCCCGATAGTGCATCCCAAAGGTACCCAAAGTAGAAGTTTTTAGTTTACTTATTGGTGTAATCATCTTCTGTCACGTCCCGGTGACCAACGGGGTCTGAGAAACGTTGACCAGGTATAAACTGGTGAGATAAACTGGTGAGATAAACTGGTGAGATAAACTGGTGAGATAAACTGGTGAGATAAACTGGTGAGATAAACTGGTGAGATAAACTGGTGAGATAAACTGGTGAGATAAACTGGTGAGATAAACTGGTGAGATAAACTGGTGAGATAAACTGGTGTGATACTTCAAAGCTGTTCAAAGAGAGCTCTCTGAAATGTTAAGAACTCTTATATATTACAGACGTCACTTCAAAACAAAACAAAAAGAAGATCATTACGTCCTAAGCATGTCACGTGTCAATCTAGTCCTGCATGTTAATCAATGGCTTAAACTGGTATTCATTGGTTTTCCTGGCTGATTCAGGCAACCCAGTCCGTTCTCTAATGGCACTTGGGAAGAAAGAGTACTTGTATGAATTTGTTCTGGCGTATGTGATAAGAGCTGTCCAGACAGTGTGCACTATGATTTCATTACGTTTTGTTTTTCTAATTGTAAGTTATAGTTCCACGTAGTATAGCTATTTTACATAACAATACTCTATGAGAAGAGTTTATTATTAAATCTAAACAAATAATACACAATAAAGTATTTTGTAACAGTCTTCACTATTATCATGCATTTTGAAAAAAATGCTTTTCTTAGCTAATTAAAAAGTTTAAATATTGTGAAATGAAATGTTTGTTTCGTTTGATTGTTCTAGCATTATGTTATCCTCTTTCTGAATCTAGGACACGCAGTGGATGTTTCATGACTTTAGATAAACGTACCGCCTCTGGCAGACAACAATTTGCAGGACCGCCGACAATTTGTGGGTCATCGATCCCGCGTGCAAGCAAGTAAGCCGCCCATAATTTAGCAGAACAACTAATTGTGTTTTTCCAGCGGTGATCAGTTGTTTGGCGCGTTCACTTTAATTCAAAGGGAAATAATCGTGTTTAACTGTCGTATGCCTGCTAGCCTAGTGCATAAACATCAACGTCACGTGACTGAATTGAAATAACTGTAGACAAGGTGACGTGTCGTTTGTCTATTCGGACCTGAGATTGGCTATGAAATAACGTCAAGTCTTAAGTCAGGTGAATAGCGGGAAATTAAAATTTAGCAAAAAAAAAAAAATTATAACAGCAAAATATAAAAAAATATTTCAAAGAAAAAATAAAGCTTATATATGGAATAGCATCGCACAAACATAACCATATCTAAATACTGCAAGATTCACCTTCCTCTTTTCTAAATAAAACGAATTAATTAATTACCATTAAGTGATTTTATAATGGGTTAATTTTGAATAAGGGAAAGACATTGCACTTGACTGATGTGGTTGTGTAAGTTTAATTAACCCTTTAATACTTAGTAGAAGCAAACAATAGATAACTATAAAACTTTCTATTTGCGATTCGCTAGCACAGTGTCAGCTTTAGGATGCTTGAGTTCCCGAGGTCGAATTCAGGTCTTTCCATTTTATTTTATTTTTTGGTGTATAAATACATCCCCCCCCCCCTTTTTTTTTTCTCCCAGCTTGTCCATACTAGTGATAGGATCAAAGCTAAAAGCATGAAACTGCTAAACAGCTCAAAAATTGATAAAACTATTTCTAATCGCACAGATTTATTATTGCTAGTCTACATCTAGTACACATTGAATGACATGATATTGATGTGTATGGAGTTGCATAGGGAAAGAACCAAAGATTTTCGTTGCTTCTAGAGGGTAGGAGGTTTTTGGTTGTTTTGAAACTTCCGTCATGTCAAATGTGGTCAATATTCTGCAGTCCACTACCTCCTCCCTCCTTCCTGGGCAGATAGAACCTTATAGTGGACGCCTTGGAGTGTAATCAGCGAAATTTTGTCAATAGCTTTCTTGTCAACGTGTCCATATCATGTAGATCGTTTTCACTCAGGAGACATGAAAATAACTCTTTATTAGTATTATCATAATACTCTTATACCAGCAATTCTTGTATAGAAATCTATATTGATATAACTCTGCCATGCGCACCGCCATCTAAGCTAAAAGGTGCGCACTGTGATAAACTAGACTGAAAAGGATGTCAACATTAGGAAGAGAAGAGAACGATTTCTGCCCAAGTCTAGAGCCGAAGTGAAAAGACTGTGCTAAAGATAGATGTTGTTTTATGTGCTTGTGATGTCCTGTGAATAAACATCGTTGCCTCGTTGAATTACCTCCCTTAAGTTATTGCAATATATATTTTACTAATATCTAAACATTTTATTTCCAAAACGTTCTAACGATGTTTTCTTGGTCTAGGTGTATCATAAAGTGTCAACCTAATGGCCAGATCTAGAAAACTCAAGGTCGACCGTTACCTTGGTTTTGAAATGTTTCATTTTTCGTAAAATTTATTTTTCCGAATGACGTCAAAAGGAACAAATTTTTTACACCGCTGTCTTTCCGATTACGTCACTCGGCTTACAGCACTACACTACAAAATTCTTTGCAAACATGAACTAAATCTATTGGCCTAATTACACATTTGCGCACCATCTTATTATAGGCTGTAGTACTAATACCCTTTTCACCAAAGTAAAAGCCACCTACACGTCTCACTGCAGTTTAAGTGAAAAACAATGTATACAATACGTCTAGCACAAAAGAATGTTTTGTTTGTTTGTTTAATAAAATCTCTATCTACATAAAGTGTTTGTAAGAGTGGTGTTCGCTTAATAGAACCAACATTACAATGCTCGCATATATTTTCACGAGTAAAAAAAAATAAAAGTTTAAAGAAATATGTGAGTAGAATTAGGAAGAGACATTTAAAACTTTTTTCCTTAGACATTGGTTCACATTGAAAGGAACAAATATTTATAAATGGCACTTTAAATGGATAATACACTTTTTATAGCACAACTTTCGTGCTAATAGCAGAGCGTTATGGTCTACCCTCCAGTGTGGTTACGAGAGTCTATCTGGGAGCAGGCTTCCGTTCTGCCTTTAGGCGGTCAGCAAACATAACTCTAATCGAGAAGGGATTGGAATTCGGTTCATGTCACTCACCCACACATCCATACAGCATACATTATATCAAGCATAATGCATAAAATGTAACAAACGAGTTATTATTTTTCAAGTCGCCTAATTTTGAAAATAAAAAAACGTTATAGTCAACAACTATAAGTTTAGAGACAGAAGATATGAATATTCTTTTGTTTGATTTAAATGTTTAAGTATTTTTTTTTTTAAGTATTTTAGAATTTAATGTGATCTCATATATGTGTGAATATCAATAATATAAATCTCATATGTCAATTAGGCTATTATTTTCTCATCAAAAATTTAGATAGCTTTGCATAATTAGCATAGTCCTTTTATAAACTGTAATATTTGGTCTTCATACTAAATTATTATAACTTAAATCTTTAACATAAATTTTATGTTCATATTTTTATTATCTTGTTACAACAGATTTGATAACATGTTGTTTGTTTTAAAGTCGATTAGGGAAAAGTGCGACATTTAACTTTGCTACCCTATAACGTAGAGATTTGGCATCACGATGTTTTACACTTAAAGCCATAATGAATGCATAACAAAAGTCGTGCTTAAATGTTCCTGGATTTTATGCACTAATTTCAATATTAAACCATATTAAACCACAGTGGGCCTCGCACTTTCATAGGACCCGCGGTAATTCTAGGTGTATAAATTATTAAATTAAACCATTGTATAACTTATAACAGATTTCCCGCTGCCTCCTGTCAATTTACCAGGAGCTCCTGAAAATCTCCTGAAATTGCAAAATATACAAAAAAAGTCCTGGAAATATCCGGAAATTATTAAAATCTTTAGAAAACTCATACGAATCTCCTGAAATATATAGATCTAGACAAAAATTGACATTTTGGGGTGTCATTCAATAAGGAAAATGCCAATCCTACGCGCTATAAAAAAAAAACGGCATTATCCCGTAATTTTGGAATCTGGTGAAAGAAATTAAAAAAGGCCGCCCCCCCCCCTTTTTTTTTCTACAAAAAACATCTATTAAGACTGAGCTGGACACTGTTCCAAAAGTGACCCTTTGATTTCAATCCATCTTTTGTAACAGTGTTGAGAGCAGTCCAATTCCATTTTTCCCGTGTTCATATTCGCCCAGTTGTTGTAGCCCTGAACTACAACCAGGAATCATGCAACATTTTTGGATTGACGTGCATTTTGGTTCTTTGTGATAAACATTAAAAACTGATCTCGTTCTGACTACTCGCTTATGCTCCTGTATTTGCAACGATTATAATTGATGAGTTGTGATGGGTTTATTACAATGAACAGCGGAATGATCATGATCTATATACAATTTCTAAATAACTTTGACTGGTCAACAGTGTTACATGGTCTGGAGGTGGATATGTTAACGTGTTTGTTATTGTAAGGTAAAGTAAAATCCGAAAAAAAAACTCGAAATACAAAAGCCATTGACTGTAGAACTTTTTCAACGTTCCGTACACCTTCATAATAATAATCACGATTGTATTGTGGAGAGATGTGCATTGTATCTGACATACATTATGGCTGCCTGGTCGTGAGGTTTTATAGTTCAAACCCTGCCCGCTCCCATCCCCCGTCGTACTGCAGGAGGTTTGGACTAGGAAGTAATTATCTTCAACTCTGACGGAACTTCCGAAACATGTCAAGCATTTTACATACACGGATTCAGAGAGGCCTACAAATGTATCCAACAAATGATGTAAATGAGCCCTGAATATTTTTCTTGAGTTTAAAACAAAGCAAATAATCCAAAGAACAAGTCACTTAAACAATGACTTGAAATAAAACCTAGTAAGGCAGTATTTCTCACATTCCCGGGTGGCGACTCCCTAGATAATAACATTTTCGTTCGAGCCCAATTTAGAAGCTGGAGCCCAGAGGAGCGATGTAGGCTTCCACAGTGAGGTTCATGAATTTTTTTAAGAATGTAATAAAATTGAAAAGAAACTTAGTCACAATTTTTAGTTTTGATTTTTCATTGTTATTAAATTTCACTTATTATCTTTATCGCAACCCAAATTAGACCCCGCGCAATCCGTTTCGTTAAGGGCCCCGCAAACTGTAGGATTGGCCCTGTGACCAAGGGAACAGGTTAAGATGATTTATTTCCTCTTAGATTTAGTCTCCCCCCCCCCTCTCTTCTTCAATATAAACGGTGCCATTTGGCTATCTATTGTGTGGCCGGGACGACACCAGCTGTTTGAATTCAAGTCTGAACTACAGGCACAGAAAATCTCAAGTGATGACTTGTTCACTCAAAAGATATTGTGTTATCGGAAAATGATTTTATTTTGACTTATTGCTATTCCATTACATCGGGGAGCTATTTCAAACAAACAACTTCTATAAAGTGGAGCAATTACAAAAGTATCGACCTGTTCAAAGTGTATCAAGTAGAAGCTAGTTGCCAACATAATGGCCCAATTAAAACTCAAATGTTAACATTGGGATGTTACAAGAGTTATTAAAATAAATGGTTGCTGCGGGCGAGGGATGCTAGCATAACACTAAACGCTAAATGGCGGGGTCCGACATCCTGAAGAGACGTGTCCGAGTTAGGTTTATTCATTCAGAGGAGAAGCGGCATCTTTTTTCTTTTTTTATCAATGATGAATGGATAGGTTGTGTTGCGACTTCAACGTAAAGAAAATTTACCTAATTCTTGATGTTCTTATGTAACTCCCACGGTCTATGGGTTACATTAAAATAAATACGGGCGCATTGTACTCTATACTACGTGGTAGCCCTGGGCACTGGACGGCAGCAAAGTCTGCTCCAACCGCCACAAGATTTACAGAACATAGAAAGAAGCACTCAACGGCCAATTCATTTAGCTACGTTGGTGTTTTGTGACAGGGACAGCGCCAAACTGGAGTCTGGACAGCAACAGAGACAGAAAATTTTAAGAGATAAATTTTCAATAAAAATTTAAAATCACATTTGATGAGCTTAATTTTCCATTCAGAAAACAGATAGTGTAAAAAAAACAATTAATCCCTATTTTATGTTAAAATACAAGAGTTCACTAAACATTTATATTTATTTTTTATCATTGGTTAATAAAGAGAGAAAAAAAAGACACAACAATATGGGGATGGAACCCACGATATTCGTGTTCTTAGTGTGAGACGCTGTCAATATAAGGACGGTGTAAAATCAGAGTGTTCAAGCACTGATGGATCTCGGGCTCCTATTTCGGTGAAAAAAATTCGGGATTTTTAGGACGCCCTTGAGTCCAGACAACTCTGATGAGTACTTACATTTGATAAGTAAAGACGGTTGATCGTTTTCTGGCCACATGATACCCTCGTTATCCGTCGGCGATAGAAACAGATGACCTTTACATGATATGCCCTCTAGATGGCAAGGGTACGTTACATACTCTATCAACTTTGCTATCCAGGAATTATACGACGAGCGAAAATTGAACTCCAAATAAATTGTTTGACCATCTTTCACATTCCTTCAAATGTTAGCTTACAGTAGAGCAGTTGAATTAAACACAAACACAATTAGTAAATACAAACAGAGAATCTACATAGTTTATTGATTTATGAAGTAATAAAAATCAGCAATTTGACCTTGTTTCATGTGTCCTGTATCCTGATGGATTGCTTGGAACAAAGTCTTGTCTATAACTCGTCTAATATAGCCGAATTCAATAACAGTGCTGCCATTCTCTAGACTAGCTAACAATAGTCATAGCATTTATTACAAACAAACAAAAAACACCAAAACAACATAATCTGTCCCTGGGAAAAGAATTTGGAACAATGTGCCCAGAGGCGTAGCAAAGTATCCGTGGACCAATGTTTCAAAATACGATGATGCCCGCCTCCCCCTTTTGAAACTTTAGGGTAAAATGGCAAAAAAAAATAATCTTCCGCCCGTATCGGTTATGGGCTGTATGCTTTGAGCTCCTTTGCGCCATTGATGTTCTCGACTCTGTGTGGGTAATTGGCTGGGGCGAAAATGAGCCCCTTTGCACTATGAATTCTACACCACTATTATTTGTGCCTACAAATCCCAGCACTGTTTCAAATTGCCACACGCATGTCAGTAAGATATTTCTTATGAGCCAGTTGGTCTGGTCATGGGAGTACAGAACGGGCTTACTCACCTGTGACGTCTCCTCTTCTTTGACTTCTTGCCTGACAAAGTGCTAGCGTCCTGGGGCTTGTCTGGGTGTAGGTAGGCTTGGTGGGGCACTGCAACAATAAGCAGAAGTGAAACAAAACGTTAGGCCACTGAACATTTTCTAAATAGGCCAGTGTGTCATATGCTCTATTGAAAATGTATGGAAGATATTAAAGATAACGTGTCTCTATTTTGGTGAGACTTTGTCAACGGTGAGAATTAATCATTTTAAAAAGACTCGATCAGTTCATTAGTGATATAGTAATACGTAATATTGAGCATCACATAAAATAAAGATAAAGCTTATCAACTTAGCTCGAGCGAACATGCCATATAAGGGCTAGAGAGGCACAACAATAACGCTATAAAGTTTTACAGTAATCTGGAACTAATTATTATACTGTTCTATATGGTTGTTATAATTCAAGACTTCAATGAAGCTTAATATGATTTTAAAATATGTTCTTGATTCAGCACCAAACTGTGTCCTTCTAGTGAAAACTTTTACTGCGTCGATAACATTGTACAAAAGTAAACATTTCGGATAAGATTTAATTTTTTTTTTTTAAACCAATCCATCGATCCTTTTTACAGGTATCCTTTCGACCAATTATGTCAGAATTATTACAGAACTCAACGCTGTTATTAAATGCCATGTTTTTTTCATCCTTGTTTCCCCCCACCTCTTTACACAAACCTGCAAACAATCAGTGTGTGTGTGTTCCTTAGTACAGAGTTCAGAAACGTCCATTGTTATCTAATAAAATGAGAAAAAAAATAGACTTAAGAGAGTGAAAGTTGAGTTCCAGATCTTTTGAATGAAAAAGAAAATGTAGGTCAAGCACCTGACCAGAAGGGAGATCGATTCAACGACCAGTGATTGGATTAGCAACAGGACCTCTAATTAGCTGATCCAACCACTTGAGTGTCAGAGAAATGTCCAGATCAGACAGGGGAAAGGATCGCATTGTCGTCAATGACGCTAGTTCAGGCGATGGCATTGAGAGTTCTCTCCCTTATTTTAAACAACCGGAAAAAAAAAAAAAGAATGGGAAGGGGAGAAGGAAAAAAAAGGGGGGGGGGGGAAGGGAGATGGTGAATGGAGCATGTTCAGATATTAGCAAGTCATTTCATTGTCTGGAATTGAAGCTAGATCCCTTCCCTGGATAAAATATTAACGTAATGTATTTAGAAGCAGGTAGTGCAATGTTATAATGCTCAGTCATTGCGTCAATTAAATACTTTGAAACACTATTCGCTTTGGTTAGTCAACATTTGTGTGTGTGAAAAGTTTGAAATATCTATGCGGATAACTATCAATTATTTTTTGGTGTTTCTGGAGTACAGAATAAATGAACTATTGTTAAGCTAGGTAGTTTAAATGGCATAGGAGAATTTGTGTGTACTTTTGAGCACTAAGGGGGGCGCGGTGGTTGAGTGGTTAAGCGCTCGGATTCCGAATCTGGGGTCCTGGGTTCGAATCTCGGTGAAGATTTTGAATTTCGGAATTTTTAGGGTGTCATGTAGCCAGCACAACGACCAACCGCCTTAACTTTTCACCAAATAATGTCAGGTACCCATTAGAGCTGGGTAGACTCAGAGGTCCCCAAGGATTCCGAAGTTGAAAATCCCAGTCTTCGGACCCGGGACCCTCGGTTCGGAAGCTAAGCGTTATACCTCGCCTCTCTTAAGTCTTATTAAATAATGTAATTATTTTGAAAAGGTTCAATCTTTTTTTTTAAAGGAAACCTCAGAATTTGCGCTATTCAATTTTAGCTTTGTCATCATAGGAATCCTTGGGCCTCTTTTTTGGGCTCAATCTCTTATTTGTGTGCCCATCTCCGTGACTACTTATGATACTTAAAGAAAATGAAGTTTATAAGATTACTATTCGTCTTAAATTAGGTCTAACTTATAATGCATACTAATTATCTTTTTCTCTTTAAAAAACTGCTTGCATAACTGACTTTTAAAAGGAGATTTTTCCCTTTCAGGAAAAAAAAAGTAGCCGTTGCATCAGAACTTTGAATGATCTAAAATATTGTGATGTCTGATTTTCAATATCTTTTCTAGTTTACAAGTTCTAAACCAAACGGACGGACAGACGGACAGACCTTTCGCACAAAACTAATAGATTCTTTTCCCCTTTCGGGGGCCGCTAAAAATGGATTTTTTAAAAGATTTTCGCTATTAACTAACCAATTTCAAGGACGCTAAATTTAACTTTAAAATTTCCAATTTAAAAAAATCTCAAATAGAAAAGTGGAAACAATTCTGCAGTGCAATAATAAGCTAAAAAACAAACGCACCAGAATGCTTGCTATATTTAGGTTTTTTCTTCATGTATGAAAATCTCCACTAGAAATTGCCTACTAACAAAGAGAAGAGAACTGTGTTTCAAATGTATCGTAGATGTCTCCACTTGACATCTTGTGACACAATTTAGACCAGATACTGTTTAGCCTTATAAAAAGTCTCAATATTTATCCATTTTCACGACCTAAAAGATGACGTCGATTTCTTCTAATGGATTGGTCGGATCGCTCCAGACGAGTTTAAAATAATTTAGAGTCAAAGCACTTCTCTTCTCTTTTCAAGTAACATCTGTAATCTGTAAGAGATACATTGTATTGACAAGTGAGTAAACTTCAAGAAAGAATGTCTCAACCACCACGCGATTGTCAAGACGTACAAGATGTTGTCATTGTTCTCTTCTTCTCTCCATTTTCTAATCAAACATTGTTCTCTTCTTCTCTAAGTCTCAGTTCATCCATTTTCTAATCAAACATTGTTCAACTCATCCAGATGGAGATGTCGTTCTGGGACAATGAAAAAGTGATTGAAAGAAGACACTCTCCATATTCGAGAAAACTTTCTTTGATGTGGCTAGCTGGCAGTCCACCCACGTCAGTTCAGGTGCGTGTAAGGCCAGGGGCCAACAAATTGTAAGAGCATGTCCGTGGTCCAGTGTTAAAGTACGACTGACTAAGGAAAAAAAAAGGAAGAGACCTGAAGTACTTGATCCCTGACACCTTGGCCCTCATGTCCAAGTAACACTTGAACTTTCTTAAAAGGGAAGTGACCGAAGTGAAGTGTGGTCAAGCGATGGTCAGTTAGATTGAACAAGAGGTAGAGACACTTTGTTTGAATTTGTTGAGGAGCTTAGACAATACAGTTCAGTGAAATCAGGCGACAAGGGGAAGTAATCCGCGAATTCCATTCAACCTTCGTTTTCCGTCATTGCATTGTAGCTGAGAAAGGGAAGAGAGTTAGGTCCCTTAGCTTTACTTTAAAGAGTTGATTACATATGCAAGTCTGAACTTGATCGGCATTTCTATACCATGCGGCCCGTTAATTGTATATATCATGGGCATCCATTCCTACCTGTCCTCAGAATCATTCTGTTAGGTTTGATAATGTATCGATAACTGTACGCGTGCAAACAGTGGAGTCCATATTCATCACTAAGTGTTTGACCTACAAGATTGGGGTATAGTAATAGCAATGCTACGAATGTTGGCTATTACATTATTTCAGGAAAAAATTAGTCTTAGACTGTAGTGTAGACTGTAGTGTAGAACCTGTTGAAAATATTTTTTAACCCGACGCTCAGAGGGCCCAGTTTATAAGAGAATATTATCAAACCTTTAACAATTTAATACGTTCCTTAGTGCCACCCATGCGGCCTTTCGGTGGTCTTACCGGCCCATTTGGATACCGGCCCACCGGGCATTTGCCTGAATGCCAATATAGCCACTCCGCCCCTGGTAGCTAGGGTTACCAGACGTCCGCAAGACGAGAACAGGCTCTCATTCTGGAGGTCGCTTTCTCCGTCTGGCTTCAAGTGTGAAGATGTGTGACTTTGTTGTTAATGGCAAATAGCCTTCAATCGAATGCATTGCTGTAGAGTCTTCCTTCAATGTAGGCCTTATGTTGTTTTGTTTGTTCATCAGGTAGTGTGTATACTGAATTGAAGCTAACTAGAACCAAAGGGTATGTGGAGATGGAGTATTCATTCTTAAGGGAAAAGTGTATTACACTGTAAAATCTTTTATACAATGTTAGGGGAGAAAGTCCGTGGGCCCTTTGATGGGTGTCACTTACTGTACAGCAGCTATTGCATGAAATTTATTTTTAGATTATTTGCAGGGCATCATGGCTGACATGTTAATTTAAAACGATAACGGCTTTTAACAGTAGCTTGGACTTTCTTAGAAAGGGGGGTAAGAGATAGAATTTAAAAAACGGATATTTTCAGTTTTCGGAGAGCGACGACTCAAGTAACAGAATTTAAATTAAATTGTTTTAAATATTTGCGTAGTATGTATATTGTGTAAGTGATTCCTAGTTCCACAATAAAAGCTTTGTATTTATTTAAAAAGAAGATTTCAGTTTTGAGTTAACAATTTAAATTAGTATCTCCGGCATCACGATATTAATTGACAATTGTAACGTAACAAAGAACTAAACACTAAAACAAATCATAATATTAAGACATAGTTGTCATCTGGCACTCAAACATATGTAAGTATAAGAAGGGAATATTTAGAAATTTTTTTACAGATCCGACTGTCATTCCAATCGTTCCATTTGATGAAATCCCACCGGCCCATTGCCCGAATGCCCATGTGACCAGTCCGCCCCTTTAAGGAAGAAGAAATGAAAGAATAATAACATATCAGAATGGATTAACATAATGTGAGCATTTAGCCTCGCCATGAACTGTACGACCTTATTGTCTGAATTAGCTCTTCAGAGTGGCCATCTCTTAGTGAGCTTGGAGATAGAAAAACTAATAGATTTCTTGCGCAAACACACGCACAGGCGTAAGATCCAAACCGGTCTCGTCTAGTCTAAACCACCTACAACCAACATAACCTTTCTTTGTTTGTCTATTTGTACTTCGAACACGTGAAGACAGGGTTATTGTATTATATCCTTAGCGTACACGTGAAATGCAGCGCCCCTTAAGCTCCCCAACTAACACACAAGACTTAAAGGTGGATGCAACGTAATAGCCGCACAGTTCTAGGGGTTTGCGTTCTTTCCCCAGCGTTAAGCCTCGTCACTAATCCTCTCCCTTACCCCCCTCTATCCCGCCCCCTCTCTTGTACAGAACACATGTGTGAGCGGTAACTCCAGAACAGAAAGATTTGTAAGTAGGATACTTAAGATAACTAGATGAATTGTGGACTTGAATAAGTGCATGCTTCAATGCGTGTGTTTGTGTGTGAGAGATAGATAGAGAGAGAGAGAGACAGACAGAGAGGGAGTATGAAGATGCAACGAGAAAATAGTGCATTTGTCTGAGAGACAGAGAGTGAAAGAGGTACAGAGTCAATAATAATTGTATCGTCCATATATGATTATTTTAAGGTATTAAGCAATGGCTTCAAAGTGCCTCAACAAAAAAGATAGATTAGATAGATAGATAGATAGATAAATAGATAGATAGATAGATAGATATTTTCACATTCCTTGAAGAGGATGGCTGCCTAGTCGTGCGGCTTGCGCGCTGGACTGTCGTTCGATTTATCGATGGTCGAGAGTTCAAACCCTGCCCGCTCCCATCCCCCGTCGTCCTGCGGCAGGTTTGGACTAGGAAGTAAACTATCTTCAACTCTGAAGGAACATCCGAAACATGTCAAACAAACAAGAGTCTATTAAATGAATTACTAACTCAGGCAAATTTTGCGCATCGTCGTCTAAGTCTAGATCCAAAGGCCTATCATTGGAATATTATACAGTGTAGTAGATCTATATTTCTCGAGCGTAAGGGGGATTGGAGAAGGGGAAAAAAAAATTTTGTATTGTATTCTCTTTAGTTATCAAGAGAAAAATAATCGCTCTATAAGCTGTATAAAGGTGGTATTATTTAAGGTTTTCTTAATTATAATTTATCTGAACGTAAAGAAGAAATGTATTTTTATATTACTTCTTTTTATTACATGTTCAAGTTCAATGGACTCTTTGGGTTATCATCTCATCTGTCCCTTGACTTACGTCAAATGAATGTTTCAGTCATTCATCTGGAGAGAGGCCGGTTCGTTCTTTCCTGTTGTCCAGCCAGCTTCTCTTTGGACATTTTCTGCCCTTTCTTCGTGCTCTTTCCATTGAACCTTTGAGGGCCACTTTTGAAAGTGAGTCATGTTTTAGAATATGACCAAAACTAAACAGCTCAGCACTCGTCTCCTCAAAGTATTAAAGAGTTCTCTTCCTTTTGTAAAAGTACAAACTCGGTTGTCTTCTTTTCCTGTAATTAACATTGTCTGATCTTATAAACTTTTTGTTAACTCTGTATCAACAAAGTGATCATGGTATCTAATTTGCCTGTGTTCTTGGTTTTTTTTTTTATACCAGTTTCACACAAATGTAGTTCCTTTTTTAATGATAAACAAAGGTTACTTATCGACCAACCGATTAGATCTATTCTAATTAGGCGACTAGCAGACGACAGTGCGACCATCAGGTCATCTCACAGACAGTACAATAAACGACTTGGTGCAGAAGTCAACGAACATCCGGTGATTCTGATCAAGTCGTGAGAGAAGAATCTTTCTCTGTAAGCTTGAACGTTCACTAATTAAGAGGGAGCTAATCCTTTACAGACAGCAGCATCAATCAGATCTGGTTTGGCGCTATCGATCGGTTCTCTCCCCTTGTTTCTTTTAGTTTCTACGGCTTACTGGGTTTTTTTTTCGGGGGGGGGGGGGGGGATATTTGCTACTAAGAATTCCAGATGCTTCGTTATTTAAGGAAATCAACGGTTTAGAAGTCGATAGTTGATAAATGGAATGCTTGAGAGATGAGACAACTGATTCTGGGGATATTTCTTCAGACATTTATGGCCTGTTAAAGACTAGCACACAGAACGGGAAAACCTACAAGTTCTGTTGAAATAGTTCCGTGTCCATGAAGACAACTGGCTAAGCCACAATTAAAGGCGAACACTCTAAGACTCTCTCTTTCTTATAAGCCATAAAGAAAAAACTAAAAAAATTTTTTTTTACAAAATATACACGTATTAATTGCACAAAATGTATACACATTTACTTTAATATTGTTTGGCATTGGTAAATTAAAAGCGATTGGTCGTTGTGCTGGTCACAATACACCCTCGTTAACCGTTAGCCAAAGAAGCAGATGAACTTAGGCCCCATAGATAACTAGCTCTTAAAGCGGGCTTTATTTACTTAATTTACATAATTTTTTTTTAAAAGTCCCCCTAAGAAAAAAAAAACACTTAACACAGCGACCATTTTTCCCTTCCTTTGCAGTCTCCATTCAGCAGTGAATGTTAACTAAGTCTTACAAACGAGAGCCAGGTCGATGTAACACTTTAGAATACTCTCTAGACAGGTAGCAAAGTTCATCTGTTCATCTGCGACATGCTCGAACTTTTACAAAAGAAGTTTTCAAAACAAAAGTATTCATCTAGATTCACATTGACACCCTCATTTTGTTTTTATACTATTACTACGACAAGCTTGCAAACTTTTCATGTTTTCGCGAATCACAAAAAAAAATTAAAAAATCGGAAACTTACTTGAAAGTTGCCTGTGGTGGGGGGGGGGGGGAGTATTTCTAAATCGGCTCTAATGATTTTCCTAGAAATTTGACAGTTTATAAATAACTTTGTAAAAAAAAACAACAACAACGAAAGATAAAACGTCCCTGATTGGCCACACAGGGACAACTCTTAGTTGACCGTTCTACTAGTTCAACATTGAATCCTCTTACAATCGACTTGGACTCAGTCTTTTCCTATTGAACACGTTTTCCGCGGGAATTCCCGCTCTCGATTTAAATGTTTCTTTGTGTTCAGTGAAGAGTTGATGAAGTCAATTCAGGGACATGAACATTTTGCGCACCGTCTTCTGTAGCACTCCTGAGTTGGACTGTTGAATAGAAGAACTGGAGAATGCAAATCTGATGGAAAGACTCCTTGCAATGCTAGAACGTTCCAAGCCTTAACTAGAAAGAGAAGTTCTAGAATAGCATCAGCTTCTTCCAGGAGAAACTGAACTTTTTTTTTATAGAACATGTAAAATGTTTTGTAAAATGTTTTACATGTTTCGGATGTTCCTTCAGAGTTGAAGATAGTTTACTTCCTAGTCCAATCCTCCCGCAGGACGACGGGGGATGGGAGCGGGCAGGGTTTGAACTCTCGACCGTCGATAAATCCGAACGACAGTCCAGCGCGCAAACCGCACGACCAGGCAGCCATCCTAACTATATGTATAGCTTGACCACACTGAATACAATGGTATATGACTATGTGTTTATTTTAATTAAGTCTTACATTTTGACTTTGGTTACAAAATATCTTTTTCGCTTGGTGTAACATGTAAAAATGTTTGTTTGTAAAATATTTTACATGTTTCGGATGTTCCTTCCGAAGATAATTACTTCCTAGTCCAAACCTCCCGCAGGACGACGGGGGATGGGAGCGGGCAGGGTATGAACCCTGGACCGTCGACGAATCTGAACGACAGTCCAGCGCGCAAACCGCACGACCAGGCCGCCAAGAGACTTTTTGTTTAAAGTCTACCATGACATTCCACTGCAAACATTAGATCTACTATCAACCTTTCTATTAACTACTAGATTGCTTCAAAAGTTTTACTGGTTTTGTATTTGTTTAATCAGGGGGTTCACAATCAATTTGTCTAGGCAAGTGACTCTATGTTTACATTCAAGCTTAAAAGTAACCATGTGACTAAGTAACGTGACTTTGTATTTACAGTCACTAGTCACAGGAGGAAGACAGCGGGAATAGAAAATCTATGAAACTTGACATTTGCATACATTTGGCCCGGAGCGGTCATCTGACAAAATTATCCTGGGTCGGACGTGAATTCGTCACCTTCCTTGTCCAATGAGATGAGACAACGCCCCCTAAGGCTTTCATGGAGAGGCTTGCAGTGAGCGCTCTCTTGTAACGTGAGCGTGTGTTCTTTACTCCTTCTCTTTCTCTCTCTCTCTCTCTTTCTCTCTTTCTCTCTCTCTTTCTCTCTCTCTCTCTCTCTTTCTCTTTCTTTCTCTGTTTCTTTTTCTCTATTTCTTTCTTTCTTTTACCCCGTCTCTCTCTCCTCCCTCTTTATGTTCCCTCTACTCACTCAATTTCTTTCTTCTACGTCTTTCCTCTTTCTTACTTAATCTTCCCCCACCTTCCTCAGGTTCCCTCTTCCTCGCTCATTCTTTCTCTCCTCTATGTAACTCTCTCTTTGTAATTTCAGTGTGAAGTAAAATAGTAATTAGCTTCGGCAGCAGATAGTGATTGAAAGTTGGCATTCGTCCTGTACGTAAACATATAGGTCTGTGACAATCTGACCCCATGGAAAATTGTCCAGAGGAAACGAGCCCATGCGGCTTCATTGTGCACTTTGGGCAGATTATTCGTAGGCGAGATAGCACCACCTTACGTGCAAGATATGTTCCACGGGTCGTAGGTTGGGCGTCATAGTTATAAGTATCTTTAAAACAAGATTTAAGTTGTGTTATTGAATATATAATATCAATAGCGTCTGTTCTGGATACAATGTTCATGTAAACTGTATACGTTTCTGTGTACATGTCTAATACACATTACATGTCTAATACACATTACACAGTTTGCGCTGGAATGAGGCGTTACCACAAGGGGTCAATAATCACACCAGTACTAATGAAATATGAAACCTTGCAAACATTTAGGGAACAAGAAAACAAGAGCCAAAGAAAACAAAATAGACAACGAAAAGAAAAAAAAAGAAAGAAAGAGATAAAGTGAAAGAGAAAAAGAGAGAAAAAGAATGTGATTCAGAAAGAGAATTGTAAGCTCATAGGCCGCAAAAAACCGAATCATTTTATGATACATACGTTTGTGTTTAGATATTTCGTAAGTTATAATACTGACCCGCAGAGGCCACCCACGAGTTTGTACTAGAGCAGTTATACATTATTGATCTGTTACACTATTATACTTCACAAATATGTATGTACATATATATGTATGAATATCGGTCATAGTATGGAACAATATGTACAACTGATAATATACAAATGAATTTAAAAAGGAAATAATATGTTTATAATTTGGTAACTTTAACTTTTATATTATTAACTAAATAATATAAAAAGAATTGTACATCGTTGGGCATGTAATGATAGTAATAAGAAGAAGAAGTAGAAGAAGACTAGTCTTCGAGTCGAAAGATTAATAAAGCATTCAGTATTTCCCCTGGCTACGCAGCCCGAGCTGTGACCTACATATATTCGCATATCATATAATAGACTACAAGTATAAAAGTTAACTATTTTTTATTTTATAATGTTTCAAGCTTCGTCAAAAGTTATGAGTATTAATTTCATTATAATGTCGTAACAATATATACGAAATTCGTATTATATGAAGATTTGGAAATATTTAAAAGTTTTATTGTTTTTCCAATTGATTTATTAGCATGCTGTATATTGCTCAAAGGGTCAAGCATATTATGTGTGTGATGACGCAATTTAGATTGTCATATTTTTGTTCTTGTTGCCGTGTTCGCAAGAACTGCTCTATAGTTCTCTCCCCTGTTTCCTGTTTACCTTAGTTACGGAGTTGAAGCTTAAACTGGAGAGTCCAATACGGATTATTTATCAGGAAATGACAACATTGACTTAGCGACAGCTGTATGGTGCGTAAAAGTACGGTCAGCCGATCAGTTACTGGACTTGAATTCTGCCTTCACATGTAATGTTTAAGATCAGGAATTATAGTGTTATCATATAAGCAATGTATCTTTATGTATCTTCTACTCATTGCAATTTTTTTTAGAATACCTCAATTCAAGTCATTCAAGTCATGGAGGGTGGGCGGACAGCTGATCTCAAAAACGGCTCTAACGATTTTCCAAACAATTGAACAGTTGCTGTATAGCGCTGAGACAAGGGGTAACTAGCTCCTTGGCCACACGGGAAAAACTCGAGTTTGACCTTTATAATATTTCAAAGTAAAAATAATAAATGTAAATTTGGCTAGAGACTAAATCTAAGTCTAGGTCCTAATCGGTTTTGAAAGGACAATGGCGTTCTTGAAAGGATTGTCGCGTACGAGAATTTCCGAATGTAATGCATTTTTAGCGGCCCCCGAAAGGGGAAAAGACGCTATTAGTTTTGTGCGAAAGGTCTGTCCGTCTGTCCGTCCGTTCCGTTTAGATCTCGTAAACTAGGAAAGATAGTGAAAATCCGACATCACAATATTTTAGACCATTCAAAGTTCTAATGCAACGGCTACTTTATTTTTTCTGAAAGCGAAAAATTTATTTTTAAAATCAGTTATACAAGCAGTTTTTTAAAGAGAAAAAGCTAATTAGTATGCATCATAATTTAGACATAATTTCAAACGAATAGAAATCTTGTAAACTTAATTTTCCTAAACTTTTTTTTTATTGCGAATTTTTATTTATTTTTTTTTTTTTTGAGAATTCGAATAAGAGATCGAGCTTTTTCAAAACAATTAGATCAATTATAAGACATCAGTTAGGCCAAGGGAGGTGCGGTGGCTGAGTGGTAAAGCGCTTGGCTCCCGAACCGGTTCGAATCCTGGTGAAGACTGGGATTTTCAACTTTGGGATCTTTGGGCGCTAATGGGTACATGACATTAGTTGGGGAAAAGTGAAGGCGGTTGGTCGTTGTGCTGCCTACATGACACTCTCGTTAACCTTAGGCCACAAAACAGATAAAACTTTACATCATCTGCCCTATAGACCACAAGGTCTGAAAGGGGGACTAGTTAGGCCTGGTTGACATCTAACTTTACATTCACTTTCACCTATCCTTTGATCTGCGGGACCGTTGGGGCACTACACAAGATCTGTTAACCTTCTTTCTCCATTCTTATCTCTCATTTGTCTTTGATATAATTTCATTCGGATGTTCTTTCTGAAAATATTGAAGCCTGCCTGGGTGGACCACTTCGGGGGCCGATTTTGAGTTTGTGTTTCCACACAAACTGTCTTTTGTAACCTTGTTGATTCCAGAATTTAAAAATTAATGTTCAGTAAAATTTTGCGCATTGTCTTTTAAGTCTAAATCTAAATGCTTATCATTGGACTATTAAAAGGTGTATTAGATCTCTACTTTCGCTAAACCACGATCGTTTCTCGGGGGAAAGGGTGTAGGGTAAAAAAATGCTTTTAAATCTAACATTTATTAATTTGTAAGAGAAAAACAATTGCTCAATAAGTTACATAAACTAGGGTGTTGTCTGTTTAAAAAAGTATTTTACACGTTCCTCCTGGTTTGTTCTGTATAAAATGAAGTGTATAGGCCTACGTAATGTGTATGAGCTTTGTTAAATGTATTGTTTAGTACCGGTCAGGAATAAATAGTTCAGAAGAGTTATATTTTAAATAGATTTTTTTTTGGGGGGTGGGGGTCAGGTTGCACAACTTTTCTCCAACCAACATTCTCCGAATTTCTCTGTCATGACGCGATCTTCTCTGTATTTAACTTGCACCTAAATAGCGTTCGGGGGCATGGTGGCTTAGTGGTTAGCACTTTGCTTCCGAACCTGGTGTCCTGGGTATGAATCTCGGTGAAGACTTGGATTTTGAATTTCGGGCTCCCCTGAGTCCACCCAAATGTAATGGGTATCTGACTTTAGTTGGGGAAAGTAAAGGCGGTTGGTCGTTGTGCTGGCCACATGACACTTTTCTCGTTAACCGTTGTCCAAAGAAACAGATAATCTTAACATCATCTTTTGATCACATAGTCTGTAAGGGGAACTTTTTAAATAGCATTCACATCAGTGAGCAGTAATTAACAGGAAACCAGTATTCTTACAATAAACAGACTTTATACATAGAAAATGAGACTATATGTCGACTTCTATAGTAGCCAATTAAATATGCGGCCTTGTCATTGTGTTTGCAACTAAAGATAGAATCATATAAATTTCTTTTTTAAATCTTGAATTAAAAATAGTTTGTATTTTATGTGCATAAAATATGTATACTATTTTTTAAAAAAAGATAAGATATCGTGAGACTTGTAACAGCAGCACCTACATCGAACACAAAGAATATGATTGCGACACTGGATTTTAAGTAGCGTCTTTAGCTTTTGAGGTTAAAACGTGACAAGCGGATAACAGAACAAACAGAAAGAACAAAAAAAAAAAAAAACTATTTCGCCTTTTCCCTACAGCTACCGCTAAAAAAAACATTCACTTAATTTTTTATTATACATCAATAAAATGTCCCTATTTATGCATGTGTTTATAAATTTTTGTATAGATTTATATAGTACACTTTTCTTCATGCCAAGTCTATGTTTGCCTTCTGTAAAGAGTTATATTTTTGTTTAGTGCATGTCACATAAACGTCCTATAGCAGATTTGATTTGTTCTCCAGTTTGTTTTCTCTCCGTCTATTGGCTAATACATTGACCAGTTTGTTTTCTCTCCGTCTATTGGCTAATACATTGACCAGTTTGTTTTCTCTCCGTCTGTTGGCTAATACATTGACCAGTTTGTTTTCTCTCCGTCTGTTGGCTAATACATTGACCAGTTTGTTTTCTCTCCGTCTATTGGCTAATACATTGACCAGTTTGTTTTCTCTCCGTCTATTGGCTAATTCATTGACCAGTTTGTTTTCTCTTCGTCTATTGGCTAATACATTGACCAGTTTGTTTTCTCTCCGTCTATTGGCTAATTCATTGACCAGTTTGTTTTCTCTTCGTCTATTGGCTAATACATTGACCAGTTTGTTTTCTCTCCGTCTATTGGCTAATACATTGACATCCGCTCGTAACCTTTCCTTTTTTTTACGTTTACCTGTTTTCGATTTTCTGCCAAGAGTTCCCATGACAAAAGTTTGTTTGTTCCCAGAATGCCAGGCACTGATAGAGGAAACAATATGGCAGCATGTGAATTGGGCCGCCGCGACTATTACGCCGTCTGCTGGTACATTTGAGTGTCAATAGTACGACTGATCTCCCCTTCGAAGATCCTACAAATCTAGCGATACACCAGACTTTTACTGTAAAACCCTTATCTGTTAAATTTTTTGTAGTTTTCGTGGCCGAAGTTTGAGACGTGTTTGATTATAGATTTGATTTCACCAAAATCCAGCAGACAGTTTTGCAGGTTTTGTTATCCAAAGTTTCTTCAGATATGAAGATGATCGCGCTCTGGTGCAGGACATTATTGGATGGGAGCGTGCAGGGTTCGATCTCGGGCCATCTTAACGACAGTCCAACGCGAATACCACACAATTTAGCAGCCGTCTTCAAATAGTCGATGTATGAAGTTCCTGATGCCGAAACTTACTGGATAGATTTGTGGATGCCAACTTGTAAGAGAAAGAGTTGCTTGTGTCACGTTCTAAAATCACGTGACTATATCACGTGACAAAGTTAGACCCAACAGCATGAAAAAGGATTAAGTTGATTCATTAAGTTGTTAGCATGTCTTTTAGACTGAACGAGGAAAGACAAACAAGAATACAATATTGGCTAAACTATTTCCTTTTTTTTTCTTATAGGCTGAGCGGCATTCACCTCATTCCTGCTTAATGAAGAGGATTCTCAAATTCTAATCCAGAAGTAGACTAGGGTATTTCTTTTTCTAGTTTTGCTGAGCACCTAAAGGCATCACAAAAAACAACAACAACAACAAAACATTGAATCAGAGCGCGGCACTGCGCATGTGCATTAGGAGCAAAAAAGACTCTGTATAGGAAATTAATTTCGACATTGTCTTTTTGTATTAACTCTCGTTTATTTATTTATTGGTCAAAGTATTTACAGTAACAAATGTTTAGGGGATACACACAAATATTTGACAACGGGGTTTGAAGTATAAACATTTATTTAAGAACAGGGCTTGAAGTTATTTAGAGATATACTAAATTATTAAACAACGGGCTTAAAGTTATACAAAGTTATTTAATAATGGGTCTTGAAGTTATACAAAGATGGCCACATAGTATTTTAATTTTTTTTTTCTAAGTTCAGAATTTTCCAGGTTTTACGGTATCTTGTTTGAAATGAGCGACAAATGGCACTAGTCTATAATATGTCAGTCGTGACTGTGTGACACATTCCTGTCAAGGTAAGTCGCTCTGACGATAGCAGCCACCCTACTTTCCCCCAAAGCTCTTCCCCTCCCCCTCTCTGTTTTATCCCTGGACTTCTCTACAGAACATCGCCACACTTCCCCCCCCATTGTATTTGGAGGTATTTGAAGGACAAGTTTACGGCACACGTAGAGGAAAATGGGGCGAGCAGAGTAGGGTGCCTAGGAATGGGGCGCACCTCCCTGACTTTAGATTCGACTTGACACTAAAAGCCCCTAAGAGAGTTGACTTGTAAATCTATTTGTAATCAATATAAAAACAAGCTTGGTTTTCAATGCTATCCACTTCTGCAAAAATCCGAATCTTTGTCGTGTATTGATACGCTACGCTACGATAGTATACTACTTTTCATGTCTGTATTCTGGATCAGTTAGAAAAGTTTGTTGGTTTTTTTTTCTTTTAAAATGAACAAGTTTCGTCAATGACAATCGTAGTTAGAGTGACGTGATAGAGACTGGCACGATAAGGGGGGGGGGGGGGGGGGGAAACCCAGACATTAGTCTGAAATGTTTATTGGCTAACAACTTTTTCAAGATCTGATTCCATTCAATTATCTGTGTGCAATTCCAAAACACAATGAATACAATGAAAACGGGGAGGGGAGGGGCGGGCTGTTGTAAAGGTTGTGTGGGTAAGTTTCCCCTTTCAGACCTTGCGATCTATTGAGCAGATGATGTTAAAGTCATCTGTTTCTTTGGCCAACGGTTAACGAGCAGGGTGTCATGTGGCCAGCACAACGGTCAACCGCCTTTACTTTCTCCAACTAAAGTCAGGTACTGATTAGAATTAGGACTCAGTTGGGTTGGGTTAGAGTTGGGTGACGCCCTAAAAATCCAAAATTCAAAATCCTAGTCTTCACCGAGATTCGAACCCAGGACTCCAGGTTCGGAAGAAAAGCTCACTCTAGCACACGCTAATTACTCAGCCACGTCGCCCCTGTATGGGTAAGGACTTAGTTAATGCTAACATTGTTTAATAGGGACACACAAAAACTTTTCAACACTGACTGGGTGAAGGTAAAAAGGATTAAACTCATTCTTTAACATTCATCCAATGAACTCTGAATCAGAGTGTGCTAGGTTAGGAGAGAACTGTTAGTAAAAGAAAACTAAATTTTTGTGAAAAGTCTGAAGTCATATATTAAAACGTGTTGAAGCCAACCAAAGGTTGTATATATATATATATATATATAGAGAGAGAGAGAGAGAGAGTTCTGACATTGTCGGTCTGGGGACTGTTAGGCTAAAAAAAAAATGAAACGATAAAAAAACAAAAAAGTCACTGCCCAATTAATCCTGGTGACGTCAGTCAGTCCAAAAAACGAATTTGTTTTTATCAGGAGGTAAACTTAATTCAAATGCATAGATAGGAATCGCCTCGGAATCATTCAGTAGTGTAAGTAGTTTATCACAATAACAATTTTTTTTCGCAAATAGAAATCAACAAATTCAAATCCTGCTAAGTCTAGACAAACAAAACTCTCATAGCTCGGAGTCAATATTGTGAGTGCGATTTCGGGATGGGTTTGAAGCGAACCGTAGAATTTTGAAAACGACTGACCCAAGGGACCGTCTACAAGTTTAAGTTACAATCTAAACGCTCTGTTTTTTTTTAAACTTGTTTTAACACTGATATCACACCATAGAGCTCCAAATTTTAGATTTTTTTTTCTATACTATTAAATTTAATTTTTTTTAAAAGAATTATTTGAGAAGTTTAAAATATTGTAAATTAATTTGACTGGTCTTTTTAAATTCATATACTTACAATATAAATGACTTGATAAGTTTAAATAGTTTTCATGTGAATATAAATCAAAATGATTATAAATGTTTCTATTCCTACTATCAACTTGCTCATTCCTAATGGATTAAATTGCCGAAAGAGAAGGTTGAAAGGTGGTCAGAGACTGAAGGAAAAAATTCAATCAATTTATTTCAAGCTAAAAAGTATGCCTGGTTAGTGATAGAGAGTGGCTCTAATAAATAATAAAGCGTAAGATCCCCACACTGACTTTTTTCTAGTCAATGACAATTAAAATATGAGTATTCAATTTACTATATTATTTACTATATTATTTACTATATTATTTACTATATTATTTACTATATTATTTACTATATTATTTACTATATTATTTACTATATTATTTACTATATTATTTACTATATTAATTACTATATTATTTACTATATTATTTACTATATTATTTACTATATTATTTACTATATTATTTACTATATTATTTACTATATTATTTACTATATTATTTACTATATTATTTACTATATTATTTACTATATTATTTACTATATTATTTACTATATTATTTACTATATTATTTACTATATTATGTAAACCTAAAGTACGAATCGATATATGTTGTGTATAGTGGAATACAAAATATACACTACAAAAATATATGTAGAGCCAACACTATAAGTGTGTTAGGTTCTGTGGAAGTAGGTCAAACAAATATTTGGAATCAGTTTACTTATGAAACAAAACAATAAGTGAAATAGTTAAATTATTTATAATAAAACTATTGATAATAATAATAATTTTATATTGACACTAAAAAACATATTGACAAACATAAACAATTTCTAGAAACCAAGGCGGGCAATTTCAGTTCCTATATGTCTTAACATTAAACACAAAAGAAAAAAAAAACTACGCCCGTAAATGAAGAGACTATCTAAGTGTACTCAAAGTACAATATCCCCATTGTTCAAATTGTTCAAGTCATGTGATGTTATGTGATGTCATGTGATGTCAGCCGAAGAGGTGTCAATCAAGTAGTCGTCTCTGAGGTCCCAAACAATTTTAAAGAAGATTTTCATGACCTACAAGAGGGCAGTTCACTATGTAAATGCAGGCTCAGCAATAATCTACACATTTGGTCATTTTTAGCGCAAATAACTGTACTAGCAATTGTCTACAGTCTTCCTCTAGTATCAAGTTCAGGATTTATCCCTCAATAAGTGAAAGTCTGGGGGAGGGAGGGGAATTCCATCATAAAAAAAAATCGATGATAATACCTAATTATAAATGTCTTTTCTTCCTAAGCTTTGCTCAAACCCAATCGTGTTTCTTTTTTACTTTGTTTCAGGATAAGAGGTCAGGAGGATATGTACTAAAAAATGTTTAAAAGTAAAAAATTAACGTAGAACTACTAGAGAGAGCAGTAGACCCAATCTTTACATGCCATGATAGTGATTGGCTTTACTAGCACAGATTGAAGCTCATAGCCATCTTAGAGTTCATTGTGAATGAGATTGTGCTCGCCTTCGACCCTGAAGGAGGAGCTTAGTTGATAAACTAAATTAATGCATTAATTAAAATAAAAAATAGGTTAATAAGAGCAAGATGTAAGTTTAGATTCTCACATAACTCCACACGTTAATGATGATTTAGATTGATCAAATTTAAACCGACGCCAAACTTGGAAGAGGCGATGAAACTAAATAATAGGACGATAACATCTACAAATAAGATTTTAGTCTAGTCATTCTACCGTTCGCACAGAAAGGAATTATTTATTGAAATAAAATAGTTTCCGAACTGACGTGCTAAAGTGATAGAACAGATGTGATAGAATGAAACGGATTCAAGTGTTCTGCTCTTTTATCCCTATCCCCCCCCCCCCACCCGCACCCGTCACCTCCTGCCACTCATCCTCACCGCCCGGAAACACATACATTAAGAAGCACCAGATATTTGACACTCAGTTTTCAAATCTAAATTTTGACAGTTTTACAACGTACATTGTCGGCACCTTAGAGAATGGGGAGGATGGAGACATCTATGATCTGTCACTCACATTATCGCATACACACACACACACTAATTGGTACATCCTCAAAGCGTTCTTCAAGGTACTGTGCAAAGAACAGACTAACTGTCGTAGCAGCGTCATTCTAGCGTTGTAGCACTTCAGACACACACACACCAACACCCTAACAACATCACTCGCACATAACTACACACACACACAGACTTAAATTAACTTATCGTGATTTTAATATTGCATGCTATATGTATAATTGGAGTCTACTTTTTTAGAGTTAGTTTTTTTCCAAATACATATATACGTTGTATATATGTATACAGTTCTCAATTGGTGCCATAGAGACTTTTTTTCCAATATACAAAACTTAATCTAGATTTATTGGTCTTAAAATATAAGGTGTAGTTCTGTATACAGTTATCGAATGTACAACAATGTGCAGTGAAATGTCAAAAAACTCGACAATTGTTTGTAAAGAATGTCAAAGTATTTGTTGAGAAAATAGTGACTGATGCTGTGACAAGATGTTCTCTTAGGCATTCAATAGAATAAAATAAGTCAATGGTTAACATGCATGACTAAATGCATGACGCGTTGGACGTAATCATCTTCTTTTTTGAAATAACATCTGAATTCTATGAGATAAGAGAAATGAAACAAGAGACGAAACATTGACTAATATTAACAACTATGTTACTGATGAGATTCCAGGTTTCACAAAATGTATTCAATTAAATTTTAAGTCAACTATATTCTAGAAACATAAATATATACATGCAGTGCATGAATTATAAGATTTTACACATGAATATGTAAACATCTTTATAGTCTTTTTTTTTTCTTTTTTACTCAAACAATCTCTTGAGACTTTTTCTTACAAAGATTATATTAACTCTGTCTGTCTGTCTAGCTGTCTGTTTTGTAAAATGTGTGTACACGTTATTTCTCCCACGATCACGTTGAAACTTTTCATAATTGTTCATTGGACTTGACAAAACATGAATCAATTTTTAAAAAAGTAACTATTTAGTCAATTAATTACTGGTAATTAGGCTAATTATTTGGTTTAAAACCAATAATTGAAATTAATCCTTCAGTATTCACAGATATGGTTAAATCCTAAGATAATAAAACACGTTATTTCTCCCACACCCATTCTCGGATCAAGTTGAAACTTAAAACAATTATTTATTGCACCTGACAAAACATGAATTAATTAAAAAAAAAAAAAAAACAACTAATAGTCAACTAATTACTGGTAACTAATTATCTTGATTGATATCGAATAAGGGCAATAATTTTTACATTATTGAGAGCTATACTTGTAAGTGCGTAGCTATTTCCCATAGGTAACATTCTTTGTTTTGTAATACATTTAAAAAAAATACATTTTGTTGCTTGTTCTTGAATATCTTGACACATTAAATACATGCATGCAAGTATACATCAGTACCGCGACTGTGACAGAAACCGACTATATAATAGTATATATGGAGTTTGCCCAGGCTGGTTGTGATGGGAGGTAGCTTCCAAGCCCCAGTTCCATCTTTTGAAGACAGGACATCATAACCTTACCAATGGACTACTATCATTTTCTTCAAACGGACTCAACACATAGGTTTTATAGGAATAAATAACTCAACTAGAACTTATTTGCACATGCAAATCATCCAAAAATACGAAGTCCAACATTGACAATCTAGTATATACCTACCATAGGAACAAGACTTTCCTAACAAACGACTCTCGACTAACTCAAACCAAAGTCTCCAGTTACCTACTCTCTTTCTTAGAGTATCGTACACTACTTGCCGTCCTAGAGTTCAGTACACTAACTCTCTTCGAGTCTAGTCCTCTACAAACTAAAAAGTCACATTTCATCTAACTATTCACGTGGACTTGTTGACCACAATGTACAGAGCCATGGTAGACTGAAGCTATACATCTACCCTTACACTCATTCACGTGGACCTGCTGACCACAATGTACAGAGCCAGGGTAGACTGAAGCTATACATTTAGCCATACCTTTACAATAACTAACTGTTTGTAACGGATTGATTACTAAGGTTGTTGAACTAAAAAGTGTCGGATATCAAGAGTCCATTTGTATTTATTTATTTATTTATTTTTGAAGCATTATAACCGTATGGCCAAAATATGTTACATGGGTTTAAATGGGGTGTTTGTTGTCTGGAGATGTGTACTTTGTTTAGATCATGTGTTCTAGGTCTACAGGCAGCAAACAATTTTGTAAATAGATTTTTTTATATGCAATAACATTCTTTTTGTTCTACAAAGTTATATTAAACTACAAACAATAAATAAGGAGAGTTTATATAGAGGTGAGTGCAGTGAGAACAATTCAGGTTAAATTTTAAAAGTTGAAGAAAAAAAATACTACTGAAATAATATGGAAACAAAAATGAGTTTAAAATAAATAATACCTTAAATAATCATGCATTAATGCGTTCTTAATTTTATTGGTGTAGTTGTAAAATAACATGTTTATTAATTATGAACACCAAATTAATACCTTCTTTCAGTTTTAATAAAGATACACATGTTGCTATTAATCAAAGAAAAGCAGCATTTTCAAAATAAAGTAAAAATATTTGATATTTTTAAATAGGTGTCTCATAAGTTGCATACATGAAGATGTAAAAATAAATGCAAATAAACATAATTTTCTAAAACAAAATCAAGGGCACAGATTTATGCAAACACATATGTTTGTTTTTCTTAATTTTCTTATGGTTTCCGGTGTCTTGGTCACATCAGGTTCCATCTTCTGATCAATAAGGCAATCGTTGATTCAATCTACAAAAGGTGATCATCCGGCTTGTAGTTTTTTAGTGGATATAAAAACGTTCAAAGATATTCATGACACGCTTGAAGAAGTCATAGAGTGGGTTTAGACACTTTGAAAAGAGGGGAAGAGACGCCTTCTCTGACGCCAGCTACAGATAAATATTTGACACCATTGACCATTGACTCAGGACACTGACCGTTTGATCCGGGAAACGAATTAGTTGCCGGTCATCAAATAACCAGATACATCCCCCGGAAAGAATTTCAACATTCGTCTAGTTGACGATATTCTTTCACCGATGACGTCTCAAGTTGTGGATTAACTCGTAACTGAGGCACTTAACACCGGTTAGGATGAGGAGATTACTCCAACATCTGGAAGTTTCAGTTGTCGAGAGTCTGGATGGGCTGATGAGTAGTTGTTCTTGACTTATAAATGTAGTCGGATATTTAAGTACAACAGTTTCATATACACTCTTAGTGGATCCGACATTTTAAAACGTGAACAATTCGATGTGGCATCAGAAATACAAAATACAAAAACACGTCAAATGTAAAAAACATAGACATAAATAAATATAGACTGGCCGAAGGAAGTAACTTCATGTAACATGAAAACATGTATATCTATTGTATTCGGATTTCCGAATTATGAAAAATAGCATGATCTTCACGCTTAGAGATATAAAAAAAAAACACTAGTGAAAATATTATAATACTTATATAGGTTACGGCTGAAATAGATATGAATACTTAACTTTTATACTGCTCATAAATGCATTATAATAAAGTACACAAAATTGCAAGTCACAAATTTTCGTTTCATAAAACTCTTTAATCGGCCAGTCTATATTTATTTATGTCTATGGTAAAAAAACAAAACAAAAAAAAAACTGTTTGTTTAAAAACAAAGCTCACATTTAATAAAAATGCAAATTATTGCTAGTTATTTTGTATCAATCCTGTAATAATTTTTAATAGATCTAGACTTAAAATAGTATGCTTTCCGTGATTAAAATATTTTTATTTGTTTTTGCTTAGCGCAACTTATAGCTTATAGCATTCTCAGTGAGCTATCTATGGTCCAATCACATTTGTGGACCAGGTTGAGGATTGGGGGGGGGGGGGGGGGGGGAAGAAGGTTTCCATGCTGCCTCTTTTAAAGCAATTGCAATTTTTAAAAAAATGTGATCGAGTCTGAATTCGAGCTCGGGGTCTTGAGCCTCCACAGTGGAAGGCCGACATGTTAGCTACCGAGCTACGCAAGTAATTATAAAATTAGAAGTTTTTATAGTCTATTGTTAGTTAAACATTTTTAGTGAACGACCTCATTCTATTTACATTCACTCCATTTAGCTTAATACATTTTCTATATAAAACAAGATAATGAATTACGACTTATCTTATCTAAGATAAACTAGGATATGCTAGCTAAGATAAGTTCATGTCACAATGTAAGAAGAACGCTGTGTCAGTTTATTGTTTTATTCATTGAGGCCTTGAATGAGAGCTTGGTCCTTTACGAAAATGTCAATTAGATAATCATTCAATAACATCAGTTTGGCCAGGTTCACGATTGAACCATAGCTACATAACTATCGGCTCATTGAATGTGAATATTAACAATGTAATACTAATAATAGCATAAATACTTGAGATTATTATGTCGCAGCCCAGTAAGGAATGGGGTCGGGTTGGGTTCTAACAGAGGATCCTAAAGACGACAGCTGAGAGCGCTTAGCACACAAGCAGACATCATTCAGAAATATTCTTTGTATTGTAAGCTAGATCTCTAAAGTAGAAAACTAAAACAGTTTGACTTCATTTCTTTGAGGAAATCATGGCGATCTAGACTTTTGTAACAAGTGAGAGGAAGTTTTCTTGTCATTTATTATATGCAATGCTGTTGTTGTTTTTCTGATCGCATATATTAAATGATGTAACCATTTATTGCATATAAATTATTTCCTATTAAATAATCTGTATGCTTAAAATTATTAATACTCCATGGCATCATCTATGGCGTAATTGTTATTTATTTTATTTTAAGAAAGGTTGAGGAGCTTTGTCAGAGACCCGTGCAGAATGCCTGATGGGATTATAAATAAATTATGCATACCTTACCGGTTACCCATTGTAAGATAAGAATGATAATACTTTATTTTGTGTCCAATACCCTTAATACACAATCATGTGATTTCGCCTCCTAAGTTTCAGTCACAATTCCTCACCTAATGACATGATGCAACGCCGTGGACATGTTTCATCATCAGATAAGGAATAGGTGGATTGACGTCATATGCCGGTCGCCATTTTATTTTTTTAGTTTTTGATTTCATCTATTCAGAAACAAATAATTATACCACCGAGGCGTAATATTCAACAAGTGACATATTAATATACTCACAATCAGAGAGCTACGTTTTGTATATTATCATTTGCATATCTGACATCTAGATCTAGTATCAATATTTGAATTTAATAGATCTCAATTAATTGCAGTCGTTGTGATGCCTTAATTGGAGAGAGATGCTTTAAAAAGAGTTTTTTTTAATTGCAGTCTGTCTGTTAAACGCGGATCCCTGGGCGGACATATGAGGGCTGCCTTGGGTTTGTGTGAAACGCAAACTCCTATTGTAATCCTATTTAAATATAGGATAAATCTATTTTCAATTGAGAAAAAAGTACTATTTAAGCTAAAGTATTATTTCAGCTACAATACTATTAGGGCTATTGTATTTATATAACTACAGTATTTTTTGGGCCTTGGCCGTCCTAGTTATTGCGGAACCCTATGCGAAACAGATTGCGCGGGACCCAATCTGCGTAGGGATAAGCATAATTTCAAAATTAAGATTTTGTATTAGAAAATACATTCGTTTTTATTAAATGGAAGCTGACAATGTTATGTTTTTTTATCGCGCGTAAAATTGGCATCCTTATATGACACTTTGTCTATTTTTCAAGAGACTTTTATGAGTTACATTTTTTAATTTCAGGATAAGTCCATGACTTTTGGTAAATTTTGCAAATCATCAGATTTCCAGGAGCCCCTAAAAAAATCAGCTATTATATATAATTTATAATGTTTTTATTTAATAAGTTACACCTAGAATTTAGGCGGGGCCTTTGAAAGTGCGGGGTCCACTGTGACCGCATAGGTTGCAGTGGCCTAAGGTCGGCCCTGATTTGGGCCATACTACTATTAGAGCTACAGTATTTTTAATGTTACAGAACTTTAAAAGTTGTACTATTATTTTATTATAATTATTATTTTAGCTACAGTATTATTGGAAATACAATATTATTAATGTTACAGTATTATTACTAAAGTATTATTCCAGCTACCGTCATTTTACAACTTTATTATGGTTTCAGCTACAGTACTAACAGGCCTATTATTATAGCTACATTTTCATTAGAGCTAGAGTATTATTTCGGCTACGGTATTAATTAAGCTTTATTACAACTAGGGTATTATTATAAGTATGGTTATATTTAAGTTAAGTATTATTATAGCTAGAGTATTTAGAGAGGTACAGTAGAGTTACTAGAAGATCAAAATACTGACCTATGTCCAAACACGATGACATCACCGAGACACTCCCTCCCTCCCTCCCTATAGTGTGTAGCAAACAGTTCATCAACAACACACATAGATGTCTTACGTTAGAATTAATTTGACGAAAAACAATTTTGGGTGCAGGGGCGGCGGTAGGGGGAGGGGGGGCTGAAATATACATTTAGTGGGAAATTTTCCGTATTTTATATTTTCTGTGTTACATTTCTTTTCGTGTCATTTTCAAGACTTCAGTTGTTGAGATGTCTGCTGTTAACCCTGTTACAGAAGTGTATCAATGAATCACTGTGACCTTTTTTTTTATGTCATCTTTTCTTTTTTAATTCAAACTCCAGGACACAGATCAATGTTTTAGTGCTGACAGGATGGAGATTATTTGTAAATTTACAATTAGTATTATTATTATTTTTATTATTATGTTAGAAACGAAAAGTATTCATTCTCTGGCACTTCCAGGGTCGAGCTTTCTTTGAGATAAAAAAAAATTATTATTATTATCATTATCATTTTTTTAATATTATTATTATTATTATTATTATTATTATTTAAAGTTCTATTGCATTCCTATCCTTTCATACTCTTCATTTTATTACAATGGTTGCCATGATAAGTTAAAACCACTTGGCCCCTTTATCTTATATTGCAGCCCGAAGCATTTGTGTGGGCTAGTGATTAGATAGACTGAAGTGGAAATTCTATATTTCATTAGAAAAAAAACAACTAATTGATAAGTCAATAAAAAATTTATTATTATGCATTTACTCGAAGCGTTTTTGACACAATGAGCGATGCATAATACGTGAACTAAAGTCACCAGCTAGAGATAGTGTGAGATCTCTTCCCAAATATATACGAGAGATGGGACACAAGAATAGCACTAGAAAACAGTTATATGTTTGTTTTACATGTTTCGGATGTTCCTTCAGAGTTGAAGATAGTTTACTTCCTAATCCAAACCTCCCGCAGGACGACGGGGGATGGGAGGGGGCAGGATTTGAATCCGGGACCATCGCTAAATTCAAACGACAGTACAGAGCGCAAACGCACGACAAGGCAGCCATCCATATATATATATATAAGGATTAAAAATGTATAGAATGTATCTTTATATTATAATATCTAGGAACTCTATATCTAGAAATGAACACATGGAATCAATAAGATACTTATAATGAAATAATATAAGTCTACATATTAATAGACACCTGCGTCGCATGTCCCTAAAAGAGCTTGGATTGAGCGAACTAAGCATTTAGTCCTAGTCTAAAAGATGTTGAAGGTCTAGTTCAAGTCTAGAGCACGGAAGACGACCCGCTATACAAGAGCAATGAAAAACAAAACAAAACGTAGCTCCTGGAGCAGAAAGAAACGGAACAAATTGTATTCCTTCCCGTTCTACAGCATCAAGTTCATTTTCATCTTGATAGACCCCAACCTTCCAAACATGATTTATTGTAAAGTATCAAAATGTATTTCTTCAATGAGCAATAATTCAAAATCAAAATACCGGGCTTAGCCGGTGGATAAATGATTCTCCCAAAATGTAAGTCAATATTTCGGAAGACTCCATTGTCTCTTTGACCTCGCTCCCTCTCACATCGCCACATTTTTTTTCTTTCCCTGACATTTTGCTTCGTTAGTGTCTGGAGCGTGTGTGAGGTCCAAAAGCAGCGGGACGCCAAGAGCGACGCCGCAGCCCCCCTCCATGAGGAGCAGGGATGGGGAAATAATGACAAGTTCTTTCTAAAAACTTTCACCAGAATCTACCATAATAATAGGAAAATAGAGCAGTGAGACATGAACAATGTAACAAGGGCGGAGAAACCACTGAGGCGCCCTCAATGGAGTCCGTGGTACCCGAGATGCACATTGTAGAGAGACACAAACGTAACAGTGCCCTCAGGCACCTTCCGTAAATAGAAATAAATGTGACCTTACATCAGGTCTGTTTGACTGGGCCTGGTTAGGAACTTGATTCTCTCTTACTATCAATATCTTATCTTTTAATATATAAATTACAGACTTTCCTTATATAAGAGAAGATAATAACGTCCTACGTGTATCAATATGTTAATCTAGAAAATCATTGGTTTTCCTGACTGATTCAGGCAACCCATTCCATGCTGTAAGGGCAAAAGGGAAAAAGGAGAACTTATAGGAATTTATCCAAGCTTATGGAATAAGAAATGTGTTTCCGTCTTTCGGAGTATTGTATTAGGTTGTATTTCTGTACATGTATTTGTAGGTTACGGTTCAGTGATTTATGGATTATTACTGCTTTACGTTTTAGTGTTCTGCTCATTAGCTGTACTGTTAGTTGTAAACTGGTAAATTATAATCCTGCTTTACAATCAATTAGTAATTCACAGTAGGCACATTTCGCAGACCAGGGGATATCTTATCTTATCTTATATAATACAGACGTTACTTCAAAAAAGAAGTTGATTACGTCCTACGCGTCATGCATATTAACCACTGACTTAAATTCTTCCAAGTCACTGCTTTTCCTGGCTAATCCATTCCATGCTCTAATAGCACTAGGGAAGAAGGAGCATTACCTTGAAGTCACGAAAGTTTCTATCACCAGAACCTTTAAATCTTGAAAGATTTCAAACGATTTTACGTCCTTTTCAAAGTAGAAAACTATTCAAAGAGAGACACACACAGACACATACACAGACACACACACAGACAAACAGACAGACACACAAACACGCATGCACACACAAACTGAACTTTGCTATTTCAAATGTAGTACAAATCAATGTCTATTTCTCTTCTACCTCCTGTATTTAGTGCTCTACTCCTTGGTGATGCTGCGGCAAGTTCTGACACAACATTAAGAAACGATTTCCTCACATAGAAACGAATCTAAATTTTTTTAAAATCACATTCGCGATTAATTATCACAGCTCCATTTTATTTTCAGACTCAGTATCTTTTAATACTGTAAAAACTAAACTTTGTTAAGTAATTGGTTGTTACTAAATTACCAACAAAGGTAAAAAATTAAATTAGAAAAAGAGTGCGAGGTTCCAGGTTTCCGAAATAGTGAGCAGAATAAAAAAAAAAAGTTAAGCACAATATCTTTCAGGTCACACTGCAAATGCAGAAATGTATAGATAGATAGATAGATAGATAGATAGATAGATAAATAGATAGATAGATAGATAGATAGATAGATAGATAGATAGATATAGATAGATAAATAGATAGATAGATAGATAGATAGATAGATAGATAGATAGATAGATAGATAGATAGATAGATAGATAGATAGAATGGAAAACACTATTACACATCACGTATCTGTGGAGATGCATATTATGCATGTGTGTACGCTTGCTTGCGGGTGTGTGTGCGCGTGCAGGCATGTATTATCGTGTGGGTTACTGGTTATAAGCATTACCATTAAGTTGAGTCAGTGACGCAACCTGCATTCTGAGCTATCATACGACTAAATGTCATGCCTTCGAATCGTGTCTCCGCAGTCAGGCCTGCGTCGCATGCTTACCTACACGTAGCATAAGTCAACCTATAATCTACTCAAGTAATTGAGTCTAATTGCCGGCACGCAGGAAATCAATTTGAAAAACATCAATTACTTTGTGCTCACAATTATAGAGCCGTTTGCGTTATTATCAAATTACAGTGCTTTGGAACAACTGGTTAGCGTGTGTGTTTATTGTTTTCTTGTCGGGAGATGTTAACATTTAGAAGCTAACATTTCTTTTTTTGAAATTGGTGCCATGAAAATAAGAGAAGTGGAGAGAAGAAATGAATTTTTTTAAAAGTGGAATTATCTCGAAGTAAAAAGGAGATAGAGGTATAGAGATATGGATGAAAAACATGGAGAGAGGGAGAGAGATAGAGAGAGAGAAGAAGAAGGAATGAGAGAGGGAGAGAGAGAGAGAGATAGGAGAAAGAGTGAGAAAGAGAAGATATAGATTTTCAATAAAAGTGTTTTTTTTTGTTTTTTTTCAGATTTTAAAATCTTTGAGACAGACAGACAGATAGACAGCACAAAAGCAAATAGAGGCTCTTCTCTACGAGAATCGCAAAGAAAACATATTTAAAAAGTTGTTTGATGAGTGAATAATATTTTATTGATATTCTAATTATTACATAGTTGCATTGCTATTTATTTTTATTTTTCTAAACATTGATAGATCGGTTGATTAATTGATTGATTGATTGGTATAGTTTCTACAGGAAACTGTCAATAACAATGTAAAAAAAATTATTTGACTGAATCTTAAACGTATCTTTCACAAAATGAAAATAAAAATAAATAAATAAAAATAATAATCAATAATATGAATATCTTTTTTGAAAGAACCGAAAAGGCGATATTTTGATGGGAGGCTATACAGGTGATCTTGCGTTTTAACTTTGATGATCTGTTGATCAATATTAAATCAGAAATAGAAACTGATGCCTGATGATAATTCAAGAATATTTTGGTACGCTCACATTACACTGACAAAACTATGTTGAAATAATCGAAAACAAATAAAATTACCTACCTTCGTCTGCGATATTATGTTTATAACCAAAGTTTAGTTCTTCACTATGTCGGCCAACTCCGGGAAATCTCGGACCTGGTAGAGTCTGTGGGGTGGTCGTTGAAGTCAAGTCAAACCTCCATGGGTACAAGGGCCCAGTCGCCGCAGCGTGAGGGTGAGATCCGCCATGCTGAGGCCCCGATTGATGATACCCCTGGTTTTGGGGATCGTTCTGAAGCCCCTGGGGCATGTGCTGTCCTGGAAAGTACATCCCTCCCAGGCTGTTCTGCACTGCGGAGATGCCTGCTGAAGGGTCCATGAGCCCTCCGTCACCTACTGGGGACGGAGAGGTCGGCTGCCTGCAGCCTAGCCCGAGAATCTCCTGGATGGCGAAGGAGGGACGCTGCTGCTGGTACAGTTGTCCTAGATGTGGATGCGTGTGATGATGATGGTGATGATGAGCGTTGCTGTTGTAGTGACCATGGTGGGGGTGGCTGAACCCAGGGGGCATTTGAGCCGGGCCTGAGCCCATCTGAAGAAGACCGTTCATTGCGGCGGCTTGAAACTCCTCCAGGCTGGATGCACTGAGAGATCTAGCAAATAGAAATGTATCTTCACTTAAGTTTAACCTTCTCTTCAGCGTAGATAATCAGTGGCCATAAACAATTCGTGTGTAGCAAATCCAAATAGGAATACTTGAGAATACTCTAGATATGGACCGGACAATTTCTTCACTCTTTGTTGTTTTTTTTAAACAAACTCTGTGTTTTTATATCATTAGATCTAATCTAGTTTTAATACAAATATAGTTTAGTTAAGTTTCTAGAAAATAATATTAAAGGATATTTTTACTAACTATTTCTAGACCCACTATCCTACAAACCTACATATCATAATGTGTTGAATAAATGAATATATAAAAGGTTAACACCTAAGTTCAATCTATGAAATACACTTTAACAAAAAAAAAACAACGTTTATTGGGTTTAATAAGATTATTTGACAGTTTTATATAAGAAAAATGAACAGATATTTAAAATTCTATAAATCTAACAATATTAGAAAAGTCAGGAAAACTAGACTTACACAATAATTATTTTTTCTGTTGCTGAAATAGATTTAATGGTTTTGCAAAGCGGAACCCAATACACTCCACAAAAGGAGGCAGTCAAATGGAGTTAGGAAGAAACGATGAATTTTGAAGAACATTTTAGAAGTGAATGTATTCCATTAGATCTCATCGGGTTCCTGAACTCCTCAAACCTGAACATAGAATTGATGTCACAAGTGGAAGTGAGAACAGTTCAGAAACATCCGACAGATAAGACACGGCAAACAACTTCCGTCTTAGGCCAGAATCTGTTGTCTATACATTCACAGCAATACACTCACCGGCTTACGTAGTCTGCTCAGAATATCGTCTGCGCAGAGAAACTTCTCAAATAAATCTTAGACTTTGTCAAATTTTCGTATCGAGTACTTTAAAAAAAAATCTTTCTCTTTTTTTTTTTACAAATTTTTCCCCCCTCTTTCTGTGGAACTTGTCCGGGGCAAGCTTGGAGTCTTAAGCACAGCGGCTAGCGGCTAAGTAGTTTTATTAGAGGCTAATCGTTAGAACGTCTCGCGGCGTACCCCTTGGGAACGAAGAGAGAAAAGGGTAAGGGAGTGGGGGGGGGGGGGAGATTGGCGAGGGAGGAGGGTAATAAAATTTCCTTTCCAACGATTAGAAAACACCAAACCGTAGAACTTATCGTCGATTAACCTCCCCCCCCCTTTCCATTTCCCTCCCGTGTGACGCAATGACCTTTCAACGAAGGCGCACAAATTGATGACGTGGAACGCGAAGGACCGCCCCCACGGAGAACCACAGCGAATACCCTCACGCGCGTAGGGATAGATGGACGCGTAATTGGCCATCATTCCGTCTAGCCCCCGCCCATCTGTCCCCAGCCAGCCTGTCGAATTTGTGTCAGCCCTGGTTTGAAGCCACTTAAGACCCCCCCCCCCACCTCTCTCACATCATCCTCCTCCCTTTCCCTCTCTACTCACATTTATTCTGCTTGTCAAAGCCCACCTAAGCCACTTCTGGAACCGGCCCGTCTAAATTCGCTTCTCATAGTGACTGAATCGTTTGCTTTTTTTATTTATTTTTTTTTAAGGCTTCAAAGATTTTTGTCTTTTCTTTTTGTTTGGTCTAAGCCAAATAAGACCATTAGTTATTGTGTCAGGATGGGGCAGAATGGAATGGAACACATCTTGAAGTGATTCTATGGAGTGTTACATAAGTTCATAGCCACTGGCTTGACATCAAGAAGTAGTCACTATCGTGACCAGGAAATAGGCGTCGGCGTGACATCAATTATTAGCTACTAACATGAAATCGGGTAATAGTCACTGGTGTGATATCAAGAAATAGAAAAATGGCATGATATTTAGTACTAGCCAGTGGCGGGATACCAATAAATTGTCACTGGCGCGACATCAGGTATAAGCAGACACAAAAAATTGGAAGATGAAAGATGAAGAAATAAAATATTTTTTGCAAAAAAAAAGAGAAAGTGGGGGGTGTGAGGGTTGGGGTCAGAATTATTTCCTTTGTAATATCAGGAGTCAACTTAAGGGATCTCTTGCTGTGTTTTTAGGTGAAATTTTATGTTGGTATACAATTTCTTTGTTGCAATTCTTTTTCTGCACATTTAACTTCCGGTTCAATAGAAGACTTTAAAGTTCTAGATCACGTCTTGAAGAAAATAAATGCATGTAGGTAGGCCTAGGTTTCTGTCCATTCCATGAAAGGAAAAAGGTTCTAATCCAATCTCCAGTTTCTAGCTTCTGACACCACGGCTTAGTGTTAGCTTTTTCTTTTAGTTTTGTTGTATTTTTATTCTTTTTTCTTATTCTTGTTTTTAAACTATAATATTTGGGTATGGTTTGTTTGCAGGAGCCGCCTCTGACTATCTCGGAGACTAAAAGTACAACAGAAAAGTGTTTGTTTTTTTCTAAATGTCATAATCAGCACACTCCCCCCCCCCCCCCCGGACTGTTGTGAATGTCATTCCAATGTTTCTGTTCCCATGACGTCATGGGGCCAGTGGTGATAAGACTTTTATCCAAACACAGTCGATTGTCTGACGTCTTGTTTGGCCAAGAGTTTAAAGTGTAAACAAACTGGACGAACGTCAAAAAATAGGGGGGAGGGGTGATTAGCCTGGGGAGTGAGAGAATTCAGCGATTATAAAAACTTAGGAATTGACAAAATACAAGAGAGACAGAGAGAGAGAGAGAGGAGAGAGAGACAGAGAGAGAGAGGAGAGAGAGACATAGAGAGAGAGAGAGAGGAGAGAGAGACCGAGAGAGAGACAGAGAGAGAAGAGAAAGAGGCAGAGAGAGAGGAGAGAGACAGAGAGAGAAACAGAGAGAGAGAGAGACAGAGAAGAAAAAGAAGAGTATGAAAATAAAAAGAACATAATGACCCTTTACATTTTAGGGGCTCTAGCCCATTCGCAACATTGTAAAGAATTTTCTGGAAAAAGACAACTTCCGTTCTCTAAACACCTGCGTTCCCTTCAACTTGTGCTCCTTTCAAACTTATGTTCCCTTTACGCGTTAATTCACTCGTGTTCCATGCACTAATGTGTTTCTCACATTCTCTTCTGCAGCTAACTCTTTGTAGAGTCAGCTTTGGCTGAGACCCGGTTCTTGTCCAATGTTCAATACAGCAACTAGCTACAGATATGCCTGCAACTCACAACAACCAACACGCCAGAGGAAACTGATCAGTATACTGCGTGTTTTTGATCCATGGTTCAGTAATGCCGGGTTTGCTACACTGCCTCAACGCGACACTTTGATGGGAACGATCGCTAGAGGAAGCGATTAGACTAAATGGGTAGTAAAACAAGACTCCTGTGGAAGTGTCTAAGGGAGTGCGTGAACTTTACCAAGGCACAGTGCGGAGTTATAAGAGCTTCCACGACCTTGCCAGAAATCCAGGCACCGTTCTTCAAGAGACCGTTCCATCAATGGCGAGTCTTGCACAGTAAGCTTGGTAAACTATAAGAAAATGGCGGGGTTCTCTGTGTGATCGGTCTTCGGCCAGTATTCTAGCCCGTGCGTCCGGAGTGCCTGAACCATTGAAAATTGCAGTGTTAAATATGGACATTAGCTTGGACCTCTTCCAGCGAGAGCGCTTTGTTCATTCAGGCTTACATACTTTCAAGAGGCTGGCTTCACTATTTGGTCAGTAAAACGTCCCAGTAACTTGCCACAGTCAGTCACAGTCAGTTACTTGCCACAGTCAGTCACAGTCAGTTACTTGCCACAGTCAGTCAATAGAGGGACGATTGAAATCTAAGCTTTGTACTTCTATAATTTTCAAATGACTTCTTTCGTACTACATCTTCAAGACCCCACAAATCTTCAAGTTATTTATTATCTTCTAGTGTATTTCCATTACAGTTGTACATCTCTTATAAAAGTATTGTCCTCACTTAATAGTTTCCCTACTATACCACTAACTTACGATTATCAGTGGTTATTACATACTTGGATAATGTCCGGCATGAAAGCAATCGAACACACACACACATATATATACCCGTACACACACATACCTGTACCAAAATAGAGAGATTGGTTTTGTAATAGCTAACCTCCCGAAGGTACTTAGTCGTTAAAGCTAGATACTCTCCCTTGTTGCCACTTAGCTGGTTTCTTTAATTGTCTCCCTCAAAGGTTCATTGCTTGGTGGCTGTCACGTGGTTAGGCTACTTGCTAAGGCAATTTGTTGGAACGTCTGAGCGGCTCGGAATATGAGCTGTTTGTAGGGGTCATTATGACCTCTCCAACCAGTCTTAACTTCAATGAACTCATTCCCATTCATCTGTTATGGGAATCGATTTCAGTGAAGGACATTCAGTTTGGACTCCAGATCTAATACTATTAATTTACACATCGATAATAAATAAACTGTCAATTAAATATGTGACATCATGGCTTGGCTACTAGCGGGCCCGAGTTCGAGTCCCTACATTGACAGAAATGTATCTGCTGTGCAGAGGTGTAGTGAAGAGGAGGGGGCACCATGCCCCGGGCGTCTCCCTCAGGGGGGCGCTACACGCAGCCTATATTTCTATGTGATGTTCATGGGAAATAGTGGGGGGAGGGGGGGGGGGTAATAATACCATTACCAATAATGCCCCGGGTGTATGTCCTAAATATTATGCCATTGTTGCTGTGTCTCCCTTGATTTTTACTATTAATATTAAATAGTTGTAAAAATGGTAAAAACTGCTTGCATAGTGGATTTTAAAATTAAATTAATCGCTTTCTGAAAAGAAAAAAGTAGCTATTGTATCAAAACTTTCACATGTCTAAAATATCTTGATGTCGAATTTTCAATATCTTTTATAGTTTACGAGATTTCAACGGAACAGACCACGCAATAGCCAATAACCACAAATAGCGGTTAATCTCCTTTCGGAGAAGTAAGAAAGCTGTCATGTCACTGACATCAATGTCACTTGTAAGTAGAAAAAATAAAGTTTATCTTATCTCAATAGTAACGCCATTGTCTTGATATTTCACGTCGTATCAACCACGTTTCATTGTCTGTGAGAGAGAGAGAGAGAGAGAGAGAGAGAGAGAGAGAGAGAGGGACAAGTAGGCTGGTGACATCGATCGACGTCATCAACGTACTGTGACGTTAGATTGAAGATTTTTTTTTTCACTTTGACTTTTTCACCCCACATCCTTTTAGCTTTTGAAAGAGAGAGAGGGGGGGGGGGGTTAGAAGAGAGAGAGAAGAGTACATTCATTGTTAGGTCCGTTTTATTTAGAACTAGCTCCTGTAACATTTACCTCAGAATCAAAGACTTTTCCTTAAATCTATAAATCTTTGACAATAAAGACATGAGACTTATCCTTTCTGTTTGTTTTTAATTTAGCATTCTTCAGTTATTTAAGGTCAGAAAATCACTGTGTAAGATGTATAGCTGAGGAATAGTTTGTTATTTTTATTTGTCTCGTTTCCTTGTTGTTTAGAGATAAAACTATGAGACGTAGACTTGAATACAAGATCTGTTGAGTGGAACATTAGACTTCCTCCTAGTCGTCGTTCTTGTTTGCACAATTCCTGTACTCTTTGTTTCTAAACAATCACTTCAACATTTTATGGGAATGAGATTCATACCTGGGCATTAACTGTGGTCCGAACCATGTTGTCCACACAGCACTTCACGCAGCTGATGTATCCTAGAGGAGAGGCAAGTGCCGATACAGTTTATCATCAGCGGCGTCGCAGGCTCTGCCAGGGTGTGGCCGAATGTGCTGCAAACTGCTTAAGGGTAACAGGCTCCTAATTTTTTCTTAGGGTTGATTATTTTAAAAAAATTATAAGGATAAAAGTAAACACAGAAGTCTTTTGGCAGCTTTAGAGTAAGGTCGGCTTGACTTTCTGAAGATTTAGATAATACGGCATTCGGCTGTTCCCTTCGCTACATATTAAACCTATTGTTTTATCAGTGTCCACTACTTTCGACTACCTTTATACAGTTGACCTTTCACCTTTGTTATTTCGTTATTTAAGTGTTACCTCCATTTAAACTTAGCTACACAAGACACAGCGCGTAGGCGCCTAACAATCTAAATCCACAAATCCGTTCAAGTCATACAGCGCGGAGGCGCCTAACAATCTAAATCAACAAATCCGTTCAAGTCATACAGCGCGGAGGCGCCTAACAATCTAAATCCACAAATCCGTTCAAGTCATACAGCGCGGAGGCGCCTAACAATCTAAATCCACAAATCCGTTCAAGTCATACAGCGCGGAGGCGCCTAACAATCTAAATCCACAAATCCGTTCAAGTCATACAGCGCGGAGGCGCTTAACAATCTAAATCCACAAATCCGTTCAAGTCATACAGCGCGGAGGCGCCTAACAATCTAAATCCACAAATCCGTTCAAGTCATACAGCGCGGAGGCGCCTAACAATCTAAATCCACAAATCCGTTCAAGTCATACAGCGCGGAGGCGCTTAACAATCTAAATCCACAAATCCGTTCAAGTCATACAGCGCGGAGGCGCCCAACAATCTAAATCAAAAAATCCGTTCAAGTCATATAGCGCGGATTACACGAATGGGCTTCACGTGAAGATCTTTCTGGCTAGAAATGACGTTTTGATATTTCACCAAAAGAAAAAACAACAACACAATAATGGTCTTCTAACATACGTAGTAGATCTCAACATACGTAGTCTAACAAGTAGATCTCAACATACGTAGTCTAACAAGTACATCTCAACATACGAAGTCTAACAAGTAGATCTCAACATACGTAGTCTGACAAGTAGATCTCAACATACGTAGTCTAACAAGTAGATCTTAACATACGTAGTCTAACATGTGGATCTCAACATACGTAGTCTAACTAGTACATCTCAACATACGTAGTCTAACAAGCACATCTTAACATAAGTAGTCTGACAAGTACACCTTAACATACGTAGTCTAACAAGTACATCTTAACATGCGTAGTCTAACAAGTACATCTTAACATACGTAGTCTAACAAGTACATCTTAACATACGTAGTCTAACAAGCACATCTCAACATACGTAGTCTGACAAGTAGATCTCAACATACGTAGTCTAACAAGTAGATATCAACATACGTAGTCTAAAAAGTAGATCTCAACAAACGTAGTCTAACAAGTAGATCTCGACATACGTAGTCTAACAAGTAGATCTCAACATACGTAGTCTAACAAGTAGATCTCAACATACGTAGTCTAACAAGTAGATCTCGACATACGTAGTCTAACAAGTAGATCTCGACGTACGTAGTCTAACAAGTAGATCTCAACATACGTAGTCTAACAAGTACATCCCAACATACGTAGTCTAACAAGTAGATCTCAACATACGTAGTCTGACAAGTACATCTCAACATACGTAGTCTAACATGTAGATCTCAACATACGTATTCTAACATGTAGATCTCAATATACGTAGTCTAACAAGTGTATCTCAACTTACGTAGTCTAACAAGTATATCTCAACATACGTAGTCTGACAAGTACATCTCAACATACGTAGTCTAACAAGTAGATCTCAACATACGTAGTCTAACAGGTACATCTCAACATACGTAGTCTAACAAGTACATCTCAACATACGTAGTCTAACAAGTACATTTCAACATACGTTAATAACCTTTGAATCTTACAATAGAGACGAGGTGCTATACTGGTAGACACAGAGACTTAGATTTATGCTTTGTTTGAGATTTCATTCATGTTTCGCAATTTTTTTCTCTAAAAAAATCTTTAAGTCCGTGCAAGGCCTTCACCAATCGGAAGTCCTAGGTGGCTGCCTAGTTTCCCTATGCTTAGGCCGGTCCTGTTTGGGATGGGGAGGGAATGCGTATCTGGAGAAGGTCTCCTACTGTTTTTCCTTTTTTTTTTTTTTAAAAAAAAGGAGATTGCGCAAGTCTGAGTTTGAACTCTAGCCTACAGGATGGGAGGCCGAAGTGTTTGCCACTAAATTATACAATGAGAAGGTTATATTGTTTACGTTGTTTAGCGAACGACCTCATTCTCTACATAAGCTTAGTGCATTTTCTAAATGAAACAAACATAATTAAGTAATTGAATGATTAATTATTATTTGTTTAGATTGATTTATGTGTTGTCATAGACAGTCAATAATTGTGCAAAGTTTCAACTTGATCCGAGAATGGGAAGTGGGAGAATAACAGGTACAAGTTTCCACCCAGACAGACAGACAGACAGATTGAGTTGATAGAAGCTTTGTTAAAAAAAAGTGGAGCAAGCTAAGAGGGTAACCCAACGAAGCCACAATGAAACCTAATTCCTCTACGTTCAAATCACTGACCCAACTTGTGGATACGCCTATTTAGTGTCCTGCTACTCTGCGTGCATCTTGGGTCGCTGCTAGACTACCACCCGACACCATCGCTATTAAGGTAAACATTTAAGGCATGGAGGTAAGTATTTTAAAGATTTCTTTATCACTCTTCTCAAGCGTAGTCCGGAAGCCACCCTATACGTTTGAAGATGTCAGTCTGTCCTGTGATGAAGTAAATCTCTGAACTCAACACTTAAACAAAAAATGAGGATAAACTTTTAACATTAGCTTCCAACATATCTTATAATATTTATAGTCTTACAATCTCGATAAATCTCACAATATGTCGTTCTGTCTTTGTAATATGGTTATCTTTTTTTTTTAAGAGTTATAATTTTAAGGACAAATACCTTTTAAGCTGTGAAAAGTCGATTTCAGAGAAATAGAACATAGGACGATTTCATTAGTAGCACTCTTTCAAGACGAGGACAAAATCCAATAGTTCATCAACTAGCACAAGACTCAGTAAGACACAAATTGGTGTTCCGTTAACACTACGTCCTCTTTGTGGTCAATATCGAGAGTTTGAAATGCCTTAACAAATGTAAACATTACATTAAAAACTCGGATTCGCTTTACTAAGGAAGAAAGAAAACAATTAGGCATGGACTCGATTCTTCCGTGCAGTGAGAATTTTGACATCACACGGCAAGTGCGTCTGACGTCTTGAAACGTCATGTCGGAGTTGTCTTTGGAACCGGATCTCGTGTTGGCTTAACAAAGTAAAATATATAATTAAACGCGTGGCATGCGTTGAACATGATATGCATTGAAAGACAAGTGTTTTCAGGGCCGGACTTAGAAGTGAGAATTGAGATTTGAGGTTTTCGGATAATCTAAGCGTCTTTTTATGTGATTTTTGTGTTTCTTTATTTTTGCTAAGCCCTCCAGCATTTTTTCTTTTTTTTTTCCAAGAAAAAAAAGTCTTATATTTGATGTGTCAGTATTTTGTCTGTAATGGACAAAACCATTGACAGACACGGGGCAGCTTTCAAGAGCAGGGCCATAAGCAAATGTCATGGTCTTAATCAAAGCTCGTGGCCACGAGTAAGCGTCTTGATTGACAGGCATTATTAACATTTTTGTATTGAGCACTTTCACTAACTCTGGCATGTATACATTTTAATGTTTCGCCCAGTTCTGTCATCCTGTTTTCTGAATTGTTTGTTACAAACCCTTAAGTCTAGTAATTTTCTTTTTTAGCACAAAATTAAAGCTTAGAATTTTAAAGAAAATGAAGCTTTATTTGACCTCAGTATGCCCTCCACATCTCCAGACGTTGTTCCAACGTGAACTCTGTTCACGTCACAGGTCATCAAGGTCTAGCCTAAAGCTTCCTACGGAGAACAGAAGCAGGATAAAGATAGAGAAACGCTGTAATCCAATCAAAGTGGCGTTCACGTAAATCATTCTGATCGAAATACTAAGGATGGCAGAAAATGGACAAAAAAGTGGAAATAGTCAAAAAGGCGTTTGTGGCGCCCAAGATTTCTGTGACAAAGAGTCAGAAGTGCGAATCAAAAAAATTTGATAAGTGGCGGCACTTTTACCATTCTTGTCCATTGATCCATGAAGTGGAGTGTCAAACAACATGTTCGTCACTCCGTGGCAGTAATAGGCGCCTCATAGTTAATTTCACTTCAGTTGGCCAGATTTTAAAATTGTGTAAACAAAACGTCAAATAGATTTTAAGTTACAAAAAATATATTTGTGAAATCATTTCATTCATCCAAGTAATACCAATAATACAATAGAAAATCTCTAAATTGTAACTTATAAAGGGACTATACCAATAAGGCTCGACCCTGGCAGTACCAGAGAATGGAAATTTATTAATAATAATTATTATTAAAATTATAACAATAATAATGAATTATAAGACATTCTTCCTACGAACATTTCATTCTTTCTTGATTTCCATTTTTTTAAGCTCTCGTTCCCCCCACCAATCCCACCCCCACCTTCTTCCCTTTGCTTTTGTTGTGTGTGAAAACACAGAGGCAAGAAATCGTGTTACACCGTCTATCTGCTGCTCAATCTGGCCAAGTGGATCCGTGTTTTTATACTGCCAATTAAACCCGATGCACATTTGTCGGAGTTCTTCTTGTTTGTGCAACTGTTGGCCTCAGCCTGCTCAGCTATTGCGTTGATCTGGCCAATATGAGCCGCACAGCACACACACATACACACACATACAAGCACCTGAGCTATACAAGATCATGAGTCTAAGAATAAAATAAAAACAATAGTTATATATATATATATGCATGTATGTGTATACAAGTTTATATATACAGGGCTTCTTTTGTGACGATATGCACCGGTTCGGCGTACCGGCACCTTTTTGATAAAAATATTACTTTTCTTGTATTGTAACGTATATTATTATTATTTTTTTTTTGTAGTTAAAAGTTAGATAATCAACTACTGAGTACCGGCACCTAATCACTAAGTACCGGCACCTATTCTTTTTTACAAAAAAGCACTATTTATTTATATATATATATATATATACCGTACCGATTGATGTCTATTACCTATGTTCCAATTTTTTAATATTTTTTAAAACTAAAATGAAGGAAGAGATACTGAAATAGTAAAACATTAAGATGAAATTGAGACCGAAAAAACAACCAAAAAAACCCACAAGAGTAAGAGTGAGATACATGGAACGAAGGGAGTGAGACACAGAGAGAGTTAGAGAGCGAGAGAGATTGACAAAGAGAAAGACGGGGTGGTAGTAAGGGAGGGTAAATATGAGATGAAATAGACAAAATAAACTATTATCATAGGCGCAATTTTGAGCGGCCCCCTAAAGGGGAATAAACGCTATTAGTTCTGTGTGGTCTGTCCGTCCGTTCCGTTTAGTTCTTGTAAACTAGTAAAAAAAATTGATAATCAGACATCATGAAATTTTAGATCTTTTTCAAAGTTCTGATGCAGCAGTTACTTATTTTCTTTTCTGAAAGCGATAAATTTATTTTTTTTAATCAACTATGCAAGCATTTTTTCATAACAATACACCATTTTTACAACTATTCACTATTAATAGTAACAAGTAATAAGTACTATCGCATATATACCAGTATGAAACACTATGGCACAATGTTCACAAGACACTCATTTTGATAATCTTTCTTAAAATATTGAAACCTGCCTTTTTAAACTGGCAGGGTGGACCACTTCGGGGGCCGATTTTGAGTTTGTGTTTCCACACAAACTTTCTTTGTAAACACCTTGTTAAAAGTTAGTTTCGTAAACACAATGATTAATTTTGAAAAAGTTGAAATTTTGTGTGTTCCATTATGTTGAGCTTTATATTTCCCTTTATTTTCCCTCTCTGTTAAAACTATTTGCTGTTGACCTCTGAAGGTCGTCCCTGGTCGTGGTAAGTGGAAAGTGAGTTGGCAGGGCAGAATGAGTTCGTTCCCACATCGTTGACTTTCAATGTAGCTAATATGAATAACAAGGCTCGTCCTTGGATCTGAAGGTGTGCATTAGTTTACATGGTTACCCAGTTCTAGCCGCTTCTTTCACCTGATGCCTCCTGCTCTATTCTATGCCTAAGCAAGCTGGTGCTTGAGCTGGTCTTGAAAGGGTGAACGGGGGCACATCTGTTTCTCTCAACACGTTTCACCAAAAAAAAAAAAAAAAAAGATTGTCATACGGGACACAGGCTAGTTGTCGAATAATATTGGCATTTGCAAGAACAATGTCAATAAGTAGTTTTTTTTCACGGTAGTGAGATGACAATGACACTAATTATCGGGTGAGTTTTCTTGCTTAGTTTTATTAAATAATTCTAATCTGTTGTCTTGACTTAGTGGCCAGTGACCACGCGTATTCGTATACCTCCCTGTGGTCGGAGGAAAGAGGGAAACAGGAATAGTAAAAGTGCTTGCAAATTAGTGAAACTTTTGAGGTTAAACAAAAATACATCATTATTATCTTGAAATATAGTACAACATGTACTTCATGTATTACTGCATGTATTATTACTGGTCGCTATAGGAAAAAAATTAAACTACAAACATAGAAACAAAGACTGTAAAAAGTTTTTTTAAAAATGAAAGACTGAAACTGAAAAAGTTACATAGTGCTAAGTGAAATTTAATTTCCCAAGAACTTTTAAAATCAAGTTCACGATAACAAAGTAAGATAAACATAGATCTTTATAATCATTAGACAGTAGTATATACAGATTAACTGCTGCAGGGGTATCAGATGTAAAGAAAAATATAAAAAACATACGGATAGTAGGAAACCTTGATACACCAGAATATAAACAACGGTCATTGAGGCCAATAGGCCTTCTTCGGCTACACGTAAAGAAGAAGACAACAATGAGCATAGCATAGGCTAATAGTGAACACTGATCTGTCTTGAGTTGCTGCTGGCTACTTCTTAATAAAAACAATGAATACTTCATGTATATTGTTTATTTCAAGACTGTGTAGAGATTAATGATTATTTATTGAAAGACAATCATATGATAAGAGAATACAAAGACATATTGACTTATACTATGTACAATTTTATTTATTTGAACAGCGTAGAAATATATGCGCACTTAAAATATAATTAATTATTGAATTGTATATCTGACCCTATGACGTAGTGACTCATTACCACCACATCGCAATGCAGTTAACTTGAATATGCGCGCACGCTTGTGTATCTTTATCCCCATCATTACCCCTGACTTCTTCCCCGCCCCCCTACCCCCCCCCCCCCCCCCCTTTTTTTTTCTCGTACATTTTTATCGCATTAACAAATCTCTAACAAAAAATTCATGTATGTTTCTGGGCAAGGGGCTTTTTTTTCCTTCTCTCGCTCCTCCCTCGTCCATTGTTGTGATAGAGAGAGAATGTCAGGACAGACTTTGAGGAATCTGGTGACCCCAAGTTGAACGAATCTGACCCCAGCATTAAAGGAGACCCCAGTTGTAAGCCCTCAGGCCAAGACCGACTACTCTGACGACAAGGAAAAAGCGGTATAGCGAGAAAGTCATTGCACAGAACGAGATATTCGCTTGTATTCTTTCTCCCGCTGCGTCGGGCCTCCCCGACCCACGGGCGGAGACTAGCGGGGGGCTCGCACTGTCCCCACAATGAATGTTTTTGTTAAGCTTTTGAAACGGGGGGTTCATCCGTTAATTCTCTAAAGGCCTTTAATCGTTGCTCGCCAAAGCGCCCCAAAAGCTCATTAAATTTTCACAGTTTTTTTTCTTTGCCCAAAAAGTCGGACATGAAAAAAAAAAAAAGGTCGAAGTCAGAGGATGGAAAAGAAATGTGGACAAATTGAGCCAGCATGGGCGTCTCCGGGAGAAGTGAGGTTGAAATTACCCCCAGAGAGTGAAGACAACTTCAAGGCAAAAGAAGGTCCAAGTAGGCGTGGCCTTTTGAAATGTGTATTTTCATAATTTGAAGTGTTGATCAATCGCTCCAGAACTTTCACAAGTAGCCGTGCTCTTCCCGCCCCACTCACCGAAGAAAGTTTTTTTTTCTCTCTTCATTGTCCTAAACATTTGTGAAAACTATCAAATGTCGCTGAGTAGTTTCTCTAATAGGTTTGTTTGTGTCACGTAATTAGGCAATGAAAAATAAAAGGACATTTATTTGACATAGTCTACGTTACTTGAACATAGAGAAAGACTTAAAAAGAAAAATCATAAAAATTGTTTAGTCAAGAAAGTTCCCGTTTCAGACCTAGTGATCTATGGGGCAGATGATGAAAGGTCATCTGTTTCTATGACCCATGTCTAACGATGGTTTCGTGTGGCCAGCACAACGACCAACTAATGTCAGGTACATATTAGAGCTCTGTGGACTCAGAGGCTCCCTAAAGATCCCGAAAGCATAATCACAGACTTCACCAGGATTCGAACCCGAAACCCCGGTTCGGAAAGTATTTAAAATAGTGACATTTATTTCAACAGAGACGTTGACAACTGGAGCAATGAGGATTAATATGGGAAAGTGAAACAGAAGAAAAGGGACTTAATCGATTCAGAAATAGACAGAGAGACACAGATAGAGACAGAGAGAGAGAAAGAGAGAGAGAGACAGAAACACAAAAAGAGACAAAGAGAGAGAGACAGAGAACGAGAGACAGAAAGAGAGAGACAGAGAAAGAAGAAGAGACTGAGAGAGGCAGACAGAGAGAGACATGCAGAAGGACAGAGACAGACAGAGAGAGCGAGAGATAGAGAGAGACAGAGAGAGAGAGAGAGACAGAGAGAAAGACAGAGAGAGACAAAGAGAAAGACACAGAGAGACAAAGAGAGACAGACAGGCAGAGAGACAGAAAGAGACAGAGAGAGACAGAGAGACAGAGAGAGGCAAAAAGAGACAGAATGAGACAGAACGATAGGCAGAAAGTGACTGAGAGACAGACAGAGACAGACAGAGACAGACAGAGAGGGAGAGAGATGAAAAGGAAAAGAGATAGAAAAATAACATGTAACATAAAAATAAAAATAATCATTATCTTCTTTTTAAAGCTGATGCAGATATTTATTTTCTTTCATTTCAATATTGCAAGAAGTCTTTTCAGTGAGCTTACCCAACCAAGTTTGACTATACTAGTCCAGCTCCTTCCTACATATGACGGTACACAAAATGTCCATGAAAGTCTCGTCTAGTTATTGATTCAATGCTTTACTGAGAAAGATTAGAGTCAAGCGCGGGAATACCCGCTGCAATCGTATTCAAAATAGCCTAATTTAATTTTAAGATCATTGTGTTTCGAAAAATTATAATGTCACAAGTAACAGTTGATTCAGAACGTTGGTCAAAACTGGTCAGCCATAGCCATATAAAGAGTTTTCATTTCGTGGCCAATAATTGATACATTTTTTTCTCTAGAATACATAAACTGACAAATTTGTAGAAAATCTTTTTTCGAAATACCCGTTTCCAGTTTCCAACCATGAAAAGTTTGCAAGCTAATAAGAGGAAATATAAAACGAAACAGTGAAAAAGAAAATAAGAGAGAGAGAGAGAGACTGAGAGTACAGAATCCAACCTAAGGTATCGGCTGACGTGAACAACTTAAAAGACCCACAAGAGACTCGAATGCGGCACCCGGACAAAACTCGACTGACCCTTGAAGTGTAGAGCGCATTGTGTGCTTACTCACACGTGAACAACAATCAATGTCATCAAGGTCATTTGATTTGAGAGATGGAGACAGAATCTCTGGAATTAACCCCTCTACACCCACCACCCAAAATGACATAAAACAATTTTTTTTTCAAAGGAAGAAATCAATAGATGGTTTAGAATACGAGATGAGAGGAGGGGGGGGGGGGAGAGAAATGGGCGCCTTGGAACTTTTAACCTTACGCCCCAACTCATCGTCAAGAGCCCCTTCAGTCGTTCTGTAAAAGCCAGCGTCAGTTTCCCGCCAATTACAACCCGCCGCCGGCACGGACGTAGCAGACGATTGGCTCTCTCTTATTTCTTTCCCCCTTTTTTTCCTTCTTCTTAAACTAACATTAGTTTGAATTAGGAATTGAACGAGGGTCGCCCGGGAGTCCTCTCAAAAAAACGATCCCCAGATCTTAATTAGGGGCTCAATGCGAGAGGCGGCCGGGAGTCCAAGCGCTCAGGTTGAATCTGAGGCCAAATGAATGACAAGCAGGAAGGTAAGGGGAGGCTATCCAGGGAGTCTCACCTACAACATCCCATTCATCACTCTCTCTCTCAGCAAGTCTAGTGTGAGAACCTCAAGAACAGTTTACAACATAATCATAATAATGACAATGTCCGAAGATTAGGGAGGAATGCAGAAGTGGGGTCGTAAGGGATGCACATGTGGTCCCGCCTCTGACTTTGATTTCTGATAGTGTGACAAGATTAGCTGTCCCTATGTCTATAGTATTAACAGCCTGACCCATTTTGTCCTTTAGACAAACGTTGCACATACACTTAAGTTGGTTTAGGTATTGTATTGTTAGAAATGAAGGGCTGAGTGGTACTATAGTCCGATTAACTGCCGAAGGGAGACACTCAAGCCAAAGGTCGACACCTGATAGAGACTAAGAACTTGTATATTGGCTTATATCGAATTATGACAAATGTTTTACAAATAACAATTTTGTATTGAGACCCAAAGAAGCACCCTTGACGAAGACAAGGGCAGACGACGAAAAGAAAATGTAAATACTCACCGCTCCCCCCCCTTCCCAGCTTTGTCTGCGTTAGGTATATCAAAATATGTAGGTCGCAACCGGGTTTGCGTGGTAATGCGAAATACTGCACTCGTCTTTAATTTTTGGAATGGAAGGTGAAGCCTTATCTAGCAGTGCTTCTCAAACTTTGTGCCTAACTTAGCCAGCTTGGAACTTGGAGATGAATGTAATGAAAAATAAAAATTAAATAAAAGATACATTTTTTTTCGCATTAATATTTAAACTATATTTAGAATCCAAATCGACTTAATAAATGAATAATGATAGTCTTTCGCAAATATTGCATAAACACTTTGTCAACTAGAAAAACTATTTGCAGAAAGCACCTCCTTCATACAGCAAAGTGGTCTGGAGGCTGTAAGCTCCACCAACGGGCTCCTGGCACAGGGCGGAGCCCCAGCGCCAAACATTGTCCTCAATTCTGAGCATCAGAAAATATTTCTCTTGGTGTCAAAGCGCCATTTTCTCGTACTAAAAAGAGCGCATGTAAAATAAAAGGGGTTGGGGGGGGGGGGGTGATATTGAAGTGTTTTGTTGCAATCAGAGTGAAGTATATATACATCCTAGTAAAAACAGAATGTCGCATGTCAAATTCATTCTAATAAAAAAGCAAAACAAAATAAATAATGAAATAAAAATAACATTAAAGTGTACTTGTAGCAATTAGTTTGGATCAGTCATGTAATTAAATTTGTAATAGACCAAGGCTAATAATAATAAATCTGTGCGATTAGCAATATCTTTACTAATTAATTTTGTTTAGCGAATTTCATGCTTTTAGCTTTCTCATGCACTATGATTCTATCACTTGTCTGGGCCAGTTGGGAAAGGTTTGGGGAGACAGAAAGAGATATCTGGGTGATCGCTTTTTAAATGTATTTATATAAAAATAAACGAGCGTCCTGAATTCGAAATTGAGAGGTAAGGCTTCCCCAGCATCCTCAAACCAATACGGTAAATACTGTGTCAGGGAGCTGCTTATGAAAATGGTATTTATAGTATTTTTTTTTCTACAAACAATAAAGGGGACTCATTCAACTTATACCATCTTATCAGTAGAGTAAAATTTCTTTCCCTTGTTCGAGATACCAAACAAAATAATTAATTACCCATAGTTTTTTTTATCTCAGTGTTTCCCAAAGTTTTTTTTTATCTCTAACGGAACACTTCGAACATTCTAAATATTTAGCGGAGCACTTTGCTTATTGTTTAGAGACATTACTTCACGTGGTTTCCTGCTAGTTATTTATTCCTATAGTTCATGGAACATCTAGGATTCTTCTGAGCATAGTTTGGGAAACACTGAATTATCGTGTGTTGGCATGTAAAAGAAAGAATTATGCAAAATTTCAGCATCTAGGCCTACGTCTGTGTTCATCGTAAGATCATATTCGTGTTAAGTAAGACTTTTGTAAACATTTTACATTTTGCTGCACACAAAATCCTCAACATAACGATGTACATCATGCAGGAACATTGTCCACCCATTCGGACACAAGAAAGTCGAGAAGAATCACGTCAGCGGAGACATCGTTTTGAATTGCCGTCTTCAAAACGTTTGAAGCTCATATTGACGATAACGCCGATCGCGAAAACAATAAAGTTTTTAAAAGTTCCTTAGTTTAATATGAAACGATTATTTAAACTATTAAAATTTTAAAATCATAAGTCATAATATCAGTTACTTGATTAGTACTCAAACATGGAATGAAAATAACACAGAAAATAGAACTTTGTTTTTTGCGTTAATAAAAAAATATTCAAACCCGCTTTGCACTCCCCCCCCCCCCTTTTCCACACCTTTGTCAGGACCCCCCCCCCCCCTCTTTAAGAGGACGTCGCTCCTTTTAAGAAACATTATTATGTAGTAATGTATCACTTGGTCCGTAACTGTAACTATGAAAAAAACAACAAATAACACTGTCCTTGACATTTTATAGAGCGGTTCTTTATTCTTAATAACTAATGAACTGATTAAAAATTAATGGAACATTTCATATCCAGCTCTCTCCCCCCCCCCCCCTCATACCTCCGAAAGAATTCTTCTTAATCGAATGTATAGATCAGAAAAGATCTACTACACTTTATAATATTTCAATGATAAGCCTTCAGATCTAGACATAATTTTCCTGAACATTAATTTATTTAACTCGTGAATCGATAATCCCTTAAATTCGGAAATTCCCTAACGCGATAGTTTTTTCAAAACCAAAGTTAGATTTAGTTCTAGGACTAATTCTGTAGCGCCAATAGGGCTGTCTTTGTCATGATTGATATCACGTGATCATGCACCCTTTGAAACATAAGAAACGAGAGTAATGATGAATCAGTTGACAAAAATCTCGCCCCCCCCCCCCCATTTTCTTTAATAAGTACTCATCCTGAACGACTCAGTCTCGCTCTCACGTGATATTTACACAGCTATGCCCCCTCCCCCCGCCCGCTTTCCTTGTTCCTTGCTACCGTGAGGTTCAAAGTCGTGAGTCGTGACTTATTTACCAACATGGTTTCGACATTCACGAAACCACACACTCTATATCGAATATCAATACCAAACACTCGATATCATACACGCGAAGCTATTCACTAGATATTGAAGTATGTTATACCGAATAGTTTTTGGTTACGTTTCAAAATGTCGGAGGATACAACAATAGACAAGTCGCGTCCATAAAAGGGGACGCAACGCAAAGTATCTCTTTGTTTTCATTTTGCAGAAGTCGGTGTGTTACAGTCTTTTTTTTTTTTTTTTTTTTGTTATTATCATGAGAATTTAGTTGTTATTTTGAGAATTGCAATTTTATTAGGATGTTGTTATTATTTGGACAATTATTTGCAATGTGCAAAGAACTAGGCTGAAATCTCGGTTGTGATTAAGATCATACATATACATATTGTCTTTTTCAATTGAATTCAATTGTCCACAAATTTAAACACTAGCGTCCATAGTTTTTATTTAGTTCGACAGGGTTACCCATACAGTCCTTCACCCCTGGAGCAGTAGATCCCTGTTATATACATACTATTGCCGCTATCAAGGTACAACCAGCACCTCATCACCAGTACCTCATCAAGTGCATAACAAGTGGTCCAAACTTGGGCTGCCATAGCAAGAAACAATATTGGGCCTCGAAGGCACTCCTTAGATTCTCCCATACACTGGTTGTCCTTAAATTCAACAAGGATAGTCGTCACCCTACTGTCATCCCAGCCTCAGGTAGTTTACAGTTTGTACCTGCATCTGTTTGAAATAAATACTTGGTAAAGGAAAGTTGGTTAATGTCTTTCCCACCCCCTGAGATGAACTCCAATTGGTAGCAAAGCTGGAAGGATCAGTCCTCCCGTAGAGCCTTGGCGAGAAACTCTGCTGTTAGGCGTAGAACCTTAAAGCTCCCATACAGGTCAAGTGACTCTACAGATACACTTTCCCGCAGCTCCGAGAGAGCTGCGGACACTCTTGCAAATATTACGCCACTGTTTTCACCGACTCTACACAGTGTCGGCATCGGGCATCAAAATTTGTTCGGAACCGGGCAAAATAAGCACCAACAGGGCAGTGCCCTGTCCTACACTGCGCAATGATTGATTGTTCCGACCTTTTTAGCCTCCACCATGGATCGTCGCGGTCCGGGTGACGGAAATGCTGTCAGACTCAACGGGCATGTTGGAGCCATCCCTGGATTTCAACCACTTGTCATGCACCCACTCTCGGATTAATGTGTAGCTTGGTTAAACGTACTTGGGGCCTCGATAGTGGGCATGGCCAGCTCTCCTTCTCGTGCTAGAGCATAGACGTTCTCCCCCTCGCCCCCCCCCCCCCCCCCATCTAAGCTGCAATCGGCACAAAATGTTCAGTGTTCTGAATAGACCTCATTTTGTCAAGCACACTTAATGTATAGATTCCTCAGTCCAATATCTCAGGTAAGTCTTTTTGAACAGTTCGTTTTCAATAACGTTGGTATTTAAGAAATATCAACAACAACAAAAAGAATTGAGAACCTCTGATGAAATCTGATGTAAAGTACTAATATTTATTCCCCTCAATAATTATTAGATGCTGTTGTTTAACAAAGTAAGTTACTGGAGTTACAGTTCAGTTCTTGAAATGCTCTATGTATTGGTGACACACTTGCAGATAGAGACATATCACCGACTTATTGAATATTGATTCGTCTGTTCTACCTTTCCTTACTTCTAATCGTTTCTCCCATATTTTCTGTTACTTGTAGGATTGACAGTCATCATCTTCATCTTTAGACCATGACCCGCCCCTCCAAATGTGATTGATTTCAAGTAAATTTAAATCTTATTCTAATGAAAGTTCAACTCATTAATTTGTACTGTAAAAACTGTTTCCATGAGACTAACATTAAGACAGTGAAGTAATGAAAAGAAGTCAGTACAAGAAATGTTCTGGTTCCGGTCGTCCTATCCATAAAGAGGCGATGAGTTCCATAGATTCTAACAGCCTCTTCTCTTCACAACAAGTTTTAGAAAGCTAAAGACCTTTTCACATTTTTATTTTGAATTGTCTTTTTGTTTAGTTCCCACACATTCACACACATTCCCACACATTCCCACACATTCACACACATTCCCAAACAAATATGTTCATAATTTTGTTTTGGTCTTCTCATGTACAGTTTGACACCGAAGTAAAATAAATAAATAAATAATATTCCTGAAATAGAATGAAATTGAAAAATATAAAATTATATTTTAAAAAAAAAAAATTTTTGACAATGTCGACCACAATGTGAATATGAAAAGGTTTTTAGTAAGACAAACAATAATGTTGAAAAACAACTTGCAGTCCCCATTAGACTGTTATTACTTAAGAGCTATTATTTCTACAATCCTTTCAAAAACCATCATTGTTTAACTAAACAAAAAAGATCTTAAGACGACATCACACCTAATGAATCTGTCTACAGCAAAAGTCAAATAGAATTGGCCATTGATTTTTTGCAAATGATTGTCAGATGTAAACTAAACGTCATTCAGCAACTCTCCAAAGTGTCGGCCTGGATTTGTTGGTGTCTGGCCCATGACTTCATCCGTTACCTTGTCCGTCACTTGCAGACTGACTTCCAGCTGATGATGCAGAGCTTCTGGCCCTTTCACTGCTTCCTGAGCTGCAGCATCTGTGAGTTTCCTTTGCACTGAGTTCACGTCAGAATCTAAAGAATAAAAGTATAAAAACATTGAAATAGTTTTACACCGAAGTAAAAAAATAAAAAAAATAATATTCCTGAAATTGAATGAAATTGAAAAATATAAAATTATATTAAAAAAAATGAAAATGTTGAGGATACACCTTATTTATAAGATATCAAACAAAAGCTCAGGACTACGGCTATCATTGAATGTATGTAAAGTATATGTACGTATGTGTACAGCATAGAGAATATGCTTGCTGGTAAGTCTCTCGCAGAAAATGTGAAGGAGGCGACCTTAGACATGAGAAGAAGAACAAAAGCTGCCTTAATATTTGACATTCATACCTGACATTCATATCTGACAATAATATCTGACATTCATACCCGACATTCATACCTGACATTCATACATGACATTCATGCCTGACATTCATGCCTGACATTCATGCCTGACATTCATGCCTGACATTCATGCCTAACATTCATGCCTGACATTCATGCCTGACATTCATATATGACATTCATACCTGACATTCATATCTGACATTCATATCTGACATTCATACTTGACATTCACACCTGACATTCACATCTGACATTCATATCTGACATTCATACCTGACATTCATATCTGACATTCATACTTGACATTCACATCTGACATTCATATCTGACATTCATATCTGACATTCATATCTGACATTCATATCTGACATTCATACCTGACATTTATACCTGACATTCATACCTGACATTCATACCTGACATTCATACCTGACATTCATACCTGACATTCATACCTGACATTCATACCTGACATTCATACCTGACATTCATACCTGACATCATATCTGACATTCATACCAGACATTCATACCTGACATTCATACCTGACATTCACATCTGACATTCATACATGAAATTCATACCTGACATTCATATATGACATTCATACCTGACATTCATATCTAAGATTCACATCTGATATTCATATCTGACATTCATGCCTGAAATTTACATCTGATATTCATATCTGACATTCATATCTGACATCCATATCTGACATCCATATCTTACAGCTCTAAGACTAATTCATTCTTATTGTGGCAAAGTTTGCCTCTACAGATTCAGTCTGTTTGCTCATAGTCGGCCTCGATTCCAGGAGAAGCAACCCACAATTCTTCTGGGCGCATTCTTTGTCTCTCGAGACAGATGAAAAATAAATCTCAATAGAAAGAATGGCATCGGTTCCAACTTGTAATTCAACCAATGTCCTACAGCCCATGTGACGGTGGAAGTTTGCTCTCTTGTCCACTGAGTTAGAGCATACAGAACTAGTACTTAGGGCACCGATATCGTCGAGAAGCTTGACAGGAACCAATGGAGACAATAAAATAAGTACAAGTACAAAAAAAAATAATTATAAACAGTTTTACTAGGTATCCAGTTGGTTCCACTTTGGTCAGTCTTTCTGTCCTGAAGCTGTGACCTGTCCGGCAGAGGCAATGAATGACGAACCATTGCCCCGTAGAGACCATACTCCGCCATGATGGAACTTCTGCCCCACGTCTTTTCCGTTTTCCTCCATTTGGCGCGTCGATTTTGGAACCAAACCTGGAGGGAAATAAGTTGAACTACTGAAAGTATCCATCCTACAAAAAGTCGTACATCTAGGTGACATCTAGGTGACATCTAGGTGACATCAGAGAGTCGTGTATGCTCATAGAGACAATTATAGGGAAGCATAATGAAGGTCATTTGTAAGCGTAATGTAGGTCATCTAGAATTTTAAGGATTATCTAAAAGTCAAAAGGAAGTCTTCTTCATCTGACACAGAAATTCTGATTTGTTTAAAACTTCTAACCACCTACCAGCTTCTAACCACCTACCAGCCTCTAACCACCTACCAGCCTCTAACCACCTACCAGCTTTACCAGCTTCTAACCACCTACCAGCTTCTAACCACCTACCAGCTTCTAACAACCTACCAGCTTCTAACCACCTACTAACTTCTCGCCTCCAATACGAATAGCCGTTTTAAATCCTGTTGGCTATTGGTCATAATATGTGTGTGTGTGTTTTTTTTTGCGATTGATTTGCATACAATATGCTACGGAAGTCTTGTCTATGCGCATCCTTTTAACATGACCATCAAAAGCCAGTGTAGAGACCACAGAAGTCCGAAGGTCAACCATGTACAACTCCATTAAGTGGCAAACATGCAAAGGCCGCGGGGTACAACATTTAAGACACTAAAAATAACCTACTGCCAAGGACAGGCGTAGACGAATAAAATAAAACATAAACTGTCCACCGTTAGACAACGGTTATGTCTACACTGGATGTGGCAAAATATGTAGGTCACAGCTAGTATAATGTAAACAGGTGAAATACTGTAATCCATCTTAATCTTGGGATTCGAAGACAAGCCTTATTAATACTATTACTATATTAGAAACGAACGAGTATTCATTCTCTGGCGCTGCCAGGGTCGAGTTTCGTTAAAGAGAAACAAAATTCATTGTAGTCCCTTTAACAGTGTCCACTGCAGTGTTTTCTGGTGATGTGGCAGATCTGCAGTAGTACCGCCCAAGGAAGGTATCTGTGAGCTCAGTCCACTCGGTGGATATAACAATGGAGTATATTGTTTCTTTTAGATCACTTCAGAAACGCTTAATCTCTAAGTCGAGGTTCCGAATTTTCTTTGTTTTTCCATTTCAGGTTTTCTTTTAGTATGAGACAATGATACGGCAAAGACAATAATGCTAGTGGTCTCTCTTCTTTATCAATAAACAACAAATCAGGGCAATTAAGATCTACCATTCGTCAGTCAAAATAGGGGTTTCACAGTACAGTAAGTGATCACTAGACTCGAGAGCCTCTTGTGACGAGTATTTGCAATAAGGAGGAGTATCCTCATTGATGAAATTATGTGTCAAAGCCAAGTGCTAGTGTATTAATTTTGCAACTTGGTTATGGCGACCCAGGTAGGCAGATTCTGATAGGGCTGAACATCCTGCCATTATGTGTTCAATTGACTCAACCACATTTCCACATTTTCGGAGTTCGTCAACAACATTTAGAGTAGGATATGTTTCTCGTAATGTTTTGTCCTAATTACCCTGTCCTGTATTGCCGTAACAAAGCCTTCAGTTTCAGGGTAGAGATGACCTGCTTTAAGCCTTGTCAATGTTAGATGACCTGCTCTGAGCCATGTTAAGGAAGCAGCCTTGTCAATGTTAGATGACCTGTTTTGAGGCATGTTAAGGAAGCAGCCTTGTCAATGTTAGATGACCTGCTTTGAGCCTTGTTGAGGAAGCAGCCTTGACAATGTTAGACGACCTGCTCTGAGCCATGTTAAGGAAGCAGCCTTGTCAATTTTAGATGACCTGATTTGAGTCATGTTAAGGAAGCAGCCTTGTCAATGTTAAACGACCTGCTCTGAGCCATGTTAAGGAAGCAGCCTTGTCAATGTTGTCCCCATCTTATAAAGCCGGGAGTTTTCTGTGGGGTATTTTTTTCTTCCCATTGGCTAATCTCATGCCCTGTGTCGTCCAAACCAACGTTAACACCAGAATCGTTTAGGTTTAGAGAGTTTGCTTCGGAGTGGCATAAGAGTAGGAAGAAAACTAGTTCACTGCTGGAAGCTTGCAGTTTTGATGGTATTTTTAAAACTCGCATCTTGCACAATTTGAAGATGTTCTGAAATCCACGACCTCCATCCTTCTTGGGCAGGTATAACCTTATGGTGGAGGACTTGGGATGTACACATTGAAATTAGGTTATTATTTTTCTCGCGAGTCTGTCAATATCATGAAGGTGGATGTCAGTCCATTTGATGATACCGAGAGCGTAAAGGAGCACTGGGACGTCCAAGCTATTTATTGCAGTGATGAGGTTACTGTCAGAGAGTTTGGTGTTGAGGATTTTATTTACTCCTTGCTTATATTTACAAAGAAAGTCCACTTTTAATTTTGTATGGTTTATCTTGACATTCTGGTTTATACCAAAACGCTATGTAAGTGTTGGCTGCCTTGTCCCTTATGCTTATGATAACATACTTATCTAGGCCAAAAGACATACAGATATCGTTACTGTAGAGTTTTGCCTAAGAAGTGTAACTTTTGCTCGGTCTCTGCATATAGCTTTAAATCATCCATAGGTGAGACACACTTTTTGTGCATTTAGTGTCAACTCTAAAACCGTTTGTTGTGCCCCCCACCCCTGGTCTAGATTCTAGATTCACTCTGACAAGTCTTTAAAGTTAAAACATTTTTTAGGGGGACAAAGCCCACCGACCTCCTCGTGGTGTCCCCTGGTAACTGGAGTAAGTCCACCCTTTGCTCTCAGGGTGGTCTGAAAAAGGCAAACGTTGCGGGAGCCCCAACTTTCCTAACAGGCTCTCATGCTCTCCTGGTGCAGAGTTCTGCTGGTGAGGTCTGGGCAATGCTAAGCTCTGATCGACATAACCCCTGCACGCTCGTCTGGTGTAGGGCTTTGTGTCTGTCGGGGCTTTAGCTAATGCTGAACTGACCAGCCGCCGCCCTGGAGACTAGTGGAGGGTCAAGCCATCAAAATTTGCGGGCCCTAAACTGGTGGCTTCAAAAAAAAAGTCTCCTGCCTCACTCCACTTTCGTGGATTAAACCCTGCCCATACGAGCGAGTGGTTGAATTAACTGATCTTTCGATCGATTCATAGTCCAATGTTCATGTCTGGACTGTTTTTCACTGCTCTTTCTAAGGGGCAACCCAAATCTCCTCCTCCTGGAGGAACCCATACCAATGTCGAGTAAAATTACGAAGAAAAGCGGGTCTCAGCAGACCCTAACAGGCTCCGCTGGCCAGGTAAGGGGCATTAGCCCTGGCATCGAAAAATGTGCATCTAATCGCCTCGCAACGTTGGTACATAGGGAGAACGGGCCACTTTGTGAAAAAAGATCTACCGTTCTTCCCAACACACAAACCCTGACAACATCCTTTTTCCCCCAAACACAAGAATTAAAAAAACAAAAGTTTCAGAACAAATCAGCCCAACACCAACACCTCATACTGGGAAAGTAAGTATCCCCCACACTAATTTAGGTGGAAAGATAAAGCAACATGATCTCCAAATTTCCAAATCTAAAACTAAAACTTTCAAAGTCCTTCAATGTAACGTCCGAGGACTTATTCCAGACACTTGAAATAACTAACCTGCTCCACAAAGAGTGTGTGGATGTTGCCCTACTACAAGAATGTCTGATAGGTGAAAAAAGAAGTGTCTCAATACCCGGGTACTCTGTTTTCCGCTGCTCCTGTGGGGATTGCCGAGGCCTGGTTACATTGGTGGCTAATGCTCTGGTCGCCAAGAAAGTGTCCACAGGCTTCAGTCAGGGGAGGACAGACACTTTGGTATTAGAATTTTGGAAAAATAATAGATGCTTCAAGTGCATCAATGTTTATAATCCACCAAAACAAGAACTGGCTTTAGATGTCAGAGAAACAATAACTGTAGACACTATCATAGCTGGAGATCTAAATGCCCACTCACCTTACTGGGGCTATGATGACACTGATCAGTCTGGTAAAAAAGTTCATGACCTGTGCAATTCTACTAACCTTTTTCTTTTGCAAAATAAACACTCTCCTCCTACTCTTCTGCATGCTAGCAATGGTTCACTATCACGACCAGATCTTTCTTTAGTCTCTGCTAACTTGGAATCTGTCATAACTTATCAAGTACTAGGCGATATTGGTAGTGGCCACCTTCCAATATTACTGACTGCCACTCTTTCTAAAATGAACACCAAGACCACTAAAGAACCACGAAAGTGGTGCTATAGTAAGGCTAATTGGAAAGGATACGAGACAGCTGTCGACAATGCCCTTGAAAAAAATCCATGTAGAGTCTAGCTCTGTCGACCTTGTGTACCGTCAAATAACAACAGCTATCCTGGGCATTGCTAAAAAGTTTATTCCTCGAACTTACCCTTGTAAAAAATTCAAAAAACTTTTGGACGGCTGAAATCAACAAACTTGTTATGGCTCGGAGAAGGGCATACAAAAAGGTCCAAAAGAACCCAAACAATCCAACACTCAGGCAGAAATACAACAGACTCAGCCTACTAGTCAAAACGTCTGTTAACAGGGAAAAACGAGAACGTTGGACCAACACCTGTGCAAGGTTAAACCTAAGGGATAGCTCTAAGGCTTGGAGTCTTTTGAGAAATCTCGAAAATGTTGGGCGTACGAAAACAGCAACCCCATTATCTTCACCCAGTGGGGTAATCATTTCATCAAAGAAGAAAATTGCCATCTTGTTGAACAAATATTTTGCTAAGACCAACAAGGCTGCCAAGAAGTCCCCAATGTCCAAAGCCATCGATAAAGCTAGCAAAGCTGATGAAAAAAAAGACCGAAAGGAACCACAGACCGAAAGTGCTGAGGGAACGATGAACTCCCCCTTCTCGATAGGCGAGCTTAATGCTGCCATAAGGAAATGCCAGCTTAAAAAGGCTCCCGGGCCGGATGTTATCTCCCCCGAAATGCTTAAGCATGTAGGGGGGAAAGGAAGGGCTTTGCTCTTGGCATTCGTAAATAGAACCTGGGCAGATGGTCATCTGCCCAGGGCCTGGAAACGTGCCACCATTATTCCTATACCAAAAAAAGGGAAAAGATGCTTCCACTGCTGAGGGCTACAGGCCCATCTCACTCACATCTTGTGTGGGAAAGATGGTTGAAAAAATGGTAAATGAGCGTCTGGTTTGGTACCTTGAGAGTGCCCGTCTTATAGCTCCAGAACAGGCTGGTTTCAGGGCTGGAATGTCCGTTATAGACCAAGTCAACATCTTTGTGCAGAGCCGTAGCAGATGGATTCCAAAGGACCGAAAGCACATAAGTCTTCATTGACTTAAAACAGGCATATGATGAAGTATGGCGGCCTGGTTTGCTTCATAAGATAAGAGCCGTGGGGGTGCGGGGACGGATATATTACTGGATTAGAGACTTCTTACAAGAGCGTACAATAAGAACAAGGATGTACGGAGAAGTCTCAGGGGAAATGACCCTCGAGCACGGCCTCCCCAGGGCTCCGTCCTGTCATGCGCCCTTTTCACGGCCTTCGTAAATGACCTACCGGCTCAGCTAAAATACTAAAAGCTACTATATGCTGATGATATTGTCCTTTGGAAATCCGGAAGGAGCGCAACCTCCTACAAAACGTGTTACAAGAAGATCTCCATACGCTCTGCTCATACACACGAAAATGGAGGCTAGAAATAAACACCTCCAAGACGGTCTATTCTCTGTTCACGCTCGGGACTAGCATTCTCAGGCAACCTTTCCAGCTCTCCCTCAACGGAGTGGCTCTCAGCATGGAAAAGTTACCCAAGTACCTTGGTGTAACTTTAGATCGCAAGCAAAAAATGTGTGAGCAAATCGAGGATGTTGTAAGAAAGGCCTCAGGGAAACTTTGCATTGTGCGGAAGCTGGCATCCACGAAGTGGGGAGCCCGAGCAGACATGCTCCGATCCCGTATTTAGGAGCAGTCCGATCACAGATAGACTACAGCGGCTAGTACAGCCTACCTGTGTAAATTTATGGCTCTAGGACTGCTCTTGAACAACTTGATAAAATACAGTCCCAAGCACTAAGATTTGTCTGTGGAACCTTTAGGACACGTCCAGTAAATGCGGCTGAAATAATGGCTAATATAGGTCCACTAAACCTAAGGAGGGATAGGTCAGTACTGACCTGCTATGGGCGATATAAAAGGCTGGATGAATACCTCCCAGCTGGAAAACTAGTGGATGGTTGGAGATGCAGAAGACGTCTCCAGATGCAGTCTTTTATACATCATGCCACTAGACTATTTGATGAAGCTGGCCTCTCCACCAACCGACCGATTTAACGCTTTCATCCCCTTCCCCCTTGGTGTCGCCCAACGACCCCAGACATACGCTTGAAATTAGTAGACCCTAATGCCACTGAGCAATGTCGTTCACCTAACGACCTTCAAATCCTAGCTCTGGAGACCATTAATACCTTCAAGCCCAGTGCTATTTTTGCATACACTGATGGGTCGGCATCAATAGAGTCTGGAAGAGCAGGCTATGGAGCCTACATCGACTTTCTTGGCTCTTACACAGTCAAAATCTTTGGACCATGTGGTAGTGTTTGCAGTTTTGATGCGGAGACCATGGCAGTCTGTGAAGCCTTAAAAGTCATTGACTCTCTACTCGGCGAGGGACATTTGAGGGCAACACAGATTGTTGTGGTCACTGACTCAAAACTGTACTACAGGCTTTGCAAAGCCCCGGACCATGCCCCCCCCCCCCCCATATCAACACTGTCATCATGGCTTCTCATAACATTAAACAACGCTATGGCACCCCTGTAATAATGCAGTGGGTACCGAATCACATAGGTGTGACTGGCAACACAATTGCAGACTCTTTGGCCGACCAGGGAGGGCAAATTACACCCACTGAACAGGCTGTAAGCTTTCCTCAAGCCCTGGCTATAATACAAAAAAAAAACAGAAATGGAAAAGTGGTTTGAGTGCTGGGACAAGTCCCAAAAAGCCCGTGGAGTCTGGGAGCGCATGAGGCACTTCCCCGTGGTGGAGGCTGTCCAGGCCTGAGCAAGCTATTATAGCACAGTGCAGGACAGGCCACTGTCCTGTTGGCTCATATTTATCGCATATTTATTGCCTACGCAAGACAGCAGGGTTTCTGTCGAGGGCTTTTGCAAGAGAGGATTTGAGCTTCTCAAGCCCTCACTCTAATGGAGTTTGATGATGATGATGATGATGGAGTAATTTAGATAGTGGGTTAATTGCTAGGCAGAACCAGAGAGGAGCTAGAGAGTCACCCCTTTGTATGTGGAGAGAACCTAGTTTATCACCATTAAGGTGTAGATTTATCTTCTAATTATACATTCAGACTCTCGATAATTTTTTTTTATATTCTTGGGTTGATTCCATGAATTTTTTGCGTAACTGATTCGAATGCTTTTTTGTAGTCGATGTAGCACATGTGTAATTATTATTTTATTATTATTATTATTAATTTAAAGGAGCATTATGTCAGATGTTAATTTTCAATTCTTATTGATACATTCGTGTCATTTTTATTTTAGTTCAAACAAATTAGTGACTCTATGACAGTGGAACTAAGAGATGACAATTTCACTTATTGATCTTACAAAAGTTAAACTAATGATGTCTTAATGATGTCACAGTTACGTTGCTATTTCAGCGTAGAGGGATAAAAATAGCTACATGCCATGTCTGCATTTCCTTTTTAAATGTTGTCAAACTTTTTACTTGTCCTTTGACATTGGAGCGAACATGAATGGTTGAAAAAAATGTCCACAGGTCCAATGGTTTCTGTTCTAATCAAATCTTGCCTGTCAAAATGTTATGACTTTTGCTATTTCCGCCAATTCAGGCAATTAATACATCCTCTTCTAGGTGATTGTCTTTTTGACTCTCTTTGCCTTGTTCTCTCTCTCTATCGTGTCCACTTTACGTCCAGACAGAGATAATGAGTATGTCCGCTTGTTGGCACTTGACTAACTGCAAAGTCACATCGAGTGTCACCCGCTTCTCAACAACAAAAATTGACCATCTGCGACTGGTCACTGTCGTAGCCTCGGCGGTGGTCCCGGTTTAGCACGAGGCGGCTGAACAGCCAAACGCCAGAGTGTTACCTCTGCTGTTTCCAAGTTTAAGTCTAATATGAAATGTCTTTTCAAAATGTCACTTACTGGATCAGGTCGAGACCTACATCGAGTAATACATAAAAGAGAAAAAAATCCAGCCTATAACCTTTTTAAATCAATTAGGACAGGCATCATTCAAAGTGATATCTACTTCACTACAAGGATCACAGCTTTTAATAGATTAGAGTGTGTGTGGGGGGGGGGGGGGGAAGGGAGGGAAGTCATATTGTTCTATGAATCTTAAAAAATGTTTGTAAAATACATTTGGCGTAATTAATTAATCATAATTATTAAGCCGATTGAACTTTCTTTTGAAAAAAAACGTTCATAATTTCTAAGATAACTATGCACCAAACCAGAGTTTTCCAAACTATGTTTGCGGAACCCGAGTGTTCCGCAAGGCCTGAATAAGTGTTCCATGAACTACTGGAATAATTAACTTGTAGGCCATTAGGTGAATTAACCTCTCTAAAAATAAAATATACCGCTAAATGCTCAGGATGTGCGCAGTGTTCCGTTAGAGAAGAGGTTTGAGAACCACTGCACCAGACATTATTTGTATGTGTGTGTGTGAATGTCGTAAGTTCAAACGAAATGCTTAATTCCCTTATGAGAATATTGTGAACAACTAGTGAGCTAACGACCAGGGTATGAGATCTGGCTCAATCTGGACACTTGGAATCAGACAAGGGACAATAAGAAACGTTTTCAACTAGATTTAAGTTGTTGTTTTTTTTCAGATCTAAAAAACTTTTCATTGACCACTTATTGAGTCACTACAGTTCTGTTACTAGCTGGTGACAATAAAATAGATTTCTGTGAGGGATTTCAAACGGCTCATAGGAACCTGGTAACTATACATTAGAGCGATCAACGAGTCCTTAGCATACACACACACCATCAATCCACTACTCTGACGCAAACACACACGCACACGCCCAGGAATGTCTCCCTTCAATAAGATCAAGTCATTCTCGTTAATGATAGCCAAGGCTGAAAGGCGGGGAGTAGAAAATGGCTGGCTTGGGAAGGGGATAGGAAGTTGTGAATGACCAGTGTCCAAAGTGTCAGGGAAGTGTGCCCAAGAATAGTCACTTCATTTTAATTACCCATGTCAAAATTAAATAAAATGGCGAGCGGCATTGTGACATAAGACTAGTGTCATAGTCTTTGACTAATTCTACAAGCGAGTCCCATCTCTCTCTCTCTCTCTCTCTCTGTGAGCGGGCGCTTAGACCTGACAGTCACACATAACACGTCAGAATGGTCAGAACCGAAAGCAGTCGACCATCAGCAGGTGTGAAAGAAAGGAAAGGTCAACTCAGCGAGTTCACAGTTAAACAAAACATGCAGTTGTCAGGTCACGGCGTGGACCGAGGAGAGAAGGGGAGCATGTCGGTGAGAAGCTCTACCCCCCAGTACAGGTGGATTGGTCTAGAGCCGGGGTCGGTAACCTGCGGCTCGCGAGCCACATGCGGCTCTTTGGATGTAAAGCTGCGGCACTTTACTTGCATAAGCAAATATTATTTATTTTATCGAAAACAAAACATTTAAAAATCGTTCTGAATCGATAACAAGGATTAGACACCGATTCCATCTTTCAGCCACTTGTACTCGCTTTTCACCCCACCCCTTACCCGTGACACGCGTCGTCACTGTCGCCAGTCTGTGGAAGCTCTCAAACACTCCGTTTCTATGTAGGTTTTTATTCGCTTTTCAACGCATAACAATTTGGCGTCTTCACCATTGTTTTGGCTGTGACTTAGAGGTTGTTGTTTTAACTAGAAGAGTTAGAAGCCAATTATCTTCTCAAAGTTTTATATTGTCAAGTAACGTAAGAGCCTCAAGGTCATATAGTTGAAAACAAACTTATTTGTTACTGGTGTATTTTTAGAACAGAATAATTGCGTAGTAAGGTCGTAGATAAAAATTGTTTACAAATTAGTTTAGAATTGGAAAAAAATAAAGGGCAACAACGATTTTTTTGAGCAAAGTAAACCACGAAATTCTTACGTTTCACTACATAATACACCAAGAAACACTTTGTGTGAAAACATTTCCAACTGAAATAGTTGAGGTCATGAATTCAGTAGAAGGTGCGGTGCCTGAGCGGTAAAGCGCTTGTCTTCCAAACCGACGTACCCAATTTTGAATACTGGTGAGGACTAGGATTTTTAACTTCGGGATCTTTGGGCGCCTCTGAGTCCACCCAGCTCTAATGGGAACCTGATATTAGTTGAGGAAAGTAAAGGCGGCTGGAAGTTGTGCTGGCCACATGCCACTTTCGTTAGTCGTGGGCCACAGAAACAGATGACCTTGGCATCACCTGCCCTACAGATCGCAAGGTCTGAAAGGAGGAACTTTAGTCTTTTACTTTATGACTTTGGTCCTCAGATTGTTAGCAGCATCTTGTCCAAAGCACTCTAACTTCGTCAAATAATTCTTAAACGAAATGGAATGGAGAACGACTAATGGTTGCAAACATTTTACTTAATGGTAGATAGAACAGCAACATTAAATGAGCTGAAAACTGCAACGGAAGGGAAACCCAGCCTCTCTTATAGTAGAGGAATTCGTTTGTTTTGAAGAAAAAAATCTTTTTGCAGAAGATATTCAGAGCGGTCAATTACTTCATTTTCAATTTTTAAAGCAGTATCGCGATAAAACCAGTGCAACTCTTGACAAGAATTACTTTAACACAGAAAAAAAAATTAAAGATGAATTTTGCTGAAAGATTTGAGCATTTCAAAACCAACGTGACCATTCTAGCATTCATAGTTAATCCTCTCTACACAAATAGTAATGAAATCAACTTTGTGCCATTAGAAATCTATACTGGATCTTTAGAACTGCTATTGATCGATTTAAAAAGTTAAGATTTGTGGAGTGGAAAATTTATAGTCAAAAGCAAGTTGGAAAAGTTGGAGCTCCAGAAATGTACGTAACGCAACAAAAGTGGACAGCTTTGAAAGAGGAGCCATGAGTTGAGGCACTTTTATTCAAACCAAGAAATAGTCTTCCAGAATGCTACAGTGAGGTGGCGAAGTTAGCATTTGGATCTTCTATCTACCTATACGACCGTACCGTGTAAAACACTACTTATATAAAAATATTTTTTTTTAGGAATAAATAGACAAGTTTTTTTTAAATTAAATTTTTTAAATATTAATAATATTTATTGTTGGCAGGTAAAAATGTTGTGGCTCTTTAAAAACTTTGAAATTTTGTAAATTGTAATTTTTGGCTCTTCCGACTCAAAAGGTTGCCGACCTTTGGTCCAGAGGAGGTCAGGCAGAAATACTCATCTATATAAAGCTTTTATCAACTCACTGTCTGTCTGATACACACTGCGTACACCTTCCATTCACAGATCAAGTTGAAACCTGGCACATTGTCCGTAACAAAAGATGAATCAATATCAAATTAGTTCATTAATTAGTAGAAATCGATTAATTTTGTTGCACATAAAAAAGGGAGGAAATAAATCTTACACTTTCGAGGTGCGATTCTGTAAATATGCCCTTTTTTTTTATAAGCTTTAATTTTTTAAGAATGTTTACATTTTGTTTTCATAACAAAGCTTATATCAACTCAGTCTCTTTGTCTGGTAAAAGTTTGTACAACTAATTTCTCCCACACTCAGTCTCGGATTAAGTTTAAACTTTGCACAATTAACTTTTGTACCTGACAAAACAATAATAACTTTACTGATGTGGTGGTATATGTTGAATTAGTACCTTTATCCTATGTAGATAGAAAGCTTGAAACTAGCAAATAGATACCGATGAAACCTTCTATTTTCATAAGCACTTCCCTGGCACAGTGGTTCTTCAATCAACTAAAGATGGGTTGTGCATTCGAGATCGAATTCAAGTCGTACAAATTCATATTTATATATTTGTATATACAATAAAAAAAACGAGAAAACACTTCCCCTCGCTCGTCATGTGATCGTCATGTCTCTAAGTCCGTTGCTAGGTCTTAGCAGTCCATTTACCAGGCTTCTTGGTCCTCTGCTTGTGTACTCCTTGTGTGCAACGTCATTAGTCTGTCCAGTTACGTCACAACTTTTACAGTCACTAAATACAATACACTATAAATATATATATACTAGCCTAATATGACTCGCGGCTTGCCTCCCGGTTTACCCAATTTGTAAAAGAGTTTCGCTCTTTAATAGAGATAAATTTAGGTATTCTCTTTTATTTTTAGCCCCCCCCCCCCTCCTTTTCTTGTTTTGAAAAGGGGGAACCCATTAAACATACACATTGGTCTCCGCAATGATCTAAGGAACATTTACGCCAAGTTTTATCTAGATTGGTCAAACGGATTTGGATTTCTATGTGGGACATATATACATACATACGCCTTAAATTCTGTTTGTATATTAGTCTAGCCGCATATTACCTGCGGCCTGCGGGCATACGTTTGGGTATTATTAATCTAGTGGAATGGATTCAAATCTATGTCACAATTGGCTAATGCTCCTTTCAATTTTTTTTTCGCCACGAAAATAAAAGTAGATTGCAAAAAATGGGTTTACCCGTTAAGCCACTACATGTATAACAAGTACAAATTCTGTGTTGACGGGTTTACCCGATATATTGAAAAGTTTTGTTCTTTAATAGAAATATATGTAGCTTTTTTCTTTTAATTTTTGGGGCTCCATTTTTGGGATCGACATTAAACACAACTTCGTTCTTCGCCAAGATCTAAGGGACATTTATGCCAAGCTTTATTAAGATTGGTCAAACGGTTTTGATTTCTATGCGGGATATACATACATGCATATGCCGCACTTTCTGCTTTATATATTTGAAGATATGTACAAACTAATATACTCTCTTAACTAAACTTATCCCCTACATAGAGTAACTTTACGCTGTTAACAAATAATCAAAATGTGGCTGCTCTTCTATTGTAGATTACATAAAGACACTTCCTACCAACACTATTATCTATGAAATCAATCGACCCCCCCCCCCCTTTTTTTTTTCTATTCAAACTATGCTGGTGCATGTTCTAGATAACCGGTGTCAGGATTTGAACCGTTATCATTCACATTGATAGTTCCCAGTTGAGATGCATGACTATCAGGCCACCAGAGTATCAGCCTAGCCACATCTAACCAGGCACATGCGATGATTAGCAAAATAAAATGAAAATCAATTAGATGTAATTAAATTTACCGGAACTACTTTACGTTTTTTTTTTATTTCCCATCACGCACCTGGGCGATATCTTGAAACATCTCACCTGGCCGATAGGTTTAATTATTTCATTCCTCCTACACGCTTGTAGAATTGGTTGCTAATTATTGCAATTCATTATTAAAGTTTATTATATGAGTTTTTGTAGACAGGTGGATGAGGCTAACAAATTAATGGTAGAATACTTCCATATGATATTCGAACAACAAAGAAAAAATACTCAATATTTGATCTAAGATTATCCTTCAAAAACAATACACAAGGAATGATATGACATTATATAATACAATATTTTACAATATTATATTTGAAAATGAAATGACTTTATTTATAAAACTAACAAGAAAAACATTCAAAATACTTTTAAAAAGAAAATATCTCCTTTACCCCACCAGTAGAACCGATTTTTTTGTTTTTCTCGTAATAACGAATGGATGTTAAATAAAAAAAACCACAATGGAACATTTTTAACCCCGTCCCCCCCCCCCCCCCCTCGAGAAAGACTCCTGGTTAAGCGAGTGTATAGATCTAGTACACTTTAAAATGTTCCAATGATAGGCCCTAAGATCTAGACCAGGGTTTCTCAACCTGTGGGTCGAGACCCCCTTAGGGGTCGATTGACGATTTGCCAGGGGTCGCCTAAGACCATCGAAAATATGGATTGTTATTGTCTACTCTTCTATTGCTGTATGTGTGTGTGTTGGGGGGGTTGCGGCAGAGTGGGGGATTGTAGAAAGGTGTCGTCAGGCATAAAAGGTTGAGAACCGCTGATCTAGACCATAGACTTATATAGAGTAGTATATATAAGTCTATGATCTAGACTTAGAAGATGATGCGCAAAATTGTCCTAAAAGTTAATTTATTAAACACTTGAATCAAACAGTCCATGATGCCTTATATTCTGGAATTTCCGAACGCGATAGCCCTTTCAAAATCTGTGTTGGATCTAGATCTAGATCTAGCCAAATTTAAACGTATTTTTTTTTTTAATTTGAAAAGCTGTAACGGTCAAATTAAAGTTTTTCTAGTGTGGCCAACAAGCTGGTCATTCTTTTCTCAACGATATTTATGAACTGTTAAAATCATACGAAAATCGTTAGAGCCGTTTTTGAGATCTGTGTCCAGGTGCTCAGCAAATACAATTAAGCTCGAAACAAGACTCGAACTAAAGCCCTCTAGATAGGTAACCAAGTGGTTTTTGATGCTCAGCCACATACTTGTGAATGCGAGACTCTTATAAGAAGCGAATACTTTGCATTAACTAACACACGCACACTATTGTATTGCATGGACCTACACTATTCAGGAATGTTAAGAAAAAATCATTTGAAAAAAAAAGATGTGGTTGCGATAATTGGGCACTCACCTGTATACGATCTTCAGGTAGATCTGTCCTTGCCGACAAAATTTCTCTGGCGTAGACGTCTGGATAATGTGCTTCATTAAAAGCCCTCTCCAGCTCCTCGAGCTGTTGACTAGTGAAGATAGTCCTAAGAGAAAAAAACAACAGAAACAAAGGTAAATCAATGTGACTACTTATAGATAAATAAAATAGATAAGATATTAGATCAATTTGTTAATTGAGGTGATGTTTTGTGGCCAGTATCTTGTTTGGGGCCACTCGATGGAGAATGCATCTTTAGAGGACACGGTCTGCATAATCTGAGGAACACACTGCTACGACATAGTTGGCTAGCATGTATTGCCTCATCCATTTGTGTCCTGTTCAGAGGCCAAGATGATCCTACATAAAACAGAATCGAGAAGATTTAAACTGACAATGAACTATTGAACTAGGAAATAGCAAGCTAATTAAAAAAGATGTGTTCAACTTTGGGGGGGAAAAGTTCAAATGATCGTTTCATTGTGTCATACATTTTTAGACGGGAAAAAAAATCTCATTGTGACATCTAATCAGTATTGAACCCCACTCAATATGACATCTAATCAGTATTGAACCCCACTCAATATGACATCTAATCAGTATTGAACCCCACTCAATATGACATCTAATCAGTATTGAACCCCACTCAATATGACATCTAATCAGTATTGAACCCCACTCAATATGACATCTAATCAGTATTGAACCCCACTCAATATGACATCTAATCAGTATTGAACCCCACTCAAAATGACATCTAATCAGTATTGAACCCCACTCAATATGACATCTAATCAGTATTGAACACCACTCAATATGATATCTAATAAGTATTAAACACCACTCAATATGAAATCTTATCGGTATTGAACACCACTCAATATGACATCTAATCAGTATAGAACACCACTCAATATGGCATCTAATCAGTATTGAACACCACTCAATATGACATCTAATCAGTATTGAACACCACTCAATATGACATCTAATCAGTATTGAACACCACTCAATATGGCATCTTATCAGTATTGAACACCACTCAATATGACATCTAATCAGTATTGAACACCACTCAATATGACATCTAATCAGTATTGAACACCACTCAATATGACATCTAATCAGTATTGAACACCACTCAATATGACATCTAATCAGTATTGAACACCACTCAATATGACATCTAATCAGTATTGAACACAACTCAATATGACATCTAATCAGTATTGAGCACCACTCAATGCAACACTCCACTCATTATGACATCTAATCAGTATCGAACCCACTCAATATGACAACTAAGCAGTATTGAACCCCACAATATGATATCTAATCAGTATTGAACCCCACTCAATATGACACCCCACTCATTATGATATCCTACTAATTATGACATGCAACTCAGTGTGACATCCAACTCTTTATTTCTGCTTCTGTCTGTCTCTCTATCTCTTTATCTCTTAGTCACTCAGTCCTTCTCAATCTCCTTTTTTTTGTTTTATTTTTTTTATCTCTCTCTCACTAGCTCACTATGTCTTTGTACTTTCAGTCTTTATATATCTCTTTCTCTCTCTCACTCTCTTTCTTTCTCTTTCTCTCTCTCTCTTTCTCTCTCACTCTCTCTCTTTCTCTCTCTCTCTCTCACTCTCTCTCTCTCACACACACACACATACACTTAACTCTTCTGATTGAAATCTTCTCAACAGCTCCGCATATTTTAGCCCACATTTTAGAGAGCCAGAGAGAAAGATTGTGTGAATGTGTTTTATGTGTGCTTGTGTATCTATGTTTAAATGTAAGAGCAGCTTAACAAGTCTTAAATAAACATGCCCCCCCCCCCAAAAAAAAAAACAAACAACATAGTGCCAGTTGTGCATCTGCGTTTTCCTTTTCTTTTCTAAGGGATGTAACTGGCAAATTGGTTTATTTTACTGAGATGTCAGGGTTATCGAACATTATTTCCTGAATTTATTGTGAGTGACAGGGTGACGTCCCTTTTCTTTCTACTTTCAGTCTGGTATCAAGTCAACAAGTTGGTATTCTTAAGTTCAGTGCTGTTCTAGTTCTTTTAAAATTTATAGGATCAAATAGAAATACATTAAAAGCATTAATTATGGAGCGGCATCTAATAGTGACATAGTAAAAGATCAAACACTTTGTATGGGAAGATATTACAATTAGACAGTTAGCCTGAGTTTTGTATTTGATGCGGATCTCTGCGTGGAGGCTGAGTTGTTAGGTGTTCAGCTTACGAGGCGAGGGTCTCTCGTATTTTTTATTTCTTACCACTAGTTATGTATATTTCAAGGGCAATGTATAAGGTGATTTATCCAACAAAAGCAAATTTATTTTTTTTACACGGCTTTAAAAGAAAATACGGTAGTAGGCCTATACATTTATTTTCCTTTGCGTTTTTATCTTGCTTTAAATGCACTTGCTATCACTAGGTACTTGCTATCACTAGGCTCTTGCTATCACTAGGCACTTGCTATCGCTAGGCTCCTGTTATCGCTAGGCACTTGCTATCACTAGGCATTAGCTATCACTAGTCACTTGCTATTATTATTCACTTGCTATGATCATCTTTAAAAAAATGTATTTATTCATTATATAGTGCAGATTTTCACGATACAGTGAAACAATGTCACGTAATGCTCATAGACTTATATCTAGACTGGAAACCGGAAACAAATTCTTATCCGCGATTGATCGATTCACAGACCTATGTATATATATATATAGATTTTTATGTACGTAAACTCTTTATTCAGGCTCTAAAGAAAGTCACCCCAATCATTCTTTTCTGTCTTAGAAAAGTAATGATCTTTAGTTTTCAAAGTTTTGAAATAAGGCAAAATCATTTCTCGGATATCCACCCAAATATATAAAACAAAGCCATTTCCTGTTTGTTTCCATTGAGATAATGTTTAAAAAATCCTAGATCGAAATAATTCATGTTGATTTAAATCATCTTAAGTACATTTAAATAGATTGATTACCTAGATCTTTCTAGATTATGTATTTGGATAATGCGAAATGATAATTATGAGACGAGAGTACTCTTATTTTTGATGTTCAATTACTAGATCTAGATCTAAAAATTAAATTATATGTTACATAGGTTAGGGTTGAAAAAAATGTACTTCTTTTAACTACTTTACAAAACAACGCCTTGATCCAACTTTCTAAAAAAATTTCACATTTTTTCTAGGGCTAAAAAATCTCCATGTCCAGTCTAGAGTAGTATATATAAGTCTATGGTTTAATTTCAATGTCTCCAAGTTTAAAAAAAAAGTAACTACAAACGGAAACTCTTCAGTGCTAAAAAGTGCACCAAAAATAATCCCATAACTTACATGAAGTAGAGAAAAAAACCTAGCTTATCAACACACTGTCTTATGTTTGTCAAATGTTTGACATGTTTCAGATGTTCCTTCAAAGTTGAAAATAATTACTTCCTAGTCCAAACCTCCCGCAGGACGACGGGGGATGGGAGCGGGGGGATGAACCCGGGACCATCGATAAATCTGAACAACAGTCCAGCTCGCAAACCGCACGACCAGGCAGCCATCCTAGGTCTTATTGTAGAATGGACTCACAAAAAAAAACGAGCCATTTATAGATTTTCCGCTCTAGATAAACAATGCCATACTAAATTTACCTTTCATTCTGAACCAGATTTATAATGACAGTTTGTGTTATACGATGTCTTCTCTTTATTTTACCATAACAAGGTAATATAGGATGTCAATAGAGACTTTAGCGTCCCTAAAATACATAAAAATATTCAACAGCTATTTTTGATTTTCCAAATCTTCTAGTAAAGTCTCTTTAAAGTTTTCTTATTGTATGCACACAAGTGTAAACATTTTTTGAAACAAAAATATTTCCAAGGAAGTTTATATTCATTGAAACATGTGAAATACTCGACATTACCTTTAAAATGGAAGACATTGTTTTATAATTTGTATTCAATTGTTGTTGCAATCAGTTCATCTCCAAAACTTAATGTGAGTTGCGTGTCTTTGAGTATGGCAATAAGTGAGTTCTATGAACGCTACAGGATTAGGGTCTCTTTCTTATCAAAACTTTAGTTTGTCCTGAACGTGTTCTAGTCTCAAAACTTTAGTTTGTCCTGAACGTGTTCTAGTCTCAAAACTTTAGTTTGTCCTGAACGTGTTCTAGTCTCAAAACTTTAGTTTGTCCTGAACGTGTTCTAGTCTCAAAACTTTAGTTTGTCCTGAACGTGTTCTAGTCTCAAAACTTTAGTTTGTCCTGAACGTGTTCTAGTCTCAAAACTTTAGTTTGTCCTGAACGTGTTCTAGTCTCAAAACTTTAGTTTGTCCTGAACGTGTTCTAGTCTCAAAACTTTAGTTTGTCCTGAACGTGTTCTAGTCTCAAAACTTTAGTTTGTCCTGAACGTATTCTAGTCTCAAAACTTTAGTTTGTCCTGAACGTGTTCTAGTCTCAAAACTTTAGTTTGTCCTGAACGTGTTCTAGTCTCAAAACTTTAGTTTGTCCTGAACGTGTTCTAGTCTCAAAACTTTAGTTTGTCCTGAACGTGTTCTAGTCTCAAAACTTTAGTTTGTCCTGAACGTGTTCTAGTCTCAAAACTTTTCTTCCAAAGTTTTTTGTTTTAGTTCATCGTTTTGTTGAGTATTCAATTAGGAGGATTAGGTCAGTGTTGGGGCTAGGTTCAGGCAGAATTGATGTGATACGGTCACTTTGACCGCTAGCCTTGGACAATGGTCAGATTATATTTGGTATAAGGATAGCGTTTTTTGTTTGGGCGTTTCTTTTTCTGGTGTCTTTCACTTACACTCTATTGAAAAGATTAGTTAATGTGTTTAATGGATGCAATTTCAGTAAAAGAGAAATAAAGTTGTACATTCACAAGTCGTACTTAATTTTTGTACTTGAAGTCCAATTAAAGAAAATAATGATTAGTTCTGTATAGCTTACATTGCACAGATTATTTATATTTCAGTATCACAAAGGTACAATCCAAAGTACATATTGTTTATAAGTGGAGTTTCTAACAAGAATTATTATTAACATGACGCCACTCGACAATCTTACTAGACGGGTCGGAAATTTCCGAATACTAAATATAGCACGCTAGAATTCGCTTTCGATCTTCATGTCCTTTAAGAAGCATAAACATTTCTAAGATATATATAGCATGTGAGACGAAACTAGGTCAGATTTCATTGCATTCTACTGAATGATTTTGATGAGAGACATGACTCTGTTTATTCCGATTACATTTTCCATTCATTGTTTCCCAGTGTTTTCAATTCTTGAACTCGTATTGCAGTCAAGTAGAAACACAAATAGTGGCCTTCATGTTGCCTGCCATTTCAATTTTAAGTTGAACCTGCGCTGAACCTGGGGGATATTTTGTTTTCTAATAACAATGTTTACCGATAACCTTGAACATTGGCGGGAACATTACAATAAGTGTATGCAAGTTTAGCAGTACATGTTGTTGTAGAGAAAAGTACCTGGCAGTAGATGGTTTCTGAAAGAGACTGACAAAGGTCGCTGAACACTTTTGATGCTCAAAGAAAAATGCTAAAGACAGGCGCAGAAGACGAAAATGTAAAAAAAACAAAAAAAAAACCTTAAATAGACCCCAGGAGGAGAACGGTTTTGTCTACATTAGATATGAAAATATATGTAGGTCACAAGTGGGTTTGCGTGGTCATCTGACATACTTTCCTCATCTTTAATCTTCGAGTTTCATAATACTGACAAGACGAAAAGCTTACAGTTCTCAAAACATCCAATTATAATATAAATATATATATGTATTGGATTATTCATCATCCATTCATTGCATCCTTTATGACCAGTGCAAATAGTTTGAAGTAAACTCCACCAAGTGGATTATTTTTTTACATTTTGCATTCTTGTAAATCCGGGTCTGCTAGTATTCAGAATAGATGAGAACAGAAACCGTTCTAGGCTAGATGTTCGACTGTACCAGGTCATATTCAACTACTTTAAACTAATGCTATGTTTCTTCTCTCTAGAAAAGATCCTAGTTTCTGTGTAAACTTAACCTGAAAAATTCAAAGAGCTGTCTCCAGACGGATGCTCTCCCTAGCAGACGTTAGAATCATGCTGTTATGAAACATGGCGCTAAGCTCGACAACGTTACGCCAGCAGGTGCTACGTTTTTTTAATTCTACGTCTTGCCGCCAAATACTGTCAGCGATTCCGTCAGTAGTCGAAACTACGGAACAACTTTACGAAATACCTTAAGAAAAAAAAGGCAAACAAGATTTAAGTACAAAGTTGGGGAAGGGGGGGAGGAAATCCCTCCATATATTCGGTATAGGACTGAGTGATAGCACCATGTTCTTATACATCACAGCTAGGAAATACTCTTGTGCTCATCCGTTGAGTCTTTACTATTGGACACCTCTAATAAACAAGAGCAGAAAAGAAGTTTTAAGTGTGGGGCGATTATTTTTTTTAAACCCTGTAAACCCTGAACCCTGTAAACCCTAAACCAATATAAAACCACTGTGAGAAGAATAACATTATACAAATTTCTGAGCAATTGAAGACTTTGTATTGAGATATAAAAATAAAACTAATGTCTGCTCCACTCTCTAGACCAGTCATTCCCAAAGTGGTCTATATAGACCCCCAGGGGTCTACGAAGACTTCCAAATGGTCTACGAAAGTGAAAAAATAAATTGTTGGTCTACAATAGTGGATTTCCTTTAAGGAGGTCGTGACTTTATTTTTCAGACCCCATTAATTGTATTTGTACTTTAGTAAATCCTTTAAATATTCTACCCGCTAATCAAATGGAAAATTGCTGTAATGCTTAACAAAAACATTATTTAAAATTTATTGAAAATCGGGAATCATTCTTTCCTTGTCAAACAAGTTGTTGCCTAATTGACTAATTACGCTGAAGGATCATTTGAGACGATGCCACCTTGATAAAAAGATAAAGGTTTGAAAAAATTTGGAACACTCTAGATAAAGTTCAGAATAGGCCCACAAACTCTCTCTCTCCAACATCATACAGAGAAGATGGTGGTTTGTGAGCGTCTGATAAGATCTCTTTACTTATAGCCAAACATGGAAAACACTATAGATAACACTATAGATAAAACATTGATTTTTACCGCCGATGAATAGTTTTAAAAACTAATTATTTTATAAAAACCTACATCTGATTTTATTAAACGAATTTCTTTAAGCAATAATAAAGTTCAAGGTATGAATTATAACATTAAAAGCTACTTATGCTTAGGCCTATGTAATTCTTTGCTAACGACATATACAGTTTGGGATCAGCAGGGTCGCAAATTCTAACAGGGTGTAGCATTGTGCTGCAAACTGCTAAGGGTCGACGTTTTGGGGTATAGCTGCAAGGTAACAGAGTTTTGAATTTAGTTTTCCTTCTGCGAGGTGGGTAGCAAGCCAATGCTAATGAGTCCCTCCTGTCCAAAGCTTAGTAGTTTAGGCGCCAGTTACTCGCCTTCGTCCCTTCTTCTGTTAATGAAAACAGTTCCGCGGACTGAATAGTTGAGCCAGACGTAAACGAAATACACCAGAAACTCTTTGTGAAAACTTTTGCACTAATACTTAAGGCAAATTAATGAATGAATGAATTAATATTTAATGTTTCAAGGACTACTTCATAGAACAATAAGTTTCTATATGAAACATAATACCCGTAGCAACATATTATGTACCTGTCAAAAAAAACAACAACACATTTCCAGTGTGTTTGGAGATTCCAGTAATAGATATTATTTGTTATTTTTAATTGGTTTAAATTTAAATGTTACAAATTAAGAAGATCTCTGTAACTTAAACTGTAGCTTTAACTGTAGCTTTAAATTACTTTTTCATTCTTGGACTCACTTCAGTTAGAAATACGTTTTTAAAAAATGGAGTTAGTGAATTTGCAAAAATGCAATCTAAGTTAAGCAGGGGGTCTACTGTAATCCAGAAAATATGCCAAGGGGTCTACGAAACAAAAAAAGTTTGGGAACCACTACTCTAGACTATATGTTCAGATTATTTGACTTATAGCTACTCTTTGCTGAGGCAAGTGATACATTAACATTAAAATCTCAACTACAGTAAAATAAATAAATCAAAACAGTTACAAAATGTTACCCTCATTTTCATTTTGGTGTGTGTGTGGGGACATCCGACTCCCCTCCCCGGGCTATGGCCATGTCTCAATTTTTGGGGTGCACCCACTTGGGACGTTAGAAGGACGCGACTCTTCGGATTTCTGTTTTGTTTTTCCAAGGACAAAATGTATTTGTTGTATTTGTAATTTCCTATTGTAGCTCTACTACACATGTGTGTGTGTGTATGTGTGTGTGTGTGTGTGTGTGTGTGAGTGAGTGAGTGAGTGAGATAATCAAGTAAAAGCGGCATCGTTTCCAAACTGTAACACGTTTTGTTGTTTGATATACTTGACGCTGTTTTACCTTGGACCGACCATAATGTTTCGACCAGATCAAAAATAATAGGATTCTTAACGTTCTATAGGACACTGCAATGGCTGCAAATGTTTTGTATTATTATTCCGACTAATACATCTGTGCACAGAAACCTAAGTTTTGACTACTGTTTGTCTTTACATGAGAATAAACATTTTCAGGCATGGGTTTATTTTTCAAAATGTGTGTTATTTTGGGGGATTTTTTTTAAATGTATGTAACACATATGTTTATATGGTTTCATTGTATGCGAGATTTGTATGTAGGTATTTCTTTTTTTTTTGTGTTACATTTTTATAATGTTATAATATTATAATGACATGTATATTATGAGATCAAACTTGTTAAAATTGTTATGGCTAATTAGTCTAATTAATTTTATTGTATTCTGTTAAACAAATTATAAAAATATTAAATTATATTTAATACAAATTCTATATCAACTCAGCATATCTGTCTATTTTTCTTGTAAAAAGTTTCTCCCACACCCAATCTCGGATCAAGTTGAAATTTCGCACAATTATTTCTTTTACCTAACAAATCAAGAATTCTTGGTATCGAACAAGGGAAAGAAGAAATTGCAATAGACAGATGTGATGGTTTAAGTGGAGTAGTCCCCTTGAGGAGGCCTGATCCCCGAGTTCGAATTCGTACAACTTTATAAAAAAAAAAAGAAATTTAAAAGCGATTATGGTAACCTTCACACAGACACCCCCTTATTCCCCCCCCCCTTCTTTTCCCAACGAGTCCAGACAATAAATAAATCATAGCGCATTGAGAAAGCTTAAATCATGACATTACGCTCAACACAAATAAATAAAATAATAATAATAAAAATATTTCTAATCGCAAAGATTTATTATTGTTAGTCTAAACCTATTACAAATTTAATTACTTGACTGAGCCAAACTAATTCATTGACTATCACCTACAATAGCATTATAAAGTGTTTTTTTTTTTTGTTTTATTTCAAGAGGGGGGGGGATCATACCCACGAAAAACCTTTACTTTTTTCAGAAGAGTTAATTTCTCCTGATAGATCGACTAGTATCCCTGTTTTCAACTCAGACTATGTTGTATTCACCTGTGACGTCTCTTCTTCTTACTGTCGTATCGAAGTGTTAGCATTTGGTCAACTCGGTCATCACAAGAAATATCTTCGTAAGTCTGGTCATCTCTGATCTGGCCATCATTGTAACAAAGTCGACCTGAGAAATGAACGGACATCAAGTTGGAAAAAAACAAACAAACAAACAAAACAAGATGAGGCCTACAAAGAGAAATTGTGTTATCACACAAACTCAGAGGCGGCCCCCGACTGATCTGCCCATAGATAAGAAATATTCAAGCCAAATTATTGTTTACCTTGAATGACAAGTAATATCGTAAAGTAATGACATCATAGTCCTAGATCTTTACAAATGTAAATGAGATTCTAAACAAAATGTACGTGATATGTATATACAACTCACATTCCGAATGTTGATAATAAAATTGTTGTATTGTTGACTTACAACTTGATACCATAGGAAACAGAGATTTATTAATTTTATTATTATTACATTGTTAATATTCATATGTATTCAATGAAAGGTTAATTATGAAGATATATTTAAATGCGACCCTGGCCTAACTAATGTTACTGAATGGTTATTTATTCTGTATTATTATTTTGTAAATTGCAACATCTCAACTTCTCCTGAGGTTTTAGTTTTCTTTTATTATAAATATCACTGCTTCATTTCTTAAAATAGTTCTTCAAATGTTTTCTTGAATTGAGCGGTTTGTGTTTGAAGATGTATTTTGTAATATTGGCCTGATTAAAGTTATCATTTTAATTGTAGTTTCCAATTTGATTAACTTAATCAGAAAATTAAATTCTTAATTCTAGTAAAAAAAAAACTTAGTTCAAAGTAAATTACATTTATTAATTGTTGTTAGTAAAAAGAAAAAAACATAGTTCTAAATTTACGTAATCCATTATACTTTAAAAATGCTAAATTTCTAAGTTCAATCCTAAATACCACAACTTGAAAAAAATAATTAAATCTGTATTTAAATCTCTTAGAATCTCTAGAATTAGTTCACCAAAACTATAAAAAAAAAGGTAATTAAAGGTAGTATTACAGACTTCCAACGGTCTCAATTCTAATGTAAATCTATATTTTAATAATAATCATAATTTAAAATAAAACAATCTAATATAACTCATTCGGTTTCAAACGACGCTTTCTACGGTATCTAATGGTACAATACATTCCAATTATATTTTAAATTTTAAAAATTTTATTCAGCTCTACTCTTTTAAAAAGCTGGAGTCCAATTTCCATAACGTTATTTCAGTTTTGTAAAATACGATCTAAAAACAACTAAGCATATATATATATATATATATTGTATCTAGACTGGACATGGACATCTTATAAAACTACAAAAACATTCGTGAATTATTTTTTTTTAAAGTTGAAACAAGGGTTTGTTTTGTAAAGTAGGTATAAGAAGTGAAGTATTTGTTTCAACCTTAACCTATGTAACATATGATTCCATGTTTAGATCTAGATCTAGTAATTGAACATCAAAAATATGAGTACTCTCGTCTCATTATTATTATTTTGCAAATTTAGATACATAGTCTAGAAAGATCTAGGTATTCAATCTATTTAAATGTACATAAGATGATTAAAATCAACAGACATGAATTATTTCGATCTAGAATTTTTGAAACATTATCTAATTGGAATCGATCACGAAATGACTTTGTTTCATATATTAGCGTGAATATATTGTTCTTTGATTAATAGCTCATTCTAAAGAAAATCCGAGAAATGACTTTTCTAAGACTTCCCTTAGAGCTTGAAAAAGAGTTACGTACATAAAAATTAAAAATATATCTATCTTTCTATCTATTTATCTATTATATAGATCTATAATTTTTAAAAAGTAGAAACTTAAAGAGAAAATGAAAATCGGACATCATGATATTTTAGATCATTCAACGTTCTGATGCAACGGATCTTTATCTAGAGCAGCGGTTCTCAACCTTTTAATCTCGGCGACCCCTTTTTAGAATCCCCCACTCGGTCGCGACCCCTCCCCTCCCCACACACACAGCAAAAGAAGAATAGACTAAAACAAACCATATTTTCGATGGTCTTAGGCGACCCCCTGGCAAATCGTCAATCGACCACCAAGGGGGTCGCCATTCACAGGCTGAGAACCCCCGATCTAGAGTCTATTTAGTCTAGACATAGACCTAGTCTAGATCTAAATTCTAGACCTAGTATACACCTTAGTATAGATCAAGAGTCCAAATATAAACTAGATCTAGAACTAGTCCAGAAATCTAGTTCTAGCCTAGATTACAATTCTAGCTCTAGTCTGAATTCTAGTTCTAAATTCTAGTTCTATCTAGATTAAGTCTATATCTAGATCAAGAAGTAGTATAGAGATCTAGTCTAGATGTAGATCTAGATTCTAGATCTAGACTTTATCAAGAACTAGTCAAGAAATCTAGACCTTGTCTAGATCTAGATTATATATATATTCTATATTCTGGATCTAGTCTAGACCTATGAAGTAAATAGAGCGATTATGATGAGGATGAGTAGGCCTACTAGTGGGTAATAGTGTACTAGGTCTATGCTGTTCGCATGGGAAACCTGTTCAGTTGTACAGGCTCATTTTTTTCTTAGTACGTCTACTCCAATATATTAATCGAAATTGTTGGGAAGAGGGTACGGTCCGCACCGGTCGACTCTATTTTGGGGGTGGCAACCAAGTTGGATAAAATATTTCTTGGCAAAAGTAGGCACATTGGAAAAGATAATAATAAAATCTCGAGATATATCTTGGAGCAGTGGCGTCACTAGGGGGAGGGCGTAGAGGAGTGCGGTCCGCACCGGTCGACACCATTTTGGGGATGACAACCAAGTTGGAAACTTATATCTTGGTAAAAGCAGACAAATGGGAAAAGATAATAATAAATCTCTAGATATATCCCCAAATATTTTTACAATTTCTTTAAACGATTAAACAAGATATGGCTTGAATATATTTCTTGTGGAATTTGATGGGGGCGCCTCTGAGTTTATGTTTGTGTAATCTTGGTTGAAGTTTTTTAAAGATTCAACAATCCTTTTGCAAGCCAGATTAAACTCATCTAAATAAATAAGACTCCTAGGCAGAAAAAAAAGTAATTAAAGTATATCTAGGGTTACCAGACATAAGCACACCTAGAGGAGGACAAAAAAAGAGGACAAAGCCTTACAAAAGAGGACACAAAATAAAGATAAAGTATGAAAACTAGAATTAAATAGTATTTATGAAACATATCAACCAATCAAAGGCTGTGGCACTTAAATATATTTAGTTGTGTATTCCTCAGACACATCTTTTCCCAATAGTACATCATTTGTACAACCAAATTACTTGCACGATATATTTGTTTTTAGATAGTACATTCTAAGACAAGTGTCTCTCACTGACACGCTAATTAACGAAAAGAACCTTTTGACTTTATTATTGTGCCTTGGAATGCAAACTAAATATTAGCAGGTCTTCGTGTATTTTTTACAATATCCTTGAACAAACACCTGTTCATGGAAGAGCTTGTCAACAAAATTGTCATTTTTCTGGTGTCTGGGTTTCTGCAATTAATCCAGAAAATATGCAAGCATAAACCCAATTTATGGATAATATCCAATTGTTTTAGAAAAGCTAAATATATTTTTAGACTTTAGACCAATGCCTGCCGGACGACGGACACTAACCATAAAAGGAGGACATGACCTCCTTTTGCCAGAAGTCTTGTAACCTTCAGTATATCTGATTACATGGGACATAAAAGAAGATAATTAAGTTCTATTTATCATTTATTTGTTAGGACTAATTAAATACTTTTTCTTTCCTTGTCCCTTCAGAGCATAGCACAGGTTACCAAAATGTGCCTAGAAAAGCACTGACTTAGTAGTCTATAATAACTTGCACGACTAGGTTTGCACATGACTACGTGTAGTGCCTAATATTCTTCTTTTCTAAAAGAACGACAGTAACTTATAAGATAAAACACAACAACAATAATGAGTAGTAAGTAACTTATAAGATAAGATAACATAACAATGCTAGCTACTAGCAAAAGAAAATTAAGATAGACTACATACACCCGTATAAAATATTGGCCTCAACATTTTTTTATATAATGAAAAATCTCTATAATAAAGGGCATCATTCAAATAGTCAAATGTAATCGAATCCAGTTAATCGGACCACATCGGATTGCGATATTTTTGGCTCTTATAACCGGGTGGTCCTATTATGTTTTGAATTCGGTCCGTTTAAGCTGCTGCTCAGATTAACCGATGTTCCAATTAACCGGATTTGACTCTAATTGTATAACTAGATAAATGTCAAAACACTACATACCGTCTGCTTGGTACTGTTTGTCACACATGGCGTTCAAGTGTCTGAAAGATGAAGACACTGACAGATCCATTGGCGGCACGCGGCAACATTCAGTCATGCGGAACTGGTCCGTCTTCAGTTTATGCGCGTTCCTTTCGTCGTAGCTCTCTTGAAAACCAGACACTCCAGACGGACAGGACAGGGAGTCCACTGACCTGGTCAGTTTCAGCTTGATCTGTTCCGAGAATCGTGAATGTTTCCAAAGCGACGGTAGATGAAGTTCCGGAAGATGGCTGACCGTTGAGGTATCTCCTGATCTCTGACCATATTGTACGGCTTCCGGAGGTGGTCCGTGAATTCCTGTTCTTAAGTAGTCGTCCGGATAGTACGATTTTTTTTCCAGGTCACAGAATCCTGGAAACTCGGACGTCGAGAAGCTCTGGCCTCGCCTCCCCGAATGGATGTTGCAACCGTCTTTTCGCAGGTTCTCAAACATGTGTTGAAAAGCCAAAGGCCCACAAGTGTGTTCCGGAAACTGGGGAGGAGAACAGAGAAGCCTGAGCCTCCTGGCCATGTAGTCGGTCAAGTTTGGACTTCTGACTGGCGCAGCAGTCTGAAGTGAGAAATGGGAGTTCATGTCTGCAAGTCCTCTAGAATTTTCGACCATGTTGAAATATCCCACAATTTCAAAAAAAAAAAAGTTTTTTTTTTAGGCTAAGTAATCCTTATATTTTGGAAGGTCTAAAAGCCTTAGACATAAGCAAGACAGGAAAAGGGGAAGTCTATTTCAATCAAAGTTCTGTAGATCCGAACTGCTATAAATGTCCAGAATTCCAAGCTAGAAAATGAAAATAACTTTACATTGTTACAATAAACACTAGAAAAACGAAATTATTAGAGAAACTCTAGAAAACTGTAATTGTTAGACAATATCCTATTTGTCCACGTATGTCTATATAACCTCTACAAATGTTGAAAGCTCAAGAGAAGATGTATTAATTATAACGTATAAGTTACGTCACGTTAACGACAGTAGAAAGTAAATAAATAGAACGACTAGTGCTTAAAATATTTTTATAAAAATATAATTATCCTCGCGGTAACACAGACTCATGGAAAATACAGCCATAAATAAATTGCAACCTTAAAAAAGCTTTTTAAATGTTAGTATAAAAACATATCCTTATGTATCAAAAATTATTGTATGTAGTTTTTTCAAAATTATCACTTCATCAGTTGCACATGCGTGTTTTTATAGTCGAAGTAGAACACTCTTCAATGTTGTGAGAAACATTTTGGATCCAGTCAGTCTCCAATTGGCCATTATTGACCCCGTGTATCATCACAAGTCTGCTCGTTAACTAATAATTTATCCAATCATCTCGTTGTATTACTCCGCCAGTCGGTGTGCCCGGTTGGCTTTGTGATCATACGCGCAATTATAACATACAATCAACATGAAATATAAACTCTATTCTGGCTATCTAACAATGACAGTACCGTGCCAAATGCCCACTCTCATTTGACCACTGTTACCAGTAGCTAGCCTCGCCTTGCCGCCCAGCGCCACTAACATTGGTTTCATTAAGCCACCCTTTCTTATAAAACCCAACCCTCCTTCCAACAAATAAACAGTAAAAAAGTACCCCATACTGTCCTCTTTTTTAAATAAAAATAACATCTGATTCCGTAAAGAAAGAATTTTTTAAATTGCTAAATTAACCATTCATTTGTTTATGTAGATTCTTTAAAAAACAACAACACCTTATAGCTGTACCGTGCGGCTTTGTATTTAGAAATATTGATTTCCAACGCCAATTACAAATGTGTCATCTATGTTAGGTAGACGATATTATAATTAATGTTTTTTCAAAAATTGCAAAACAAAAAAAAATCTGAACTTAAAATTAAAATTAAAACTAACAAGACTAATAACTTAAACAAATAACTATTATGCCCATATCTAGAAAGATCTAAATGTACTAACAAGTGGATTCAGGTGAGTCGGGCACGCACACATATACACAGGACACACATACACACATGCGCACAAGGACAAAACAATATGGCTGCCAACACATTCGCCCAAGGCATAAGATCATAACCGAGACTATGGCCGAGACTGTTAATTAATTTTAATGAATTCATTATTTGAAACAGTTCAGAGTAGTGCTAAACAAATGAGAGACAAGAGACATTAAGACAGAACAACAAGGTTAGAGAGAGAGAGACACACACACACAAAGAGAGACAATGACAAAGAGAAAGAGAGAAAGAGTGAGAAAGACAGAGAAAGAAAAAAAGATAAGGGAAGTTAAAAAGAGAGCAAACGAGCAAAAGATAAATAAGAAATAAAAAGAAGAGAGAGAAAGAAAACTACAGCAAGGAAGAGATAGAGACAAAAAAAAAAAAAGAAACAAGATTACAAAGAGAGTTTGTGTTGCCACACAAACTCAGAGGCGGCCCCCGTGGGAGACGGATCCCTGTCGGATCCGCATATTCGCTGCTCGACTGAGGATGGCATCGAGCAGGCTATGAAACCGAGACCGTAGAGATAATCAGTCCTGCTCGCTAACCGCACGACCAGGCATTGCTCTTAATCTAATGACAAACTGGTTACAAACTGGTTACAAACTAATAGTCTATTATTGATAATATACCTACACATTACGGAATGACAACTACCGGATATGTACAATATGCCAGAAAAGCGATTTTAGATAATCTTTTGGTGTTGAGCATTTTCATTTAAATGAAACTAGAATGAGGATGTAGATCTACCTAAATTAAACTAGTAATTTAGCACTCTCAATATCCATATCTACTAGATCTAGATCTCAAATATATATTTGGGATAATGCAGATGTAATTTAGATAAGATTTATATAAAAAAATAAAAACACTAGATAATCAATTAATAGACTAATTGCAATATGAAATATTAAAATAGTAGATTAGTTTTAGTATTTTATAACATTGCAATATTGACATATTGACAATCTAGACTTTAGAAATAAAAATTTACACTTTAAGCCTTAGAAATTAAAATTATACATCTTGATCTAATCTAAAACTATTATCCAACACCAAACCAAATAAAGCATCTGGACCTGATGGTATTCCAGCTAGATTACTCAAAGAACTAAGCAATGAGCTAGCCCCAGTGTTCAAAATACTCTTTCAGGCATCGCTTAACCAGGGCAGAGTACCAAAGGACTGGAAAAAAGCTAATGTCACGCCCCTATTTAAAAAAGGAGAAAAACCTGATCCAGGAAACTACAGACCAGTATCACTTACCAGCATCACATGTAAAATCCTAGAACACATAATATGTAGCAACATCATAAACCACTTAGACAAACATAATGTTATCACCCCATACCAACATGGCTTTAGGAAATATAGATCATGTGAAACACAACTAATAGGACTAATTGATGATTTTTCAAAAGGTTTAGATAATAGTGAACAAATAGATGCTATTTTACTAGATTTTTCCAAGGCTTTTGACAAAGTTCACCACCATAGTTTGCTTTAAAAATTAAAATATTTCGGCATTAATGGTCCACTTCATCAGTGGATTAAAGATTTTCTGATAGGGAGAGAACAAACTGTAATAATAAATGGCTCTAAATCAACACCAATAACAGTAAACTCAGGTGTACCTCAAGGAACAGTCTTGGGTCCACTACTATTTTTAATTTACATAAATGATTTACCAAATTGCATTAGTTCAGGAACAAAAGTCAGATTATTTGCAGATGATTGCATAATATGTAGAACAATAAAAACAACACAAGACACAGATATTTTACAAAGAGAATTAGATGAATTACAGAAATGGGAATCAAATTGGAGCATGTCTTTCCACCCAGAAAAATGTCAGTTGTTAAGAGTAACAAAAAAACTAAAACAAATTAATTCCACTTATCTTATTCATGGCAAACCAGTAACACAGACTAAAAACGCAAAATACCTAGGTGTTATAATAAATGAAAAAGTGTCATGGAATCCACATATTGATGAAACTACAAAAAAATCCAACAAAGCATTAGGGTTTATTAAAAGAAATTTCTATAAATCAAATAAGAACATAAAACTAAAATGTTATTTAACCTTGGTTAGGCCAATAATAGAATATGCATCCACCGTTTGGGACCCCTCAACTCAAGAAAACATTAAGAAACTGGAACGAACACAAAATAGAGCAGTGAGATTCAAAACAAACGAATATTCACATTTGACTAGAGTAACACCATTAGTAAAATCACTAAATTTAGAAAGCCTTCAGGACAGAAGACTCAAAAGTAAAGTAGCAATTATACATAAAACACTGAACCATAATCTTCAAATACAAAAACAAAACTTAATAAAATACTCTGAAAGACACAAAGATAAAGGCACATTCCTTGTCCCCTATGCTAGGACAAATTTGTACAAATCCTCCTTCTTCCCTAGTGCTATTAGAGCATGGAATGGGTTGCCTGAGCTAGCCAGAAAAACCAGTGACTTGGCAGAATTTAAGTCATTGGTTAATATGCATGACTAAATGCATGACGCGTAGGACGTAATCATCTTCTTTTTTGAAGTAACGTCTGTATTATATAAGATAAGATAAGATAAATCATGGCTGTCTGGTAGTGCGGTTTGCGCGCTGGACTGTCGTTTGGATTCATCGATGGTCCCAGGTTCAAACCCTGCCCGCTGCCACCCCCCCCGTCGTCCTACGGGAGGTTTGGACTACAACTCTGAAGGAACATCCGAAACATGTAAAACAACAAACATTCTAAACTAGACCAATAAATTCTAGATCTAGATTCTATAATGACTTTAATTAGAACTTAAATCTAAATCTAGTTTTAAAAATCTAGCTATAGTGTAAAAAAAAATCTAGATCTAGTGTAAAAAATCTAGATTAGATCTAAATCTAGTTATTATGTCTTTTTAAAATGCTAGTCACATTACGAGGTTTTTATAAACATTACTATACCGAGTTGTTTTAGCATTTAATGAATTTATTCCATATGACGTCAAACGAAAAAAAAATCCACTACGTCACACGGTCTAGTTAGACTAAAAAATGTCATCTATACGAGCAGCTTGTCGAGTGTTCATAGACATTGGTGCACCGAGTGATTTCTTTTAGCATTTCATTTAAAGAATTAACTCCATATGACGTCAAAGGAAAAAAATTCCATTAAGTCACACGTCCTAGTTAGACTAAAAAATGTCATCTATACGAGCAGCTTGTCGAGTGTTCATAGACATTGGTGCACCGAGTGAGATATTTTAGCATTTCATTTAAAGAATTAACTTCATATGACGTCAAAGGAAAAAATTCCATTACGTCACACGTCCTAGTTAGACTAAAAAAATGTCATCTATACGAGCAGCTTCTCGAGGGATCATAGACAATGGTGCAGCGAGTGATTTCTTTTAGCATTTCATTTAAAGAATTAACTCCATATGACGTCAAAGGAAAAAAATTCCATTAAGTCACACGTCCTAGCTAGACTAAAAAATGTCATCTATACGAGCAGCTTCTCGAGGGATCATAGACATTGGTGCACCGAGTTTGTTCTTTGAGCATTTCATTTGATGGGCTAGTTAGACTTAATATATATATATATATATATATATATATATATATATATATATATAAAAGGATTAAAGACGCTTTTTTTTTTGTCTGTCTATCTGTCCGTTATGTTAATTGCGAGAAAAAAAAAGACTAAAAGCTATTGAAAATCTGATTAAAATTTAATTTTCCTTCCGAAACATCGCATTAGTTTTAAGTTTCTATAATTGATTGTTCCAGATGTTTATATATTTATAGTGAGAGAAAATAAAAATTCCAGATTAACCAAATGCCTTCAATTAAATTTGTGGGATGGTCTGTTATGAAAATTAGATGTACCATAGCCTTATGGAGATTTTTTCAAACCATACTTTGGTGTTAGGAAGTTGTTTTCCTTAAAAATCGGAGCATAATATTAACGATAATTAGATTTTCTAACGTTTTAGCTAGAAAGTTAACTCTTTCTCTCCTAACTGACGATACCAACGTTGATTCCATCACAATATGTTAAATAATAACGGAGAGAAAGAGTTAAATGTAGTGTAAGAGAGAAGTGCGATTTTACATAGAATTAAAATATTTTTCATAAAAAATCCGGAACAACCAATTTTCGTAAATGAGAAAATTATTTGTTTTATTTATTAGAAGAGGGATTTCAAACATTTATTAGAGTTTTTAGATTTTTCATATAAAATTCGGATCATTTTTGGCGACGATTTGTAAGAAACTTAAGGTAATGTAGGTCGAGTTTTTTTTCGAAACAAAATCAGGAACATTCTTTATCGATTAAACAACTTTTATTATGTTTCGGCAAGAAAATTAACTGTAAAATAAGTGTAAAAATTGATTTTCAATAATCGTTTCTAGTAAATTACTTTCTTATTTTAAAATCCTGAATAACCTATTGTCGATATTTTTGAAAAAAAAATAAATTATTTGACATAAATTTTGTTTTAAATTAAAAATTCGGAGCCATTGATATTGATAAATAAACTATAGTGACGTAGTGTCAAAGAATATAAGTGTAATATTAGTCAATTATGCGATTTCAAACAATCATTTGACATAATTTATTTTTATTAAACAATATCCGGAACAACTTTATAGTTAATGAAATATAAATCAGTATAGATATTTTTATTTAGCATTTATATGCTATTTACATTAAAAAACCGGAACAATATATTAAAGATCATGTGTTTCTTGCAACATTTAAGCATGGAAAAAAAATCTAATATAAGTTAGAAGAGCAAACAAATATTCATTGACATCGATTTGTTTTTCACAAAACATCCAGAACAATCTATTATAGATACTTAAAGCTATTGCAATATTTCTTAATGAAAAATTAAAGGTTAAATCAGATTTACAATAGCCTCTAGTGTTATTTGTTAATCTAATCGTGACGGACAGACCAACCAACAGACAAAACGCTCAAAAATAATCTTCTTTTATTCGGATGGGGGCAATAAACAAAAAAATAAATAAAATCTGATTTTTTAAAAAAGTTTAAGGAATACGTTTGGCACCATGTCACGTTGCGACGTTACGCTACTGCACGAAAGTCGCTGCATAAAAAGTCCATTTTAAAAAATGTGTGTGATATTTAAATACAAAGTGCATTATTAGCCTTTATAAACAAACAGAAATGTTTTCTTTTAATTTTAGCAACTAGTTGACCAGGAAAAACATCTTAAACTATTATTTATATTAGTTGTAAACATTTCCTGTACATTTTATTAATATATTTGACTTATTGATACTGAAAATACACAAAAGATATCCATCTTTGTTAGCATATTGTAACATTGCCTCCCTTACATTTACGTAATTGTTTTAGAATTGGTGTATTTTTATGAAAAAATCGCTTGCATAATTAATTTGATAAATTAAACGGTTTGCTTTTAGAAAACCAAAAGTAGCCGTTGCACCTAAACTTTTCAAGCCGCATTTAATGATGAAATAATATTTTTCATATCTCTTCTAGTTTTCGAGATCTGAGTGTGACAGACGGACAGACGGACATTTTGCACAAACCTAATAGCGGCTTTTTCCCCTTACGGGAGCCACTAAAAAGAGAGAAAAAAAAGTGAGAGTGGAGAGAGCTTGGACTGAGAGAGAAAAAAATCAAAATATAAACAAGAAAAATATAAATAAATACTTTTTGTAATTATATCAATTAGTTCAGATCAATCATGTAATTAAATGTGTAATAGATCTACACCAACAATAAATCTATGCTATTTATATGTTTGCCGTTTTTAATTAGCACTATTTCATGCTTTTAGTTGTCTAGATACGCTAAGATCCCATCACCTGTTTGGACCAGTTCCTTGTTGATGTCCAAGGGCTGAGCCGAAGGCTCTTCGAGCCCTAAGTTTGAAAAAAAACCTTTTGGACTCCAAACAGTAAAAAAAAAAAACTGTGAGAACACAGTTCTGTTTGAGAGAGACCCGAGTCAATGCCTATGTAAAGCATTGCTGTTTCCAATGCCTTTGGCCCCCGACGCATGCTTGGCTGCACACGGTCGAAGGCCGAGGGCACCGGGAGCCTCCGCCATTTTCCTTCGTTGTACCAAGCTAACTGTGCGGGACCCGCCATTTATGTAACGTTCTCTTTGAGGAACAGCGCATGGATGTGGGACGTGTTCGTGGGGACTTTTTTTACAACCCCGCCAGTGCAAGGGGTAAACTCTCGTCTACCCGTGGGCATCCCCACTGGAGTTATGTTTCGCCATTCATTTAGCCTAGCTACCCCCTCAAGTAGCCGTTTCCACCCAGGTGCCACGATGAGGCAGAACAGCGTACCCGGGACCAGTTCTGAAAATTGTCTAGATACGCTATGTTCCCATCACTTGTTTGGACCAGTTCTGAAAATTGTCTAGATACGCTATGATCCCATCACTTGTTTGGACCAGTTCTGAAAATTGTCCAGATACGCTATGATCCCATCACTTGTTTGGACCAGTTCTGAAAATTGTCCAGATACGCTATGATCCCATCACCTGTTTGGACCAGTTCTGAAAATTGTCCAGATACGCTATGTTCCCATCACTTGTTTGGACCAGTTCTGAAAATTGTCCAGATACGCTATGATCCCATCACTTGTTTGGACTAGTTCTGAAAATTGTCTCGATACGCTATGATCCCATCACTTGTTTGGACCAGTTCTGAAAATTGTCTCGATACGCTATGATCCCATCACTTGTTTGGACCAGTTCTGAAAATTGGGGGAGGGGGGGGGCTGGAAGAAAAGAAAGGGAAATCTGGGTTGATTTGACCATAATTTGTTTTTAAAAGCATTGACAAAAAATGGAGGAAGGGGGGGGGAAAACTCTGCTAGTGAGGTACATTTGACCGTAAATGATTGTATAGCTCAGTGATGCCAAGCCTTTTACGGTTTGCGGGTCATTTTAATTTCCGAAACTCAGGTCACGGGCCACATCAATGAAAAGTTGAAAAAAAATGAAATAGAGAAGAAACTATTTTGAATAGTTTATTACAAACCCGTGGCTCTAGTAGGCAACGCGGCGTAAAAAATAATTGTCTGTATCGCTGGAAATTTCTCAAGCAGGGGTATCTGGCTTTGTAAGTCAATCAGTTTGAGATCTGTCTGGGCACCTCCATATCTTCCTCTCGTTTTGTGATTGTCAAGCGGACTGACGGCTTCAACTGCATTTTATTTTTAGCACAAATTTATTTCATCCCTGCTAGCAAGCACATTTTGACATTTCATTTCTGAACTCTAATGCGAGCAACACTGTAGTTTGCCCTTACCACCAACTCATTTTTTTGTCTCTTTTTGGTAAATATTTTCGTCACTCAACTAGACGTAACTTAGCTATCTTTTTCTTTGTGTCTGAAACCAATACTGTCGCCATATTTTTTTAAAAATTTGTTTGACCATGTCTTTTTATGTTAAGCTCTTTTAAAGCAGCCAGAAAATTTAAAGCAGCCACATTTTCTTTACAAATCAAACATGTTGGATTATTGTCATGTTTCACAAAAAAGCAAAGTTCTCTCCACTTTTATCTTGAAGTTTCTAAATTTAGAGTCTACTCGCATTGATACCAAAAGAACACGAACCAAATGGATGCAGCAATGATGCCCCTGTGTTACACAAACACCTAAGATGCCAAAGACACGACCAGCTCTAGACAGCAGCGAAATTGTCGAAGAATAAAAACAACTGACAACTTTTGTCTACTAAAATAATAGTTTTGTACTTTGGAAATGGCCCGAGGGCCGTAGTTTTGGCATCGCTGGTATAGCTATATAATGTTTCTTTCAATTTAGAGCGGCGACATATAAAGGGGACTAATTAATTTGTTGGTTAATTTTTTGCATTGACTGTTGTGTTGTCAGGTAAAAGAAATAATTTTGAAAAATTTCAGCTTGAGATTGTGTGTCAGAGAAATAACGCGAACAAACTTTTCCCTTACTACGATTTAGTGAGTTGTTATGGGTTTTTTGAAAAAATAATTTTATTTTGAAAACAAAGCTTATATTAGGTACATACCTACAACATCATCTCTCTATAATGTACAAGTTATTTCCCTTATTTGAAATAGAAAAAAAAGCAATAATTAATTGACGAATTCGTTAATTTTTTTAATTATTCAAATTTTTTTTTAGGTACAATGAAGTAATGCATATGCATTCAAAACCCTACATATCTGTGAATACTTAAGAATTAACTTTCCTTTGCTGGAGTCAAACAAAATAATTAATTACCAGTATTTAATTGATGAATTTATTATATATTTATATATTGTCTACACGAATAAATAATTGTGCAAAGATTCAATTTGATCCGAGAATGAGTGTTGTGTACAAACTTTTTGCCAAACAGACAGACGGACAAAGTGAGTTGATAAAATATTTGTACAAATGTGTATTGTGTTATAAAAATTAAGCGTTCTGTGGTCAAGGGACTTTTTATTGAGGCGTAAGAGTCGTGCTAAATTGTTTAATTTTCCCTTCCGCAGCTAATGTGTTAAAGAAAACAAAGTTTACAAACTTTATGGTGAAGAAAAGTTCTAGCGTAGTCCAGAAATAAATGTTGTAATACTTCTCACTACCTGAAGAGTTCCTAACGCAACGTTCGTCCTAGTATCCCGAGTGATTTCTTTCTAGCAGCTACCACCACAGCCATATAAGGACCGCTTGAGCAATGTTCCTCAAACCTTAAATCTCAAAAGTGAACATTTGCACCCAATTTAGCCAGGTAGGTGGAAGAGAGAGCGCGTAGGGTCACCCTTGGAGACACCTTGTATTCTGAAATCCCCTTGCTTTCCCCTTTTTAGGTAACAACGCATTATTCATTCTAGTGGAAAAGAGCAGTTCATATTAAGTGAAATGAAGAAGTTCTATGTTTGTAAATGTTTTACATGTCTGGGATGTTCGTTTTAGATTTGACGACAATTCCAAACTTGCCCAAACCTCCCAATGACGTCGGGGGATGGAAGCATGTAGGGTATGAACCTGGTACCATCGAGAGACCATCTCAGTGTGCATACCATATGACTAGTTTAGTCCCTTCTTCCTCTTTATATTCTCTCTCTCTCTCTCTCTCTCTCTCTCTATCTCTCTCTCTATCTCTCTATCTAACCCTATCTCTATCTCTCTCTTTTCAGCTACTAGATTGTTTACTATATTATATTACTAGACATATTTTACCCGCGACCCGCGGGTCTTTATTTGCGTATCACTGTCGATATAGTCACTGAGAGTGTTTTGTAAACAATTAAACGAAATAATTTTTAGTACGCGATTCATGAATGAGTATAGGCCCATACCAACACGGCTTCGCAGCTTTCGTAAACGAATCATCGAATGTATTAAAAATGCTTTAGAAAACCAAATTTGAATGTTAATTTTATCAAAATATGAAATGAATGGACTATAATTAGTATGTTCATGTGTTAAAGTATAAAATTATCTGTGCGAAGAGAAGTTATAACATCTTAGAGTTGATTTATAGTTTTAGACCTAGGAATGGAAAGATGTGTAACATTACGGTATTGTCTAATGAAAGAATGTTCGTCAGGAAATCTGTAGTCACAGATATAAGGAACTAATTTATGTAAAAAATGCTTTTGAAACACAAATTTGAAGGCTAATTTTATTATAGAATGAAATCAATGGACCTTCTTTTGTATTTTCATGTGTCAAAGTAAAAAACTATCTGCGCAAAGTGTATTTCTTAAAATTAGATCTAGATCTAAATCCTTTCGATCTTTTCTCATGTCAACATTGTAAACATGGCATAGATCCATAAATACTATAGCTTTAATAGAGTCGGACAACTTTTTTTCTTTTTTTTTTTTGAGGGTCTTAAGTTTATTTTAGGGCTACAATACATACACCACGGTCTAAGTTACTACCCAGGAAACATTACAGCCAAGTTTTATCAAGATTGGTCAAACGGTTTTGATTTCTATTCGTCACATACATACATACATACATACATAGATACATACATACATACATACATACATACATACATACATACATACATACATACATACATACATACATACAAACATACATACATACAAACATACATACTTACATACATACATACATACGCCTTACATTCTACTTTATAGTATTGATTGAAGAAACAAAAAATTGGACTTTCTCATAATTTCCATTTGAAAAACAAGTAAAATAATACTTTAAAAAAAGCACAGCTTATATTGGATGAAATAGCATCAATTAATTTTGAAGATTCAATCATGTAATTAGTTAATAACAATAATACATTTATACGATTTGGAAAATTGTTATTAATTGTATTTGTTTAGCGCAACTTTCATGCTTATAGCAAGCGCTAGTGTCATGATTTAATCACTTTTGTGGGACGGGGACATCTAGGAGTAGGCTTTCCGTGCTGTCTTTTCAAAAGCAATTTTTTAAATGTCTAAATTCTAACTTGGGGTCTCGAGCCTCCAGGATTGAAAGACGAGCCACACGAAGCAGGACGTTTAGGCGCAGCCGTTTTGGTGCAGGGTAAGTTTTGGCGCAAATAATTTTCATCACATTGTTTATGTTCAATGTATTATTTCTTTAAACAAGAATGATACATATCTATGTTTTGTGATGCCTGTTTGTGTCTTACGTATTTTTCATGTAGCGAACCACAGATATGTTCATACTTTGTATGATTTACATTTGAATGTTTCCTCAGAATTTAGGAGTAAACACCCTAATACAAGGAATTGTGGCAGTAAGGATTTGAACCAGGGACATTTGAAATTACATATCCTGAGACAACATCGTTCTTCTAGGCAGCCATGCAATAGTTCACTTTATGAGTGCATGAAATAGTGAAAGCTATTTAAGCTTTTTATTCGTGTGTCTGGTTTGGGGGGGGGGGGGGGGGGGTGAGTGCTACGAATGTATATTATTTATCGTGTATATTATATCCAAAATATTTTTTTCAAAAAAGTTATAGTTTAACATTTGTTTCGCTTTCACGGGTATTGAACTAATCACAATGCTTTTTTTTAAAATGTCTTTTGGAAGTAGTAATCAATGGCTCTAACTTAGTGTGCTTGGCAGAACATACATATAATTTATGAGTGGGGGGGGGGGGGAAGGAACCATGTTATAACTAATGTTATGGACTCTGGTAGGAATCTGACTTATTAATCAAAACATTTATCAATAAATAAGAATTCAGTAAATGGGGATAGAACGTAGACTATACGTACAGTAATATTGTAGAGTGAACCAAACTTTATTATACAAGTTGCGTGTTTCTAAACTATAGTCAGATTATCTCTCGCCAAAACGGCTTGCACCAAAACCAGTCGTTCACCGGCTATACAAATACTTATAAAGGTAGAAAGCTTATAGCATGGATGTATTAATGCTTTCATCCATCCCAGTGGCGCTACAGCCCATGGAGGGCTCTGGCCTGCTTCAACACATCCTTCCATTCAGATCTCTCCTTGGCCCTTCGTCTCCATGCCCTAACCCCAAGATGTTGCAGATCTGCCTCAACATCATCAATCCATCGCATCAAGGGTCTGCCTTTGGGTCGCCTGCCTTTTTTGTTTTTGCCTGTATGCGCTTTTCGCTCCTCTGTTATCTGACATTCTTTCAAGGTGTCCTGCCCAATTTTTTCTGTTCTTTTTTACTTCGGTCACTATTGGTAGGTCTTCATACAATTGATATATATCATATTAAGTGCGTGTACTCCACCCTGTTTCATCCTGTATAGCACCATAGGTTTTCCTAAGAATTTTTCGTTCCCAAATATTTAATATATTTTCAGATGTCTTGGTCAGTGTCCGGGTCTCACTTGCAAACATTGCTGCTGTTCTTATTATAGTTTTTTATTTTCTTGGTTTTCCTTGATATTGTTTTGCTTTTAAGTAAATGATCGGTGCTATAAAAGGCTCTGGTGCCTCCTGCTATTCTTTCCTTTATTTCTGTTAGTAGGTCATTTTTTAAATCAATTGTACTTCCTAGATTTTTTGAAAGTTGTCATTGCGATGTACTTAGGTCATACGATGCTGAAATATAAATAAATCTAACAATTTAAACTATTTTGTCCTCCAATGTTAAAGTTAATTTATAAATCTGATAATTTGATTAACACTGGAAATAAATATTAGCTACAATTAAATTGATATATCAATATCACAAAGAGTTACATTGTTTTTCATATATACATTTACAAAATCCTTAAAATAACCAATTGTATATTTCTAAGAGTTGAACAGAAAGATTGTGTAAGTTATCGTCTTCCTTGCAGTTTCACACAATTCCAAGGCACATATCTCCATTTTCTCTGTCTACATTACCAAACTAGTTTTATAAACAATGTTTCCAACTGATCAGATAATTTAAGAGGAATGACATTTCGACATTAAGAAATTCTCGGTATTCGAAGCGACACTGGATCTCGAGGACAGAGGGAAAGAGCAATTCAGCAGAAAGGCTGCAGCAATAATATGGCTTGATTTACCTTGGAACACGAGCGTCTGCAGTTTCCAAGGTGATTAGAATTACCCAATAAATGTGCAATATTCTGTTCTTATTGATTCTATTATTCACGCAATGGACGCCATAGGCTGAAACATCAGACGAAAGACAGCCAAGATAGGTGTTACGTACTATTCTGAGCAGCGGTTCTAAAATTTATAGCATTTTAAGTGGGATGTGTGGCTTAGTTGTAAAAACCCTAACCACCTTAATGGCGACTTGAATTTCAGGGATAGAAAAAAAATCTCAATATGCTTCTTGAAATTAAAAAGTACCTATAGTGAAAGCTACCGAGGCCTGAGCAAGTTATTTTAGTGCAGGACAGACCATCATCCAGTTGAGTCTTGCTTGGCACGGTCAAACCAAACATCAGGCCGCTGATGGAGGAAGAGGGAACCGTGTCTCATACGCGACGTTTTCGTTTTGCCGTTTTGGTGATGTGGTTGTTTTGGCGATGGGACGTTTGGCGCCAGGAGCAGAGGAGTAGCTAGGAATTTGCGCGCCGGGGGGGGGGGGGGGGGGCTGAGCTCTTTGGAGGAGCCATTCATTTTGCGTAATATTAAATATTCAATGTAAAAACACTCCTTTGGAGGCCCCCCTCAAGTGGGGGCCTAGGGGGATTTTCAAATTCTCCCCTCCCTCCCCCATCCTAGCTACGCCTCTGGCCAGGAGTTATGTCTTGTCGATGTTTTACAGAAAACACTAAACATTTTGTACTAAACATTTTTATATAGGAAACTAAAAGACACATATATTTCAGAAAAACAAAAAAAAAAGTTTTCACTTTGTAAAAGAAATCAAGAACAAGAAAGACAAAATAAAATTGTATCAATTAATTTGGATCAGTCCTTAAAGTGGGAGTAAAGACTGAAATGTCTGGGTGGATTTTAACGCAATTGCTTTTTAAAGGCATTTCCAAGAAAAAAATAATTTAATGAACGAGTTGACTTCGAACCCGTGGCTCACGCCTCCTCGGGCCAACGTGCTAACCACTCTGCTAGTGTTGTATTTATGACTAGAGAAAATTGTATAGCTATATATTTTTTGTTTCTATTTAGACCGGAGACCTATAAAAGGGACTGATTCAGCTTAAACCACCACTTATGTCAAGAACAATTTCTTTCCCTTGTTCGAGATACCAAAAAAAAATAAATTAACTAATTGGTTAATCTTATAAATTGATTCTTGTATTGTCAGGTAAAAGTAATAAATGTGCCAAAGTTCTCAGTTTGATCCGAGATTTGGTGTCAGAGAAATAGCGTATACAAACAGACAGACAGACTGAGGTGATAGAAGCTTTGTACTAAGACAAGTTTTAACTATTTAATGAATAGTGTTAACTATAGCAAGTGAGATTCGTACCTGAAAACAAAATGAATGGACATTAAATGAAGCTCTCCCCCTCCCCCCCCCCCCGCCCTACATGTCAGGCGACATGCCCCCCCCCCCCCGGCATTTCCAGGTGGTGGCCTCTAGTATTCTCACGCGTACTTCCAAGCCAGCTCGTTGGTAAATCAAGACATTTAGATCTAGACTTTTAATTCCGTATGTCTTACTTAACACGTTTAATCTTAAAATTACTAGACATATAGCATCAGGATTACTAGACCTAGTCCAATCTACTGCCTAGCGGTAATAAAGTACATTATGCTGTTTGCGCCCGATGCGCTTCTTAATGTGATATTACAGTATGCTTAATAAAAAATCTGCACCCCTAAGCTGTCAGAAGATAAATATTTCCTTAATAATTTATAGATGTAAATTTTGTTCAAATTATTTATAAATTTATATCTTGATCTAGATCTATTGAATCTTTTTTTTAGATTGTTGCCAAGAGTATAATGAGGATATGTACAAACTATGTGACCTAAAGCTAGTCTTATTGACGTATCTATTTGAACTAGAACTAAAGTGAAGCTCATATCCAGTGTAATAAACAAAGAACAACAACATTGTAGTTCATTCCAGGAGTTAGGGAATAAATGGAAAATGTATTTTATAATGAGCCCTTGCTACTTTTTCCATTGTGACCTTAGTAGCAAATTAATGAAACTTCAAATATTAATTAAGAAGTTGTGACTTTCTTATGGAACAACTTACTTCTCCTGAAGTTTTTCATTTATAAATGATGTATTGATTTGAAAAATCTGCTTGCACAGTTAATTTAAAAAATTAAATGGTTCACTTTCTGAAAAAAAAAAGTAGCCGTTGCATCAGAACTTTGAATGATCTAAAATATTATGATATCTGATTTTAATTTTCTTTTCTAGTTTCTGAGATCTAAACGCATGGACAGACGGACAGACCACACAAAACTAATAGCGTCTTTCCCCCTTATCGGGGGCCGATAAAATCTCTAATTCAAAAGTATTTACATGCATCCTCAAAAATTATAACTTACTCAAGATTATTATAGAAATTGGATATTCCATTGGACTATAAATAGGTTTCTAGCTATTTCTGGGGAGTTGGATCTTAAAACAAGGAAATGTAAAAAAGCTATTTAAATAAGCTGATTATGTCTGCTTTTGTAAAGCTCATAATAAAATAAAATTATATTGTTGATTTGTACTGTGCTTATTTAGTAATTATATTGGATATTCTGCAGACCCCATTTTAGAAGAAAAATAGCGGTCCCAAGGCTGCGATTTTGTTAAAAACCGTTTCCAGTCAGCACCTGGGAGACATATGAAATAAATGAATCGGATCTCACACTGATACTTCATCAATACTATAATGCACAAAACAACAACAACAAACAAAAAATGTTGTTTACTCTCTTCAAAAGTTGTGAAGCATCTGCCAAGAAACCAAAAACTTAAAGATTCTTTCCCAACTCCTTACCTCCCCTACTTTTCTTATAGTGTTCAATACATTCTACTGAAACCCTAGACCTAATTACTGGGTTACACAAGAATCTAAAGAGATAATTATGGCCTAATGTCTGTAGATTATATTTTCTCCCTTCGGTCTGTATCCTCCTTCGAATCCTCATTCTAATGGAATTATTTCTAATTGAACTGAAATTATCTGACGATACTGAAACAAAGATCCCCGCCATTGTCCCCGGGCAGAGGTTAGAAACCAAACCTTTCTTTGTTGTCTGGCGCGTTTTAGTTTCGTAGTTTTTTTTGTTTTGTTTTTTTTTATTTTTGGTTTTTAGTCTTTTTTTACCTCATTAACTAATGCACGTTTTTTTTTTTGTTCTGGAGCCCAGCGCTACGAGTTGATCCTGCTCATTTCAATCGATGGACCTTAGTTCAAAACCCGTCTAACAGTTTACTCCAAGTTGAGTTGATCCTGCTCATTTCAATCGATGGACCTTAGTTCAAAACCCGTCTAATAGTTTACTCCAAGTTGAGTTGATCCTGCTCATTTCAATCGATGGACCTTAGTTCAAAACCCGTCTAATAGTTTACTCCAAGTTGAGTTGATCCTGCTCATTTCAATCGATGGACCTTAGTTCAAAACCCGTCTAACAGTTTACTCCAAGTTGAGTTGATCCTGCTCATTTCAATCGATGGACCTTAGTTCAAAACCCGTCTAACAGTTTACTCTTATACTATTGAAATCATGAACACGTAGTCTGGAGTGAGGTGCTTTAAAAGAAGACATTTGTTATAGACCATTTCAATAAGACTTCTTCAGTATTTTGTTATGATACAACAGATCTGTAGCAGTCAAGTCTCTTACTAATAGTAAGATTCATCTATTTGTAAATTCCAAGTTAATGAGGTCTTATTTTTATACGCCTACGCCTGCGATCAGACTACAGAATATTGTTTACATTTCAACTACAATAGTGATTTAATCAAGATGTATAGTTTATATCTTTTTTTTTCATGTGTTTAATGTTGTAACTTGATTCTCAAAAATAGTTTTTGGGTTTTAAAATTTTTTAAAAGAAATAAAATTTGGTCGTTTGAAATTTGTTTTATTTCCTCTTGCTCCTTTGTACTTGACTCTTCAGTAGAGCAGATCTCGGAGCATGGAGGAACTTTAATGTCTAGTTTTTCTAATACTGTCTAGTCCTGGTAATACTGTCTAGTCCTGGTAATACTGTTTAGTCCTGGTAATATTTTCTAGTCCTGGTAATATTGTCTAGTCCTGGTAATAATGTTTAGTCCTGGTAATAATGTTTAGTCCTGGTAATATTGTATAGTACTGGTAATAATGTTTAGTCCTGGTAATAATGTTTAGTCCTGGTAATATTGTGTAGTCCTGGTAATAATGTTTAGTCCTGGTAATATTGTTTAGTCCTGATAATATTGTATAGTACTGGTAATATTGTATAGTACTGGTAATATTGTCTAGTACTGGTAATAATGTTTAGGCCTGGTAATAATGTTTAGGCCTGGTAAAAATGTTTAGTCCTGGAAATATTGTCTAGTCCTGGTAATAGTAAATAGTCCTGGTAATACTGTATAGTCCTGGTAATAGTAAATAGTCCTGGTAATACAGTATAGTCCTGGTAATACTGTATAGTCCTGGTAATACTGTATAGTCCTGGTAATACAGTATAGTCCTGGTAATAGTAAATAGTCCTGGTAAAAGTAAATAGTTCTGGTAATAGTAAATAGTCCTGGTAATAGTAAATAGTCCTGGTAATAGTAAATAGTCCCGGTAATAGAAAATAGTCCTGGTAATAGTAAATAGTCCTGGTAATAGTAAATAGTCCTGGTAATACTGTATAGTCCTGGTAATACTGTATAGTCCTGGTAATAGTAAATAGTCCTGGTAATAGTAAATAGTCCTGGTAATACTGTATAGTCCTGGTAATAGTAAATAGTCCTGGTAATAGTAAATAGTCCTGGTAATAGTAAATAGTCCTGGTAATACTGTATAGTCCTGGTAATAGTAAATAGTCCTGGTAATAGTAAATAGTCCAGGTAATAGTAAATAGTCCTGGTAATACTGTATAGTCCTGGAAATAGTAAATAGTCCTGGTAATTCTGTATAGTCCTGGTAATAGTAAATAGTCCTGGTAATACTGTATAGTCCTGGTAATACTGTATAGTCCTGGTAATAGTAAATAATCCTGGTAAAAGTAAATAGTCCTGGTAATAGTAAATAGTCCTGGTAATAGTAAATAGTCCTGGTAATACTGTATAGTCCTGGTAATAGTAAATAGTCCTGGTAATAGTAAATAGTCCTGGTAATAGTAAATAGTCCTGGTAATACTGTATAGTCCTGGTAATAGTAAATAGTCCTGGTAATTCTGTATAGTCCTGGTAATAGTAAATAGTCCTGGTAATACTGTATAGTCCTGGTAATACTGTATAGTCCTGGTAATAGTAAATAATCCTGGTAATAGTAAATAGTCCTGGTAATAGTAAATAGTCCTGGTAATAGTAAATAGTCCTGGTAATAGTAAATAGTCCTGGTAATAGTAAATAGTCCTGGTAACATTGTATAGTCCTGGTAATACTGTATAGTCCTGGTAATACTGTATAGTCCTGGTAATATTGTATAGTCCTGGTAATACTGTATAGTCCTGGTAATACTGTATAGTCCTGGTAATACTGTATAGTCCTGGTAATAGTAAATAGTCCTTGTAATAGTAAATAGTCCTGGTAATAGTAAATAGTCCTGGTAATACAGTATAGTCCTGGTAATACTGTATAGTCCTGGTAATACTGTATAGTCCTGGTAATACTGTATAGTCCTGGTAATAGTAAATAGTCCTGGTAATAGTAAATAGTCCTGGTAATAGTAAATAGTCCTGGTAATAGTAAATAGTCCTGGTAATAGTAAATAGTCCTGGTAATACTGTATAGTCCTGGTAATATTGTATAGTCCTGGTAATATTGTATAGTCCTGGTAATAGTAAATAGTTCTGGTAATACTGTATAGTCCTGGTAATACTGTATAGTCCTGGTAATATTGTATAGTCCTGGTAATACTGTATAGTCCTGGTAATACTGTATAGTCCTGGTAATATTGTATAGTCCTGGTAATAGTAAATAGTCCTGGTAATACTGTATAGTCCTGGTAATAGTAAATAGTAATAATGGTAATATTGTATAGTCCTGGTAATATTGTATAGTCCTGGTAATATTGTATAGTCCTGGTAATATTGTATAGTCCTGGTAATACTTTATAGTCCTGGTAATATTGTATAGTCCTGGTAATATTGTATAGTCCTGTTAATATTGTATAGTCCTGGTAATACAGTCTAGTCCTGTTAATATTGTATAGTCCTGGTAATATTGTATAGTCCTGGTAATACTGTATAGTCCTGGTAATATTGTATTGTCATGGTAATACTGTCTAGTCCTGGTAATACTGTCTAGTCCTGGTAATACTGTCTAGTCCTGTTAATACTGTCTAGTCCTGGTAATATTGTCTAGTCCTGGTAATACTGTCTAGTCCTGGTAATACGGTCTAGTCCTGGTAATACTGTCTAGTCCTGGTAATACTGTCTAGTCCTGGTAATACTGTCTAGTCTTGGTAATACTGTCTAGTCCTGGTAATACTGTCTAGTCCTGGTATTACTGTATAGTCCTGGTAATACTGTCTAGTCCTGGTAATACTGTCTAGTCCTGGTAATACTGTCTAGTCCTGGTAATACTGTCTAGTCCTGGTAATACAGTATAGTCCTGGTAATACTGTCTAGTCCTGGTAATACTGTCTAGTCCTGGTAATACTGTCTAGTCCTGGTAATACTGTCTAGTCCTGGTAATACTGTCTAGTCCTGGTAATACTGTCTAGTCCTGGTAATACTGTCTAGTCCTGGTAACTCGGCTTTTTATTGATATGACTCTCGGAATCGGGTTAAAAGATATTTGTTTGTTCGTGTGGTATGCGCTCCTGACTGTTGTCACTGTTGTTTCCTTCATTAAAGGACGTCCTATATAATGTCACGTCATAAGTGAAACGTCTCATTTACCACGTTGAACATCTAGCTATCAGTGTCAATCTGTAGCTATAATGTTTTCAAAGTTTAAGGTTTACGAGGATGTCATGTGGCTAGCGCAACGACCAACCGCATTTACTTTTCCCAAAGTAATGTCAGTTACCCATTAAACCTGAGTGGACCCAGAGACGCCCAGAGATCCCGAAGTTAAAAATCCCAGTCTTCATCAGGATTCGAAACCGGGACTCCCGGTTCTGAAGCCAAGCGCTTTAACGCTCAGCCACGCCCAACCCTGCTAGCAAAAACATTATGAAAATTCTTTCTCAGAAAATGAACGGTTAGCGTTGCTGAATTCAATCATTTTATTAGTAAACTTTGGTCATATTTAACTAATCCTGACATTTTCGACAGATCAAGAAATACAAGATTATTTGGTCCTTGACAAAATAAAAACGACCCTGCATCTTGACAACTTTCAAGTGGAGGAGTTGTCGGCTCTTACATTTCGTTAGAGTATTTTGTTACCAATTGAAAACAAGAGGAGTTGTACCTTACAGTTTAGACTACACACTAAATAGTGATATGGAGGGCACAATTAAATCTACAAAGTTGATTGGTAGAGAGATAACATCCTTCCATCAACAACTCGTGATAATTCTTTGACAAATAAAATAGTGCTCAGATAAAAACACACATTTATTCTAGAAGTAACTGTAGGGATCTACTTTCACTAAAAATGGTTTATATTACACAGAAAATAAAGGCGTAAGAATAAGACCAGACCTAGTCCGGTGGTGCACATTTGTTTACTGTACAAGTCTAAATGAATCTATTCATTCGTAAATGATATTTTAAAAAATCAATAGCACTGTCGGTAAGTTTGCTGTTAAAGCTTTACTGTGTGTGTGAGTACGTGTGTGTGTGTGTTGCGGAAGGGGAGTGTTCAGGTCGAAGGCTGGGAGAAGAACGTTTGGAAATACTTGAACTGTTCTTCAAGTGTTAAGTTTCTGCTGCTAACTCTTGATTGACAGGAGTGGATGCCAGAGATTATCTTCCACAACCCCTCGCTGTTTGCCTTACTGGTGTCAGAAAGGGGCGCCACTAGGTGCGCATTTGTCGGGCATCCTTAAGTGCTCGTTACTCACCTATGGACCTGGAATCAATACAGAAGTCTCTTGGCATTGGGTGGGGAAGAACATTTTAGGGCTCATTTTGAGCTGTTTTCGTATTAGTATGGATGGACATTATGAATCGCTTCAAGAAAATCCATTTTTTCCCCTTAGGTTAAGAAATGTGGGTACACTACTCTTGTGAATGAGATTTGAAGACCTTCATTTTATTAAGGTGAAATAACGCCATAGAGCCTAAATCGCGGAACGAAAGGGAAATGGTTTGAACTCCAGTCCTTTGAGTAAACACTCAAAAGCACATTATGATGGTATCAATAGTGTAGCAACCTTTAACCTACTGTCATTCTTTCGTGTGCTCTACTAATGCTGAGAGTTGATGCTGAGAGCACAAAGTTTCAAGGTCAAACTTCTGCAACTGAACTTAGTACTCAGCACAGCCTTTAATTTGATGGATTGAAAGTTTGCTTCAAATGGAGACTAATCCGTAAATAAAAAAATTTTTGATGTATATTTAATCATTTGTGTGCATGTATTACCACAGTATAATCAAAACATTTAGGTCACAGCTGGGACTGCGTATCCACGGGAAATACTGCATTCCTCATTAATCTTCAAACTTAAAGACAAGCCTTAGTGTTATTATAATCAAATTAAACATTTTAAATGCAATCAAAGAGCAGATTACTGTGATTAATCTTAGTCTAAAACTCTAAACTAATGAGGAAATGGTAAAGCAAGTAAGCAAGTAGTTGCTAATAGACATTGTTTGCTTCTTCATCTCACCAATATATTATCCTTATTTGTTCTCATAGTTCTGAGTAATTGAAATGAGTCCAGCGATTTGAAGCGTTAGTTGTGTCCTAAGTAAATACAAATAGAAAGGCCGAACTCCGAAACGTCACCATGGACAGATTCACATTTAAGCCCCTTAGCTAACGACGCTCCTTGTTGAGAGGATCTAAGACGCGCCGATACCGTCCTCCCCATCTGACCCATTTTCTTCTCCTCCTCTGAGTGCTCTTCTTTCACACGTGCAGACTCTGACACGCGAGTAATCTTACACAAGTTCTCGCGACGAGCCTTCCCTCCGAGTAACATTGCCCTGGTATCTGAGATCTCAGTCAGGGGGGCTGCGCCTGTGTCACGTGAACAAACAAACATATTGGCAATTGGAAGGAAGGGAAGGGGGCGTGGCACTAATTGGAGTCACTTGGTGCAACATCTGATGTAGAGAGATAATATGGAGTTGGATTCAAATGGGGTCTTCTATTCCTGCCCGTTTTTTTGTTGTTGTCCCAGTCTTCATGACAGGTCGTCCAGACACAGCGTTATGATGTCAGTTTGTTTGAGTATCACCTGATGCTCAACACACAACAGAGAAATGGGGCGGCAATTGTAGAATCCCATGGCTCAGTGCCCTTTAGTTCAAGTGGTTTTATGAACTGATTGTGCACACGAAAAAATCATCTAAATGATCAGCTTTTGATTCTGAATAATTCAATTTTGTTCTCCTTTGCTTGGTATGCTAAAAGTTATCGAATGCAAGTCCAATAAGGCATGACACAAAATGCAATAAACTTTAATGAATTCATCGTCCTCATTGCAGTATTTTTATTAAAAGTATTATAACATATTTTTTATGTGAAACAATTAACTCTTTTACATATTTCTTAAATATCAAAGAAAACAAAAAAAATTCTAGTCTGCTCATGAAATCCATTCTTGGAATATGTTTAAAATTAAACTTGGATACTTAAAAAAAAAACAACCCCAGCTATTTAAAAAAAAAACAACCTCAGCTACTTACAAAAAAAACAACCTCAGTTACTTAAAAAAAAACTACCTCAGCTACTTTAAAAAAAAAACTTCAGCTACTTAAAAAAAAACAACCCCAGCTACTTAAAACAAAACAACCTCAGTTGCTTAAACAAAAACAACCTCAGCTACTTAAAAAAATACAGCTACTAAAAAAAAACAACCTTAGCTACTTAAAAAAAACAAACAACGTCAGCTAATTAAAAAAAAAAAAACCTCAGCTACTTAAAACAAAACAACCTCAGTTACTTACAAAAAAACAACCTCAGAAACTTAAAAAAAAAACAACCTCAGATACTTAAAAAAAAAAAACCCAGCTATTTAAAAAAAAGGAACCTCAGTTACTTAAAAAAACAACAACCTCAGCTACTTAAAAATAAAAAATCAACCTCAGCTGCTTAAAAAAAACAACCTCAGCTACTTATAAAAAAAACAACAACTCAGCTACTTAAAAAAAAAACAACCTCAGCTACTTAAAAAAAGACAACCTCAGCTACTTTGCAAAAAAACAACCTCAGCTACTTAAAAAAAACAAACAACCTTAGCTACTTAAAAAAAAAAATCAACCTCAGCTATTTAAAAAAAAAAACCTCAGCTACTTTTAAAAAAGCAACCTCAGCTACTTAAAAAAAAAAACCTCAGTTACTTAAAAAAAACAACCTCAGCTACTTAAAAAAAAACAACCTCAGCTACTTAAAAAAAAAAAAAAATTACTTAAAAAAAACAACCTCAGCAACTTAAAAACAAATAACCTCAGCTATTTAAAAAAAAAAAGCAACCTCAGCTACTTATAAAAAAAAACAACCTCAGCTACTTAAAAAAAAACAACCTCAGCTACTTAAAAAAAAAAACAACCTCAGCTAAAAAAAACAATAACCTCAGCTACTTAAAAAAACAACAACCTCAGCTACTTAAAAAAAAAAAAACCTCAGCTACTTAAAAAAAAAACAACCTCAGCTACTTAAAAAAAAACAACCTTAGCTACTTAAAAAAACAACAACCTCAGCTAAAAAAAACAATAACCTCAGCTACTTAAAAAAACAACAACCTCAGCTACTTAAAAAAAAACACCTCAGCTACTTAAAAAAAAAACAACCTCAGCTACTTAAAAAAAACAACCTCAGCTAAAAAAAAACAACCTCAGCTAAAAAAAAAAACAACCTCAGCTACTTAAAAAAAAACAACCTCAGCTACTTAAAAAAAAACAACCTCTGCTACTTCAAAAAAAAACAACCTCAGCTAAAAAAAAAACAACCTCAGCTACTTAAAAAAAAAACAACCTCAGGTACTTAAAAAATAACAACCTCAGCTAAAAAAAAAACAACCTCAGCTACTTAAAAAAAAAACAACCTCAGCTAAAAAAAAACAACCTCAGCTACTTAAAGAAAAACAACTTTAGCTACTTAAAAAAACAACCTCAGCTACTTAAAAAACAAACAACTTCAGCTACTTAAAAAAAAACAACCTCAGCTATTTACAAAAAAAAAAAAACAACCTCAGCTACTTTAAATAAAAAACAACCTCAGCTACTTAAAAAAAATTATCTCAGCTACTTAAAAAAACAAAACAACCTCAGCTACTTAAAAAGAAAAAAACAACCTCAGCTATTTAAAAAAAATGGTAGAACAAGTTTCCAATTTTTCAAAGATTAAACAAACATGTCAGGAGGAGTTAATGCTCTTGTTCTTCTATATTTGCCTGTTTGTAGTACAAATTCGTCCACTTATTGGCTTACTTATTAAGAAATCATTAGTGAAGTTGGCACTCCAAATGAAGGTGAGTTACAAGATAGCAGTTAGTATTTTTAGCTTTCTGAAATCCTGGATACCTGTTAGGTAACGTATTCAATTCTGACATGTTAGCGATTTGTTTTTTAAATTCTTGATGAGGAACAAAAAAAAGCGCTGGTTTAAAAGTTGACTAAGTACAATTTGGTCAGTGAAGTTAAAAAAAAAACATGCTTGCATAAGTCAAGTATAACTTCGACTTTGGGGATAACCATAACATTCGTATTTACACATTACGCATTACGCCTCTAAGACTACAGTGGGAACAAAGGGAACTAATATACTTGAATTTGTATCTTCGGGGGAGGGGGTAGGACACTTACGACGGCATTCAATCCTATGGTCTAGAGCAGGGGTGGTTAACTTATGGAGCATGCGCGCGCAAGGATGGCGCATTGCACAATTACAAGTGGCGAAGTAAAACCACAAGAAAAAAATCGAGAAAAAAAGCATGCCTCTCGTAAAAATATTACAAACCGATTTCTAGAGTCAAATTACATCTGCCCACGTGTATATTATGTTTGATTATGACCATACATGCTATATGAAACTATCAAAGTACATTTAAACTACTATACCTTATAGGACTGAGATGGGTCAACGTTTATATGGTGCACGCGAGTTTTAAAAAAAAATGGCGTATGGCAGCAAAAGGTTGCCCCCCCCCCCCCACACACTTTCCTGCTCTAGATTCTAGTTTCACTCTGACAAGTCTTTAAAGTTAAAATATTCTTTTTCATAAATATTTCAGTGCTCGACGAAAAATGTCTGGTTTCATTTCAATATAAGTAAATGTTCCCTTTGCCTGGTCTGTATGTGGAGGCCAACACAAAGTCTATTCCTTTAGAGGACTCAAAACAATTGTATAAAAGCATTTCGTGTAAATGTTTTGTTACATAATTATCTCATCACTGCGGACAGTGGTCAGCAACCATTTTGGACTGTGGGTCAAATAAATTTCGAGACACGTATCACCGGCCGCGTCACAGTAACAATAAACTTGTCCAGTCCATTGAGACTTCACTGAGCATCATGGTCAGATATTTCTAGCACCGGGTAGTATCGATCTTGTTAGGGTTGTTAAGTTTGAACACAATGCTTTATTTGCAAAGAGTTTCAAGAAAGTGAAAATTATCAATAAAAACGCAAAAAAAATAAATAAATGACCGCCATATTTTTTTTCTTCACTTACGAAATAAAATTTAAAGACCAAATCATATTCAAGGAGTTATCCCGTCCATTGTCGTCGCTGTCTGTCCAAAATAATGAATTCCAAAAGTACTCAATGTAAAAACTCGGGTGCCTTCCAAGACGCTAATATACCAACTAGTTCTCCGTCTTGTTTGTACCACCTACCTTAGTGTCGCTAAGCTATAAAACCTAAACCCCAAAATAAAGAAAACGAATCCTAACTTTCACGCGCCAAATTCCCAACAGATCTACCCACCCACCCACCTACCCACCCACCCACCCACCCATTAAAAAAATGTCAGTCTACCCACCCACCCACCCACCCATTAAAAAAATGTCAGTCAAAAGTACAAGGTATTCAGAAAATTGTTCACCAATTAATCAGATCAGTTTTCTGACGCCCGCTAGACCAAAGAACTAGGGAAAGAACAAGAGATAAAAAAAGCATAGAGGATACCGGAAGTTGTGTATTGACAGGATTATATTATCCACAGGGATGGCAGCAGAGTCTGGAACACGGAGAGGAGGAGGGGTAATGAAGAAAAAAAATAGGAGCGGGAGCTTCGCTCCGACACAGACTTCGTTTCAGACAATAGAAAAAACTAGGAGAGTGTCAACTGGCCTTTCAGTCAAATTAGCAAATTTTTTTAAAATTAAGTAATTTTTTAGTCAGACAGAGTCGTTGAGATTTAGTTTAGAAATAGACAATAAGGACTTCTTCCAATGTTTCCTTCAAGACAAAAGTAAAGTTTTATAATTTGTTTTCAAATAGTTTATACTTTTTTTTTTTAAATAAACAAATATTTTTAGAGGCTTTGTCTATAGTTGTGTAAATTGGAAAGCCTTTAGATTCGTCACAGCATGCCACTGGATACTTATATCCTGTACAGCTGGTATGCACAAATTACTATAGCATAAAAGATGTTATATACAAAACAATTGTGAAAATCATAGAAATATGACTGACTGTATACTACGTACAATATAATATAAATGTACTATTAGAAATATTTATATGTTTTTTTTAAAGAATCGCAAGTCTACAAACCAACGCATTAAAGACAACTATGAAAAATTGAAAGACCAAAATAGTGATGATTGATGCTTCTATGGAAGAAAAAAAAATGTGTAGCTATCATCACGGTGTACGGTACGGTAGGTATAATTTCTATTCTTCTTCTAGTCAGCTTATTGCTGCTGAACTGTAGGTTCTTGAGTCTGTACCAAGGAAATAGTGTGTTTCTACAAAGCTTATATCAACTCACTCTGTCTGTCTGTCTGGTCCAAAGTTTGTACACATTATTTATCCCACATCTAATCTTGGATCAAGTTCAAATTTTGCACAATTATTTTTTTTTTATGCCAATACAGTGAATTAATTATTGGTAGCCTATTATTTAGTTAGGTATGTCGAACATTGGTGACTGGTTGGAGTAAGACAAGGCTGCCTACTCTCACCAAAACTTTTCAATATTTTCCTTGAAAGGATAATGGAAGATGCTCTCGAGGGAAATAAAGGTGCTGTTAGCATTGGAGGAAGAAGAAAAGACTTCCACAGCATATTGTATGAAAATAAATGCCTAACAAAACTAAAATTATCCAAGAAGACTTTAAAAGAGACACCAGCATTGGAGCTGAAATGGTGACACGTATCATTAGATATAAATACCTCGGAGCTATCTATGAGGGAATCAGACCCGAACTAATGGCCCGAATTGCACATTCCACAGCAGCACTTGCAAAACTCAAAACAATATTGAAAGACAAAGGCCATAGCCTTCGACCTCAAAGTCAGACTGATGCGCTCCCTGGTCATGGCCACATTCTTATATGCTTGCGAGTTTTGGACTGCAGCAATGGAATCCTAGGTATTACATATAAAGACCTCATCACAAACGAAGAGATTAGAGACAAGGTTACCGCAGCCATTGGACCTCACGATGACTTGATAACTAGTATGAAAAAAAACACGGAAACTAAAACTCTATGACCATATAACAATGTCTTCGGGGCTTGCAAAGACCTTCCTTCAGGGAACAGTACCAGGAAAAAGAAGAATAGGCAGACAGAGAAAGCGATGGGAAGACAACATAAAAGAATGGAAGGGCCTGCCATTAAAAGAGATTCTATCCAAGGCAAAAGACAGAGAGGAATGGAGAAAGACGTTGACAAATTTTGTGTGGTCCCTAACGGCCTAACAGACTAAGGGATATGTGAAGCTGAATAAGTCCCTTTTATAGGTCGTCGTCTGAGACTTAGTTAACACAAACATGAAATAGAAGCAATAGACATATACAATCTTCCATGTTTTTAAGCTCTTTGCTAGAAGAGTGGTTACCGTGTTGGCTTGAAAAGCCTAAAAAGGCTTAAGCCCACGAGTTTTATTCAGGTTGTTCACCTTACTTTTTTTTTATAAATACCTTTAAAAAGGAATCACCTAGAAATCCTGTTCTTTCTGCATACACACACCCAACGCCTTTCCAACTGGTCCAGACAATTGATAGGATCATAGCATATTGGGAAAACTAAAAGCATGAATTTGCGCAAAACAAAAATAGCTGGTAAAATATTTCTAATCGCACAAATTTATTATTGTTAGCCTAGTTCTATTGCAAATTTAATTACATAACTGATCCAAACTAATTTATACACTTAATATAAGCTTTGTTTTAAAAAAATGTTTTATTTTCTCCAATATTTCAACCCTCAACGAACTCAAAAATATAGAAAATGTAGGCCTAATTTAAAATATGCCATGCCATATATTAATTTGCGTTATTTAGTTAGTTAATAATTAATTAATTATTAATAAGTGGATTTTTATTATAGTGTTTGAAAAAGTGTAGGGGCCTCCACAAAAATTCTTCCCCAGAGCCTCGACATACTTAAATGCCGCACTGGAAATATATATAAGAAATTTAAAGTAAAAAAATATATATTTTGCTGTGCTCGCTAGAAAAGACAAAAAATAAGTATCTTTGATGGTCTTAGGCGAGAAAAGAGCTGGATGTGAAAGATCTGTTTTAAAGGGAAACTCCGATGGTTTTTCAAATTTGAGTTATTAACATATTTGAATTCTGCGTAAAAAGTTGTAATAGTAAACATTTTACCATTTTTTATTTAAATGCTTAAAAACATTTATATTTAATAAATTAGACAGTAAATTCTTGACATCTAAAAAAAACGGGGTGCTTTGAGATTTTGTCTTTAGGTTGGGCATACGTCACTTCCATCAACAATACTGAAAAGGAAACTAGATTTACCCAATCGTACGGTATCGCTTCATTCTTACAGGCTCTTGGGCTTAGTGACGGCCATTTCCAGAGCTATGGTACAGTTATAAATACATGTATAGGTACTATTAGGTAGATCTAAAAGCATTAGTAAAACCAACTCAAAAAAAAAACAAAAACATTTTCATCTAGGCCTTTCCTTTTCCCAAGAAGTAAATAGATCGTGTGTCTGACTGATTCGAAGAAACTGGTCAGTGTAAGGCTAGTCGATGGTCATGACAAGACAACCAAGCGATAGTGTTCTTGCGAGAAAATACAGACTGCCGTGGTTAGTAAAGCATGTAAATCTACTTTTAATATGCTTTTTTTTCTTTGCTTACAAGATCCAAGATCTAACTGCATAGACCAAGATGTATTTCTTTTACGAGAATGTAAACTTTGCTGTATGGTCTCACGTTATACAATAAGTCAATATTAGTGTGACGTCACATAGAAACCCGGTGAATGCCTGACTGTTTTGGATACGCAGGAAAATTACGTCAGAAAAACATCAGTTACTAAGTTATTATTGAAAACAAAATACATAGAAAAATTCACTATCTGTATAGTATCAAAAAAAAAAAAATCAAAAATTGTCAAAACTATCGGAGTTTCCCTTTAATGCATTAAAAAAAAAAAAACAACGTTCCCACAACATTTCTATATAGAAATATAGCCAGTGATGTTTTTCTTTCCTCTACCTTCTCGGTAGGCTATCTATAATCTATATCTTAAGTCTAGTTCTAGTATCAAGAACAAAAAGTATAATATAAACTGTGTAAAAAAGGGCGTTATGTAAAAAAAAAATCTTCTCGATCTATTGAAGTCAAGACATAGATCTAGATCTATTAGTTTTCGTGCAAACAAAATTTAAAAAAAATGAACTACTCCCATTTGCTTTTATATAATGATGGATCTCAAAATAGACTGCATTTAATACTTTTTTTAAACGAATACATTTAAATCTCCTTCTAGGGACCTTTTTTATACGATGCTTTAATTTAGTGATATTAAAAATGGTGTTACTCAAATGGGAATATTCATATGTTATAAATCCATCCCTATAAGCAGAACGATGCAGGATGACGTACTCATACTGATTTGTTTCATATATAACTGAGGCGTTAGTGTGTGTGTTATATATAGGTTATGCTATTAAGTATATATAGGAGTAAGTTCCCTTGATTACTGTTGTGCTTACCTTGAATGGCTGATTTGTTTACCTAGCATAAGAGAAATGTGCTTAATCGTATATATATATATATATATATATATATATATATAGTTCGTCCATCGTGGTTCGATGATGACCACTTTGTCATCCAGGGGGCTGAGGGCTTTACACTGGGGTTTTATGCCTAATCATATGGCTGGTGAGACCAGAATGTTCGGCCGCACACTGGGCAGGTTATTCCAGCTGGAGCTAGTGTCGTTTGCCTTGCTTGTCTTCTCTGGCATTTTTCTTCTGCCAGCGTTGTTCTTTTTTCCTCAGCAACCTGTGCGCCAGTTCTCACAGCGCGACGCCATGATGCTCTGTCTCCCAGGTGGCTGGGTCTATGCTGAACGCCTTCAGAGAAGCTTTGAGGGTGTTCCTGAAGCGCTTTCTTTGACCACCTTGCGAGCGCTTTCCTTCGCTTAGTTGGCCATACAAGAGTCGTTTAGCTGGGACTGCATCAGGATTGTGTGGATGCTTTGCAGACACTCTCTTCAAAGGACTTCAGTATTAATTGTTTAATATTATCAACATGGTGGCAGAGGTATATAATATGCAAGAGACAAGTGGATCTAGCTGGAGTAGACTAACTTCAATAGAGTATATTATAGTTCAATATTATTAGTATAGTATCTAATCTACAGATAGATCTAGTAGACTACATTGAGTCTATACTTATTTAAACTTAGTCCAATTAATTTGGAAAATAGTATTGAAGATGGCAGAAGGTCAGCTTAGACCACCAACACATCAAAACGTGGTACATGGCAATATTTGTGAAAATTTCCGTCAATGTAAAAGACAACTTGAAAGGATTCTATTGGCAATAGGTGCTGAAGAGAAACCTAAAAGCAGAAAAAAGGCCATTATTCTACATTATCCACAGGCCCAAGAGATTTGTGAAAATTTTAAATATACTGAAACTGAATATGTTAACGACTCACAAATATTATTAAAGATTTAATAATGCATTAAAAAAAATTTAAAAATGCATTGAGATATGTCAAACATATGAAAAAACACCAAAAGGTTTAGCAGAAATAAACAACGATCCTATAGTAAAGATTGATAAGATAGATAAAAAAAAAAAGCAATGAAGATAGCAGAGAAAAACTCCCAAACTGTTGGGACATACATTTAACAGAGAGCTGTGTCCTTCATTGGGGGAAATTTGCAATTAACTCTTTCTCTTCTAATTAATAATATCATCGTTGATTTGACTCCATTAAATTCAATAAATTTTTTTATTTTATAAACTTTAATATTGTGTTTTATAAAAAGAGCATGCATTCTCCTATAATTATGGAGATAAAAGCTAATGCAAAAGGAAAAAATCATTTTGCAATAAAGTGCAGAATGCAAAATCAAATAAACATGCAGACTGCATGGGAAAAAAATGAAGATTGTGATGAAGAATTCTTAAATTCAGTTAATGTTAAGAATATCAAGAGACAGAATGACAGCATTGTTCCAGATTAACCGTAAAAAAGTAAGATTTCAGCTAAACACATTTAATTATAATTTGCAGAAAATATGTAATATAATATTGGTCTAATTTCCCCTGTGCACATATACACATTACCTGGTTTAATTTCTTCTGTGCACATATATCACATTACCTGGTCTGATTCTCCCTGTGCACATGTACCACATTTCTTGGTCTAATTTCCCCTGTGCACATATACACATTACCTGGTTTAATTTCTTCTATGCACATATATCACATTACCTGGTCTGATTCTCCCTGTGCACATGTACCACATTTCTTGGTCTAATTTCCCCTGTGCACATGTAATTCCTGGGGGGGGGGGGGGGAGAACAAGAAATCTTTCTCTTTCTACATTCTCTACACTTGACTACATTTATGTATGTATTTTGTTTACACACGTCACTATCTGGCTGTCATTCAAATAGTTGAGAACTTCTTTGTTTTGATTTTGCTCCTTCGTATTGCCTTTAATTCCTAACCATGCATTCCAGCGGTAAACTCTGACAGCAATATGTCGTTGACGCACGAAGGCGCACGTTTACATTATATACGCTCTCATCAACAAGATTGTGCGTGTAGAACAATACAATGGATGGTATCGCTGCGAAAGCACAAGACAATAATCTTCGCTCTGGACAATAGATCATTCTTCCCTCTACGTTTCAAGGCTGTCCACGGTACATGCAACAGAACTACCAAGACGCGATGGCAATTGTCCGCATATGTGGAAAGCCCGACTTATTGCTAACATTCACCTGCAATCCTGCTTGGCCGGAAATCTCTAACGCCATTCCCCATCATGAGCGACCAGAACACAGACCTGAAGTCGTTGCCCGCGTCTTTCGTATCAAACTGCGGGAGTTCTTAAATGACATTCTGCAGAGGAATATTTTCGGCAATGTAGTCGCATATATTTTCGTCATTTAGTTTCAAAAACGAGGCTTGCCTCATTGCCATTGACACTTGATTCACAGTGCAAAGTGAGGACCAAAGATGACATAGACAAATATGTCTGCGCTGAGCTTCTAAATCCCGAAATACACCCTCGACTTTTCCAAATTGTCACTAAATGCATGGTACATGGTCCGTGTGGCATGCTCAATCCCAACTCACCCTGCATGAAAAACGGCAAGTGCACCAAAAATTTTCCAAAGGAATTCAACGCCGAGACTCAGGAAAACACACAAGGGTACCCCATATACCGTAGAAGGCAGGGCATTGTTGGCAAGTACGACATCGACAATCATATCTTACAATCCCTGACTTTCTCAGAAATTCAATGCTCACATTAATGTTGAAGTGTGCGCATCCATTCAATGTATCAAGTATCTATGCAAGTATGTCTACAAAGGACACGACGCTGCATACATTGTACTTCAGAAGGAGCCAGCCGATGGTGTTTTCCAACATGACGAAATACAAACTTTCCTTGATGGTTAGTGCTCCTGAGGCTATGTGGCGTTTGAACGAGTACAGTCTTTCAGAGAAATCGCAAGTTATTACACGATTACCAGTTCATTTGCCAGAACACCAAGTCGTCTTCTTTCATGAGGGTCACAAAGAACGAGCGCTACAAAGACAGGCCAACAAAAGCACCATGCTCTTAGCTTGGTTTGAACTGAACAAGGCGGATCCTGAAGCTGTGGAGTTACATTACACTGGTGTTCCTCAACATTACACATTCCAACAATGGAATACTTAATGGTCAGAGAGGGTGTGGTTAAGGTTAAGACTTAATGTTCCTGCAGTTAAAAAAAAAATTTTGTTTGCGCAAATGAATTGATCCAAACCACTAAATATTGACCTAACCCACTAATCAGATTCCCACTTTATACAGAAATTATACCACTATGTGGCTCACAACCCCATTCCTAATATTGCATAGAAGCTTTTGGCAAAAAATGTTTAACATTTTATAATACTGCTACTTTCAAGTGCAAATATTTACTCCCATATCTTATACCAGGATCTTAATTTATCCTCTTTAAATGCAGACTGACTAAATAGTTGTTAACTGCATCATTTTTTTTTTGATAATCAAAGTTATTGATATCACATGACCAGAAAACAGGAATGTGCATTTCAACCCTGACCACATGTTGAAAAATTTTACAAATTTCAATTAAACTTTTTAGTTAGTAACTAAAGAAAATTAATTAAACTACGATTTTAACTAAACTTTTTTTTCTAGTTAAACAATGGCCTTAACTAATTCTTTTAGTTAAACTAATAGTTTCTAACTTTTTAGTTAACTTTTACCCATCACTGCCTACTAGCGTGACCGTTTGTTACACAAATCATGTTTCCTCCTAAGATATGACCTCTAAATGGTGTCAACATGTTGTTTTTATGTCTATCTATAAACGTAATGTGATGGACTAAACAAATAATAACACTTATCAATAATATTGCAATATTTCCACCTTACAATGGTAAGGTCATTTTTTTTTGACATCCACGTCTATTCTTTTGACTTCAATGTGTATTTACCCCACGGCCTTTGTTAGTGATGTCCATCTGTCGTAAGCTATCTAATATATTTTACTGGTACTGGAGCTAAGCAGTAAAAAATTTTTTTCACTCATTTTGTTTTGGAAAAAGGCAAACCTCACCAAACACTGGACCTTGCTATAAATAGAGTAATCTCAGTCTGGGGCTTTAGTGCCAAAATGTGATTTTGTTCAATATCTTTGCTTGCTGCTTCTTTTGCCTGTTTAACAAGATTATTCCAATGCAAAGTTGAGAGATTTAACTAATGGCGTGCCTCTAGTCCAATGTATATTCAGATGTTATAAACCTCATAGTTTTTTTTTTCTTTAATGTGTTCTTGATTGGGAATTAATTTTAGTGTAGTTTTATTGATTTGAACATTTCTATTAACCCTAACCAATACTTGGCAATTGCAAAATTAATATATTCTACATATTTGTTAAATACTCTACTAACCCTAACCAACTGCAAGTTAGTTTTATTCTATACATTTACTAAATATTCTATTAATTAACCATTTTAATCAATTGGTTGATTACTTCATCATTGTGAGAATTCTGTACTTTTCATTACAACTAGGTAGTAAGAGTTTTTAGTCTATGTTTGCCATGAATAAGACAAGTATTTTCTCTGGGTGGAATGACATGCTCCGATTCAATTTTAATTTCTGTAATTTAATTCTCTTTGCTAAATTTCAATATCTTGTGTTGTTTCAAACAGAATGTGCCAAAATCATCATTTATTCATTTTGAAAACATAATAATGGACTGAATTAATGGTCAATTGATACACTATTTATCCTTGTTTAACTGGGTGTCAATTTGTCTTTTTAGGAACATAACTGCTTGCTTGTTTTGATTAATTCTATTATAGCAATTTTATCAAGATGGTTATTAAATAATTACTTTTCATTCATTATTACACCTGGGTATTTAGAGTTTTTAGTCTGTGTTTGACAACAGTAAATTTTATTTCTCTTAGTATCTGTATTTTCTTTAAGGTTCAATTATAATTCCTTTCCATTATAATGCCACTGACCAGTTAAAAAAATTATAAAAGTATATTTTAAATTTATTTTTTTAAATTTTTGATGTAACATAACAAACCACACATAAAATAAAATAACACTTCACTTGTATAACAAATTAAAATAAGTTGTTTTTTCTTTCTTTCTCCTTTTATTGACTATTCAATTAATTTATATATATATCCAATACATAAATGTAAAAAAAAAAAGTTAAAAAGGTGAAATATTACATAATATATATAATGACATATATAATGACAGAGAGAAACAAAAATTATCAATTGTCTATTGCTGACTTGATTGCATTTCTAATTTCTCACCCTTGTTATAGTTCATGTTTAATCTGTGGAAGAAGATACAACAATCCAATCAAATTCATATCACAGATGAGATCTTTTTCAAAAAGAAGGAAGTCAAATTGGGCTGGTAAATTTGAATATACAAGAAACTATTGCCCTGAAGAATGTGACACTATTCTTTGGTATTTAAGGTGCAGCTAAGTCAATGTTGCTCATTCAAAACCTGTACCTTTGTAGTGTTAAACATGTAATAAATAGTTGTTTTTTTGTTATTCAACTTAACAAGAACTATATTATCTAGAATATTAGTATAATAATTAAATAGTTTAAAATAAAAAAAAATAGAAATTGTAATGGTGTGTCTCATTTTGTATGTTATGTTAATAGAAACAATTCACTCATGTATTCAGCCAGTCATCAAAGACTGTTGCCCGGGGTGTGGCACGAGGAGCCATACATGAGCTAGGTAGTTGGGAATTTCAGGCTTTTGACTTTGCCAAAGAATAGGGCTGTCATTCACCTTTCCCAAATACCACACACCCCGTTAGTAGTTAGCGCATGCGATTCTGTAATCCTTGAAGTGACAAATTAACTTGATCCAATTCTTTCTTTGCACTTTAATGTCTGATCTGATCCAATCTTGATGCTGTCACTTTGACTGAGATTGTTAGTAGAATTAGTAGCAACTAGTCAACAAAAAGACATGCCATTGACCTGATGGACTAATAGCTGAAAAAAATGTCATTAATGAAGAAATTTATATTAGTTGCAATCAATACAATAAGAAGACATAGCAACACTAAAGAATGCTATAATTTCCTTAGGGACCAAACTGAAAGTAACGGTACTGACAATTAAAGCATTTCAAATATCAACAAGTATAAGCATAGGGAAAAGTAATTATTGCTCAACTTCTTAATATCCTTAGACTTGCTATGGGTATTTTGTGTCTCTAAGGATATAACCATATAACGAATATGGAATGTCATATTGGATCTGTGTGTAAATGTAAGGCGAAGTGGGCTGGCGTTTGCCTGAGAATAAACAAGAAGGCACGACAAAGAAGTGGTCTAAGACGGCTGATAATGAGCTTTACGCTAAGTGTTTGTTTCATGTTAGACAAGAAGGCAAGAGAATAGGCTGACAACTAAAGGTAGAACAAGTAGGTTCGGCGGTTGTTTCGTAATCGGGAGAGTAGGCAAGACTGATGGCAGTCAGATCGGTAGATGTCTCCTAGAATTGCCGAAAAAAGAACTCATAATGGGCAGTATAATTGGCAGAAAGACAAAGTAGGAACGACGAAATAGTAGCTATATGATGGCCGAAAAGAAGATAGGCGAAACGATTTAGTCAAATCATGGGCAGTCATATTTGTTAATGTCGCAATAGAGGTGAGGTCGTGTCCGCGTTTGAACATGGGCAGTCATGTTGGTTAATAGCGCAACAGAGGTAAGGTTGGGTCTGCGTAACACTAAAGTTTGAACATGGGCAAATTACTCGGCGGTTGTATCATTATCATAGGAAGAACGAATGGTAAGTTCGAGTTATGGGTTATAAGGACGAATGTTTCATTTAAAGCAAAAAGGAACGACGAATTAGTGGCCATCAGATGGCCGAAAAGAAAGATAACATCATGGGTAGTAGGATCGGCGGAAAAATTGAGTCTAACAATGGGTTGTCGTAATGGCGAATGTTTTATAAATGGGTGGTAGGCGCAACGTAGTTGAGGTAGGGTCGGCATAAAACTAAAGTAAGAACATGGGCAGTCAGATCAGCTGATGTCTACTATTAAGCGAGTTGGAACGGCGAAGTAGTGGCCAACTTATGGACAAATAGAAAGATAAGATCATGGGTAGTTGCATCGGCGTAACGAAGGAGTGGACGGTTCGGCGGAAATCTAAAGTAAGAATGTGGGCAGTCAGATCGGCGGATGTCTAATATTAAGCGAGTTGGAGTGGCGAAGTAGGGGCCAACTAATGGCCAAATTAAAAGATAAGATCATAAGTAGTTGCATCGACGTAATGAAGTAGTGGACGGTTTGTCGGAAATCTAAAGTAAGAACATGGGCAGTCAGTACAGCTAATGTCTCATATAAGGCGAGTTGGAACGGCCAAGTAGTGGCCAACTTACGGCCAAATAGAAAGATAAGATCATGGGTAGTTGAGTCGGCATAACGAAGAAGTTGACGGTTTGGCAGAAATGTAAAGTAAGAATGTCGGCAGTCAGATCGGCAGATGTCAAATATTAAGCGAGTTAGAACGGCGAAGTAGTGGCCAACTAATGGCCAATTAGAAAGATATCTTATGGGAAGTTGCATCGGTGTAACAAAGGAGTGGACGATTTCTCGGAAATCTAAAGTAAGAACATGGGCAGTCAGATCGGCAGATGTCAAATATTAGGTGAGTTGGAGTAGCTAAGTAGTGGCAAACTTATGGCCCAATAGAAAGATAAGATCATGGGTAGTTGTATCGGCTTAATAAAGTAGTGAAAGTTTTGGCGGAAATCTAAAGTAAGAATATGGGCAGTCAGATCGGCGGAAGTCTAATATTAGGCGAGTTGGAGTAGCGAAGTAGTGGCCAACTTATGGCCCAATAGAAAGATAAGTTCATGGGTAGTAGGATCGGCGTAACGAAGGAGTGGACGGTTCGGCGCAAATCTAAAGTAATAACATGGGCAGTCAGATAGGCGGATGTCTAATATTAGGCGAGTTGGAGTGGCGAAGTAGTGGCCAACTTATGGCCAATTAGAAATATAAGTTCATTGGTAGTTGGATCGGCGTAACGAAGGAGTGGACGGTTTGGCGAAAATCAAAAGTAAGAACATGGGCAGTCAAAACGGCGGATGTCTAATATTATACGAAAAGAAACAGAAATGTAGTGGCCAACTTATGGCCAAATAGAAAGATAATTTTATGGGTAGTTGGATCGACGTAACGAAGGAGTGGACGGTTCGGCAGAAATCTTAAGTAAGAAAATGGGCAGTCAGATCGGCGGATGTCAAATATTAGGCGAGTTGGAGTGGCGAAGTAGTGGCCAACTTATGGCGAAAAAGAAAGATAAGATCATGGGTAGTTGCATCGGCGTAACAAAGAAGTGGAAGGTTTGGCGGAAATCTAAAGTAAGAACGTGGGCACAAAGATCGGAGGATGTCTAATATTAGGCCAGTTGAAGTGGCGAAGTAGTGGCCAACTTGTGGGCAAATGGAAAGATAAGTTCATGGGTAGTTGGATCGGCGTAACAAAGGAGTGGAATGTTCGGCGGAAATCTAAAGTAAAAACTTTGGTAGTCAGATCGGAGGATGTCTAATATTAATAATACTATTGACGAGTCTTGACTGCCAATGATATTGGAAAAAGAGAATTTGTGGCCATATGGCCCGGTGACGGAATATTGACTACTCATGATCTTGGAAAAGGAGATTGTGTTGCCATAAACAGTACAACTAGTGACGGAATCTTGTCTGCCCATGATATCGTGAAAGGAAAATGTGTCGCCATATGCCCGGTGAAGGAGTCTTGACTACCCATGATTACGGGGTAGGAGAATGTGTGGGCTAATGGCCCTGAGACGGAGTATTGACTACCCATGATCTCGGAAAAGGAGATTGTGTCGCCGTAAGCAATACGACTAGTGACAGAGTCTTGACTGCCCATGATTACGAGGTAGGAGAATGTTTGGGCATATAGCCCGGTGACGGAATCTTGACTACCCATGATATCGGGGAAGGAGAATGTGTAGCCATATGGCCCGGTGACGGAGTATTGACTACCAATTATCTCGGAAAAGGAGATTGTGTTGTCATAAACAGTACGACTAGTGACGGAGTCTTGACTACCCATGACATCGGAGAAGGAGATTGTGTGGCTATATGGCCCGATGACGGAGTCTTGACTGCCCATGACATCGGGGAAGGAAAATGTGTCGCCATATGCCATGTGACGGAGAATTGACTACCAATTATCTCGGAAAAGGACATTGTGTTGTCATAAACAGTACGACTAGTGACGGAGTCTTGACTGCCCATGATATCGGAGAAGGAGAATGTGTGGCAATATAGCCCAGTGATGGAGTATTGACTACCCATGATCTCGGAAAAGGAGATTGTGTCGCCGTAAACAATACGACTAGTAACGGAGTTTTCACTGACCATGATATCGGGGAAGAAGAATGTGTGGCCATATGCCCGGTGACGGAGAATTGACTACCCATGATCTAGGAAAAGGAGATTGTGTCGCCGTAAACAATACGACTAGTGACGGAGTCTTGACTGCCCTTGATATCGCGGAAGAAGAATTGTGGCCATATGGCCCCGTGACGGAGTCTTGACTGCCCATGATATCGGGGAAGGAAAATGTGTCGCCATATGCCGGTGACGGAGTCTTGACTGCCCATGATTACGGGGTAGGAGAATATGTGGCCATATAGCCCAGTGACGGAGCATTGACTACCCATGTACTCGGAAAATAGAGATTGTAAGGCGTACATAATACAACTAGTAACGGAGTTTTCACTGACCATGATATCGGGGAAGAAGAATGTGTGGCCATATGACCCGGTGATGGAGTGTTGACTGCCCATGATATCAGGAAACGAAAATGTGTCGCCATCTGCCCGGTGACGTCGAATAGATAACCCATGATCTCGGAAAAGGAGATTGTGTTACCGTAAACAATACGACTAGTGACGGAATCTTGACTGCCCATGATATCGGGGAAGGTAAATGTGTCGCCATATACCCGGTGTCGGAGTACTGACTACCCATGATCTCGGAAAATAGGATTGTGTCGCCGTAAACAATACGGCTAGTGACGGAGTATTGACTGCCGATGATATCATGAAAGGAAATGTGTCGCCATATGCCCGGTGACATAGTCTTAACTGATCATGATAACGGGGTAGGAGAATGTGTGGGCATTAGGACGGGTGACGGAGTATTGACTACCCATGATCTCGAAAAAGGAGATTGTGTCGCCATAAAGAGTACGACTAGTGACGGAGTCTTGACTACCCATGATATCGGGGAAGGAGAATAAGTGGCTATATGGCCCTGTGACAGAGTCTTGACTGCCTATGACATCGGAGAAGGAGCATGTGTGGCCATATTGCCTAGTAACAAAGTATTGACTGCCCATGACATCAGAGAAGGAGAATGTGTGGCCATATGGCCCAGTGACGGAGTATTGACTACCCATGATCTCGGAAAAGGAGTTTGTGTCGCCGTAAACAATACGACTAGTGATGGAGTCTTGACTGCACATGATATCGGGGAAGAAGAATGTGTGGCCATATGGCCCGGTGACGAAGTCTTGACTGCCCATGATATCGGGGAAGGTAAATGTGTCGCTATATACCCGGTGTCGGAGTATTGACTACCCATGATCTCGGAAAATAGGATTGTGTCGCCGTAAACAATACGGCTAGTGACGGAGTATTGACTGCCGATGATATCGTGAAAGGAAAATGTGTCGCCATATGCCCGGTGACGTAGTCTTAACTGCCCATGATTACGGGGTAGGAGAATGTGTGGGCATATGGCCCGGTGACGGAGTATTGACTACCCATGATCTCGAAAAAGGAGATAGTTTCGCCATAAAGAGTACGACTAGTGACGGAGTCTTGACTACCCATGATATCGGGGAAGGAGAATAAGTGGCCATATGGCACTGTGACAAAGTCTTGACTGCCCATGACATCGGAGAAGGAGAATGTGTGGCCATATGGCTCGGTGACGGAGTATTGACAACCCATGATCTCGGAAAAGGAGATTGTGTCGACGTAAACAATACGACTAATGATGGAGTCTTGACTGCACATGATATCGGGGAAGGAGAATAAGTGGCCATATGGCACTGTGACAAAGTCTTGACTGCCCATGACATCGGAGAAGGAGAATGTGTGGCCATATGGCCCAGTGACGGAGTATTGACTGCCCATGATATCAGGAAAGGAAAATGTGTCGCCATATGACCGGTGACGGAGTATTGACAACCCATGATCTCGGAAAAGGAGATTGTGTCGACGTAAACAATACGACTAGTGACGGAGTCTTGACTGCCCATGATATCGGGGAAGAAGAATGTGACGGAGTATTGACTACCAATTATCTCGGAAAAGGAGATTGTGTTGTCATAAACAGTACGACTAGTGACGGAGTCTTGACTATTCATGATATCGGGGAAGAAGAATGTGTGGCCATATGGCCCGGTGACGAAGTCTTGACTGCCCATGAAATCGGAGAAGGAGAATGTGTGGCCATATGGCTCGGTGACGGAGTATTGACTACCAATTATCTCGGAAAAGGAGATTGTGTTGTCATAAACAGTACGACTAGAGACGGAGTCTTGACTACCCATGATATCGGGGAAGAAGAATGTGTGGCCATATGGCCCGATGACGAGTCTTGACATCCCATGAAATCGGGGAAGAAGAATGTGTGGCCATATGGCCCTGTGACGAAGTCTTGACTACCCATGATATCGGGGAAGGTAAATGTGTCGCCATATACCCGGTGTCGGAGTACTGACTACCCATGATCTCGGAAAATAGGATTGTGTCGACGTAAACAATACGGCTAGTGACGGAGTATTGACTGCCGATGATATCATGAAAGGAAAATGTGTCGCCATATGCCCGGTGACATAGTCTTAACTGATCATGATTACGGGGTAGGAGAATGTGTGGGCATATGGCCCGGTGACGGAGTATTGACTACCCATGATCTCGAAAAAGGAGATTGTGTCGCCATAAAGAGTACGACTAGTGACGGAGTCTTGACTACCCATGATATCGGGGAAGGAGAATAAGTGGCTATATGGCCCTGTGACAGAGTCTTGACTGCCTATGACATCGGAGAAGGAGAATGTGTGGCCATATTGCCTAGTGACAAAGTATTGACTGCCCATGAAATCAGAGAAGGAGAATGTGTGGCCATATGGCCCAGTGACGGAGTATTGACTACCCATGATCTCGGAAAAGGAGTTTGTGTCGCCGTAAACAATACGACTAGTGATGGAGTCTTGACTGCACATGATATCGGGGAAGGAGAATAAGTGGCCATATGGCACTGTGACAAAGTCTTGACTGCCCATGACATCGGAGAAGGAGAATGTGTGGCCATATGGCCCAGTGACGGAGTATTGACTGCACATGATATCAGGAAAGGAAAATGTGTCGCCATATGACCGGTGACGGAGTATTGACAACCCATGATCTCGGAAAAGGAGATTGTGTCGACGTAAACAATACGACTAGTGACGGAGTCTTGACTGCCCATGATATCGGGGAAGAAGAATGTGACGGAGTATTGACTACCCATGATCTCGGAAAAGGAGTTTGTGTCGCCGTAAACAATACGACTAGTGATGGAGTCTTGACTGCACATGATATCGGGGAAGAAGAATGTGTGGCCATATGGCCCGGTGACGAAGTCTTGACTGCCCATGATATCGGGGAAGGTAAATGTGTCGCTATATACCCGGTGTCGGAGTATTGACTACCCATGATCTCGGAAAATAGGATTGTGTCGCCGTAAACAATACGGCTAGTGACGGAGTATTGACTGCCGATGATATCGTGAAAGGAAAATGTGTCGCCATATGCCCGGTGACGTAGTCTTAACTGCCCATGATTACGGGGTAGGAGAATGTGTGGGCATATGGCCCGGTGACGGAGTATTGACTACCCATGATCTCGAAAAAGGAGATAGTTTCGCCATAAAGAGTACGACTAGTGACGGAGTCTTGACTACCCATGATATCGGGGAAGGAGAATAAGTGGCCATATGGCACTGTGACAAAGTCTTGACTGCCCATGACATCGGAGAAGGAGAATGTGTGGCCATATGGCCCAGTGACGGAGTATTGACTGCCCATGATATCAGGAAAGGAAAATGTGTCGCCATATGACCGGTGACGGAGTATTGACAACCCATGATCTCGAAAAAGGAGATTGTGTCGACGTAAACAATACGACTAGTGACGGAGTCTTGACTGCCCATGATATCGGGGAAGAAGAATGTGACGGAGTATTGACTACCAATTATCTCGGAAAAGGAGATTGTGTTGTCATAAACAGTACGACTAGTGACGGAGTCTTGACTATTCATGATATCGGGGAAGAATAATGTGTGGCCATATTGCCTAGTGACAAAGTATTGACTGCCCATGAAATCAGAGAAGGAGAATGTGTGGCCATATGGCCCAGTGACGGAGTATTGACTACCCATGATCTCGGAAAAGGAGTTTGTGTCGCCGTAAACAATACGGCTAGTGACGGAGTATTGACTGCCGATGATATCATGAAAGGAAAATGTGTCGCCATATGCCCGGTGACATAGTCTTAACTGATCATGATTACGGGGTAGGAGAATGTGTGGGCATATGGCCCGGTGACGGAGTATTGACTACCCATGATCTCGAAAAAGGAGATTGTGTCGCCATAAAGAGTACGACTAGTGACGGAGTCTTGACTACCCATGATATCGGGGAAGGAGAATAAGTGGCCATATGGCACTGTGACAAAGTCTTGACTGCCCATGACATCGGAGAAGGAGAATGTGTGGCCATATGGCTCGGTGACGGAGTATTGACAACCCATGATCTCGGAAAAGGAGATTGTGTCGACGTAAACAATACGACTAATGATGGAGTCTTGACTGCACATGATATCGGGGAAGGAGAATAAGTGGCCATATGGCACTGTGACAAAGTCTTGACTGCCCATGACATCGGAGAAGGAGAATGTGTGGCCATATGGCCCAGTGACAGAGTATTGACTGCCCATGATATCAGGAAAGGAAAATGTGTCGCCATATGACCGGTGACGGAGTATTGACAACCCATGATCTCGGAAAAGGAGATTGTGTCGACGTAAACAATACGACTAGTGACGGAGTCTTGACTGCCCATGATATAGGGGAAGAAGAATGTGACGGAGTATTGACTACCAATTATCTCGGAAAAGGAGATTGTGTTGTCATAAACAGTACGACTAGTGACGGAGTCTTGACTATTCATGATATCGGGGAAGAAGAATGTGTGGCCATAAGGCCCGGTGACGAAGTCTTGACTGCCCATGAAATCGGAGAAGGAGAATGTGTGGCCATATGGCTCGGTGACGGAGTATTGACTACCAATTATCTCGGAAAAGGAGATTGTGTTGTCATAAACAGTACGACTAGTGACGGAGTCTTGACTATTCATGATATCGGGGAAGAAGAATGTGTGGCCATATGGCCCGATGACGAGTCTTGACATCCCATGAAATCGGGGAAGAAGAATGTGTGGCCATATGGCCCTGTGACGAAGTCTTGACTACCCATGATATCGGGGAAGGTAAATGTGTCGCCATATACCCGGTGTCGGAGTACTGACTACCCATGATCTCGGAAAATAGGATTGTGTCGACGTAAACAATACGGCTAGTGACGGAGTATTGACTGCCGATGATATCATGAAAGGAAAATGTGTCGCCATATGCCCGGTGACATAGTCTTAACTGATCATGATTACGGGGTAGGAGAATGTGTGGGCATATGGCCCGGTGACGGAGTATTGACTACCCATGATCTCGAAAAAGGAGATTGTGTCGCCATAAAGAGTACGACTAGTGACGGAGTCTTGACTACCCATGATATCGGGGAAGGAGAATAAGTGGCTATATGGCCCTGTGACAGAGTCTTGACTGCCTATGACATCGGAGAAGGAGAATGTGTGGCCATATTGCCTAGTGACAAAGTATTGACTGCCCATGAAATCAGAGAAGGAGAATGTGTGGCCATATGGCCCAGTGACGGAGTATTGACTACCCATGATCTCGGAAAAGGAGTTTGTGTCGCCGTAAACAATACGGCTAGTGACGGAGTATTGACTGCCGATGATATCATGAAAGGAAAATGTGTCGCCATATGCCCGGTGACATAGTCTTAACTGATCATGATTACGGGGTAGGAGAATGTGTGGGCATATGGCCCGGTGACGGAGTATTGACTACCCATGATCTCGAAAAAGGAGATTGTGTCGCCATAAAGAGTACGACTAGTGACGGAGTCTTGACTACCCATGATATCGGGGAAGGAGAATAAGTGGCCATATGGCACTGTGACAAAGTCTTGACTGCCCATGACATCGGAGAAGGAGAATGTGTGGCCATATGGCTCGGTGACGGAGTATTGACAACCCATGATCTCGGAAAAGGAGATTGTGTCGACGTAAACAATACGACTAATGATGGAGTCTTGACTGCACATGATATCGGGGAAGGAGAATAAGTGGCCATATGGCACTGTGACAAAGTCTTGACTGCCCATGACATCGGAGAAGGAGAATGTGTGGCCATATGGCCCAGTGACAGAGTATTGACTGCCCATGATATCAGGAAAGGAAAATGTGTCGCCATATGACCGGTGACGGAGTATTGACAACCCATGATCTCGGAAAAGGAGATTGTGTCGACGTAAACAATACGACTAGTGACGGAGTCTTGACTGCCCATGATATAGGGGAAGAAGAATGTGACGGAGTATTGACTACCAATTATCTCGGAAAAGGAGATTGTGTTGTCATAAACAGTACGACTAGTGACGGAGTCTTGACTATTCATGATATCGGGGAAGAATAATGTGTGGCCATATTGCCTAGTGACAAAGTATTGACTGCCCATGAAATCAGAGAAGGAGAATGTGTGGCCATATGGCCCAGTGACGGAGTATTGACTACCCATGATCTCGGAAAAGGAGTTTGTGTCGCCGTAAACAATACGGCTAGTGACGGAGTATTGACTGCCGATGATATCATGAAAGGAAAATGTGTCGCCATATGCCCGGTGACATAGTCTTAACTGATCATGATTACGGGGTAGGAGAATGTGTGGGCATATGGCCCGGTGACGGAGTATTGACTACCCATGATCTCGAAAAAGGAGATTGTGTCGCCATAAAGAGTACGACTAGTGACGGAGTCTTGACTACCCATGATATCGGGGAAGGAGAATAAGTGGCCATATGGCACTGTGACAAAGTCTTGACTGCCCATGACATCGGAGAAGGAGAATGTGTGGCCATATGGCTCGGTGACGGAGTATTGACAACCCATGATCTCGGAAAAGGAGATTGTGTCGACGTAAACAATACGACTAATGATGGAGTCTTGACTGCACATGATATCGGGGAAGGAGAATAAGTGGCCATATGGCACTGTGACAAAGTCTTGACTGCCCATGACATCGGAGAAGGAGAATGTGTGGCCATATAGCCCAGTGACAGAGTATTGACTGCCCATGATATCAGGAAAGGAAAATGTGTCGCCATATGACCGGTGACGGAGTATTGACAACCCATGATCTCGGAAAAGGAGATTGTGTCGACGTAAACAATACGACTAGTGACGGAGTCTTGACTGCCCATGATATAGGGGAAGAAGAATGTGTGGCCATAAGGCCCGGTGACGAAGTCTTGACTGCCCATGAAATCGGAGAAGGAGAATGTGTGGCCATATGGCTCGGTGACGGAGTATTGACTACCAATTATCTCGGAAAAGGAGATTGTGTTGTCATAAACAGTACGACTAGAGACGGAGTCTTGACTACCCATGATATCGGGGAAGAAGAATGTGTGGCCATATGGCCCGATGACGAGTCTTGACATCCCATGAAATCGGGGAAGAAGAATGTGTGGCCATATGGCCCTGTGACGAAGTCTTGACTACCCATGATATCGGGGAAGGTAAATGTGTCGCCATATACCCGGTGTCGGAGTACTGACTACCCATGATCTCGGAAAATAGGATTGTGTCGACGTAAACAATACGGCTAGTGACGGAGTATTGACTGCCGATGATATCATGAAAGGAAAATGTGTCGCCATATGCCCGGTGACATAGTCTTAACTGATCATGATTACGGGGTAGGAGAATGTGTGGGCATATGGCCCGGTGACGGAGTATTGACTACCCATGATCTCGAAAAAGGAGATTGTGTCGCCATAAAGAGTACGACTAGTGACGGAGTCTTGACTACCCATGATATCGGGGAAGGAGAATAAGTGGCCATATGGCACTGTGACAAAGTCTTGACTGCCCATGACATCGGAGAAGGAGAATGTGTGGCCATATGGCTCGGTGACGGAGTATTGACAACCCATGATCTCGGAAAAGGAGATTGTGTCGACGTAAACAATACGACTAATGATGGAGTCTTGACTGCACATGATATCGGGGAAGGAGAATAAGTGGCCATATGGCTCGGTGACGGAGTATTGACAACCCATGATCTCGGAAAAGGAGATTGTGTCGACGTAAACAATACGACTAATGATGGAGTCTTGACTGCACATGATATCGGGGAAGGAGAATAAGTGGCCATATGGCACTGTGACAAAGTCTTGACTGCCCATGACATCGGAGAAGGAGAATGTGTGGCCATATGGCCCAGTGACAGAGTATTGACTGCCCATGATATCAGGAAAGGAAAATGTGTCGCCATATGACCGGTGACGGAGTATTGACAACCCATGATCTCGGAAAAGGAGATTGTGTCGACGTAAACAATACGACTAGTGACGGAGTCTTGACTGCCCATGATATAGGGGAAGAAGAATGTGACGGAGTATTGACTACCAATTATCTCGGAAAAGGAGATTGTGTTGTCATAAACAGTACGACTAGTGACGGAGTCTTGACTATTCATGATATCGGGGAAGAAGAATGTGTGGCCATATGGCCCGGTGACGAAGTCTTGACTGCCCATGAAATCGGAGAAGGAGAATGTGTGGCCATATGGCTCGGTGACGGAGTATTGACTACCAATTATCTCGGAAAAGGAGATTGTGTTGTCATAAACAGTACGACTAGAGACGGAGTCTTGACTACCCATGATATCGGGGAAGAAGAATGTGTGGCCATATGGCCCGATGACGAGTCTTGACATCCCATGAAATCGGGGAAGAAGAATGTGTGGCCATATGGCCCTGTGACGAAGTCTTGACTACCCATGATATCGGGGAAGGTAAATGTGTCGCCATATACCCGGTGTCGGAGTACTGACTACCCATGATCTCGGAAAATAGGATTGTGTCGACGTAAACAATACGGCTAGTGACGGAGTATTGACTGCCGATGATATCATGAAAGGAAAATGTGTCGCCATATGCCCGGTGACATAGTCTTAACTGATCATGATTACGGGGTAGGAGAATGTGTGGGCATATGGCCCGGTGACGGAGTATTGACTACCCATGATCTCGAAAAAGGAGATTGTGTCGCCATAAAGAGTACGACTAGTGACGGAGTCTTGACTACCCATGATATCGGGGAAGGAGAATAAGTGGCTATATGGCCCTGTGACAGAGTCTTGACTGCCTATGACATCGGAGAAGGAGAATGTGTGGCCATATTGCCTAGTGACAAAGTATTGACTGCCCATGAAATCAGAGAAGGAGAATGTGTGGCCATATGGCCCAGTGACGGAGTATTGACTACCCATGATCTCGGAAAAGGAGTTTGTGTCGCCGTAAACAATACGACTAGTGATGGAGTCTTGACTGCACATGATATCGGGGAAGGAGAATAAGTGGCCATATGGCACTGTGACAAAGTCTTGACTGCCCATGACATCGGAGAAGGAGAATGTGTGGCCATATGGCCCAGTGACAGAGTATTGACTGCCCATGATATCAGGAAAGGAAAATGTGTCGCCATATGACCGGTGACGGAGTATTGACAACCCATGATCTCGGAAAAGGAGATTGTGTCGACGTAAACAATACGACTAGTGACGGAGTCTTGACTGCCCATGATATCGGGGAAGAAGAATGTGACGGAGTATTGACTACCAATTATCTCGGAAAAGGAGATTGTGTTGTCATAAACAGTACGACTAGTGACGGAGTCTTGACTATTCATGATATCGGGGAAGAATAATGTGTGGCCATATTGCCTAGTGACAAAGTATTGACTGCCCATGAAATCAGAGAAGGAGAATGTGTGGCCATATGGCCCAGTGACGGAGTATTGACTACCCATGATCTCGGAAAAGGAGTTTGTGTCGCCGTAAACAATACGGCTAGTGACGGAGTATTGACTGCCGATGATATCATGAAAGGAAAATGTGTCGCCATATGCCCGGTGACATAGTCTTAACTGATCATGATTACGGGGTAGGAGAATGTGTGGGCATATGGCCCGGTGACGGAGTATTGACTACCCATGATCTCGAAAAAGGAGATTGTGTCGCCATAAAGAGTACGACTAGTGACGGAGTCTTGACTACCCATGATATCGGGGAAGGAGAATAAGTGGCCATATGGCACTGTGACAAAGTCTTGACTGCCCATGACATCGGAGAAGGAGAATGTGTGGCCATATGGCTCGGTGACGGAGTATTGACAACCCATGATCTCGGAAAAGGAGATTGTGTCGACGTAAACAATACGACTAATGATGGAGTCTTGACTGCACATGATATCGGGGAAGGAGAATAAGTGGCCATATGGCACTGTGACAAAGTCTTGACTGCCCATGACATCGGAGAAGGAGAATGTGTGGCCATATGGCCCAGTGACAGAGTATTGACTGCCCATGATATCAGGAAAGGAAAATGTGTCGCCATATGACCGGTGACGGAGTATTGACAACCCATGATCTCGGAAAAGGAGATTGTGTCGACGTAAACAATACGACTAGTGACGGAGTCTTGACTGCCCATGATATAGGGGAAGAAGAATGTGACGGAGTATTGACTACCAATTATCTCGGAAAAGGAGATTGTGTTGTCATAAACAGTACGACTAGTGACGGAGTCTTGACTATTCATGATATCGGGGAAGAAGAATGTGTGGCCATAAGGCCCGGTGACGAAGTCTTGACTGCCCATGAAATCGGAGAAGGAGAATGTGTGGCCATATGGCTCGGTGACGGAGTATTGACTACCAATTATCTCGGAAAAGGAGATTGTGTTGTCATAAACAGTACGACTAGAGACGGAGTCTTGACTACCCATGATATCGGGGAAGAAGAATGTGTGGCCATATGGCCCGATGACGAGTCTTGACATCCCATGAAATCGGGGAAGAAGAATGTGTGGCCATATGGCCCTGTGACGAAGTCTTGACTACCCATGATATCGGGGAAGGTAAATGTGTCGCCATATACCCGGTGTCGGAGTACTGACTACCCATGATCTCGGAAAATAGGATTGTGTCGACGTAAACAATACGGCTAGTGACGGAGTATTGACTGCCGATGATATCATGAAAGGAAAATGTGTCGCCATATGCCCGGTGACATAGTCTTAACTGATCATGATTACGGGGTAGGAGAATGTGTGGGCATATGGCCCGGTGACGGAGTATTGACTACCCATGATCTCGAAAAAGGAGATTGTGTCGCCATAAAGAGTACGACTAGTGACGGAGTCTTGACTACCCATGATATCGGGGAAGGAGAATAAGTGGCTATATGGCCCTGTGACAGAGTCTTGACTGCCTATGACATCGGAGAAGGAGAATGTGTGGCCATATTGCCTAGTGACAAAGTATTGACTGCCCATGAAATCAGAGAAGGAGAATGTGTGGCCATATGGCCCAGTGACGGAGTATTGACTACCCATGATCTCGGAAAAGGAGTTTGTGTCGCCGTAAACAATACGACTAGTGATGGAGTCTTGACTGCACATGATATCGGGGAAGGAGAATAAGTGGCCATATGGCACTGTGACAAAGTCTTGACTGCCCATGACATCGGAGAAGGAGAATGTGTGGCCATATGGCCCAGTGACGGAGTATTGACTGCCCATGATATCAGGAAAGGAAAATGTGTCGCCATATGACCGGTGACGGAGTATTGACAACCCATGATCTCGGAAAAGGAGATTGTGTCGACGTAAACAATACGACTAGTGACGGAGTCTTGACTGCCCATGATATCGGGGAAGAAGAATGTGACGGAGTATTGACTACCAATTATCTCGGAAAAGGAGATTGTGTTTTCATAAACAGTACGACTAGTGACGGAGTCTTGACTATTCATGATATCGGGGAAGAATAATGTGTGGCCATATTGCCTAGTGACAAAGTATTGACTGCCCATGAAATCAGAGAAGGAGAATGTGTGGCCATATGGCCCAGTGACGGAGTATTGACTACCCATGATCTCGGAAAAGGAGTTTGTGTCGCCGTAAACAATACGGCTAGTGACGGAGTATTGACTGCCGATGATATCATGAAAGGAAAATGTTTCGCCATATGCCCGTTGACGTATTCTTAACTGCCCATGATTACGGGGTAGGAGAATGTGTGGGCATATGGCCCGGTGACGGAGTATTGACTACCCATGATCTCGAAAAAGGAGATTGTGTCGCAATAAACAGTACGACAATTGACGAGTTTTTTATGTGTGGCCATATGGCCCGGTGACGGAGTCATGACTGCCCATGATCGCAAGGGAAGCGTGTGTGTAGCCATAAACAGTACGGACCAGTGACGGAATCTTGACTGCCTATTATCTCGGAGAAGGAGAATGTGTGGCTATGTGGCCCGGTTACGGAGTAATTACTGCCCATGACCTCTATAAACAGTCAAGACCAGTGGCGGAGTCTTGACTACCCATGATCTCGGAGGGAGAAGAATGTCTGGCCAAAACAGCATGAACTATGAATGGAGTGTACCCATGGATAAGTATGACAATCTGAGGGCATACGTAATAGAAAATAGTCTACGTAATAGAAAATAGTAATAGTCTCTGCGTTGCAATGCCTTCTTCCTAAAAAAACAAAAAACAATTCTGGTTACGTAACCTAAAGCGACACCGCAAACTATATTTAAACAAAAACTATAACTTAATAATAAACATTTTAGTAACTAAACCTCTTAAAGGTTCTTTAAATTAATTTAGTCACTAACAAAAAAAAGATACACACAGACAAGACATGACCATTAGTCGCCTCTTACGACATGCCATTAGGTCAAGACAGTGGGTCTATTCTAGCACCTAGTTCTAGCTAAGACCCCGAAACCCACACGGGGGAGAAGGGGCTAACACATAAAACTAATAACACATTAAACAAGGGAAAAATGTTACATAAACAAAACTTAAAGAAAACAAACAAAAGATTTCTATACTATGTCATTAGATATAGGAGCTGCGTAATGTTTCTAAACAAAATAAGCAATGAAATTCTGTATGCCCATGATCAATGTCTTAGCAGCGGTATATTCTATGGCCATAAGCAATATTAAATGTCTTGCAACAGAGTGATATCTGTCCCTTATATGTATGGTCAAGGGAAAGACTTAATTAAATAAGAGAATATTGTCACCGCAGATAAGTGAAGTTTCTCAAAACAAAGTGTTTGCATCGATGTTTCAGAAGCAGTGAATTATCTGGCTATTACAAGCAGAGGAGTTTCATATAAGAAAAATGTATATATATCTAAAACAGAGTAATGCGGCAGTAAGCACAACAGAGGTGTGGTAGCGTCGAAAATCTAAAATTAGAACATGGACAGTCACATCGGCGGATGACTAATATTAGGCGAGCTAAAACGGCGAAGTAGTGGCCAATTCATGGCCAAATAGAAAAATAAGATCATGGGTAGTTGGATCGTCGTAACGAAGAAGTGGACGGTTCGGCGGAAATCTAAAGTAAGAAAGTGGGCAGTCAGATCGGCGGATGTCTCATATTAGACGAGTTGGAACGGCGAAGTAGTGGCCAATTTATGGCCAAATAGAAAGATAAGATCATGGGTAGTTGCATCGGCGTAACGAAGGAGTGGACAGTTCAACGGAAATCTAAAGTAAGAATGTTGGCAGTCAGATCGGCGGATGTCTTATATTAAGCAAGTTGGAGTGGCGAAGTAAGGGCCAAGTATAAAGATAGATCATGGGTAGTTGCATCAGCGTAACGAAAGATTGGACGGTTCGGCGGAAATCTAAAGTAAAAACATGGGTAGTCAGATCGGCTAATGCCAAATATTAAGCGAGTTGGAGTGGCGAAGTAGGGGCCAACTTATGGCCAAATAGAAATATAAGATCATGGGTAGTTGCATCGGCGTAACGAAAAAGTGGACGGTTCGGCGGAAATCTAAAGTAAGAACATGGGCAGTCAGATCGGAGGATGACTCATATTAGGCGAGCTGAAACGGCTATGTAGTGGCCAATTTATGGCCAAGTATAAAGATAGATCATGTGTAGTTGTATCAGCGTAACGAAGGAATGGACGGTTCGGCGGAAATCTAAAGTAAGAACATGGGTAGTCAGATCGGCTAATGCCAAATATTAAGCGAGTTGGAGTGGCGAAGTTGGGGCCAACTTATGGCCAAATAGAAATATAAGATCATGGGTAGTTGCATCGGCGTAACGAAGGAGTGGACAGTTCGGCGGAAATCTAAAGTAAGAACATGGGCAGTCAGATCGGAAAAAGTCTAAGATTAAGCGAGTTGGAACAGTGAAGTAGTGGCCAACTTATGGCAAAATAGAAAGATAAGATCATGGGTAGTTTCATCGGCGTAACGATGAAGTGGACGGTTCGGCGGAAATCTAAAGTAAGAACATGAGCAGTCAGATCGGCGAATGTCTAATATAGAGCCAGTTCGAACGGCGAAGTAGTGGCCAACTTATGGCCAAATAGAAAGATAAGATCATGGGTAGTTGCATCGGCGTAACGAAGGAGTGAACGGTTCGGCGGAAATCTAAAGTAAGAACATGAGCAGTCAGATCGGCGAATGTCTAATATAGAGCCAGTTCGAACGGCGAAGTAGTGGCCAACTTATGGCCAAATAGAAAGATAAGATCATGGGTAGTTGCATCGGCGTAACGAAAAAGTGGACGGTTCGGCGGAAATCTAAAGTAAGAACATGGGCAGTCAGATCGGAGGATGACTCATATTAGGCGAGCTGAAACGGCTATGTAGTGGCCAATTTATGGCCAAGTATAAAGATAGATCATGGGTAGTTGCATCAGCGTAACGAAGGAGTGGACGGTTCGGCGGAAATCTAAAGTAAGAACATGGGTAGACAGTTCGGCTAATGCCAAATATTAAGCGAGTTGGAGTGGCGAAGTAGGGGCCAATTTATGGCCAAAAAGAAAGATAAGATCATGGGTAGTTTCATCGGCGTAACGAAGGAGTGGACGGTTCGGCGGAAATCTAAAGTAAGAACATGGGCAGTCAGATCGGCGGATGTCTCATATTAGGCGAAATGGAACGGCGAAGTAGTGGCCAGATTATGGCCAAATAGAAAGAAAAGATCATGGGTAGTTGCATCGGCGTAACGAAGGAGTGAACAGTTCGACGGAAATCTAAAGTAAGAATGTGGGCAGTAGGATCGGCGGATGTCTTATATTAAGCAAATTGGAGTGGCGAAGTAGGGGCCAACATATGGCCAAATAGAAAGAAAAGATCATGGGTAGTTTCATCGGCGTAACGAAGGAGTGGACGGTTCGGCGAAAATCTAAAGTAAGAACATGGGCAGTCAGATCGGCGGATGTCTCATATTAGGCGATTTGGAACGGCGAAGTAGTGGCCAACTTATGACAAAATAGAAAGATAAGATCAAGGGTAGTTTCATCGGCGTAACGAAGAAGTGGACGGTTCGGCGCAAATCTAAAGTAAGAACATGGGCAGTCAGATCGGCGGATGTCTAATATTAAGCGAGTTCAAAGGGCGAAGTAGTGGCCAATTTATGGCCAAGTAAAAAGATAGGTCATGGGTAGTTGGATCGTCGTAACGAGGAAGTGGACTGTTTGGCGGAAATCTAAAGTAAGAATGTGGGCAGTCAGATCGGCGAATGTCTAATATTAAGCGAGTTGGAGTGGCGAAGTAGGGGCTAACTTATGGCCAAATAGAAATATAAGATCATGGGTAGTTGCATCGGCGTAACGAAGGAGTGGACAGTTCGGCGGAAATCAAAAGTAAGAACATGGGCAGTCAGATCGGCAAAAGTCTAAGATTAAGCGAGTTGGAACAGTGAAGTAGTGGCCAATTTATGGCAAAATAGAAAGATAAGATCATGGGTAGTTACATCGGCGTAACGAAGAAGTGGACGGTTCGGCGGAAATCTAAAGTAAGAACATGAGCAGTCAGATCGGCGAATGTCTAATATTAAGCGAGTTCGAACGGCGAAGTAGTGGACAACTTATGGCCAAATAGAAAGATAAGATCATGGGTAGTTGCATCGGCGTAACGAAGGAGTGAACGGTTCGGCGGAAATCTAAAGTAAGAACATGAGCAGTCAGATCGGCGAATGTCTAATATAGAGCCAGTTCGAACGGCGAAGTAGTGGCCAACTTATGGCCAAATAGAAAGATAAGATCATGGGTAGTTGCATCGGCGTAACGAAAAAATGGACAGTTCGGCGAAAATTTAAAGTAAGAACATGGGCAGTCAGATCGGCGGATGTCTTATATTAAGCGAGTTCGAACGGCGAAGTAGTGGCCAACGTAAGGCCAAATAGAAAGATATCTTATGGGTAGTTGCATCGGCGTAACAAAGGAGTGGAAGGTGCGGCGAAAATCTAAAGTAAGAACATGGGCAGTCAGATCGGCGGATGTCTCATATTAGGCGAGTTGGAACGGCGAAGTAGTGGCCAACTTATGGCCAAATAGAAAGAAAAGATCATGGGTAGTTGCATCGGCGTAACGAAGGAGTGGACGGTTCGGCGAAAATCTAAAGTAAGAACATGGGCAGTCAGATCGGCGGATGTCTCATATTAGGCGTTTTGGAACGGCGAAGTAGTGGCCAATTTATGGCCAATTAGAAAGATAAGATCATGGGTAGTTGCATCGGCGTAACGAAGGAGTGGACAGTTCGGCGGAAATCTAAAGTAAGAACATGGGCAGTCAGATCAGCAAAAGTCTAAGATTAAGCGAGTTGGAACGGTGAAGTAGTGGCCAACTTATGTCAAAATAGAAAGATAAGATCAAGGGTAGTTTCATCGGCGTAACGAAGAAGTGGACGGTTCGGCGGAAATCTAAAGTAAGAACATGGGCAGTCAGATAAGCGAATGTCTAATATTAAGCGAGTTCGAACGGCAAAGTAGTGGCCAACTTATGGCCAAATAGAAAGATAAGACCATGGGTAGTTGCATCGGCGTAAGGAAGGAGTGGACGGTTCGGCGGAAATGTAAAGTAATAATATGGGAAGTCAGATCGGTGAATGTCTAATATTAAGCGAGTTGGAACGGCGAAGTAGTGGCCAATTTATGGCCAAGTAAAAAGATAGGTCATGGGTAGTTGGATCGTCGTAAAGAGGAGTGGACTGTTTGGCGGAAATCAAAAGTAAGAATGTGGGCAGTCAGATCGGCGGATGTCTAATAATAGGCGAGTTGGAACGGCGAAGTAGTGGCCAACGTAAGGCCAAATAGAAAGATATCTTATGGGTAGTTGCATCGGCGTAACAAAGGAGTGAACGGTTCGGCGAAAATCTAAAGTAAGAACATGGGCAGTAAGATCGGCGGATGTCTCATATTAGGCGATTTGGAACGGCGAAGTAGTGGGGAATTTATGGCCAATTAGAAAGATAAGATCATTGGTAGTTGCATCGGCGTAACGAAGGAATGGACAGTTCGACGGAAATCTAAAGTAAGAATGTGGGCAGTCAGATCGGCGGATGTCTTATATTAAGCAAGTTGAAGTGGCGAAGTAGGGGCCAACATATGACGAAATAGAAAGAAAAAATCATGGGTAGTTGCATTGGCGTAACGAAGGAGTGGACGGTGCGGCGAAAATCTAAAGTAAGAACATGGGCAGTCAGATCGGCGGATGTCTCATATTAGGCGAGTTGGAACGGCGAAGTAGTGGCCAACTTATGGCCAAATAGAAAGAAAAGATCATGGGTAGTTGCATCGGCGTAACGAAGGAGTGGACGGTTCGGCGAAAATCTAAAGTAAAAACATGGGCAGTCAGATCGGCGGATGTCTTATATTAAGCAAGTTGGAGTGGCGAAGTAGGGGCCAACATATGGCCAAATAGAAAGATAAGATCATGGGTAGTTTCATCGGCGTAACGAAGGAGTGGACGGTTCGGCGAAAATCTAAAGTAAGAACATGGGCAGTCAGATCGGCGGATAACTCTTATTAGGAAAGCTTAAACAGCTATGTAGTGGCCATTTCATGGCCAAGTATAAAGATAGATCATGGGTAGTTGCATCAGCGTAACGAAATATTGGACGGTTCGGCGGAAATCTAAAGTAAGAACATGGGTAGTCAGATCAGCTAGTGCCAAATATTAAGCGAGTTGAAGTGGCGAAGTAGGGGCCATTTTAAGGCCAAATAGATAGATAAGATCATGGGTAGTTGCATCGGCGTAACGAAGGAGTGGACAGTTCGGCGAAAATCTAAAGTAAGAACATGGGCAGTCAGATCGGCAAAAGTCTAAGATTAAGCGAGTTGGAAGGGTGAAGTAGTGGCCAACTTATGGCCAAATAGAAAGATAAGATCATGGGTAGTTTCATCGGCGTAACGAAGGAGTGGACGGTTCGGCGGAAATCTAAAGTAAGAACATGGGCAGTCAGATCGGCGGATGTCTTATATTAAGCAAGTTGGAGTGGCGAAGTAGGGGCCAACATATGGCCAAATAGAAAGATAAGATCATGGGTAGTTGCATCGGCGTAACGAAGGAGTGGACGGTTCGGCGAAAATCTAAAGTAAGAACATGGGCAGTCAGATCGGCGGATGTCTCATATTAGGCGTTTTGGAACGGCGAAGTAGTGGCCAATTTATGGCCAATTAGAAAGATAAGATCATGGGTAGTTGCATCGGCGTAACGAAGGACTGGACAGTTCGGCGGAAATCTAAAGTAAGAACATGGGCAGTCAGATCGGCGGATGTCTCATATTAGGCGATTTGGAACGGCGAAGTAGTGGCCAATTTATGGCCAATTAGAAAGATAAGATCATGGGTAGTTGCATCGGCGTAACGAAGGAGTGGACAGTTCGGCGGAAATCTAAAGTAAGAACATGGGCAGTCAGATCAGCAAAAGTCTAAGATTAAGCGAGTTGGAACGGTGAAGTAGTGGCCAACTTATGTCAAAATAGAAAGATAAGATCAAGGGTAGTTTCATCGGCGTAACGAAGAAGTGGACGGTTCGGCGGAAATCTAAAGTAAGAACATGGGCAGTCAGATAAGCGAATGTCTAATATTAAGCGAGTTCGAACGGCAAAGTAGTGGCCAACTTATGGCCAAATAGAAAGATAAGACCATGGGTAGTTGCATCGGCGTAAGGAAGGAGTGGACGGTTCGGCGGAAATGTAAAGTAATAATATGGGCAGTCAGATCGGTGAATGTCTAATATTAAGCGAGTTGGAACGGCGAAGTAGTGGCCAATTTATGGCCAAGTAAAAAGATAGGTCATGGGTAGTTGGATCGTCGTAAAGAGGAGTTGACTGTTTGGCGGAAATCAAAAGTAAGAATGTGGGCAGTCAGATCGGCGGATGTCTAATAATAGGCGAGTTGGAACGGCGAAGTAGTGGCCAACGTAAGGCCAAATAGAAAGATATCTTATGGGTAGTTGCATCGGCGTAACAAAGGAGTGGAAGGTGCGGCGAAAGTCTAAAGTAAGAAAATGGGCAGTCAGATCGGCGAATGTCTAATATTAAGCGAGTTCGAACGGCGAAGTAGTGGCCAACTTATGGCCAAATAGAAAGATAAGATCATGGGTAGTTGCATCGGCGTAACGAAGGAGTGAACGGTTCGGCGAAAATCTAAAGTAAGAACATGGGCAGTAAGATCGGCGGATGTCTCATATTAGGCGATTTGGAACGGCGAAGTAGTGGGGAATTTATGGCCAATTAGAAAGATAAGATCATTGGTAGTTGCATCGGCGTAACGAAGGAATAGACAGTTCGACGGAAATCTAAAGTAAGAATGTGGGCAGTCAGATCGGCGGATGTCTTATATTAAGCAAGTTGAAGTGGCGAAGTAGGGGCCAACATATGGCGAAATAGAAAGAAAAAATCATGGGTAGTTGCATTGGTTTAACGAAGGAGTGGACGGTTCGGCGAAAAACTAAAGTAAGAACATGGGCAGTCAGATCGGCGGATGTCTCATATTAGGCGTTTTGGAACGGCGAAGTAGTGGCCAATTTATGGCCAATTAGAAAGATAAGATCATGGGTAGTTGCATCGGCGTAACGAAGGAGTGGACAGTTCGGCGGAAATCTAAAGTAAGAACATGGGCAGTCAGATCGGCGGATGTCTCATATTAGGCGATTTGGAACGGCGAAGTAGTGGCCAATTTATGGCCAATTAGAAAGATAAGATCATGGGTAGTTGCATCGGCGTAACGAAGGAGTGGACAGTTCGGCGGAAATCTAAAGTAAGAACATGGGCAGTCAGATCAGCAAAAGTCTAAGATTAAGCGAGTTGGAACGGTGAAGTAGTGGCCAACTTATGTCAAAAAAGAAAGATAAGATCAATAGTAGTTTCATCGGCGTAACGAAGAAGTGGACGGTTCGGCGGAAATCTAAAGTAAGAACATGGGCAGTCAGATAAGCGAATGTCTAATATTAAGCGAGTTCGAACGGCAAAGTAGTGGCCAACTTATGGCCAAATAGAAAGATAAGACCATGGGTAGTTGCATCGGCGTAAGGAAGGAGTGGACGGTTCGGCGGAAATGTAAAGTAATAATATGGGCAGTCAGATCGGTGAATGTCTAATATTAAGCGAGTTGGAACGGCGAAGTAGTGGCCAATTTATGGCCAAGTAAAAAGATAGGTCATGGGTAGTTGGATCGTCGTAAAGAGGAGTGGACTGTTTGGCGGAAATCAAAAGTATAAATGTGGGCAGTCAGATCGGCGGATGTCTAATAATAGGCGATTGGAACGGCGAAGTAGTGGCCAACTTAAGGCCAAATAGAAAGATATCTTATGGGTAGTTGCATCGGCGTAACAAAGGAGTGGAAGGTGCGGCGAAAATCTAAAGTAAGAAAATGGGCAGTCAGATCGGCGAATGTCTAATATTAAGCGAGTTCGAACGGCGAAGTAGTGGCCAACTTATGGCCAAATAGAAAGATAAGATCATGGGTAGTTGCATCGGCGTAACGAAGGAGTGAACGGTTCGGCGAAAATCTAAAGTAAGAACATGGGCAGTAAGATCGGCGGATGTCTCATATTAGGCGATTAGGAACGGCGAAGTAGTGGGGAATTTATGGCCAATTAGAAAGATAAGATCATTGGTAGTTGCATCGGCGTAACGAAGGAATGGACAGTTCGACGGAAATCTAAAGTAAGAATGTGGGCAGTCAGATCGGCGGATGTCTTATATTAAGCAAGTTGAAGTGGCGAAGTAGGGGCCAACATATGGCGAAATAGAAAGAAAAGATCATGGGTAGTTGCATCGGCGTAACGAAGGAGTGGACGGTTCGGCGAAAAACTAAAGTAAGAACATGGGCAGTCAGATCGGCGGATGTCTCATATTTGGCGATTTGGAACGACGAAGTAGTGGCCAATTTATGGCCAATTAGAAAGATAAGATCATGGGTAGTTGCATCGGCGTAACGAAGGAGTGGACAGTTCGGCGGAAATCTAAAGTAAGAATATGAGCAGTCAGATCGGAAAAAGTCTAAGATTAAGCGAGTTGGAACGGTGAAGTAGTGGCCAACTTATGGCAAAATAGAAAGATAAGATCAAGGGTAGTTTCATCGGCGTAACGAAGAAGTGGACGGTTCGGCGGAAATCTAAAGTAAGAACATGGGCAGTCAGATCGGCGAATGTCTAATATTAAGCGAGTTCGAACGGCGAAGTATTGGCCAACGTATGGCCAAATAGAAAGATAAGATCATGGGTAGTTGCATCGGCGTAACGAAGGAGTGGACAGTTCGGCGGAAATCTAAAGTAAGAACATGGGCAGTCAGATCAGCAAAAGTCTAAGATTAAGCGAGTTGGAACGGTGAAGTAGTGGCCAACTTATGGCAAAATAGAAAGATAAGATCAAGGGTAGTTTCATCGGCGTAACGAAGAAGTGGACGGTTCGGCGGAAATCTAAAGTAAGAACATGGGCAGTCAGATCGGCGAATGTCTAATAATAGGCGAGTTGGAAGGGCGAAGTAGTGGCCAACGTATGGCCAAATAGAAAGATATCTTATGGGTAGTTGCATCGGCGTAACAAAGGAGTGGAAGGTGCGGCGAAAATCTAAAGTAAGAACATGGGCAGTCAGATCGGCGGATGTCTCATATTAGGCGAGTTGGAACGGCGAAGTAGTGGCCAATTTATGGCCAATTAGAAAGATAAGATCATGGGTAGTTGCATCGGCGTAACGAGGGAGTGGACAGTTCGGCGGAAATCTAAAGTAAGAACATGGGCAGTCAGATCGGAGGATGTCTCATATTAGGCGATTTATAACGGCGAAGTAGTGGGGAATTTATGGCCAATTAGAAAGATAAGATCATTGGTAGTTGCATCAGCGTAACGAAGGAGCGGACGGTTCGGCGGAAATCTTAAGTAAGAACATGGGTAGTCAGATCGGCTAATGCCAAATATTAAGCGAGTTGGAGTGGCGAAGTAGGGGCCAACTTATGGCCAAATAGAAAGATAAGATCATGGGTAGCTGCATCGGCGTAACGAAGAAGTGGACGGTTCGGCGGAAATCTAAAGTAAGAACATGGGCAGTCAGAACGGCGGATGACTTATATTAGGCGAGTTGAAACGGCTATATAGTGGCCTATTTATGGCCAAGTATAAAGATAGATCATGGGTAGTTGCATCAGCGTAACGAAGGAGTGGACGGTTCGGCGGAAATTTAAAGTAAGAACATGGGCAGTCAGATCGGCGGATGTCTCATATTAGGCGATATGGAACGGCGAAGTAGTGGCCAATTTATGGCCAATTAGAAAGATAAGATCATGGGTAGTTGCATCGGCGTAACGAAGGAGTGGACAGTTCGACGGAAATCTAAAGTTAGAACATGGGTAGTCAGATCAGCTAATGCCAAATATTAAGCGAGTTGAAGTGGCGAAGTAGGGGCCAACTTAAGGCCAAATAGAAAGATAAGATCATGGGTAGCTGCATCGGCGTAACGAAGAAGTGGACGGTTCGGCGGAAATCTAAAGTAACAACATGGGCAGTCAGATCGGCGGATGACTCATATTAGGCGAGCTAAAACGGCTATGTAGTGGCTAATTTATGGCCTAGTATAAAGATAGATCATGGGTAGTTGCATCAGCGTAACGAAGGAGTGGACGGTTCGGCGGAAATCTAAAGTAAGAACATGGGTAGTCAGATCAGCTAATGCCAAATATTAAGCGAGTTGAAGTGGCGAAGTAGGGGCCAACTTAAGGCCAAATAGAAAGATAAGATCATGGGTAGCTGCATCGGCGAAACGAAGAAGTGGACGGTTCGGCGGAAATCTAAAGTAAGAACATGGGCAGTCAGAACGGCGGATGACTTATATTAGGCGAGTTGAAACGGCTATATAGTGGCCAATTTATGGCCAAGTATAAAGATAGATCATGGGTAGTTGCATCAGCGTAACGAAGGAGTGGACGGTTCGGCGGAAATTTAAAGTAAGAACATGGGCAGTCAGATCGGCGGATGACTTATATTAGGCGAGTTGAAACGGCTATGTAGTGGCCAATTTATGGCCAAGTATGAAGATAGATCATGGGTAGTTGCATCAGCGTAACGAAGGAGTGGACGGTTCGGCGGAAATCTAAAGAAAGAACATGGGTAGTCAGATCGGCTAATGCCAAATATTAAGCGAGTTGGAGTGGCAAAGTAGGGGCCAACTTATGGCCAAAGAGAAATATAAGATCATGGGTAGTTGCATCGGCGTAACGAAGGAGTGGACAGTTCGGCGGAAATTTAAAGTAAGAACATGGGCAATCAGATCGGCAAAAGTCTAACATTAAGCGAGTTGGAACGGTGAAGTAGTGGCCAACTTATGGCGAAATAGAAAGAAAAGATCATGGGTAGTTGCATCGGCGTAACGAAGGAGTGGACGGTTCGGCGAAAAACTAAAGTAAGAACATGGGCAGTCAGATCGGCGGATGTCTCATATTTGGCGATTTGGAACGACGAAGTAGTGGCCAATTTATGGCCAATTAGAAAGATAAGATCATGGGTAGTTGCATCGGCGTAACGAAGGAGTGGACAGTTCGGCGGAAATCTAAAGTAAGAATATGAGCAGTCAGATCGGAAAAAGTCTAAGATTAAGCGAGTTGGAACGGTGAAGTAGTGGCCAACTTATGGCAAAATAGAAAGATAAGATCAAGGGTAGTTTCATCGGCGTAACGAAGAAGTGGACGGTTCGGCGGAAATCTAAAGTAAGAACATGGGCAGTCAGATCGGCGAATGTCTAATATTAAGCGAGTTCGAACGGCGAAGTATTGGCCAACGTATGGCCAAATAGAAAGATAAGATCATGGGTAGTTGCATCGGCGTAACGAAGGAGTGGACAGTTCGGCGGAAATCTAAAGTAAGAACATGGGCAGTCAGATCAGCAAAAGTCTAAGATTAAGCGAGTTGGAACGGTGAAGTAGTGGCCAACTTATGGCAAAATAGAAAGATAAGATCAAGGGTAGTTTCATCGGCGTAACGAAGAAGTGGACGGTTCGGCGGAAATCTAAAGTAAGAACATGGGCAGTCAGATCGGCGAATGTCTAATAATAGGCGAGTTGGAAGGGCGAAGTAGTGGCCAACGTATGGCCAAATAGAAAGATATCTTATGGGTAGTTGCATCGGCGTAACAAAGGAGTGGAAGGTGCGGCGAAAATCTAAAGTAAGAACATGGGCAGTCAGATCGGCGGATGTCTCATATTAGGCGAGTTGGAACGGCGAAGTAGTGGCCAATTTATGGCCAATTAGAAAGATAAGATCATGGGTAGTTGCATCGGCGTAACGAGGGAGTGGACAGTTCGGCGGAAATCTAAAGTAAGAACATGGGCAGTCAGATCGGAGGATGTCTCATATTAGGCGATTTATAACGGCGAAGTAGTGGGGAATTTATGGCCAATTAGAAAGATAAGATCATTGGTAGTTGCATCAGCGTAACGAAGGAGCGGACGGTTCGGCGGAAATCTTAAGTAAGAACATGGGTAGTCAGATCGGCTAATGCCAAATATTAAGCGAGTTGGAGTGGCGAAGTAGGGGCCAACTTATGGCCAAATAGAAAGATAAGATCATGGGTAGCTGCATCGGCGTAACGAAGAAGTGGACGGTTCGGCGGAAATCTAAAGTAAGAACATGGGCAGTCAGAACGGCGGATGACTTATATTAGGCGAGTTGAAACGGCTATATAGTGGCCTATTTATGGCCAAGTATAAAGATAGATCATGGGTAGTTGCATCAGCGTAACGAAGGAGTGGACGGTTCGGCGGAAATTTAAAGTAAGAACATGGGCAGTCAGATCGGCGGATGTCTCATATTAGGCGATATGGAACGGCGAAGTAGTGGCCAATTTATGGCCAATTAGAAAGATAAGATCATGGGTAGTTGCATCGGCGTAACGAAGGAGTGGACAGTTCGACGGAAATCTAAAGTTAGAACATGGGTAGTCAGATCAGCTAATGCCAAATATTAAGCGAGTTGAAGTGGCGAAGTAGGGGCCAACTTAAGGCCAAATAGAAAGATAAGATCATGGGTAGCTGCATCGGCGTAACGAAGAAGTGGACGGTTCGGCGGAAATCTAAAGTAACAACATGGGCAGTCAGATCGGCGGATGACTCATATTAGGCGAGCTAAAACGGCTATGTAGTGGCTAATTTATGGCCTAGTATAAAGATAGATCATGGGTAGTTGCATCAGCGTAACGAAGGAGTGGACGGTTCGGCGGAAATCTAAAGTAAGAACATGGGTAGTCAGATCAGCTAATGCCAAATATTAAGCGAGTTGAAGTGGCGAAGTAGGGGCCAACTTAAGGCCAAATAGAAAGATAAGATCATGGGTAGCTGCATCGGCGAAACGAAGAAGTGGACGGTTCGGCGGAAATCTAAAGTAAGAACATGGGCAGTCAGAACGGCGGATGACTTATATTAGGCGAGTTGAAACGGCTATATAGTGGCCAATTTATGGCCAAGTATAAAGATAGATCATGGGTAGTTGCATCAGCGTAACGAAGGAGTGGACGGTTCGGCGGAAATTTAAAGTAAGAACATGGGCAGTCAGATCGGCGGATGACTTATATTAGGCGAGTTGAAACGGCTATGTAGTGGCCAATTTATGGCCAAGTATGAAGATAGATCATGGGTAGTTGCATCAGCGTAACGAAGGAGTGGACGGTTCGGCGGAAATCTAAAGAAAGAACATGGGTAGTCAGATCGGCTAATGCCAAATATTAAGCGAGTTGGAGTGGCAAAGTAGGGGCCAACTTATGGCCAAAGAGAAATATAAGATCATGGGTAGTTGCATCGGCGTAACGAAGGAGTGGACAGTTCGGCGGAAATTTAAAGTAAGAACATGGGCAATCAGATCGGCAAAAGTCTAACATTAAGCGAGTTGGAACGGTGAAGTAGTGGCCAACTTATGGCCAAATAGAACGATAAGATCATGGGTAGTTTCATCGGCGTAACGAAGGAGTGGACGGTTCGGCGAAAATCTACAGTATGAACATGGGCAGTCAGATCGGCGGATGTCTCATATTAGGCGATATGGAACGGCGAAGTAGTGGCCAATTTATGGCCAATTAGAAAGATAAGATCATGGGTAGTTGCATCGGCGTAACGAAGGAGTGGACAGTTCGACGGAAATCTAAAGTAAGAATGTGGGTAGTCAGATCGGAGGATGTCTTATATTAAGCAAGTTGGAGTGGCGAAGTAGGGGCCAACATATGGCCAAATAGAAAGAAAAGATCATGGGTAGTTGCATCGGCGTAACGAAAAAGTGGACGGTTCGGCGGAAATCTAAAGTAACAACATGGGCAGTCAGATCGGCGGATGACTCATATTAGGCGAGCTGAAACGGCTATGTAGTGGCCAATTTATGGCCAAGTATAAAGATAGATCATGGGTAGTTGCATCAGCGTAACGAAGGAGCGGACGGTTCGGCGGAAATCTTAAGTAAGAACATGGGTAGTCAGATCGGCTAATGCCAAATATTAAGCGAGTTGGAGTGGCGAAGTAGGGGCCAACTTATGGCCTAATAGAAAGATAAGATCATGGGTAGCTGCATCGGCGTAACGAAGAAGTGGACGGTTCGGCGGAAATCTAAAGTAAGAACATGGGCAGTCAGAACGGCGGATGACTTATATTAGGCGAGTTGAAACGGCTATATAGTGGCCTATTTATGGCCAAGTATAAAGATAGATCATGGGTAGTTGCATCAGCGTAACGAAGGAGTGGACGGTTCGGCGGAAATTTAAAGTAAGAACATGGGCAGTCAGATCGGCGGATGTCTCATATTAGGCGATATGGAACGGCGAAGTAGTGGCCAATTTATGGCCAATTAGAAAGATAAGATCATGGGTAGTTGCATCGGCGTAACGAAGGAGTGGACAGTTCGACGGAAATCTAAAGTTAGAACATGGGTAGTCAGATCAGCTAATGCCAAATATTAAGCGAGTTGAAGTGGCGAAGTAGGGGCCAACTTAAGGCCAAATAGAAAGATAAGATCATGGGTAGCTGCATCGGCGTAACGAAGAAGTGGACGGTTCGGCGGAAATCTAAAGTAACAACATGGGCAGTCAGATCGGCGGATGACTCATATTAGGCGAGCTAAAACGGCTATGTAGTGGCTAATTTATGGCCAAGTATAAAGATAGATCATGGGTAGTTGCATCAGCGTAACGAAGGAGTGGACGGTTCGGCGGAAATCTAAAGTAAGAACATGGGTAGTCAGATCAGCTAATGCCAAATATTAAGCGAGTTGAAGTGGCGAAGTAGGGGCCAACTTAAGGCCAAATAGAAAGATAAGATCATGGGTAGCTGCATCGGCGTAACGAAGAAGTGGACGGTTCGGCGGAAATCTAAAGTAAGAACATGGGCAGTCAGAACGGCGGATGACTTATATTAGGCGAGTTGAAACGGCTATATAGTGGCCAATTTATGGCCAAGTATAAAGATAGATCATGGGTAGTTGCATCAGCGTAACGAAGGAGTGGACGGTTCGGCGGAAATTTAAAGTAAGAACATGGGCAGTCAGATCGGCGGATGACTTATATTAGGCGAGTTGAAACGGCTATGTAGTGGCCAATTTATGGCCAAGTATAAAGATAGATCATGGGTAGTTGCATCAGCGTAACGAAGGAGTGGACGGTTCGGCGGAAATCTAAAGAAAGAACATGGGTAGTCAGATCGGCTAATGCCAAATATTAAGCGAGTTGGAGTGGCAAAGTAGGGGCCAACTTATGGCCAAAGAGAAATATAAGATCATGGGTAGTTGCATCGGCGTAACGAAGGAGTGGACAGTTCGGCGGAAATTTAAAGTAAGAACATGGGCAATCAGATCGGCAAAAGTCTAACATTAAGAGAGTTGGAACGGTGAAGTAGTGGCCAACTTATGGCCAAATAGAACGATAAGATCATGGGTAGTTTCATCGGCGTAACGAAGGAGTGGACGGTTCGGCGAAAATCTACAGTATGAACATGGGCAGTCAGATCGGCGGATGTCTCATATTAGGCGATATGGAACGGCGAAGTAGTGGCCAATTTATGGCCAATTAGAAAGATAAGATCATGGGTAGTTGCATCGGCGTAACGAAGGAGTGGACAGTTCGACGGAAATCTAAAGTAAGAATGTGGGTAGTCAGATCGGAGGATGTCTTATATTAAGCAAGTTGGAGTGGCGAAGTAGGGGCCAACATATGGCCAAATAGAAAGAAAAGATCATGGGTAGTTGCATCGGCGTAACGAAAAAGTGGACGGTTCGGCGGAAATCTAAAGTAACAACATGGGCAGTCAGATCGGCGGATGACTCATATTAGGCGAGCTGAAACGGCTATGTAGTGGCCAATTTATGGCCAAGTATAAAGATAGATCATGGGTAGTTGCATCAGCGTAACGAAGGAGCGGACGGTTCGGCGGAAATCTTAAGTAAGAACATGGGTAGTCAGATCGGCTAATGCCAAATATTAAGCGAGTTGGAGTGTCGAAGTAGGGGCCAACTTATGGCCAAATAGAAAGATAAGATCATGGGTAGCTGCATCGGCGTAACGAAGAAGTGGACGGTTCGGCGGAAATCTAAAGTAAGAACATGGGCAGTCAGAACGGCGGATGACTTATATTAGGCGAGTTGAAACGGCTATATAGTGGCCTATTTATGGCCAAGTATAAAGATAGATCATGGGTAGTTGCATCAGCGTAACGAAGGAGTGGACGGTTCGGCGGAAATTTAAAGTAAGAACATGGGCAGTCAGATCGGCAAAAGTCTAAGATTTTGCGAGTTGGAACGGTGAAGTAGTGGCCAACTTATGGCCAAATAGAAAGATAAGATCATGGGTAGTTTCATCGGCGTAATGAAGGAGTGGACGGTTCGGCGAAAATCTAAAGTAATAACATGGGCAGTCAGATCGGCGGATGTCTCATATTAGGCGATATGGAACGGCGAAGTAGAGGCCAATTTATGGCCAATTAGAAAGATAAGATCATGGGTAGTTGTATCGGCGTAACGAAGGAGTGGACAGTTCGACGGAAATCTAAAGTAAGAATGTGGGCAGTCAGATCGGCGAATGTCTAATATTAAGCGAGTTGGAACGGCGAAGTAGTGGCCAATTTATAGCCAAATAGAAAGATAAGATCATGGGTAGTTGCATCGGCGTAACGAAGAAGTGGACGGTTCGGCGGAAATCTAAAGTAAGAACATGGGCAGTATGATCGGAGGATGACTCATATAAGGCGAGCTTAAACGGCTATGTAGTGGCCAATTTATGGTTAAGTAAAAAGATAGATCATGGGTAGTTAAATATGCGTAACGAAGGAGTGGACGGTTCGGCGGAAATCTAAATTAAGAACATGGGCAGTCAGATCGGCGAATGTCTAATATTAAGCGAGTTCGAACGGCGAAGTAGTGGCCAACGTATGGTTAAAAAAGAAATATAAGATCATGGGTAGTTTCATCGGCGTAACGAAGAAGTGGACGGTTCGGCGGAAATCTAAAGTAAGAACATGGGCAGTCAGATCAGCAAAAGTCTAAGATTAAGCGAGTTGGAACGGTGAAGTAGGGGCCAACTTATGGCAAAATAGAAAGATAAGATCAAGGGTAGTTTCATCGGCGTAACTAAGAAGTGGACGGTTCGGCGGAAATCTAAAGTAAGAACATGGGCAGTCAGATCGGCGAATGTCTAATATTAAGCGGGTTCGAACGGCGAAGTAGTGGCCAACTTATGGCCAGAAAGAAAGATAAGATCATGGGTAGTTGCATCGGCGTAACGAAGGTGTGAACGGTTCGGCGAAAATCTAAAGTAAGAACATGGGCAGTCAGATCGGCAAAAGTCTAAGATTAAGCGAGTTGGAACGGTGAAGTAGTGGCCAAATTATGGCCAAATAGAAAGATAAGATCATGGGTAGTTTCATCGGCGTAACGAAGGAGTGGACGGTTCGGCGAAAATCTAAAGTAAGAACATGGGCAGTCAGATCGGAGGATGACTCATATTAGGCGAGCTTAAACGGCTATGTAGTGGCCAATTTATGGCCAAGTATAAAGATAGATCATGTGTAGTTGTATCAGCGTAACGAAGGAATGGACGGTTCGGCGGAAATCTAAAGTAAGAACATGGGTAGTCAGATCGGCTAATGCCAAATATTAAGCGAGTTGGAGTGGCGAAGTAGGGGCCAACTTATGGCCAAAGAGAAATATAAGATCATGGGTAGTTGCATCGGCGTAACGAAGGAGTGGACAGTTCGGCGGAAATCTAAAGTAAGAACATGGGAAGTCAGATCGGCAAAAGTCTAAGATTAAGCGAGTTGGAACGGTGAAGTAGTGGCCAATTTATGGCAAAATAGAAAGATAAGATCATGGGTAGTTTCATCGGCGTAACGAAGAAGTGGACGGTTAAGCGGAAATCCAAAGTAAGAACATGAGCAGTCAGATCGGCGAATGTCTAATATTAAGCGAGTTCGAACGGCGAAGTAGTGGCCAACTTATGGCCAAGTAGAAAGATAAAATCATGGGTAGTTGCATCGGCGTAACGAAGGAGTGGACGGTTCGGCGGAAATCTAAAATAAGAATATGGGCAGTCAGATCGGTGAATGTCTAATATTAAGCGAGTTGGAACGGCGAAGTAGTGGCCAATTTATGGCCAAGTAAAAAGATAGGTCATGGGTAGTTGGATCGTCGTAACGAAGAAGTGGACTGTTTGGTGGAAATCTAAAGTAAGAATGTGGGCAGTCAGATCGGCGAATGTCTAATATTAAGCGAGTTGGAACGGCGAAGTAGTGGCAAATTTATGGCCAAGTAAAAAGATAGGTCATGGGTAGTTGGATCGTCGTAAAGAGGAGTGGACTGTTTGGCGGAAATCTAAAGTAAGAACATGGGCAGTCAGATCGGCGGATGTCTCATATTAGGCGAGTTCGAACGGCGAAGTAGTGGCCAACTTATGGCCAAGTAGAAAGATAAGATCATGGGTAGTTGCATCGGCGTAAGGAAGGAGTGGACGGTTCGGCGGAAATCTAAAATAAGAATATGGGCAGTCAGATCGGTGAATGTCTAATATTAAGCGAGTTGGAACGGCGAAGTAGTGGCCAATTTATAGCCAATTAGAAAGATAAGATCATGGGTAGTTGCATCGGCGTAACGAAGAAGTGGATGGTTCGGCGGAAATCTAAAGTAAGAACATGGGCAGTATGATCGGAGGATGACTCATATAAGGCGAGCTTAAACGGCTATGTAGTGGCCAATTTATGGCCAAGTAAAAAGATAGATCATGGGTAGTTAAATCAGCGTAACGAAGGAGTGGACGGTTCGGCGGAAATCTAAATTAAGAACATGGGCAGTAAGATCGGCGAATGTCTAATATTAAGCGAGTTCGAACGGCGAAGTAGTGGCCAATGTATGGCCAAATAGAAATATAAGATCATGGGTAGTTTCATCGGCGTAACGAAGGAGTGGACGGTTCGGCGAAAATCTAAAGTAAGAACATGGGCAGTCAGATCGGCGGATGTCTCATATTATGCGATTTGGAACGGCGAAGTAGTGGCCAATTTAGGGCCAAGTATAAAGATAGATCATGGGTAGTTGCATCAGCGTAACGAAGGAGTGGACGGTTCGGCGGAAATCTAAAGTAAGAACATGGGTAGTCAGATCAGCTAATGCCAAATATTAAGCGAGTTGAAGTGGCGAAGTAGGGGCCAACTTAAGGCCAAATAGAAAGATAAGATCATGGGTAGCTGCATCGGCGTAACGAAGAAGTGGACGGTTCGGCGGAAATCTAAAGTAAGAACATGGGCAGTCAGAACGGCGGATGACTTATATTAGGCGAGTTGAAACGGCTATATAGTGGCCAATTTATGGCCAAGTATAAAGATAGATCATGGGTAGTTGCATCAGCGTAACGAAGGAGTGGACGGTTCGGCGGAAATTTAAAGTAAGAACATGGGCAGTCAGATCGGCAAAAGTCTAAGATTTTGCGAGTTGGAACGTTGAAGTTGTGGCCAACTTATGGCCAAATAGAAAGATAAGATCATGGGTAGTTTCATCGGCGTAACGAAGGAGTGGACGGTTCGGCGAAAATCTAAAGTAATAACATGGGCAGTCAGATCGGCGGATGTCTCATATTAGGCGATATGGAACGGCGAAGTAGTGGCCAATTTATGGCCAATTAGAAAGATAAGATCATGGGTAGTTGTATCGGCGTAACGAAGGAGTGGACAGTTCGACGGAAATCTAAAGTAAGAATGTGGGCAGTCAGATCGGTGGATGTCTTATATTAAGCAAGTTGGAGTGGCAAAGTAGGGGCCAACTTATGGCCAAAGAGAAATATAAGATCATGGGTAGTTGTATCGGCGTAACGAAGGAGTGGACAGTTCGACGGAAATCTAAAGTAAGAATGTGGGCAGTCAGATCGGTGGATGTCTTATATTAAGCAAGTTGGAGTGGCAAAGTAGGGGCCAACTTATGGCCAAAGAGAAATATAAGATCATGGGTAGTTGCATCGGCGTAACGAAGGAGTGGACAGTTCGGCGGAAATTTAAAGTAAGAACATGGGCAGTCAGATCGGCAAAAGTCTAAGATTCAGCGAGTTGGAACGGTAAAGTAGTGGCCAACTTATGGCCAAATAGAAAGATAAGATCATGGGTAGTTTCATCGGCGTAACGAAGGAGTGGACGGTTCAGCGAAAATTTACAGTAAGAACATGGGCAGTCAGATCGGCGGATGTCTCATATTAGGCGATATGGAACGGCGAAGTAGTGGCCAATTTATGGCCAATTAGAAAGATAAGATCATGGGTAGTTGCATCGGCGTAACGAAGGAGTGGACAGTTCGACGGAAATCTAAAGTAAGAACATGGGCAGTCAGATCGGAGGATGACTCATATTAGGCGAGCTTAAACGGCTATGTAGTGGCCAATTTATGGCCAAGTATAAAGATAGATCATGTGTAGTTGTATCAGCGTAACGAAGGAATGGACGGTTCGGCGGAAATCTAAAGTAAGAACATGGGTAGTCAGATCGGCTAATGCCAAATATTAAGCGAGTTGGAGTGGCGAAGTAGGGGCCAACTTATGGCCAAAGAGAAATATAAGATCATGGGTAGTTGCATCGGCGTAACGAAGGAGTGGACAGTTCGGCGGAAATCTAAAGTAAGAACATGGGAAGTCAGATCGGCAAAAGTCTAAGATTAAGCGAGTTGGAACGGTGAAGTAGTGGCCAATTTATGGCAAAATAGAAAGATAAGATCATGGGTAGTTTCATCGGCGTAACGAAGAAGTGGACGGTTAAGCGGAAATCCAAAGTAAGAACATGAGCAGTCAGATCGGCGAATGTCTAATATTAAGCGAGTTCGAACGGCGAAGTAGTGGCCAACTTATGGCCAAGTAGAAAGATAAAATCATGGGTAGTTGCATCGGCGTAACGAAGGAGTGGACGGTTCGGCGGAAATCTAAAATAAGAATATGGGCAGTCAGATCGGTGAATGTCTAATATTAAGCGAGTTGGAACGGCGAAGTAGTGGCCAATTTATAACCAATTAGAAAGATAAGATCATGGGTAGTTGCATCGGCGTAACGAAGAAGTGGATGGTTCGGCGGAAATCTAAAGTAAGAACATGGGCAGTATGATCGGCAAAAGTCTAAGATTCAGCGAGTTGGAACGGTAAAGTAGTGGCCAACTTATGGCCAAATAGAAAGATAAGATCATGGGTAGTTTCATCGGCGTAACGAAGGAGTGGACGGTTCAGCGAAAATTTACAGTAAGAACATGGGCAGTCAGATCGGCGGATGTCTCATATTAGGCGATATGGAACGGCGAAGTAGTGGCCAATTTATGGCCAATTAGAAAGATAAGATCATGGGTAGTTGCATCGGCGTAACGAAGGAGTGGACAGTTCGACGGAAATCTAAAGTAAGAACATGGGCAGTCAGATCGGAGGATGACTCATATTAGGCGAGCTTAAACGGCTATGTAGTGGCCAATTTATGGCCAAGTATAAAGATAGATCATGTGTAGTTGTATCAGCGTAACGAAGGAATGGACGGTTCGGCGGAAATCTAAAGTAAGAACATGGGTAGTCAGATCGGCTAATGCCAAATATTAAGCGAGTTGGAGTGGCGAAGTAGGGGCCAACTTATGGCCAAAGAGAAATATAAGATCATGGGTAGTTGCATCGGCGTAACGAAGGAGTGGACAGTTCGGCGGAAATCTAAAGTAAGAACATGGGAAGTCAGATCGGCAAAAGTCTAAGATTAAGCGAGTTGGAACGGTGAAGTAGTGGCCAATTTATGGCAAAATAGAAAGATAAGATCATGGGTAGTTTCATCGGCGTAACGAAGAAGTGGACGGTTAAGCGGAAATCCAAAGTAAGAACATGAGCAGTCAGATCGGCGAATGTCTAATATTAAGCGAGTTCGAACGGCGAAGTAGTGGCCAACTTATGGCCAAGTAGAAAGATAAAATCATGGGTAGTTGCATCGGCATAACGAAGGAGTGGACGGTTCGGCGGAAATCTAAAATAAGAATATGGGCAGTCAGATCGGTGAATGTCTAATATTAAGCGAGTTGGAACGGCGAAGTAGTGGCCAATTTATGGCCAAGTAAAAAGATAGGTCATGGGTAGTTGGATCGTCGTAACGAAGAAGTGGACTGTTTGGTGGAAATCTAAAGTAAGAATGTGGGCAGTCAGATCGGCGAATGTCTAATATTAAGCGAGTTGGAACGGCGAAGTAGTGGCAAATTTATGGCCAAGTAAAAAGATAGGTCATGGGTAGTTGGATCGTCGTAAAGAGGAGTGGACTGTTTGGCGGAAATCTAAAGTAAGAACATGGGCAGTCAGATCGGCGGATGTCTCATATTAGGCGAGTTCGAACGGCGAAGTAGTGGCCAACTTATGGCCAAGTAGAAAGATAAGATCATGGGTAGTTGCATCGGCGTAAGGAAGGAGTGGACGGTTCGGCGGAAATCTAAAATAAGAATATGGGCAGTCAGATCGGTGAATGTCTAATATTAAGCGAGTTGGAACGGCGAAGTAGTGGCCAATTTATAGCCAATTAGAAAGATAAGATCATGGGTAGTTGCATCGGCGTAACGAAGAAGTGGATGGTTCGGCGGAAATCTAAAGTAAGAACATGGGCAGTATGATCGGAGGATGACTCATATAAGGCGAGCTTAAACGGCTATGTAGTGGCCAATTTATGGCCAAGTAAAAAGATAGATCATGGGTAGTTAAATCAGCGTAACGAAGGAGTGGACGGTTCGGCGGAAATCTAAATTAAGAACATGGGCAGTCAGATCGGCGAATGTCTAATATTAAGCGAGTTCGAACGGCGAAGTAGTGGCCAACGTATGGCCAAATAGAAATATAAGATCATGGGTAGTTTCATCGGCGTAACGAAGGAGTGGACGGTTCGGCGAAAATCTAAAGTAAGAACATGGGCAGTCAGATCGGCGGATGTCTCATATTATGCGATTTGGAACGGCGAAGTAGTGGCCAATTTAGGGCCAAGTATAAAGATAGATCATGGGTAGTTGCATCAGCGTAACGAAGGAGTGGACGGTTCGGCGGAAATCTAAAGTAAGAACATGGGTAGTCAGATCAGCTAATGCCAAATATTAAGCGAGTTGAAGTGGCGAAGTAGGGGCCAACTTAAGGCCAAATAGAAAGATAAGATCATGGGTAGCTGCATCGGCGTAACGAAGAAGTGGACGGTTCGGCGGAAATCTAAAGTAAGAACATGGGCAGTCAGAACGGCGGATGACTTATATTAGGCGAGTTGAAACGGCTATATAGTGGCCAATTTATGGCCAAGTATAAAGATAGATCATGGGTAGTTGCATCAGCGTAACGAAGGAGTGGACGGTTCGGCGGAAATTTAAAGTAAGAACATGGGCAGTCAGATCGGCAAAAGTCTAAGATTTTGCGAGTTGGAACGTTGAAGTTGTGGCCAACTTATGGCCAAATAGAAAGATAAGATCATGGGTAGTTTCATCGGCGTAACGAAGGAGTGGACGGTTCGGCGAAAATCTAAAGTAATAACATGGGCAGTCAGATCGGCGGATGTCTCATATTAGGCGATATGGAACGGCGAAGTAGTGGCCAATTTATGGCCAATTAGAAAGATAAGATCATGGGTAGTTGTATCGGCGTAACGAAGGAGTGGACAGTTCGACGGAAATCTAAAGTAAGAATGTGGGCAGTCAGATCGGTGGATGTCTTATATTAAGCAAGTTGGAGTGGCAAAGTAGGGGCCAACTTATGGCCAAAGAGAAATATAAGATCATGGGTAGTTGCATCGGCGTAACGAAGGAGTGGACAGTTCGGCGGAAATTTAAAGTAAGAACATGGGCAGTCAGATCGGCAAAAGTCTAAGATTCAGCGAGTTGGAACGGTAAAGTAGTGGCCAACTTATGGCCAAATAGAAAGATAAGATCATGGGTAGTTTCATCGGCGTAACGAAGGAGTGGACGGTTCGGCGAAAATTTACAGTAAGAACATGGGCAGTCAGATCGGCGGATGTCTCATATTAGGCGATATGGAACGGCGAAGTAGTGGCCAATTTATGGCCAATTAGAAAGATAAGATCATGGGTAGTTGCATCGGCGTAACGAAGGAGTGGACAGTTCGACGGAAATCTAAAGTTAGAACATGGGTAGTCAGATCAGCTAATGCCAAATATTAAGCGAGTTGAAGTGGCGAAGTAGGGGCCAACTTAAGGCCAAATAGAAAGATAAGATCATGGGTAGCTGCATCGGCGTAACGAAGAAGTGGACGGTTCGGCGGAAATCTAAAGTAACAACATGGGCAGTCAGATCGGCGGATGACTCATATTGGGCGAGCTAAAACGGCTATGTAGTGGCTAATTTATGGCCAAGTATAAAGATAGTTCATGGGTAGTTGCATCAGCGTAACGAAGGAGTGGACGGTTCGGCGGAAATCTAAAGTAAGAACATGGGTAGTCAGATCAGCTAATGCCAAATATTAAGCGAGTTGAAGTGGCGAAGTAGGGGCCAACTTAAGGCCAAATAGAAAGATAAGATCATGGGTAGCTGCATCGGCGTAACGAAGAAGTGGACGGTTCGGCGGAAATCTAAAGTAACAACATGGGCAGTCAGATCGGCGGATGACTTATATTAGGCGAGTTGAAACGGCTATGTAGTGGCCAACGTAAGGCCAAGTAAAAAGATAGGTCATGGGTAGTTGGATCGTCGTAAAGAGGAGTGGACTGTTTGGCGGAAATCTAAAGTAAGAACATGGGCAGTCAGATCGGCGGATGTCTCATATTAGGCGAGTTGGAACGGCGAAGTAGTGGCCAATTTATAGCCAATTAGAAAGATAAGATCATGGGTAGTTGCATCGGCGTAACGAAGAAGTGGATGGTTCGGCGGAAATCTAAAGTAAGAACATGGGCAGTATGATCGGAGGATGACTCATATAAGGCGAGCTTAAACGGCTATGTAGTGGCCAATTTATGGCCAAGTAAAAAGATAGATCATGGGTAGTTAAATCAGCGTAACGAAGGAGTGGACGGTTCGGCGGAAATCTAAATTAAGAACATGGGCAGTCAGATCGGCGAATGTCTAATATTAAGCGAGTTCGAACGGCGAAGTAGTGGCCAACGTATGGCCAAATAGAAATATAAGATCATGGGTAGTTTCATCGGCGTAACGAAGGAGTGGACGGTTCGGCGAAAATCTAAAGTAAGAACATGGGCAGTCAGATCGGCGGATGTCTCATATTATGCGATTTGGAACGGCGAAGTAGTGGCCAATTTAGGGCCAAGTATAAAGATAGATCATGGGTAGTTGCATCAGCGTAACGAAGGAGTGGACGGTTCGGCGGAAATCTAAAGTAAGAACATGGGTAGTCAGATCAGCTAATGCCAAATATTAAGCGAGTTGAAGTGGCGAAGTAGGGGCCAACTTAAGGCCAAATAGAAAGATAAGATCATGGGTAGCTGCATCGGCGTAACGAAGAAGTGGACGGTTCGGCGGAAATCTAAAGTAAGAACATGGGCAGTCAGAACGGCGGATGACTTATATTAGGCGAGTTGAAACGGCTATATAGTGGCCAATTTATGGCCAAGTATAAAGATAGATCATGGGTAGTTGCATCAGCGTAACGAAGGAGTGGACGGTTCGGCGGAAATTTAAAGTAAGAACATGGGCAGTCAGATCGGCAAAAGTCTAAGATTTTGCGAGTTGGAACGTTGAAGTTGTGGCCAACTTATGGCCAAATAGAAAGATAAGATCATGGGTAGTTTCATCGGCGTAACAAAGGAGTGGACGGTTCGGCGAAAATCTAAAGTAATAACATGGGCAGTCAGATCGGCGGATGTCTCATATTAGGCGATATGGAACGGCGAAGTAGTGGCCAATTTATGGCCAATTAGAAAGATAAGATCATGGGTAGTTGCATCGGCGTAACGAAGGAGTGGACAGTTCGACGGAAATCTAAAGTTAGAACATGGGTAGTCAGATCAGCTAATGCCAAATATTAAGCGAGTTGAAGTGGCGAAGTAGGGGCCAACTTAAGGCCAAATAGAAAGATAAGATCATGGGTAGCTGCATCGGCGTAACGAAGAAGTGGACGGTTCGGCGGAAATCTAAAGTAACAACATGGGCAGTCAGATCGGCGGATGACTCATATTAGGCGAGCTAAAACGGCTATGTAGTGGCTAATTTATGGCCAAGTATAAAGATAGATCATGGGTAGTTGCATCAGCGTAACGAAGGAGTGGACGGTTCGGCGGAAATCTAAAGTAAGAACATGGGTAGTCAGATCAGCTAATGCCAAATATTAAGCGAGTTGAAGTGGCGAAGTAGGGGCCAACTTAAGGCCAAATAGAAAGATAAGATCATGGGTAGCTGCATCGGCGTAACGAAGAAGTGGACGGTTCGGCGGAAATCTAAAGTAACAACATGGGCAGTCAGATCGGCGGATGACTTATATTAGGCGAGTTGAAACGGCTATGTAGTGGCCAATTTATGGCCAAGTAAAAAGATAGGTCGGGGGTAGTTGGATCGTCGTAAAGAGGAGTGGACTGTTTGGCGGAAATCTAAAGTAAGAACATGGGCAGTCAGATCGGCGGATGTCTCATATTAGGCGAGTTCGAACGGCGAAGTAGTGGCCAACTTATGGCCAAGTAGAAAGATAAGATCATGGGTAGTTGCATCGGCGTAAGGAAGGAGTGGACGGTTCGGCGGAAATCTAAAATAAGAATATGGGCAGTCAGATCGGTGAATGTCTAATATTAAGCGAGTTGGAACGGCGAAGTAGTGGCCAATTTATAGCCAATTAGAAAGATAAGATCATGGGTAGCTGCATCGGCGTAACGAAGAAGTGGACGGTTCGGCGGAAATCTAAAGTAAGAACATGGGCAGTCAGAACGGCGGATGACTTATATTAGGCGAGTTGAAAAGGCTATATAGTGGCCAATTTATGGCCAAGTATAAAGATAGATCATGGGTAGTTGCATCAGCGTAACGAAGGAGTGGACGGTTCGGCGGAAATTTAAAGTAAGAACATGGGCAGTCAGATCGGCAAAAGTCTAAGATTTTGCGAGTTGGAACGTTGAAGTTGTGGCCAACTTATGGCCAAATAGAAAGATAAGATCATGGGTAGTTTCATCGGCGTAACAAAGGAGTGGACGGTTCGGCGAAAATCTAAAGTAATAACATGGGCAGTCAGATCGGCGGATGTCTCATATTAGGCGATATGGAACGGCGAAGTAGTGGCCAATTTATGGCCAATTAGAAAGATAAGATCATGGGTAGTTGCATCGGCGTAACGAAGGAGTGGACAGTTCGACGGAAATCTAAAGTTAGAACATGGGTAGTCAGATCAGCTAATGCCAAATATTAAGCGAGTTGAAGTGGCGAAGTAGGGGCCAACTTAAGGCCAAATAGAAAGATAAGATCATGGGTAGCTGCATCGGCGTAACGAAGAAGTGGACGGTTCGGCGGAAATCTAAAGTAACAACATGGGCAGTCAGATCGGCGGATGACTCATATTAGGCGAGCTAAAACGGCTATGTAGTGGCTAATTTATGGCCAAGTATAAAGATAGATCATGGGTAGTTGCATCAGCGTAACGAAGGAGTGGACGGTTCGGCGGAAATCTAAAGTAAGAACATGGGTAGTCAGATCAGCTAATGCCAAATATTAAGCGAGTTGAAGTGGCGAAGTAGGGGCCAACTTAAGGCCAAATAGAAAGATAAGATCATGGGTAGCTGCATCGGCGTAACGAAGAAGTGGACGGTTCGGCGGAAATCTAAAGTAACAACATGGGCAGTCAGATCGGCGGATGACTTATATTAGGCGAGTTGAAACGGCTATGTAGTGGCCAATTTATGGCCAAGTAAAAAGATAGGTCGGGGGTAGTTGGATCGTCGTAAAGAGGAGTGGACTGTTTGGCGGAAATCTAAAGTAAGAACATGGGCAGTCAGATCGGCGGATGTCTCATATTAGGCGAGTTCGAACGGCGAAGTAGTGGCCAACTTATGGCCAAGTAGAAAGATAAGATCATGGGTAGTTGCATCGGCGTAAGGAAGGAGTGGACGGTTCGGCGGAAATCTAAAATAAGAATATGGGCAGTCAGATCGGTGAATGTCTAATATTAAGCGAGTTGGAACGGCGAAGTAGTGGCCAATTTATAGCCAATTAGAAAGATAAGATCATGGGTAGTTGCATCGGCGTAACGAAGAAGTGGATGGTTCGGCGGAAATCTAAAGTAAGAACATGGGCAGTATGATCGGAGGATGACTCATATTAGGCGAGCTGAAACGGCTATGTAGTGGCCAATTTATGGCCAAGTAAAAAGATAGATCATGGGTAGTTAAATCAGCGTAACGAAGGAGTGGACGGTTCGGCGGAAATCTAAATTAAGAACATGGGCAGTCAGATCGGCGAATGTCTAATATTAAGCGAGTTCGAACGGCGAAGTAGTGGCCAACGTATGGCCAAATAGAAATATAAGATCATGGGTAGTTTCATCGGCGTAACGAAGGAGTGGACGGTTCGGCGAAAATCTAAAGTAAGAACATGGGCAGTCAGATCGGCGGATGTCTCATATTATGCGATTTGGAACGGCGAAGTAGTGGCCAATTTAGGGCCAAGTATAAAGATAGATCATGGGTAGTTGCATCAGCGTAACGAAGGAGTGGACGGTTCGGCGGAAATCTAAAGTAAGAACATGGGTAGTCAGATCAGCTAATGCCAAATATTAAGCGAGTTGAAGTGGCGAAGTAGGGGCCAACTTAAGGCCAAATAGAAAGATAAGATCATGGGTAGCTGCATCGGCGTAACGAAGAAGTGGACGGTTCGGCGGAAATCTAAAGTAAGAACATGGGCAGTCAGAAAGGCGGATGACTTATATTAGGCGAGTTGAAACGGCTATATAGTGGCCAATTTATGGCCAAGTATAAAGATAGATCATGGGTAGTTGCATCAGCGTAACGAAGGAGTGGACGGTTCGGCGGAAATTTAAAGTAAGAACATGGGCAGTCAGATCGGCAAAAGTCTAAGATTTTGCGAGTTGGAACGTTGAAGTTGTGGCCAACTTATGGCCAAATAGAAAGATAAGATCATGGGTAGTTTCATCGGCGTAACGAAGGAGTGGACGGTTCGGCGAAAATCTAAAGTAATAACATGGGCAGTCAGATCGGCGGATGTCTCATATTAGGCGATATGGAACGGCGAAGTAGTGGCCAATTTATGGCCAATTAGAAAGATAAGATCATGGGTAGTTGTATCGGCGTAACGAAGGAGTGGACAGTTCGACGGAAATCTAAAGTAAGAATGTGGGCAGTCAGATCGGTGGATGTCTTATATTAAGCAAGTTGGAGTGGCAAAGTAGGGGCCAACTTATGGCCAAAGAGAAATATAAGATCATGGGTAGTTGCATCGGCGTAACGAAGGAGTGGACAGTTCGGCGGAAATTTAAAGTAAGAACATGGGCAGTCAGATCGGCGGATGTCTCATATTAGGCGATATGGAACGGCGAAGTAGTGGCCAATTTATGGCCAATTAGAAAGATAAGATCATGGGTAGTTGCATCGGCGTAACGAAGGAGTGGACAGTTCGACGGAAATCTAAAGTTAGAACATGGGTAGTAAGATCAGCTAATGCCAAATATTAAGCGAGTTGAAGTGGCGAAGTAGGGGCCAACTTAAGGCCAAATAGAAAGATAAGATCATGGGTAGCTGCATCGGCGTAACGAAGAAGTGGACGGTTCGGCAGAAATCTAAAGTAACAACATGGGCAGTCAGATCGGCGGATGACTCATATTAGGCGAGCTAAAACGGCTATGTAGTGGCCAATTTATGGCCAAGTATAAAGATAGATCATGGGTAGTTGCATCAGCGTAACGAAGGAGTGGACGGTTCGGCGGAAATCTAAAGTAAGAACATGGGTAGTCAGATCAGCTAATGCCAAATATTAAGCGAGTTGAAGTGGCGAAGTAGGGGCCAACTTAAGGCCAAATAGAAAGATAAGATCATGGGTAGCTGCATCGGCGTAACGAAGAAGTGAACGGTTCGGCGGAAATCTAAAGTAAGAACATGGGCAGTCAGATCGGCGGATGACTTATATTAGGCGAGTTGAAACGGCTATGTAGTGGCCAATTTATGGCCAAGTATAAAGATAGATCATGGGTAGTTGCATCAGCGTAACGAAGGAGTGGACGGTTCGGCGGAAATCTAAAGAAAGAACATGGGTAGTCAGATCGGCTAATGCCAAATATTAAGCGAGTTGGAGTGGCAAAGTAGGGGCCAACTTATGGCCAAAGAGAAATATAAGATCATGGGTAGTTGCATCGGCGTAACGAAGGAGTGGACAGTTCGGCGGAAATTTAAAGTAAGAACATGGGCAATCAGATCGGCAAAAGTCTAAGATTAAGCGAGTTGGAACGGTGAAGTAGTGGCCAACTTATGGCCAAATAGAAAGATAAGATCATGGGTAGTTTCATCGGCGTAACGAAGGAGTGGACGGTTCGGCGAAAATCTACAGTAAGAACATGGGCAGTCAGATCGGCGGATGTCTCATATAAGGCGATATGGAACGTCGAAGTAGTCGCCAATTTATGGCCAATTAGAAAGATAAGATCATGGGTAGTTGCATCGGCGTAACGAAGGAGTGGACAGTTCGACGGAAATCTAAAGTAAGAATGTGGGTAGTCAGATCGGAGGATGTCTTAAATTAAGCAAGTTGGAGTGGCGAAGTAGGGGCCAACATATGGCCAAATAGAAAGAAAAGATCATGGGTAGTTGCATCGGCGTAACGAAGAAGTGGACGGTTCGGCGGAAATCTAAAGTAACATCATGGGCAGTCAGATCGGCGGATGACTCATATTTGGCGAGCTGAAACGGCTATGTAGTGGCCAATTTATGGCCAAGTATAAAGATAGATCATGGGTAGTTGCATCAGCGTAACGAAGGAGCGGACGGTTCGGCGGAAATCTTAAGTAAGAACATGGGTAGTCAGATCGGCTAATGCCAAATATTAAGCGAGTTGGAGTGGCGAAGTAGGGGCCAACTTATGGCCAAATAGAAAGATAATATCATGGGTAGCTGCATCGGCGTAACGAAGAAGTGGACGGTTCGGCGGAAATCTAAAGTAAGAACATGGGCAGTCAGATCGGCGAATGTCTAATATTAAGCGAGTTCGAACGGCGAAGTAGTGGCCAACGTATGGCCAAATAGAAATATAAGATCATGGGTAGTTTCATCGGCGTAACGAAGGAGTGGACGGTTCGGCGAAAATCTAAAGTAAGAACATGGGCAGTCAGATCGGCGGATGTCTCATATTATGCGATTTGGAACGGCGAAGTAGTGGCTAATTTAGGGCCAAGTATAAAGATAGATCATGGGTAGTTGCATCAGCGTAACGAAGGAGTGGACGGTTCGGCGGAAATCTAAAGTAAGAACATGGGTAGTCAGATCAGCTAATGCCAAATATTAAGCGAGTTGAAGTGGCGAAGTAGGGGCCAACTTAAGGCCAAATAGAAAGATAAGATCATGGGTAGTTTCATCGGCGTAACGAAGGAGTGGACGGTTCGGCGAAAATCTAAAGTAATAACATGGGCAGTCAGATCGGCGGATGTCTCATATTAGGCGATATGGAACGGCGAAGTAGTGGCCAATTTATGGCCAATTAGAAAGATAAGATCATGGGTAGTTGTATCGGCGTAACGAAGGAGTGGACAGTTCGACGGAAATCTAAAGTAAGAATGTGGGCAGTCAGATCGGTGGATGTCTTATATTAAGCAAGTTGGAGTGGCAAAGTAGGGGCCAACTTATGGCCAAAGAGAAATATAAGATCATGGGTAGTTGCATCGGCGTAACGAAGGAGTAGACAGTTCGGCGGGAATTTAAAGTAAGAACATGGGCAGTCAGATCGGCGGATGTCTCATATTAGGCGATATGGAACGGCGAAGTAGTGGCCAATTTATGGCCAATTAGAAAGATAAGATCATGGGTAGTTGCATCGGCGTAACGAAGGAGTGGACAGTTCGACGGAAATCTAAAGTTAGAACATGGGTAGTCAGATCAGCTAATGCCAAATATTAAGCGAGTTGAAGTGGCGAAGTAGGGGCCAACTTAACGCCAAATAGAAAGATAAGATCATGGGTAGCTGCATCGGCGTAACGAAGAAGTGGACGGTTCGGCGGAAATCTAAAGTAACAACATGGGCAGTCAGATCGGCGGATGACTCATATTAGGCGAGCTAAAACGGCTATGTAGTGGCCAATTTATGGCCAAGTATAAAGATAGATCATGGGTAGTTGCATCAGCGTAACGAAGGAGTGGACGGTTCGGCGGAAATCTAAAGTAAGAACATGGGTAGTCAGATCAGCTAATGCCAAATATTAAGCGAGTTGAAGTGGCGAAGTAGGGGCCAACTTAAGGCCAAATAGAAAGATAAGATCATGGGTAGCTGCATCGGCGTAACGAAGAAGTGAACGGTTCGGCGGAAATCTAAAGTAAGAACATGGGCAGTCAGATCGGCGGATGACTTATATTAGGCGAGTTGAAACGGCTATGTAGTGGCCAATTTATGGCCAAGTATAAAGATAGATCATGGGTAGTTGCATCAGCGTAACGAAGGAGTGGACGGTTCGGCGGAAATCTAAAGAAAGAACATGGGTAGTCAGATCGGCTAATGCCAAATATTAAGCGAGTTGGAGTGGCAAAGTAGGGGCCAACTTATGGCCAAAGAGAAATATAAGATCATGGGTAGTTGCATCGGCGTAACGAAGGAGTGGACAGTTCGGCGGAAATTTAAAGTAAGAACATGGGCAATCAGATCGGCAAAAGTCTAAGATTAAGCGAGTTGGAACGGTGAAGTAGTGGCCAACTTATGGCCAAATAGAAAGATAAGATCATGGGTAGTTTCATCGGCGTAACGAAGGAGTGGACGGTTCGGCGAAAATCTACAGTAAGAACATGGGCAGTCAGATCGGCGGATGTCTCATATAAGGCGATATGGAACGTCGAAGTAGTCGCCAATTTATGGCCAATTAGAAAGATAAGATCATGGGTAGTTGCATCGGCGTAACGAAGGAGTGGACAGTTCGACGGAAATCTAAAGTAAGAATGTGGGTAGTCAGATCGGAGGATGTCTTAAATTAAGCAAGTTGGAGTGGCGAAGTAGGGGCCAACATATGGCCAAATAGAAAGAAAAGATCATGGGTAGTTGCATCGGCGTAACGAAGAAGTGGACGGTTCGGCGGAAATCTAAAGTAACATCATGGGCAGTCAGATCGGCGGATGACTCATATTAGGCGAGCTGAAACGGCTATGTAGTGGCCAATTTATGGCCAAGTATAAAGATAGATCATGGGTAGTTGCATCAGCGTAACGAAGGAGCGGACGGTTCGGCGGAAATCTTAAGTAAGAACATGGGTAGTCAGATCGGCTAATGCCAAATATTAAGCGAGTTGGAGTGGCGAAGTAGGGGCCAACTTATGGCCAAATAGAAAGATAATATCATGGGTAGCTGCATCGGCGTAACGAAGAAGTGGACGGTTCGGCGGAAATCTAAAGTAAGAACATGGGCAGTCAGAACGGCGGATGACTTATATTAGGCGAGTTGAAACGGCTATATAGTGGCCAATTTATGGCCAAGTATAAAGATAGATCATGGGTAGTTGCATCAGCGTAACGAAGGAGTGGACGGTTCGGCGGAAATTTAAAGTAAGAACATGGGCAGTCAGATCGGCAAAAGTCTAAGATTTTGCGAGTTGGAACGGTGAAGTAGTGGCCAACTTATGGCCAAATAGAAAGATAAGATCATGGGTAGTTTCATCGGCGTAATGAAGGAGTGGACGGTTCGGCGAAAATCTAAAGTAATAACATGGGCAGTCAGATCGGCGGATGTCTCATATTAGGCGATATGGAACGGCGAAGTAGTGGCCAATTTATGGCCAATTAGAAAGATAAGATCATGGGTAGTTGTATCGGCGTAACGAAGGAGTGGACAGTTCGACGGAAATCTAAAGTAAGAATGTGGGCAGTCAGATCGGCGGATGTCTTATATTAAGCAAGTTGGAGTGGCAAAGTAGGGGCCAACTTATGGCCAAAGAGAAATATAAGATCATGGGTAGTTGCATCGGCGTAACGAAGGAGTGGACAGTTCGGCGGAAATTTAAAGTAAGAACATGGGCAGTCAGATCGGCAAAAGTCTAAGATTAAGCGAGTTGGAACGGTGAAGTAGTGGCCAACTTATGGCCAAATAGAAAGATAAGATCATGGGTAGTTTCATCGGCGTATTGAAGGAGTGGACGGTTCGGCGAAAATCTAAAGTAATAACATGGGCAGTCAGATCGGCGGATGTCTAATATTAAGCGAGTTGGAACGGCGAAGTAGTGGCAAATTTATGGCCAAGTAAAAAGATAGGTCATGGGTAGTTGGATCGTCGTAAAGAGGAGTGGACTGTTTGGCGGAAATCTAAAGTAAGAACATGGGCAGTCAGATCGGCGGATGTCTCACATTAGGCGAGTTCGAACGGCGAAGTAGTGGCCAACTTATGGCCAAGTAGAAAGATAAAATCATGGGTAGTTGCATCGGCGTAAGGAAGGAGTGGACGGTTCGGCGGAAATCTAAAATAAGAATATGGGCAGTCAGATCGGTGAATGTCTAATATTAAGCGAGTTGGAACGGCGAAGTAGTGGCCAATTTATAGCCAATTAGAAAGATAAGATCATGGGTAGTTGCATCGGCGTAACGAAGAAGTGGATGGTTCGGCGGAAATCTAAAGTAAGAACATGGGCAGTATGATCGGAGGATGACTCATATAAGGCGAGCTTAAACGGCTATGTAGTGGCCAATTTATGGCCAAGTAAAAAGATAGATCATGGGTAGTTAAATCAGCGTAACGAAGGAGTGGACGGTTCGGCGGAAATCTAAATTAAGAACATGGGCAGTCAGATCGGCGAATGTCTAATATTAAGCGAGTTCGAACGGCGAAGTAGTGGCCAACGTATGGCCAAATAGAAATATAAGATCATGGGTAGTTTCATCGGCGTAACGAAGGAGTGGACGGTTCGGCGAAAATCTAAAGTAAGAACATGGGCAGTCAGATCGGCGGATGTCTCATATTATGCGATTTGGAACGGCGAAGTAGTGGCCAATTTAGGGCCAAGTATAAAGATAGATCATGGGTAGTTGCATCAGCGTAACGAAGGAGTGGACGGTTCGGCGCAAATCTAAAGTAAGAACATGGGTAGTCAGATCAGCTAATGCCAAATATTAAGCGAGTTGAAGTGGCGAAGTAGGGGCCAACTTAAGGCCAAATAGAAAGATAAGATCATGGGTAGCTGCATCGGCGTAACGAAGAAGTGGACGGTTCGGCGGAAATCTAAAGTAAGAACATGGGCAGTCAGAACGGCGGATGACTTATATTAGGCGAGTTGAAACGGCTATATAGTGGCCAATTTATGGCCAAGTATAAAGATAGATCATGGGTAGTTGCATCAGCGTAACGAAGGAGTGGACGGTTCGGCGGAAATTTAAAGTAAGAACATGGGCAGTCAGATCGGCAAAAGTCTAAGATTTTGCGAGTTGGAACGTTGAAGTTGTGGCCAACTTATGGCCAAATAGAACGATAAGATCATGGGTAGTTTCATCGGCGTAACGAAGGAGTGGACGGTTCGGCGAAAATCTAAAGTAATAACATGGGCAGTCAGATCGGCGGATGTCTCATATTAGGCGATATGGAACGGCGAAGTAGTGGCCAATTTATGGCCAATTAGAAAGATAAGATCATGGGTAGTTGTATCGGCGTAACGAAGGAGTGGACAGTTCGACGGAAATCTAAAGTAAGAATGTGGGCAGTCAGATCGGTGGATGTCTTATATTAAGCAAGTTGGAGTGGCAAAGTAGGGGCCAACTTATGGCCAAAGAGAAATATAAGATCATGGGTAGTTGCATCGGCGTAACGAAGGAGTGGACAGTTCGGCGGAAATTTAAAGTAAGAACATGGGCAGTCAGATCGGCTAAAGTCTAAGATTCAGCGAGTTGGAACGGTGAAGTAGTGGCCAACCTATGGCCAAATAGAAAGATAAGATCATGGGTAGTTTCATCGGCGTAACGAAGGAGTGGACGGTTCGGCGAAAATTTACAGTAAGAACATGGGCAGTCAGATCGGCGGATGTCTCATATTAGGCGATATGGAACGGCGAAGTAGTGGCCAATTTATGGCCAATTAGAAAGATAAGATCATGGGTAGTTGCATCGGCGTAACGAAGGAGTGGACAGTTCGACGGAAATCTAAAGTTAGAACATGGGTAGTCAGATCAGCTAATGCCAAATATTAAGCGAGTTGAAGTGGCGAAGTAGGGGCCAACTTAAGGCCAAATAAAAAGATAAGATCATGGGTAGCTGCATCGGCGTAACGAAGAAGTGGACGGTTCGGCGGAAATCTAAAGTAACAACATGGGCAGTCAGATCGGCGGATGACTCATATTAGGCGAGCTAATACGGCTATGTAGTGGCCAATTTATGGCCAAGTATAAAGATAGATCATGGGTAGTTGCATCAGCGTAACGAAGGAGTGGACGGTTCGGCGGAAATCTAAAGTAAGAACATGGGTAGTCAGATCAGCTAATGCCAAATATTAAGCGAGTTGAAGTGGCGAAGTAGGGGCCAACTTAAGGCCAAATAGAAAGATAAGATCATGGGTAGCTGCATCGGCGTAACGAAGAAGTGGACGGTTCGGCGGAAATCTAAAGTAACAACATGGGCAGTCAGATCGGCGGATGACTTATATTAGGCGAGTTGAAACGGCTATGTAGTGGCCAATTTATGGCCAAGTAAAAAGATAGGTCGGGGGTAGTTGGATCGTCGTAAAGAGGAGTGGACTGTTTGGCGGAAATCTAAAGTAAGAACATGGGCAGTCAGATCGGCGGATGTCTCATATTAGGCGAGTTCGAACGGCGAAGTAGTGGCCAACTTATGGCCAAGTAGAAAGATAAGATCATGGGTAGTTGCATCGGCGTAAGGAAGGAGTGGACGGTTCGGCGGAAATCTAAAATAAGAATATGGGCAGTCAGATCGGTGAATGTCTAATATTAAGCGAGTTGGAACGGCGAAGTAGTGGCCAATTTATAGCCAATTAGAAAGATAAGATCATGGGTAGTTGCATCGGCGTAACGAAGAAGTGGATGGTTCGGCGGAAATCTAAAGTAAGAACATGGGCAGTATGATCGGAGGATGACTCATATTAGGCGAGCTGAAACGGCTATGTAGTGGCCAATTTATGGCCAAGTAAAAAGATAGATCATGGGTAGTTAAATCAGCGTAACGAAGGAGTGGACGGTTCGGCGGAAATCTAAAGTAAGAACATGGGTAGTCAGATCAGCTAATGCCAAATATTAAGCGAGTTGAAGTGGCGAAGTAGGGGCCAACTTAAGGCCAAATAGAAAGATAAGATCATGGGTAGCTGCATCGGCGTAACGAAGAAGTGGACGGTTCGGCGGAAATCTAAAGTAACAACATGGGCAGTCAGATCGGCGGATGACTTATATTAGGCGAGTTGAAACGGCTATGTAGTGGCCAATTTATGGCCAAGTATAAAGATAGATCATGGGTAGTTGCATCAGCGTAACGAAGGAGTGGACGGTTCGGCGGAAATCTAAAGAAAGAACATGGGTAGTCAGATCGGCTAATGCCAAATATTAAGCGAGTTGGAGTGGCAAAGTAGGGGCCAACTTATGGCCAAAGAGAAATATAAGATCATGGGTAGTTGCATCGGCGTAACGAAGGAGTGGACAGTTCGGCGGAAATTTAAAGTAAGAACATGGGCAATCAGATCGGCAAAAGTCTAAGATTAAGCGAGTTGGAACGGTGAAGTAGTGGCCAACTTATGGCCAAATAGAAAGATAAGATCATGGGTAGTTTCATCGGCGTAACGAAGGAGTGGACGGTTCGGCGAAAATCTACAGTAAGAACATGGGCAGTCAGATCGGCGGATGTCTCATATTAGGCGATATGGAACGTCGAAGTAGTCGCCAATTTATGGCCAATTAGAAAGATAAGATCATGGGTAGTTGCATCGGCGTAACGAAGGAGTGGACAGTTCGACGGAAATCTAAAGTAAGAATGTGGGTAGTCAGATCGGAGGATGTCTTAAATTAAGCAAGTTGGAGTGGCGAAGTAGGGGCCAACATATGGCCAAATAGAAAGAAAAGATCATGGGTAGTTGCATCGGCGTAACGAAGAAGTGGACGGTTCGGCGGAAATCTAAAGATAACAACATGGGCAGTCAGATCGGCGGATGACTCATATTAGGCGATATGGAACGGCGAAGTAGTGGCCAATTTATGGCCAATTAGAAAGATAAGATCATGGGTAGTTGCATCGGCGTAACGAAGGAGTGGACAGTTCGACGGAAATCTAAAGTTAGAACATGGGTAGTCAGATCAGCTAATGCCAAATATTAAGCGAGTTTAAGTGGCGAAGTAGGGGCCAACTTAAGGCCAAATAGAAAGTTAAGATCATGGGTAGCTGCATCGGCGTAACGAAGAAGTGGACGGTTCGGCGGAAATCTAAAGTAACAACATGGGCAGTCAGATCGGCGGATGACTCATATTAGGCGAGCTAAAACGGCTATGTAGTGGCCAATTTATGGCCAAGTATAAAGATAGATCATGGGTAGTTGCATCAGCGTAACGAAGGAGTGGACGGTTCGGCGGAAATCTAAAGTAAGAACATGGGTAGTCAGATCAACTAATGCCAAATATTAAGCGAGTTGAAGTGGCGAAGTAGGGGCCAACTTAAGGCCAAATAGAAAGATAAGATCATGGGTAGCTGCATCGGCGTAACGAAGAAGTGGACGGTTCGGCGGAAATCTAAAGTAACAACATGGGCAGTCAGATCGGCGGATGACTTATATTAGGCGAGTTGAAACGGCTATGTAGTGGCCAATTTATGGCCAAGTATAAAGATAGATCATGGGTAGTTGCATCAGCGTAACGAAGGAGTGGACGGTTCGGCGGAAATCTAAAGAAAGAACATGGGTAGTCAGATCGGCTAATGCCAAATATTAAGCGAGTTGGAGTGGCAAAGTAGGGGCCAACTTATGGCCAAAGAGAAATATAAGATCATGGGTAGTTGCATCGGCGTAACGAAGGAGTGGACAGTTCGGCGGAAATTTAAAGTAAGAACATGGGCAATCAGATCGGCAAAAGTCTAAGATTAAGCGAGTTGGAACGGTGAAGTAGTGGCCAACTTATGGCCAAATAGAAAGATAAGATCATGGGTAGTTTCATCGGCGTAAAGAAGGAGTGGACGGTTCGGCGAAAATCTACAGTAAGAACATGGGCAGTCAGATCGGCGGATGTCTCATATTAGGCGATATGGAACGTCGAAGTAGTCGCCAATTTATGGCCAATTAGAAAGATAAGATCATGGGTAGTTGCATCGGCGTAACGAAGGAGTGGACAGTTCGACGGAAATCTAAAGTAAGAATGTGGGTAGTCAGATCGGAGGATGTCTTAAATTAAGCAAGTTGGAGTGGCGAAGTAGGGGCCAACATATGGCCAAATAGAAAGAAAAGATCATGGGTAGTTGCATCGGCGTAACGAAGAAGTGGACGGTTCGGCGGAAATCTAAAGTAACAACATGGGCAGTCAGATCGGCGGATGACTCATATTAGGCGAGCTGAAACGTCTATGTAGTGGCCAATTTATGGCCAAGTATGAAGATAGATCATGGGTAGTTGCATCAGCGTAACGAAGGAGTGGACGGTTCGGCGGAAATTTAAAGTAAGAACATGGGCAGTCAGATCGGCAAAAGTCTAAGATTTTGCGAGTTGGAACGGTGAAGTAGTGGCCAACTTATGGCCAAATAGAAAGATAAGATCATGGGTAGTTTCATCGGCGTAATGAAGGAGTGGACGGTTCGGCGAAAATCTAAAGTAATAACATGGGCAGTCAGATCGGCGGATGTCTCATATGAGGCGATATGGAACGGCGAAGTAGTGGCCAATTTATGGCCAATTAGAAAGATAAGATCATGGGTAGTTGTATCGGCGTAACGAAGGAGTGGACGGTTCGACGGAAATCTAAAGTAAGAATGTGGGCAGTCAGATCGGCGGATGTCTTATATTAAGCAAGTTCGAGTGGCAAAGTAAGGGCCAACTTATGGCCAAAGAGAAATATAAGATCATGGGTAGTTGCATCGGCGTAACGAAGGAGTGGACAGTTCGGCGGAAATTTAAAGTAAGAACATGGGCAGTCAGATCGGCGGATGACTTATATTAGGCGAGTTGGAACGGTGAAGTAGTGGCCAACTTATGGCCAAGTATAAAGATAGATCATGGGTAGTTGCATCAGCGTAACGAAGGAGTGGACGGTTCGGCGGAAATCTAAAGTAAGAACATGGGTAGTCAGATCAGCTAATGCCAAATATTAAGCGAGTTGAAGTGGCGAGGTAGGGGCCAACTTAAGGCCAAATAGAAAGATAAGATCATGGGTAGCTGCATCGGCGTAACGAAGAAGTGGACGGTTCGGCGGAAATCTAAAGTAAGAACATGGGCAGTCAGATCGGCGGATGTCTCATATTAGGCGATATGGAACGTCGAAGTAGTCGCCAATTTATGGCCAATTAGAAAGATAAGATCATGGGTAGTTGCATCGGCGTAACGAAGGAGTGGACAGTTCGACGGAAATCTAAAGTAAGAATGTGGGTAGTCAGATCGGAGGATGTCTTAAATTAAGCAAGTTGGAGTGGCGAAGTAGGGGCCAACATATGGCCAAATAGAAAGAAAAGATCATGGGTAGTTGCATCGGCGTAACGAAGAAGTGGACGGTTCGGCGGAAATCTAAAGTAACAACATGGGCAGTCAGATCGGCGGATGACTCATATTAGGCGAGCTGAAACGTCTATGTAGTGGCCAATTTATGGCCAAGTATGAAGATAGATCATGGGTAGTTGCATCAGCGTAACGAAGGAGTGGACGGTTCGGCGGAAATTTAAAGTAAGAACATGGGCAGTCAGATCGGCAAAAGTCTAAGATTTTGCGAGTTGGAACGGTGAAGTAGTGGCCAACTTATGGCCAAATAGAAAGATAAGATCATGGGTAGTTTCATCGGCGTAATGAAGGAGTGGACGGTTCGGCGAAAATCTAAAGTAATAACATGGGCAGTCAGATCGGCGGATGTCTCATATGAGGCGATATGGAACGGCGAAGTAGTGGCCAATTTATGGCCAATTAGAAAGATAAGATCATGGGTAGTTGTATCGGCGTAACGAAGGAGTGGACGGTTCGACGGAAATCTAAAGTAAGAATGTGGGCAGTCAGATCGGCGGATGTCTTATATTAAGCAAGTTCGAGTGGCAAAGTAGGGGCCAACTTATGGCCAAAGAGAAATATAAGATCATGGGTAGTTGCATCGGCGTAACGAAGGAGTGGACAGTTCGGCGGAAATTTAAAGTAAGAACATGGGCAGTCAGATCGGCGGATGACTTATATTAGGCGAGTTGGAACGGTGAAGTAGTGGCCAACTTATGGCCAAGTATAAAGATAGATCATGGGTAGTTGCATCAGCGTAACGAAGGAGTGGACGGTTCGGCGGAAATCTAAAGTAAGAACATGGGTAGTCAGATCAGCTAATGCCAAATATTAAGCGAGTTGAAGTGGCGAGGTAGGGGCCAACTTAAGGCCAAATAGAAAGATAAGATCATGGGTAGCTGCATCGGCGTAACGAAGAAGTGGACGGTTCGGCGGAAATCTAAAGTAAGAACATGGGCAGTCAGATCGGCGGATGACTTATATTAGGCGAGTTGAAACGGCTATGTAGTGGCCAATTTATGGCCAAGTATAAAGATAGATCATGGGTAGTTGCATCAGCGTAACGAAGGAGTGGATGGTTCGGCGGAAATCTAAAGAAAGAACATGGGTAGTCAGATCGGCTAATGCCAAATATTAAGCGAGTTGGAGTGGAAAAGTAGGGGCCAACTTATGGCCAAAGAGAAATATAAGATCATGGGTAGTTGCATCGGCGTAACGAAGGAGTGGACAGTTCGGCGGAAATTTAAAGTAAGAACATGGGCAATCAGATCGGCAAAAGTCTAAGATTAAGCGAGTTGGAACGGTGAAGTAGTGGCCAACTTATGGCCAAATAGAAAGATAAGATCATGGGTAGTTTCATCGGCGTAACGAAGGAGTGGACGGTTCGGCGAAAATCTACAGTAAGAACATGGGCAGTCAGATCGGCGGATGTCTCATTATAGGCGATATGGAACGGCAAAGTAGTGGCCAATTTATGGCCAATTAGAAAGATAAGATCATGGGTAGTTGCATCGGCGTAACGAAGGAGTGGACAGTTCGACGGAAATCTAAAGTAAGAATGTGGGTAGTCAGATCGGCGGATGTCTTATATTAAGCAAGTTGGAGTGGCAAAGTAGGGGCCAACAAATGGCCAAATAGAAAGAAAAGATCATGGGTAGTTGCATCGGCGTAACGAAGGAGTGGACGGTTCGGCGAAAATCTACAGTAAGAACATGGGCAGTCAGATCAGCAGATGTCTCATATTAGGCGATTTGGAACGGCGAAGTAGTGGCCAATTTATGGCCAAGTATAAAGATAGATCATGGGTAGTTGCACCAGCGTAACGAAAGATTGGACGGTTCGGCGGAAATCTAAAGTAAAAACATGGGTAGTCAGATCAGCTAATGCCAAATATTAAGCGAGTTGAAGTGGCGAAGTAGGGGCCAACTTAAGGCCAAATAGAAAGATAAGATCATGGGTAGTTGCATCGGCGTAACGAAGAAGTGGACGGTTCGGCGGAAATCTAAAGTAACAACATGGGCAGTCAGATCGGCGGATGACTCATATTAGGCGAGCTGAAACGGCTATGTAGTGGCCAATTTATGGCCAAGTATAAAGATAGATCATGGGTAGTTGCATCAGCGTAACGAAGGAGCGGACGGTTCGGCGGAAATCTTAAGTAAGAACATGGGTAGTCAGATCGGCTAATGCCAAATATTAAGCGAGTTGGAGTGGCGAAGTAGGGGCCAACTTATGGCCAAAGAGAAATATAAGATAATGGGTAGTTGCATTGGCGTAACGAAGGAGTGGACAGTTCGGCGAAATCTAAAGTAAGAACATCGGCAGTCAGATCGACAAAAGTCTAAGATTAAGCGAGTTGGAACGGTGAAGTTGTGGCCAACTTATGGCCAAATAGAAAGATAAGATCATGGGTAGTTTCATCGGCGTAACGAAGGAGTGGACAGTTCGGCGAAAATCTAAAGTAAGAACATAGGCAGTCAGATCGGCGGATGTCTCATACTAGGCGATTTGGAACGGCGAAGTAGTGGCCAATTTATGGCCAATTAGAAAGATAAGATCATGGGTAGTTGCATCGGCATAACGAAGGAGTGGACAGTTCGGCGGAAATCTAAACTAAGAACATGGGCAGTCAGATCGGAAAGAGTCTAAGATTAAGCGAGTTGGAACGGTGAAGTAGTGGCCAACTTATGGCAAAATAGAAAGATAAGGTCAAGGGTAGTTTCATCGGCGTAACGAAGGAGTGAACGGTTCGGCGGAAATCTAAAGTAAGAACATGGGCAGTCAGATCGGCAAATGTCTAATATTAAGCGAATTCGAACGGCGAAGTAGTGGCCAACTTATGGCCAAATAGAAAAATAAGATCATGGGTAGTTGCATCGGCGTAACGAAGGAGTGAACGGTTCGGCGAAAATCTAAAGTAAGAACATGGGCAGTCAGATCGGCAAATGTCTAAGATTAAGCGATTTGGAACGGTGAAGTAGTGGCCAACTTATGGCCAAATAGAAAGATAAGATCATGGGTAGTTTCATCGGCGTTACGAAGGAGTGGACGGTTCGGCGAAAATCTACAGTAAGAACATGGGCAGTCAGATCGGCGGATGTCTCATATTAGGCGATAAGGAACGGCGAAGTAGTGGCCAATTTATGGCCAAATAGAAAGATAAGATCATGGGTAGTTGCATCGGCGTAACGAAGGAGTGGACAGTTCGACGGAAATCTAAAGTAATAATGTTGGCAGTCAGATCGGCGGATGTCTTATATTAAGCAAATTGGAGTGGCGAAGTAAGGGCCAACATATGGCCAAATAGAAAGAAAAGATCATTGGTAGTTACATCGGCGTAACGAAGGAGTGGACGGTTCGGCGAAATCTAAAGTAAGAACATGGGCAGTCAGATTAGCGAATGTCTCATATTAGGCGATTTGGAACGGCGAAGTAGTGGCCAATTTATGGCCAAAGAGAAAGATAAGATCATGGGTAGTTTCATCGGCGTAACGAAGGAGTGGACGGTTCGGCGAAAAGCTACAGTAAGAACATGGGCAGTCAGATCGGCGGATGTCTCATATTAGGCGATATGGAACGGCGAAGTAGTGGCCAATTTATGGCCAATTAGAAAGATAAGATCATGGGTAGTTGCATCGGCGTAACGAAGGAGTGGACAGTTCGACGGAAATCTAAAGTAAGAAGATGGGTAGTCAGATCGGCTAATGCCAAATATTAAGCGAGTTGGAGTGGCAAAGTAGGGGCCAACTTATGGCCAAAGAGAAATATAAGATCATGGGTAGTTGCATCGGCGTAACGAAGGAGTGGACAGTTCGGCGGAAATTTAAAGTAAGAACATGGGCAGTCAGATCGGCAAAAGTCTAAGATTAAGCGAGTTGGAACGGTGAAGTAGTGGCCAACTTATGGCCAAATAGAAAGATAAGATCATGGGTAGTTTCATCGGCGTAACGAAGGAGTGGACAGTTCGGCGAAAATCTAAAGTAAGAACATAGGCAGTCAGATCGGCGGATGTCTCATACTAGGCGATTTGGAACGGCGAAGTAGTGGCCAATTTATGGCCAATTAGAAAGATAAGATCATGGGTAGTTGCATCGGCGTAACGAAGGAGTGGACAGTTCGACGGAAATCTAAAGTAAGAACATGGGTAGTAAGATCAGCTAATGCCAAATATTAAGCGAGTTGAAGTGGCGAAGTAGGGGCCAACTTAAGGCCAAATAGAAAGATAAGATCATGGGTAGTTGCATCGGCGTAACGAAGAAGTGGACAGTTTGGCGGAAATCTAAAGTAACAACATGGGCAGTCAGATCGGCGGATGACTCATATTAGGCGAGCTGAAACGGCTATGTAGTGGCCAATTTATGGCCAAGTATAAAGATAGATCATGGGTAGTTACATCGGCGTAACGAAGGAGTGGACGGTTCGGCGAAATCTAAAGTAAGAACATGGGCAGTCAGATCGGCGAATGTCTCATATTAGGCGATTTGGAACGGCGAAGTAGTGGCCAATTTATGGCCAAATAGAAAGATAAGATCATGGGTAGTTTCATCGGCGTAACGAAGGAGTGGACGGTTCGGCGAAAAGCTACAGTAAGAACATGGGCAGTCAGATCGGCGGATGTCTCATATTAGGCGATATGGAACGGCGAAGTAGTGGCCAATTTATGGCCAATTAGAAAGATAAGATCATGGGTAGTTGCATCGGCGTAACGAAGGAGTGGACAGTTCGACGGAAATCTAAAGTAAGAAGATGGGTAGTCAGATCGGCTAATGCCAAATATTAAGCGAGTTGGAGTGGCAAAGTAGGGGCCAACTTATGGCCAAAGAGAAATATAAGATCATGGGTAGTTGCATCGGCGTAACGAAGGAGTGGACAGTTCGGCGGAAATTTAAAGTAAGAACATGGGCAGTCAGATCGGCAAAAGTCTAAGATTAAGCGAGTTGGAACGGTGAAGTAGTGGCCAACTTATGGCCAAATAGAAAGATAAGATCATGGGTAGTTTCATCGGCGTAACGAAGGAGTGGACAGTTCGGCGAAAATCTAAAGTAAGAACATAGGCAGTCAGATCGGCGGATGTCTCATACTAGGCGATTTGGAACGGCGAAGTAGTGGCCAATTTATGGCCAATTAGAAAGATAAGATCATGGGTAGTTGCATCGGCATAACGAAGGAGTGGACAGTTTGGCGGAAATCTAAACTAAGAACATGGGCAGTCAGATCGGAAAGAGTCTAAGATTAAGCGAGTTGGAACGGTGAAGTAGTGGCCAACTTATGGCCAAATAGAAAGATAAGATCATGGGTAGTTTCATCGGCGTAACGAAGGAGTGGACGGTTCGGCGAAAATCTACAGTAAGAACATGGGCAGTCAGATCGGCAAAAGTCTAAGATTAAGCGAGTTGGAACGGTGAAGTAGTGGCCAACTTATGGCCAAATAGAAAGATAAGATCATGGGTAGTTTCATCGGCGTAACGAAGGAGTGGACGGTTCGGCGAAAATCTACAGTAAGAACATGGGCAGTCAGATCGGCGGATGTCTCATATTAGGCGATATGGAACGGCAAAGTATTGGCCAATTTATGGCCAATTAGAAAGATAAGATCATGGGTAGTTGCATCGGCGTAACGAAGGAGTGGACAGTTCGACGGAAATCTAAAGTAAGAACATGGGTAGTAAGATCAGCTAATGCCAAATATTAAGCGAGTTGAAGTGGCGAAGTAGGGGCCAACTTAAGGCCAAATAGAAAGATAAGATCATGGGTAGTTGCATCGGCGTAACGAAGAAGTGGACAGTTTGGCGGAAATCTAAAGTAACAACATGGGCAGTCAGATCGGCGGATGACTCATATTAGGCGAGCTGAAACGGCTATGTAGTGGCCAATTTATGGCCAAGTATAAAGATAGATCATGGGTAGTTCCATCAGCGTAACGAAGGAGCGGACGGTTCGGCGGAAATCTTAAGTAAGAACATGGGTAGTCAGATCGGCTAATGCCAAATATTAAGCGAGTTGGAGTGGCGAAGTAGGGGCCAACTTATGGCCAAAGAGAAATATAAGATAATGGGTAGTTGCATTGGCGTAACGAAGGAGTGGACGGTTCGGCGAAAATCTAAAGTAAGAACATGGGCAGTCAGATCAGCAGATGTCTCATATTAGGCGATTTGGAACGGCGAAGTAGTGGCCAATTTATGGCCAAGTATAAAGATAGATCATGGGTAGTTGCATCAGCGTAACGAAAGATTAGACGGTTCGGCGGAAATCTAAAGTAAAAACATGGGTAGTCAGATCAGCTAATGCCAAATATTAAGCGAGTTGAAGTGGCGAAGTAGGGGCCAACTTAAGGCCAAATAGAAAGATAAGATCATGGGTAGTTGCATCGGCGTAACGAAGAAGTGGACGGTTCGGCGGAAATCTAAAGTAACAACATGGGCAGTCAGATCGGCGGATGACTCATATTAGGCGAGCTGAAACGGCTATGTAGTGGCCAATTTATGGCCAAGTATAAAGATAGATCATGGGTAGTTGCATCAGCGTAACGAAGGAGCGGACGGTTCGGCGGAAATCATAAGTAAGAACATGGGTAGTCAGATCGGCTAATGCCAAATATTAAGCGAGTTGGAGTGGCGAAGTAGGGGCCAACTTATGGCCAAAGAGAAATATAAGATAATGGGTAGTTGCATTGGCGTAACGAAGGAGTGGACAGTTCGGCGAAATCTAAAGTAAGAACATCGGCAGTCAGATCGACAAAAGTCTAAGATTAAGCGAGTTGGAACGGTGAAGTTGTGGCCAACTTATGGCCAAATAGAAAGATAAGATCATGGGTAGTTTCATCGGCGTAACGAAGGAGTGGACAGTTCGGCGAAAATCTAAAGTAAGAACATAGGCAGTCAGATCGGCGGATGTCTCATATTAGGCGATTTGGAACGGCGAAGTAGTGGCCAATTTATGGCCAATTAGAATTATAAGATCATGGGTAGATGCATCGGCATAACGAAGGAGTGGACAGTTCGGCGGAAATCTAAACTAAGAACATGGGCAGTCAGATCGGAAAGAGTCTAAGATTAAGCGAGTTGGAACGGTGAAGTAGTGGCCAACTTATGGCAAAATAGAAAGATAAGATCAATGGTAGTTTCATCGGCGTAACGAAGGAGTGAACGGTTCGGCGGAAATCTAAAGTAAGAACATGGGCAGTCAGATCGGCAAATGTATAATATTAAGCGAATTCGAACGGCGAAGTAGTGGCCAACTTATGGCCAAATAGAAAAATAAGATCATGGGTAGTTGCATCGGCGTAACGAAGGAGTGAACAGTTCGGCGAAAATCTAAAGTAAGAACATGGGCAGTCAGATCGGCAAATGTCTAGGATTAAGCGATTTGGAACGGTGAAGTAGTGGCCAACTTATGGCCAAATAGAAAGATAAGATCATGGGTAGTTTCATCGGCGTAACGAAGGAGTGGACGGTTCGGCGAAAATCTACAGTAAGAACATGGGCAGTCAGATCGGCGGATGTCTCATATTAGGCGATATGGAACGGCAAAGTATTGGCCAATTTATGGCCAATTAGAAAGATAAGATCATGGGTAGTTGCATCGGCGTAACGAAGGAGTGGACAGTTCGACGGAAATCTAAAGTAAGAACATGGGTAGTAAGATCAGCTAATGCCAAATATTAAGCGAGTTGAAGTGGCGAAGTAGGGGCCAACTTAAGGCCAAATAGAAAGATAAGATCATGGGTAGTTGCATCGGCGTAACGAAGAAGTGGACAGTTTGGCGGAAATCTAAAGTAACAACATGGGCAGTCAGATCGGCGGATGACTCATATTAGGCGAGCTGAAACGGCTATGTAGTGGCCAATTTATGGCCAAGTATAAAGATAGATCATGGGTAGTTCCATCAGCGTAACGAAGGAGCGGACGGTTCGGCGGAAATCTTAAGTAAGAACATGGGTAGTCAGATCGGCTAATGCCAAATATTAAGCGAGTTGGAGTGGCGAAGTAGGGGCCAACTTATGGCCAAAGAGAAATATAAGATAATGGGTAGTTGCATTGGCGTAACGAAGGAGTGGACGGTTCGGCGAAAATCTAAAGTAAGAACATGGGCAGTCAGATCAGCAGATGTCTCATATTAGGCGATTTGGAACGGCGAAGTAGTGGCCAATTTATGGCCAAGTATAAAGATAGATCATGGGTAGTTGCATCAGCGTAACGAAAGATTAGACGGTTCGGCGGAAATCTAAAGTAAAAACATGGGTAGTCAGATCAGCTAATGCCAAATATTAAGCGAGTTGAAGTGGCGAAGTAGGGGCCAACTTAAGGCCAAATAGAAAGATAAGATCATGGGTAGTTGCATCGGCGTAACGAAGAAGTGGACGGTTCGGCGGAAATCTAAAGTAACAACATGGGCAGTCAGATCGGCGGATGACTCATATTAGGCGAGCTGAAACGGCTATGTAGTGGCCAATTTATGGCCAAGTATAAAGATAGATCATGGGTAGTTGCATCAGCGTAACGAAGGAGCGGACGGTTCGGCGGAAATCATAAGTAAGAACATGGGTAGTCAGATCGGCTAATGCCAAATATTAAGCGAGTTGGAGTGGCGAAGTAGGGGCCAACTTATGGCCAAAGAGAAATATAAGATAATGGGTAGTTGCATTGGCGTAACGAAGGAGTGGACAGTTCGGCGAAATCTAAAGTAAGAACATCGGCAGTCAGATCGACAAAAGTCTAAGATTAAGCGAGTTGGAACGGTGAAGTTGTGGCCAACTTATGGCCAAATAGAAAGATAAGATCATGGGTAGTTTCATCGGCGTAACGAAGGAGTGGACAGTTCGGCGAAAATCTAAAGTAAGAACATAGGCAGTCAGATTGGCGGATGTCTCATATTAGGCGATTTGGAACGGCGAAGTAGTGGCCAATTTATGGCCAATTAGAATTATAAGATCATGGGTAGATGCATCGGCATAACGAAGGAGTGGACAGTTCGGCGGAAATCTAAACTAAGAACATGGGCAGTCAGATCGGAAAGAGTCTAAGATTAAGCGAGTTGGAACGGTGAAGTAGTGGCCAACTTATGGCAAAATAGAAAGATAAGATCAAGGGTAGTTTCATCGGCGTAACGAAGGAGTGAACGGTTCGGCGGAAATCTAAAGTAAGAACATGGGCAGTCAGATCGGCAAATGTCTAATATTAAGCGAATTCGAACGGCGAAGTAGTGGCCAACTTATGGCCAAATAGAAAAATAAGATCATGGGTAGTTGCATCGGCGTAACGAAGGAGTGAACAGTTCGGCGAAAATCTAAAGTAAGAACATGGGCAGTCAGATCGGCAAATGTCTAGGATTAAGCGATTTGGAACGGTGAAGTAGTGGCCAACTTATGGCCAAATAGAAAGATAAGATCATGGGTAGTTTCATCGGCGTAACGAAGGAGTGGACGGTTCGGCGAAAATCTACAGTAAGAACATGGGCAGTCAGATCGGCGGATGTCTCATATAAGGCGATATGGAACGGCGAAGTAGTGGCCAATTTATGGCCAAATAGAAAGATAAGATCATGGGTAGTTGCATCAGCGTAACGAAGGAGTGGACAGTTCGACGGAAATCTAAAGTAATAATGTTGGCAGTCAGATCGGCGGATGTCTTATATTAAGCAAATTGGAGTGGCGAAGTAAGGGCCAACATATGGCCAAATAGAAAGAAAAGATCATGGGTAGTTACATCGGCGTAACGAAGGAGTGGACGGTTCGGCGAAATCTAAAGTAAGAACATGGGCAGTCAGATCGGCGGATGTCTCATATTAGGCGATTTGGAACGGCGAAGTAGTGGCCAATTTATGGCCAAATAGAAAGATAAGATCATGGGTAGTTTCATCGGCGTAACGAAGGAGTGGATGGTTCAGCGAAAAGCTACAGTAAGAACATGGGCAGTCAGATCGGCGGATGTCTCATATTAGGCGATATGGAACGGCGAAGTAGTGGCCAATTTATGGCCAATTAGAAAGATAAGATCATGGGTAGTTGCATCGGCGTAACGAAGGAGTGGACAGTTCGACGGAAATCTAAAGTAAGAAGATGGGTAGTCAGATCGGCTAATGCCAAATATTAAGCGAGTTGGAGTGGCAAAGTAGGGGCCAACTTATGGCCAAAGAGAAATATAAGATCATGGGTAGTTGCATCGGCGTAACGAAGGAGTGGACAGTTCGGCGGAAATTTAAAGTAAGAACATGGGCAGTCAGATCGGCAAAAGTCTAAGATTAAGCAAGTTAGAACGGTGAAGTAGTGGCCAACTTATGGCCAAATAGAAAGATAAGATCATGGGTAGTTTCATCGGCGTAACGAAGGAGTGGACGGTTCGGCGAAAATCTACAGTAAGAACATGGGCAGTCAGATCGGCGGATGTCTCATATTAGGCGATATGGAACGGCGAAGTAGTGGCCAAATATGGCCAATTAGAAAGATAAGATCATGGGTAGTTGCATCGGCGTAACGAAGGAGTGGACAGTTCGACGGAAATCTAAAGTAAGAACATGGGTAGTAAGATCAGCTAATGCCAAATATTAAGCGAGTTGAAGTGGCGAAGTAGGGGCCAACTTAAGGCCAAATAGAAAGATAAGATCATGGGTAGTTGCATCGGCGTAACGAAGAAGTGGACAGTTTGGCGGAAATCTAAAGTAACAACATGGGCAGTCAGATCGGCGGATGACTCATATTAGGCGAGCTGAAACGGCTATGTAGTGGCCAATTTATGGCCAAGTATAAAGATAGATCATGGGTAGTTGCATCAGCGTAACGAAGGAGCGGACGGTTCGGCGGAAATCTTAAGTAAGAACATGGGTAGTCAGATCGGCTAATGCAAAATATTAAGCGAGTTGGAGTGGCGAAGTAGGGGCCAACTTATGGCCAAAGAGAAATATAAGATAATGGGTAGTTGCATTGGCGTAACGAATGAGTGGACAGTTCGGCGGAAATCTAAAGTAAGAACATGGGCAGTCAGATCGACAAAAGTCTAAGATTAAGCGAGTGGGAACGGTGAAGTAGTGGCCAATTTATGGCCAATTAGAAAGATAAGATCATGGGTAGTTGCATCGGCGTAACGAAGGAGTGAACGGTTCTGCGAAAATCTAAAGTAAGAACATGGGCAGTCAGATCGTCAAAAGTCTAAGATTAAGCGATTTGGAACGGTGAAGTAGTGGCCAACTTATGGCCAAATAGAAAGATAAGATAATGGTAGTTGCATCGGCGTAACGAAGGAGTGGACGGTTCGGCGAAAATCTACAGTAAGAACATGGGCAGTCAGATCGGCGGATGTCTCATATTAGGCGATATGGAACGGCGAAGTAGTGGCCAATTTATGGCCAATTAGAAAGATAAGATCATGGGTAGTTGCATCGGCGTAACGAAGGAGTGGACAGTTCGACGGAAATCTAAAGTAAGAACATGGGTAGTCAGATCAGCTAATGCCAAATATTAAGCGAGTTGAAGTGGCGAAGTAGGGGCCAACTTAAGGCCAAATAGAAAGATAAGATCATGGGTAGTTGCATCGGCGTAACGAAGGAGTGGACGGTTCGGCGAAAATCTAAAGTAAGAACATGGGCAGTCAGATCGGCGGATGTCTCATATTAGGCGATTTGGAACGGCTAAGTAGTGGCCAATTTATGGCCAATTAGAAAGATAAGATCATGGGTAGTTGCATCGGCGTAACGAAGGAGTGGACAGTTCGGCGGAAATCTAAAGTAAGAACATGGGTAGTCAGATCGGCTAATGCCAAATATTAAGCGAGTTGGAGTGGCAAAGTAGGGGCCAACTTATGGCCAAAGAGAAATATAAGATCATGGGTAGTTGCATCGGCGTAACGAAGGAGTGGACAGTTCGGCGGAAATTTAAAGTAAGAACATGGGCAGTCAGATCGGCAAAAGTCTAAGATTAAGCGAGTTGGAACGGTGAAGTAGTGGCCAACTTATGGCCAAATAGAAAGATAAGATCATGGGTAGTTTCATCGGCGTAACGAAGGAGTGGACGGTTCGGCGAAAATCTACAGTAAGAACATGGGCAGTCAGATCGGCGGATGTCTCATATTAGGCGATATGGAACGGCGAAGTAGTGGCCAATTTATGGCCAATTAGAAAGATAAGATCATGGGTAGTTGCATCGGCGTAACGAAGGAGTGGACAGTTCGACGGAAATCTAAAGTAAGAACATGGGTAGTCAGATCAGCTAATGCCAAATATTAAGCGAGTTGAAGTGGCGAAGTAGGGGCCAACTTAAGGCCAAATAGAAAGATAAGATCATGGGTAGTTGAATCGGCGTAACGAAGGAGTGGACGGTTCGGCGAAAATCTAAAGTAAGAACATGGGCAGTCAGATCGGCGGATGTCTCATATTAGGCGATTTGGAACGGCTAAGTAGTGGCCAATTTATGGCCAATTAGAAAGATAAGATCATGGGTAGTTGCATCGGCGTAACGAAGGAGTGGACAGTTCGGCGGAAATCTAAAGTAAGAACATGGGCAGTCAGATCGGCGGATGACTCATATTAGGCGAGCTGAAACGGCTATGTAGTGTCCAATTTATGGCCAAGTATAAAGATAGATCATGGGTAGTTGCATCAGCGTAACGAAGGAGTGGACAGTTCGGCGGAAATCTAAAGTAAGAACATGGGTAGTCAGATCGGCTAATGCCAAATATTAAGCGAGTTGGAGTGGCGAAGTAGGGGCCAACTTATGGCCAAAGAGAAAGAAAAGATCATGGGTAGTTACATCGGCGTAACGAAGGAGTGGACGGTTCGGCGAAAATCTAAAGTAAGAACATGGGCAGTCAGATCGGCGGATGTCTCATATTAGGCGATTTGGAACGGCGAAGTAGTGGCCAATTTATGGCCAAATAGAAAGATAAGATCATGGGTAGTTGCATCGGCGTAACGAAGGAGTGGACGGTTCGGCGAAAAGCTACAGTAAGAACATGGGCAGTCAGATCGGCGGATGTCTCATATTAGGCGATATGGAACGGCGAAGTAGTGGCCAATTTATGGCCAATTAGAAAGATAAGATCATGGGTAGTTGCATCGGCGTAACGAAGGAGTGGACAGTTCGACGGAAATCTAAAGTAAGAACATGGGTAGTCAGATCGGCTAATGCCAAATATTAAGCGAGTTCGAGTGGCAAAGTAGGGGCCAACTTATGGCCAAAGAGAAATATAAGATCATGGGTAGTTGCATCGGCGTAACGAAGGAGTGGACAGTTCGGCGGAAATTTAAAGTAAGAACATGGGCAGTCAGATCGGCAAAAGTCTAAGATTAAGCGAGTTGGAACGGTGAAGTAGTGGCCAACTTATGGCCAAATAGAAAGATAAGATCATGGGTAGTTTCATCGGCGTAACGAAGGAGTGGACGGTTCGGCGAAAATCTACAGTAAGAACATGGGCAGTCAGATCGGCGGATGTCTCATATTAGGCGATATGGAACGGCGAAGTAGTGGCCAATTTATGGCCAATTAGAAAGATAAGATCATGAGTAGTTGCATCGGCGTAACGAAGGAGTGGACAGTTCGACGGAAATCTAAAGTAAGAACATGGGCAGTCAGATCAGCTAATGCCAAATATTAAGCGAGTTGAAGTGGCGAAGTAGGGGCCAACTTAAGGCCAAATAGAAAGATAAGATCATGGGTAGTTGCATCGGCGTAACGAAGGAGTGGACAGTTTGGCGGAAATCTAAAGTAAGAACATGGGCAGTCAGATCGGCGGATGTCTCATATTAGGCGATATGGAACGGCGAAGTAGTGGCCAATTTATGGCCAATTAGAAAGATAAGATCATGGGTAGTTGCATCGGCGTAACGAAGGAGTGGACAGTTATAGGGAAATCTAAAGTAAGAACATGGGTAGTCAGATCAGCTAATGCCAAATATTAAGCGAGTTGAAGTGGCGAAGTAGTGGCCAACTTAAGGCCAAATAGAAAGATAAGATCATGGGTAGTTGCATCGGCGTAACGAAGGAGTGGACAGTTCGGCGGAAATCTAAAGTAAGAACATGGGCAGTCAGATCGGCGGATGACTCATATTAGGCGAGCTGAAACGGCTATGTAGTGTCCAATTTATGGCCAAGTATAAAGATAGATCATGGGTAGTTGCATCAGCGTAACGAAGGAGTGGACAGTTCGGCGGAAATCTAAAGTAAGAACATGGGTAGTCAGATCGGCTAATGCCAAATATTAAGCGAGTTGGAGTGGCAAAGTAGGGGCCAACTTATGGCCAAAGAGAAATATAAGATCATGGGTAGTTGCATCGGCGTAACGAAGGAGTGGACAGTTCGGCGGAAATTTAAAGTAAGAACATGGGCAGTCAGATCGGCAAAAGTCTAAGATTAAGCGAGTTGGAACGGTGAAGTAGTGGCCAACTTATGGCCAAATAGAAAGATAAGATCATGGGTAGTTTCATCGGCGTAACGAAGGAGTGGACGGTTCGGCGAAAATCTACAGTAAGAACATGGGCAGTCAGATCGGCGGATGTCTCATATTAGGCGATATGGAACGGCGAAGTAGTGGCCAATTTATGGCCAAATAGAAAGATAAGATCATGGGTAGTTGCATCGGCGTAACGAAGGAGTGGACAGTTCGACGGAAATCTAAAGTAAGAACATGGGTAGTCAGATCAGCTAATGCCAAATATTAAGCGAGTTGAAGTGGCGAAGTAGGGGCCAACTTAAGGCCAAATAGAAAGATAAGATCATGGGTAGTTGCATCGGCGTAACGAAGAAGTGGACAGTTTGGCGGAAATCTAAAGTAACAACATGGGCAGTCAGATCGGCGGATGACTCATATTAGGCGAGCTGAAACGGCTATGTAGTGGCCAATTTATGGCCAAGTATAAAGATAGATCATGGGTAGTTGCATCAGCGTAACGAAGGAGCGGACGGTTCGGCGGAAATCTTAAGTAAGAACATGGGTAGTCAGATCGGCTAATGCCAAATATTAAGCGAGTTGGAGTGGCAAAGTAGGGGCCAACTTATGGCCAAATAGAAAGATAAGATAATGGGTAGTTGCATTGGCGTAACGAATGAGTGGACAGTTCGGCGGAAATCTAAAGTAAGAACATGGGCAGTCAGATCGACAAAAGTCTAAGATTAAGCGAGTGGGAACGGTGAAGTAGTGGCCAACTTATGGCCAAATAGAAAGATAAGATCATGGGTAGTTTCATCGGCGTAACGAAGGAGTGAACGGTTCGGCGGAAATCTAAAGTAAGAACATGGGCAGTCAGATCGGCGAATGTCTAATATTAAGCGAGTTGGAGTGGCGAAGTAGGGGCCAACTTATGGCCAAAGAGAAATATAAGATCATGGGTAGTTTCATCGGCGTAAAGAAGGAGTGGAATGTTCGGCGAAAATCTAAAGTAAGAACATGGGCAGTCAGATCGGCGGATGTCTCATATTAGGCGATTTGGAACGGCGAAGTAGTGGCCAATTTATGGCCAATTAGAAAGATAAGATCATAGGTAGTTGCATCGGCGTAACGAAGGAGTGAACGGTTCTGCGAAAATCTAAAGTAAGAACATGGGCAGTCAGATCGTCAAAAGTCTAAGATTAAGCGATTTGGAACGGTGAAGTAGTGGCCAACTTATGGCCAAATAGAAAGATAAGATCATGGGTAGTTTCATCGGCGTAACGAAGGAGTGAACGGTTCGGCGGAAATCTAAAGTAAGAACATGGCCAGTCAGATCGGCGAATGTCTAATATTAAGCGAATTAGAACGGCGAAGTAGTGGCCAACTTATGGCCAAATAGAAAGATAAGATCATGGGTAGTTGCATCGGCGTAACGAAGGAGTGGACAGTTCAACGGAAATCTAAAGTAAGAATGTTGGCAGTCAGATCGGCGGATGTCTTATATTAAGCAAGTTGGAGTGGCGAAGTAAGGGCCAACATATGGCCAAATAGAAATAAAAGATCATGGGTAGTTGCATCGGCGTAACGAAGGAGTGGACGGTTCGGCGAAAATCTAAAGTAAGAACATGGGCAGTCAGATCGGCGGATGTCTCATATTAGGCGATTTGGAACGGCTAAGTAGTGGCCAATTTATGGCCAATTAGAAAGATAAGATCATGGGTAGTTGCATCGGCGTAACGAAGGAGTGGACAGTTCGGCGGAAATCTAAAGTAAGAACATGGGCAGTCAGATCGGCGGATGACTCATATTAGGCGAGCTGAAACGGCTATGTAGTGTCCAATTTATGGCCAAGTATAAAGATTGATCATGGGTAGTTGCATCAGCGTAACGAAGGAGTGGACAGTTCGGCGGAAATCTAAAGTAAGAACATGGGTAGTCAGATCGGCTAATGCCAAATATTAAGCGAGTTGGAGTGGCGAAGTAGGGGCCAACTTATGGCCAAAGAGAAATATAAGATCATGGGTAGTTGCATCGGCGTAACGAAGGAGTGGACAGTTCCGCGGAAATCTAAAGTAAGAACATGGGCAGTCAGATCGGCAAAAGTCTAAGATTAAGCGAGTTGGAACGGTGAAGTAGTGGCCAACTTATGGCCAAATAGAAAGATAAGATCATGGGTAGTTGCATCGGCGTAACGAAGGAGTGGACGGTTCGGCGAAAATCTAAAGTAAGAATATGGGCAGTCAGATCGGCGGATGTTTCATATTAGGCGAGTTGGAACGGCGTAGTAGTGGCCAATTTATGGCCAAATATAAAGATAGATTATGGGTAGTTGCATCGGCGTAACGAAGGAGTGGACGGTTCGGCGGAAATCTAAAGTAAGAACATGGGTAGTAAGATCGGCGGATGACTCATATTAGGCGAGCTGAAACGGCTATGTAGTGGCCAATTGATGGCCAAGTATAAAGATAGAGTGTGCGGCCAAACGAACCAATGATGGGGTAAAATATGTGTGTTGTCATGAATGAAGAGTGTGTGTATTCATGAATGAAAAGTGTGTGTTGCCATGAAAATTACGGACCAATGACGGAGTTTTGACTGCCCATGATGTCGGGGGAGGAGAGTGTGTCGCCATAAACAGTACGGACCAGTGACGGACTCTTGACTGCCCATGATCTCGGGTAAGGAAAATGTGTGGCCAAATGCTCGGTGACGGAGTCTTGACTGCCCATGACCTTGGGGAGGAGAATGTGTGGCCATAAACAGTACGGATCTTTGACGGGGTCTTGACTGCCCATGATCTCGGGGGAGGAGAATGTACGGCCAATAATAGCACGGACCAGTGATTGTGTGGCCACAAACAGTTAAGACCAGTGACGGAGTATTAACAGCCCATGAACTCGGGGTAGGACAATATGTGGCGAAATAGCCCGGTGACGGAGTTTTGACTGCCCATGATTGCAGTGGAAGAGTGTGTGTGTCCATAAACAGTACGGCCCCTTTTACAGCCCATGATCGCAGTGGAAGAGTGTGTGTGGCCATAAACAGTACGGACTAGTGAGAGAGTCTTGACTGCCCACGACCTTGGGGAGAAGAATGTGTGGCCATAATCAGTACGGCCCTTTGACGGAGTCTTCACTGCCCATGATCGCAGTGCAAGAGTATGTGTCGCCATAAACAATACGACCAGTGACGGAGTCTTGAATGCCCATGATCTCGGGGAGGAGAAATTGTGGCCATATGGCCCATGTGACGGATTCGTGACTGCCCATGAGAGGCCATAAACAGTACTGCCCATTGACAGAGTATTGACTGTCCATGATCGCAGGGGAAGAGTGTGTGTCGCCATAAACAGTACGAACCAATGACGGAGTCTTGACTGCTCATGATCGTTGCAGTGGTTTCTTCCTAAAAAAACAAACAATTCTGGCTACTAAACCTAAAGCAATACATTAAACTAAGTATAAACAAAAAATATAACTAATAATTAAACATTAGGGTGACTAAACCTCTTTAAGGTGCTTTAAATTAATTTAGTCACTAACAAAAAAAGATACACACAGACAAGACATGACCATTAGTCGCCTCTTACGACATGCCATTAGGTCAAGACAGTGGGTCTATTCTAGCACCTAGCTCTAGCTAAGACCCCGAAACCCACACGGGGGAAAAGGGGCTAACACATAAGACTAATAACACATTAACAAGGGCAAAGCAATGTATGAAAAACAAAACAATAGAAAACAAACGAAAGAATTATATAGTAGGTCAAAAGGTATAGGAGCTTAGCAATGTTTGTCAAAAATATATATTTTGTAGACGGAGTATGTGTAGCCATAAACGATATGGCCCAGTGATGAAGTATGGACTGCCCATGATCTTGCGGATGGAGAATGTGTGGCCCAGTGATGAAGTATTGACTGCCCATGATATATATATATATATATATATATGCTAAATGGATGAGTCTGATAAAAAAAATAATAAAGTTGCTGCGGAGGATAATAGTTTCTAACAGAGTCTTCGCTGCCCATGATCTTGCGGATGGAGAATGTATGGCCATAAACACTATGGTCCAGTGATGAAGTATTGACTGCCCATGATATATATATATATATATATGCTAAATGGATGAGTATGATAAAAAAAATAATAAAGTCGCTGCGGAGGATAATAGTTTCTAACAGAGTCTTCGCTGCCCATGATCTTGCGGATGGAGAATGTATGGCCATAAACACTATGGTCCAGTGATGAAGATAACAGTAACAGGAAAAAGAAAAAGAGGCAGACAGAGAAAGTGATGGGAGGACAACATAAAAGAATAGACGAGTCTTGCCATTGAAAGAGGATCTCACTAAGGCAAAAGACAGAGAAGAATGGAGAAGAACGGTCGACGAACTTTGCATGGTGCCTTAACTTTCCAACAGACTAAGAGATAGGTAAAGTAACGGTAAAAGATATATATGGTCAACGGATGAGTCTAATAAGAAAAATAATAAAGTCACTACGGCGGATAATAGTTTCTAACACAGTCTTGACTACCCATGATCTTGCGGACGGAGTATGTGACTAAACCTCTTTAAGGTGCTTTAAATTAATTTAATCACAAAATTTAATCGCAAACAAAAAAAGACACACACAGACAAGACATGACCATTAGTCGCCTCTTACGACATGCCATTAGGTCAAGACAGTGGGTCTATTCTAGCACCTAGCTCTAGCTAAGACCCCGAAACCCACACGGGGGAAAAGGGGCTAACACATAAGACTAATAACACATTAACAAGGGCAAAGCAATGTATGAAAAACAAAACAATAGAAAACAAACGAAAGAATTATATAGTAGGTCAAAAGGTATAGGAGCTTAGCAATGTTTGTCAAAAATATATATTTTGTAGACAGAGTATGTGTAGCCATAAACGATATGGCCCAGTGATGAAGTATGGACTGCTCAGGATAAATATATAAGTACAGGTAAAAGAAGAAAAGGCAGACAGAGAAAGCGATGGGAGGACCACATAAAAGAATGGACGGGCCAACACAATTGAAAGAGGTTCTAAGAAAGACGGTCGACATATACGGCATGGTGCCCCAACGGTCCAACAGTCTAAGGGATAAATAAAGAAAGGTAAAAGATATATATATATTGCGGATGGAGAATGTGTGGCCACAAACATTATGGCCCAATTATGAAGTATTGACTGCCCATTGATGTATATGGCCAATGGAGGAAATTTTTAAATAAGAAAAAATTAAGTCCCTTCAACGGAAAATAGTTTCTAACGGAGTCTTGACTGCCCATGATCTTGCGGATGGAGAATGTGTGGCCATAAACATTATAGCCCAGTGATGAAGTATTGACTGCCCATGATATATATATATATATATATGCTAAATGGATGAGTATAATAAAAAAAATAATAAAGTCGCTGCGGAGGATAATAGTTTCTAACAGAGTCTTCGCTGCCCATGATCTTGCGGATGGAGAATGTATGGCCATAAACACTATGGTCCAGTGATGAAGTATTGACTGCCCATGATATATATATATATATATATATATGCTAAATGGAGGAGTCTGATAAAAAAAAATAATAAAGTCGCTGCGGAGGATAATAGTTTCTAACAGAGTCTTCGCTGCCCATGATCTTGCGGATGGAGAATGTATGGCCATAAACACTATGGTCCAGTGATGAAGATAACAGTAACAGGAAAAAGAAAAAGAGGCAGACAGAGAAAGTGATGGGAGGACAACATAAAAGAATAGACGAGTCTTGCCATTGAAAGAGGATCTCACTAAGGCAAAAGACAGAGAAGAATGGAGAAGAACGGTCGACGAACTTTGCATGGTGCCTTAACTTTCCAACAGACTAAGAGATAGGTAAAGTAACGGTAAAAATATATATGGTCAACGGATGAGTCTAATAAGAAAAATAATAAAGTCACTACGGCGGATAATAGTTTCTAACACAGTCTTGACTACCCATGATCTTGCGGACGGAGTATGTGACTAAACCTCTTTAAGGTGCTTTAAATTAATTTAATCACAAAATTTAATCGCAAACAAAAAAAGACACACACAGACAAGACATGACCATTAGTCGCCTCTTACGACATGCCATTAGGTCAAGACAGTGGGTCTATTCTAGCACCTAGCTCTAGCTAAGACCCCGAAACCCACACGGGGGAAAAGGGGCTAACACATAAGACTAATAACACATTAACAAGGGCAAAGCAATGTATGAAAAACAAAACAATAGAAAACAAACGAAAGAATTATATAGTAGGTCAAAAGGTATAGGAGCTTAGCAATGTTTGTCAAAAATATATATTTTGTAGACGGAGTATGTGTAGCCATAAACGATATGGCCCAGTGATGAAGTATGGACTGCCCATGATCTTGCGGATGGAGAATGTGTGGCCCAGTGATGAAGTATTGACTGCCCATAATATATATATATATATATATATATGCTAAATGGATGAGTCTGATAAAAAAAAATTAAAAAGTCGCTGCGGAGGATAATAGTTTCTAACAGAGTCTTCGCTGCCCATGATTTTGCGGATGGAGAATGTATGGCCATAAACACTATGGTCCAGTGATGAAGATAACAGTAACAGGAAAAAGAAAAAGAGGCAGACAGAGAAAGTGATGGGAGGACAACATAAAAGAATAGACGAGTCTTGCCATTGAAAGAGGATCTCACTAAGGCAAAAGACAGAGAAGAATGGAGAAGAACGGTCGACGAACTTTGCATGGTGCCTTAACTTTCCAACAGACTAAGAGATAGGTAAAGTAACGGTAAAAGATATATATGGTCAACGGATGAGTCTAATAAGAAAAATAATAAAGTCACTACGGCGGATAATAGTTTCTAACACAGTCTTGACTACCCATGATCTTGCGGACGGAGTATGTGACTAAACCTCTTTAAGGTGCTTTAAATTAATTTAATCACAAAATTTAATCGCAAACAAAAAAAGACACACACAGACAAGACATGACCATTAGTCGCCTCTTACGACATGCCATTAGGTCAAGACAGTGGGTCTATTCTAGCACCTAGCTCTAGCTAAGACCCCGAAACCCACACGGGGGAAAAGGGGCTAACACATAAGACTAATAACACATTAACAAGGGCAAAGCAATGTATGAAAAACAAAACAATAGAAAACAAACGAAAGAATTATATAGTAGGTCAAAAGGTATAGGAGCTTAGCAATGTTTGTCAAAAATATATATTTTGTAGACGGAGTATGTGTAGCCATAAACGATATGGCCCAGTGATGAAGTATGGACTGCCCATGATCTTGCGGATGGAGAATGTGTGGCCCAGTGATGAAGTATTGACTGCCCATGATATATATATATATATATATATATGCTAAATGGATGAGTCTGATAAAAAAAATAATAAAGTTGCTGCGGAGGATAATAGTTTCTAACAGAGTCTTCGCTGCCCATGATCTTGCGGATGGAGAATGTATGGCCATAAACACTATGGTCCAGTGATGAAGTATTGACTGCCCATGATATATATATATATATATATGCTAAATGGATGAGTATGATAAAAAAAATAATAAAGTCGCTGCGGAGGATAATAGTTTCTAACAGAGTCTTCGCTGCCCATGATCTTGCGGATGGAGAATGTATGGCCATAAACACTATGGTCCAGTGATGAAGATAACAGTAACAGGAAAAAGAAAAAGAGGCAGACAGAGAAAGTGATGGGAGGACAACATAAAAGAATAGACGAGTCTTGCCATTGAAAGAGGATCTCACTAAGGCAAAAGACAGAGAAGAATGGAGAAGAACGGTCGACGAACTTTGCATGGTGCCTTAACTTTCCAACAGACTAAGAGATAGGTAAAGTAACGGTAAAAGATATATATGGTCAACGGATGAGTCTAATAAGAAAAATAATAAAGTCACTACGGCGGATAATAGTTTCTAACACAGTCTTGACTACCCATGATCTTGCGGACGGAGTATGTGACTAAACCTCTTTAAGGTGCTTTAAATTAATTTAATCACAAAATTTAATCGCAAACAAAAAAAGACACACACAGACAAGACATGACCATTAGTCGCCTCTTACGACATGCCATTAGGTCAAGACAGTGGGTCTATTCTAGCACCTAGCTCTAGCTAAGACCCCGAAACCCACACGGGGGAAAAGGGGCTAACACATAAGACTAATAACACATTAACAAGGGCAAAGCAATGTATGAAAAACAAAACAATAGAAAACAAACGAAAGAATTATATAGTAGGTCAAAAGGTATAGGAGCTTAGCAATGTTTGTCAAAAATATATATTTTGTAGACAGAGTATGTGTAGCCATAAACGATATGGCCCAGTGATGAAGTATGGACTGCTCAGGATAAATATATAAGTACAGGTAAAAGAAGAAAAGGCAGACAGAGAAAGCGATGGGAGGACCACATAAAAGAATGGACGGGCCAACACAATTGAAAGAGGTTCTAAGAAAGACGGTCGACATATACGGCATGGTGCCCCAACGGTCCAACAGTCTAAGGGATAAATAAAGAAAGGTAAAAGATATATATATATTGCGGATGGAGAATGTGTGGCCACAAACATTATGGCCCAATTATGAAGTATTGACTGCCCATTGATGTATATGGCCAATGGAGGAAATTTTTAAATAAGAAAAAATTAAGTCCCTTCAACGGAAAATAGTTTCTAACGGAGTCTTGACTGCCCATGATCTTGCGGATGGAGAATGTGTGGCCATAAACATTATAGCCCAGTGATGAAGTATTGACTGCCCATGATATATATATATATATATATGCTAAATGGATGAGTATAATAAAAAAAATAATAAAGTCGCTGCGGAGGATAATAGTTTCTAACAGAGTCTTCGCTGCCCATGATCTTGCGGATGGAGAATGTATGGCCATAAACACTATGGTCCAGTGATGAAGTATTGACTGCCCATGATATATATATATATATATATATATGCTAAATGGAGGAGTCTGATAAAAAAAAATAATAAAGTCGCTGCGGAGGATAATAGTTTCTAACAGAGTCTTCGCTGCCCATGATCTTGCGGATGGAGAATGTATGGCCATAAACACTATGGTCCAGTGATGAAGATAACAGTAACAGGAAAAAGAAAAAGAGGCAGACAGAGAAAGTGATGGGAGGACAACATAAAAGAATAGACGAGTCTTGCCATTGAAAGAGGATCTCACTAAGGCAAAAGACAGAGAAGAATGGAGAAGAACGGTCGACGAACTTTGCATGGTGCCTTAACTTTCCAACAGACTAAGAGATAGGTAAAGTAACGGTAAAAATATATATGGTCAACGGATGAGTCTAATAAGAAAAATAATAAAGTCACTACGGCGGATAATAGTTTCTAACACAGTCTTGACTACCCATGATCTTGCGGACGGAGTATGTGACTAAACCTCTTTAAGGTGCTTTAAATTAATTTAATCACAAAATTTAATCGCAAACAAAAAAAGACACACACAGACAAGACATGACCATTAGTCGCCTCTTACGACATGCCATTAGGTCAAGACAGTGGGTCTATTCTAGCACCTAGCTCTAGCTAAGACCCCGAAACCCACACGGGGGAAAAGGGGCTAACACATAAGACTAATAACACATTAACAAGGGCAAAGCAATGTATGAAAAACAAAACAATAGAAAACAAACGAAAGAATTATATAGTAGGTCAAAAGGTATAGGAGCTTAGCAATGTTTGTCAAAAATATATATTTTGTAGACGGAGTATGTGTAGCCATAAACGATATGGCCCAGTGATGAAGTATGGACTGCCCATGATCTTGCGGATGGAGAATGTGTGGCCCAGTGATGAAGTATTGACTGCCCATAATATATATATATATATATATATATGCTAAATGGATGAGTCTGATAAAAAAAAATTAAAAAGTCGCTGCGGAGGATAATAGTTTCTAACAGAGTCTTCGCTGCCCATGATTTTGCGGATGGAGAATGTATGGCCATAAACACTATGGTCCAGTGATGAAGATAACAGTAACAGGAAAAAGAAAAAGAGGCAGACAGAGAAAGTGATGGGAGGACAACATAAAAGAATAGACGAGTCTTGCCATTGAAAGAGGATCTCACTAAGGCAAAAGACAGAGAAGAATGGAGAAGAACGGTCGACGAACTTTGCATGGTGCCTTAACTTTCCAACAGACTAAGAGATAGGTAAAGTAACGGTAAAAGATATATATGGTCAACGGATGAGTCTAATAAGAAAAATAATAAAGTCACTACGGCGGATAATAGTTTCTAACACAGTCTTGACTACCCATGATCTTGCGGACGGAGTATGTGACTAAACCTCTTTAAGGTGCTTTAAATTAATTTAATCACAAAATTTAATCGCAAACAAAAAAAGACACACACAGACAAGACATGACCATTAGTCGCCTCTTACGACATGCCATTAGGTCAAGACAGTGGGTCTATTCTAGCACCTAGCTCTAGCTAAGACCCCGAAACCCACACGGGGGAAAAGGGGCTAACACATAAGACTAATAACACATTAACAAGGGCAAAGCAATGTATGAAAAACAAAACAATAGAAAACAAACGAAAGAATTATATAGTAGGTCAAAAGGTATAGGAGCTTAGCAATGTTTGTCAAAAATATATATTTTGTAGACGGAGTATGTGTAGCCATAAACGATATGGCCCAGTGATGAAGTATGGACTGCCCATGATCTTGCGGATGGAGAATGTGTGGCCCAGTGATGAAGTATTGACTGCCCATGATATATATATATATATATATATATGCTAAATGGATGAGTCTGATAAAAAAAATAATAAAGTTGCTGCGGAGGATAATAGTTTCTAACAGAGTCTTCGCTGCCCATGATCTTGCGGATGGAGAATGTATGGCCATAAACACTATGGTCCAGTGATGAAGTATTGACTGCCCATGATATATATATATATATATATGCTAAATGGATGAGTATGATAAAAAAAATAATAAAGTCGCTGCGGAGGATAATAGTTTCTAACAGAGTCTTCGCTGCCCATGATCTTGCGGATGGAGAATGTATGGCCATAAACACTATGGTCCAGTGATGAAGATAACAGTAACAGGAAAAAGAAAAAGAGGCAGACAGAGAAAGTGATGGGAGGACAACATAAAAGAATAGACGAGTCTTGCCATTGAAAGAGGATCTCACTAAGGCAAAAGACAGAGAAGAATGGAGAAGAACGGTCGACGAACTTTGCATGGTGCCTTAACTTTCCAACAGACTAAGAGATAGGTAAAGTAACGGTAAAAGATATATATGGTCAACGGATGAGTCTAATAAGAAAAATAATAAAGTCACTACGGCGGATAATAGTTTCTAACACAGTCTTGACTACCCATGATCTTGCGGACGGAGTATGTGACTAAACCTCTTTAAGGTGCTTTAAATTAATTTAATCACAAAATTTAATCGCAAACAAAAAAAGACACACACAGACAAGACATGACCATTAGTCGCCTCTTACGACATGCCATTAGGTCAAGACAGTGGGTCTATTCTAGCACCTAGCTCTAGCTAAGACCCCGAAACCCACACGGGGGAAAAGGGGCTAACACATAAGACTAATAACACATTAACAAGGGCAAAGCAATGTATGAAAAACAAAACAATAGAAAACAAACGAAAGAATTATATAGTAGGTCAAAAGGTATAGGAGCTTAGCAATGTTTGTCAAAAATATATATTTTGTAGACAGAGTATGTGTAGCCATAAACGATATGGCCCAGTGATGAAGTATGGACTGCTCAGGATAAATATATAAGTACAGGTAAAAGAAGAAAAGGCAGACAGAGAAAGCGATGGGAGGAACACATAAAAGAATGGACGGGCCTACACAATTGAAAGAGGTTCTAAGGAACAGAGAAGAATGGACAAAGACGGTTGACTTATATGGCATGGTGCCCCAACGGTCCAACAGTCTAAGGGATAAATAAAGAAAGGTAAAAGATATGTATATATATATGGTCAACAGATGCGTCTTTAAAAAAAAAAAGAATAAAGTCCCTTCGGCGGAAAATAATTTCAAACATAGTCTTGACTGCCCATGATCTTGCGAACGGAGTATGTGTGGCCATAAACATTATGGCCCATTTATGAAGTATTGACTGCCCATGATATATATTATATATATATATATGGTAAACGGATAATTCTGATAAGAAAAATAAAGTCGCTGCGGAGGATAATAGTTTCTAATAGAGTCTTTGCTGCCCATGATCTTGCGGATGGAGTATGTGTGGATATAGACTAGTATATTACAGAATATAGCGACAGATTTTCCATTTTGAATTTATAATGTAGACATAAAAACACTTTTAGAGTGTCTACAAAAAAATGATAAAAATATAGGTCTGTGATACTGATATAGATTTAGAAAACTTACTTGACTTATTCCTGGGTGCCTTCCTTCTTTTGTACTGAATCTGCTAATTCTTCTCCCTTGGCATATGCATATGTCATTCCAGTATCCTCAGCTTCGCTGATCTGACATCTTTCAGGTTTGTTTGAACTTGTCCACTTTCCATTTTCTAAGCCGATATCAAATAAAGTGCCTGCTTTGCAATATTGGTAGATCTAGTAGTTTTCCAGAGTTTTCTATCCAGCTCCATTTTTGCTTTAAAATATATCTTTGGGTGTGTTTTTTTTGTTTTGTTCTCTCCTTTGTAGTTGATAGTAGATGATATCTTTTCGAATGTCCAGAGTAGGGAACAGTTGATGAAGGCCTGCAATATTTTCATGTTTTTGTAACTCTCCATGTCTTGGAACTTTATAGAAGAACCGAATTAATGTTCATGTTAAAGATCAAGATCTTAATTTGTAAAAACAGTACTTTAGAGTGCCAGATAGTTTGAAGAGTGTTAAAGGCAAATCTAGCTTTAGTAATGCCATTTCTTATATCATGATCAGTTCCACCGTTTTTGCTAATCATACTTCCCAGGGGTAACATTTATGGTATAGAGGATGTATCCCCCAGTAGTATGATTGGGATTCACATAACCTCAGTTTTCTTTTTATTGATTCAGAAAATCTTGTCAGTTTGGCTTGGTTGTTTTGTTGCATATGAAAGAAGAGGCAGATGTCATCAGCAACATCCAAGTCTTCTACATCTTCTTATCTTATATATTACAGATGTTACTTTATGTTGTGTTGGGGTTAATGGTATGCCATTTTTGTTCTTGTTCCCAAATCTTGCACATTAGCAAATGTAGCAATTCATCTGATGTTTAGGGTCTGCTTTTATATATACCACCTGGGCCTGCTGCCTTTCCGCTTTTTATGGCCTTGATGATTTCCACTTTAGTAGAAGCCCTGCATTAAAAGAGCAAAATTAATTTCATTTCAATTATATACAATGAAACATTTACAAATTAATAGGACAATAAAACAAAAACAAAGGCAATGTTTCATTTGTCAACAAAACATACACAAAGGCAATGTAAGCTTATCAAAGGAAAAAAAAATCATAGATAACAAGCTTCATAACAGTCAAATAAAAACAAATGACTAACATTTAGCGAGCCTAAATAGCATTAATTGTTTACCTTTGGATGTTATGACAAAATATTTACTTTATTCAATGTCAGTTTTCTATGGTCACGAAGAAGAAAACACTTACCTAAAATATTGTGTTAATTAGATCTATATTTATATTCTATTATCTATAGTAGTTTATTTAATTCGGAGATTAAATGAATTCGGACATTCGCTGTTTTTGTGGTCATTAAATAATTATTTTAATATTCATCATAAAACTAGTGTGCTGTCCATTTTCCAATGATTCTAACCCAATTTCCTTCCATTTAGCTGTCTTTTTATGTAAGAAAAACGAATTTCTACAAAATATCATCTGTATTAGAAATTTATTAAATTAATAAACAAAAAACACAAACATTCAACACACATTATGCAAACATAAAATAAGTCTAAAAGTCTGTGTAGAAGTCACTATCCCAGTGAACTAATTTTGGTAGAATAAGTGTGTTCATATTTTTATTTTTTGTGTTCGTGTTTATGCATAATTTGAAAACATCTTAATGATTTAATGTGAGGGGCTATGCCTGGGGATCTTAAAATTTAGTTAATGTCAATATAGAATTAAAATCTGAGTTTATTGATGCCTAAATATAGAGACTGTCCAAAATAAATTAAATGGTGTCCGGAATCAAATAATGTGGGTCAAATTTGTCCGAATAAAATGAAAACACACTGCCTCTATGACCTTAAATATAATAAATACTTGGCTTGGCTTGGCTACCTAGAAGGGGGCTCAAGGTTCGACACCCGACTCGGGCAGAGTTGTGTTTACTGAGCGCCCAAAGGCAGCACAGAAAACCAACTCCTAGATACCCCCTCCCCCCACCGGTCCACAAATGAGATTGGACAAAAAGTGCTCTGAGCATGCTATAAGCATGAAAGTAGCGCTATATAAAAGCTATAATAATAAATATAGGTTAGGGGTACAAATTTAAGTAGTCATCCTTATTCTCATTTAACTATTAAAGAAGATTTTGATACTTTATTTTCTTTTCTATGTCGAACCATTGTAAAATAATGCACTGTCAAAGTCAAACTTTCAAATTTGGGCCTATAGGTGTCAGAATAGCATAAACTACTCTATTGTCTCTATATTAGATCTATAAATAAATTAAAATAATAAATAATAATTAAATCATAAATGAATAAATGGTCACGAAGAAGAAAAAACTTCTTTATATGACACTGACTTATGTCTTATTCAACTTATTCAATTATTGACTTAGTCCTTAGTTAGACAGTAATACTAATAGACTTGTCTTACCTAATAATATATTTTGTGTTAATTATAATTAAATAAATACCAATGATCGTGCTCCTTCTGTTGAATTTGAATAATTTCGTGCAGCTATCACACACAATTAAGCAGTTGCAGAGACAATCAACATAATCATGTCACAAGGATAATTACCACAGATGGCACCTTGTGAACTAAGTTCACAACTAGAGTTACATTTTGGATAGAAGACGAAAGCAATACGATTGGTTGGTTAAGTGTAAACATAAACATTAGACTCGGAAGAGTGTTGTACTGAAGCGAAAATAGTCCTCTATTTTTAGGTCCATACAAATAATAATTCAGGATCGCCGCTACCTATTGTGAAATATAGATCTAGCCTTTTGTGTTTAAAACACGTTTTTAATTATATATTGTATACAGTAGAACTATCATTCAATTTAGTTTAAAATGGTATAATGGTTGAATTTGTAAGTCAGGTCTGGTGACGGTTGGTTAAGGGTCTCTTTATAGTGCTCTACCCATCTTGCATCCTGTTCTTCTTTCGTTAGCAAAGTTTTGCCTTGTTAATCTTTTATTGGTGCTCCGTGTCCACTCATTGGAATTGTGCTGTAATATTGCAGTCCACATTAAATGGCCGGGGTCATGTAGCTCATTTTGGTTGGCGTTTCAGACGGAGCTTACATTTGCCACTCACAATGTGGTGGTCTGAGCCAATATCAGCTCCTCTTTGGGACCACATGTCTAATAGAGATGACCTCCATCGTTTGGTATTTGAAATTTGTGGGTTTTTGGCACATCGGCACAATTTAGGCCATGTAATTTGAAATGCAAATATAATCTATTTTGTTAGAAGTTTCTTCATTTGGTGATCGCCATGCTTAAAATATGTGTTCCCAATTAAAAATCTGTTGGATGCTCAGAGAGAAATCAAGCACTCACCATTATTATATTTTCTGCAGAGCCATTTGGTCCCATTGCGTATTCAAAGCCAGTTCGGTTGGGATTGATTTTGCCGTTAAAATCTCCCATCAGTAAAATTAGGTCTTGGATGGGCGGGCGTTTCATCAAGTGTGGTTTGAAGTAAATCATAATAGTTATCCTTGATGCTATCTTCTGCATATGCTTGGATGGCAGTGATTTGATTTAGTTTGCTTGGAGTCAAGCTGTAATAATGCGGTCACATAGACTTATTGGCCTCTAAGCAATTAGCGCTTAAGCTAATGACGATGCCTACACCACCAACGTGTTCCGAATCGTGTTATGAGTATATTGTGGTCTTGCCATCATTTGTTATTTGTCCACCTGATGTGCACCGCATCTAACAGATTCCAAGGATGTCCAGCCACTAGGTGTCAAACTCTTTTAAAAGTTGGGCCAGTTTACCGCATTAGTTCAGGGTTCTTAAGTTCCATTTGCAAATAAGGGTCGATTTCTTTGCATTGAAGGGCTTGCCATGTATCGGGCATTGGACGTCCTGTTGGTTTGGTCCAACACCATCATAGGGGGTTAGCCACTCTCGTGGCATGTAGTTAAAAGTTTGCCGTTTCTGTAACAATTAAAGTTTTACAAGATAGCCCCACGCCCTCCTTTCTCACTCACAGCTTTTAAAATGTCAGAGCAAAAACAAAAAAAGAACACAACGCTTATCTGGAGCCCCGACAAAAGCTTAGAAAAATCGAAAAAAAAAATTGAAAGGATAATTTAATACATTTGTTTAGCCTCAAAAATGACTAAAAGCGAAAAGCCGGATGACAACGACGGCGCAAATGTACCCAGTGGCTTGTTTAGCGACTTAGTCTATCGACTACTCGAGTAAAATAATTCAGTGAAAGCCAGAGATCTATAATTCTATAAGAGATGTGTAAGGAAAAGGATAAAAAAAAATATCATCACAAACTAGTTCATCTGAAAATAAAACTTTGACAGTCAAGACAATTTATATCAAACGATCCTAGTGGCCTGGTCGTGATATTCATATTCTAATTCAAAATTGTCCCCAACATACCAGCAATATACTTGTTATGAGCAGATGAGACTCTTAATCTTTTCCCAACAGACTCACCTATTATGAAGACTTTAATCTTGATCAACAAAAAACAATATGTCAATTACAACCTCGTTTACATAACTCCATCAGTCCACATTCACACTATGCTGCGAACATAACGATACTAGTTCCACATAATACATTTCCCACATGTTATCCTTTGGACGTTCACTGAACTTTGAAAAAGTTACATCGTCAATGGCTTTTGTTTTCCGAGTCACTTTGTTCTGCGATCCTATAATCAATTTCGGTTGTTTTTAGAGATATAATATATATTTTGAAAAGGACATAACAGATACAAAAGCAGTAAATAATCGGGATATACCAAGTGTGAAAAGACAAGAATATAATGCCAATCATATAAAAAAAAAATTAATGTCAGAACTAATACTTTTGTAAAGCCAAAAAAAAATTAGATTCAAAGCAATAAAGAATGTATAATTTTGAAAAGCAAAGCTAGTAATCTGTTATACAACAATTAATTTTTCAAGTGGAGGGTGCCTGACTTGTAAATAAGTTTATTCCTAATCTGCAGACGGGTCGGCCTAGTCTTGAGTTTTAAAGAATCAGTAGACCTAATTAAACATTTGCGCACCATCTTATTGTAGATTTTGTTTTTTAACTATGAATTGAGAAGTAATTGTGTTTTAAGTGCTTAATAATTGTTTACACTTTAATTGCGTAGAGCGGTGTAGATACCTTTTACTTTGTTGTTTATTTCCATTGTTATTTATTTTGCTGGTGACCTCCAGCTGTTTCGTTCTGAGGCCGCATGCAACCAGGTGCTCTCTTCTATGTCAGCTAAGGCAAGTTGGCGCCTAAGCTGCTCTTTAAAGCGTTTACTGTCGGACCTTAAGAATACGCGGATACACATTTGGAAAAGAAAATCTTAATCGAGCATAGGCGGACAATGAATGTGCTTGCCCTGAATGTGGCAAAATATGTAGTTCACAACTGGGGCTGCGTATCCACGGGAATACTGCATTTCTCATTAATTTTTGGACTCAAATTCAAGTCTTATTATTATTATTTTTTTGCTGGTGAATTATTACCATGTGTTCATGCTTCGGTGTCTACTGTCCAATACCAAAACAAAGGAAATGGTCATAACACAGCTTCTCCATGCCTTACTTGCTCACACTGAACATGATATCTAGCAAGCGGTCAACGAGTTCGCGTACGCTGCAGCCTCTTTTGATTTAACTATTAACCTCGGTAAAAAGCTTGGGGTTAGGGCGTGGTGACGGAAGGCAGAGATCTGAATGGAGGGATGTGTTGAAGCAGGCCATATCCCTCAATGGGCTGTAGCACCCTGGGATGGATGGATGGCAAAAGCCGGTATGAACTTCTTATAGTCCGACACTCTGGCTGGGCAGGACAAGTATCCCATATGGCGTAAGAACTTAAGCCAAAGGCAAAGTGGTCGGCGTAACACAGGTGCCCCACGGAAACGTTTCTTTAGAAAAATAACGCAATGTTTTAAGTCTTTTAAGAACAAATGCGCCATTTTACAATGTTACAAAGTGCCTGTTTACCCTATAACGTAGAGATTGGCATCACTTGATATTTCGTACTAAAGCCATAATGAATATGTGAGCTTGCGCTCCTAGATCTAATTTAATTTATATTATTTACATAGGCCAGGGCTATGATGTTTGTTATTTAGTGTCCTTTTTTATTTTTATAGTTCAGTGCTGATTATTTTGTAGTTTCCGCTATTTATAACTTTCTGCTAGTTTTAGTCTTTTTCTGTTATTTGTGTTTTACCCGTAGAGGAAAAGTAGTTTTTAAAATAGTTAACTAGCCTTGGAGCTGTGGATGTTATTTTCTATTTTTTGTCCCAGGTTAGTTCTGCTTATTTTTGTCTTTGGCATTAGTGTTGGAATAGTTGTTATTTTTTTATATCAGTTTATGTGCAGGTCTGTAAACGGTATAGAGCCCCCATATGAGTCTAGAATAGAAATAACTTTTTATCTTCTTTTTGTATTTTTATAGGATTTAAATTTTAAGATTCTCTTTTTAATGCTGTTTAATTTGGTATATAATGTTGTGTAGTCCGTGTCTTTAGTAATTTGCTAGATTTTATTGTTGTGTAAGGCTAGGTACAAATTAGGGAAATAGGTAGTCCAGTTTAGTTTTAAATAATTAGTGTGACGTCATGCTCTCCGATACGTTCGCGCTGACCAGTTATAGCTGGCTCCGGGACCACGTTGAATTTTTTTTTTGTCTCGACCAGTGGTCAGTGCGGACAGTGGTGTTTGTGTAGAGTTAGTTTTGTGTAGTGCTATTTCGGCTGGGACCGCCTGCTATAATTCCTGCATAGCTGCTACTGCATAGCTGCTACTGCATTGCTGCTGTATTGTTACTGCATAGCTGCTACTGCATAGCTACTGCATTGCTGTCTGCCTAACTGTCTGCCACAGTTATTACTGTATTACTCCCTTACTGTATTACTGCATAGCTGTCTGCTGTAGTTCCCAGTTACAATAGTTTATTGTTTTGTAGGTTATTTTAGTGGTTTATTGCCTTGTAAGGTGTCTTGGTGGATTTTGGTGAATCGGGTTAACTAGTGGTTTTATTTGGGTTTGGTTTGTTGGATAGTGATTGTAGTTGTAATAGTATAAATTAAGTAGAGTTGATTAGTCGTTTAGTTTTTTTGTTTATCTAGTTGTTTACGTCTATTTTCTTTTGCACATATATTTTTATTGATTTGTTTTTTCCTCGTGTAAATAAAGTGTATATAAGTTCATTTTAATCTTAGTTTGTTTTTTAGTTAGCTAGTTTAGTTTAGTTTAGTTTGCTTGTGCTGTCTGGTTGCTTAGGCTACTATAGCCCCTTGGTCACCATACCGAGGTGCACAGATTGGGCCCACCCAGTAGAGCTACCATCTGCCTACTGTAAAATGAACAAATGTTGAGCAGCAAGTAACACAAAAAAGGAGGCCTCACTCAGGTAGCGCCACCCTGACCTGCTCACAAATATACTAATTGCAATAATAGGCTAAATGTCTGAACCTAACCATTTGAGAAGTTACACTGCAAAGACTTTCTTCCTAGCCAATAATAACCCAATAGTTTTACGCAAAGGATGCATTGTAAAACGACACGACGTGAAATGTGGTTTGTCTAGAGTCAGTCCAGACTGAATGAGGACTTAAGAGACTATATTTAATCGCTTTGTACAATTACATTTAAAACTTTTAGAACACAAAAAAACCTCTTCAAATTAGTTGTCTTTACCTATTGTTAATTTTCGTAATTACAAAAATATTTCCAAAATGATTTCGGGTATAATCTTTCCTTATGAAATTATTTAACCGAGCGAGGCGCGGCCACCTGATATTACTTCTTTTAAGAAATTCTGTTGTACCTAGAGCTATACGAAAGTGTATCACAAACCTATATATAAATTGGTTTACCGTAGGGGATCGATTTTTAAAAAAAAACTGAGGGGAGGTGTTAATTGCTTTACATTTTGCAAAAATAAAATATCTTGAGTTGATTCTTATTTTTACATAAAAGAACCCATAAAACAGCAGTGCTCAAACTGTGTTTGCGACCCCGTTAGAGAGTCAACTATTGGTCAGGGGCATCCAAGACCATCAGAAGGAGGGAAGTCACGACTTCGGGTATAATCTTTCCTTATGAAATTATTTAACCGAGCGAGGCTCGGCCACCTGATATTACTTCTTTTAAGAAATTCTGTTGTACCTAGAGCTATACGAAAGTGTATCACACACCTATATATAAATTGGTTTACCGTAGGGGATCGATTTAAAAAAAAAACTGAGGGGAGGTGTTAATTCTTTTACATTTTGCAAAAAATAAAATGTCTTGAGTTGATACATACTTATTTTTACATAAAAGAACCCCTAAAACAGCAGTGCTCAAACTGTGTTTGCGACCCCGTTAGAGAGTCAACTATTGGTCAGGGGCATCCAAGACCATCAGAAGGAGGGAAGTCACGAAGGTTTTGGCCACCAGCATGCGGAAGTAAAAATAACCTCCCTCTCCTTTTTTTTCCTAGTAAAAAAAAAATCTTAAATTTAGAAAAAAAACTGTTTATATATCATTCAATACAAACGTTATATAACTAACTCTGACTGTCTGTCTGGTAAAAGATTTGAACATGTTTTTCTCCCATTTCCCATTTTAGGATCAAATTGAAACTTTGCACAATAATTTATTGTACCTGACAAGACATGAATCAATAAAAAAATTAATAAAATAATAAAATTAATTATTTTGTTTAATATAGAAATATGGGGAATAAATGCTACTTAATGAGAAATGTGTATGTATATATGGATTTAATTAACTTATTACGTTTTAACAAAGTCCTTCTCCGGTTGTATCAGTAATTGGGCAAATAAACTTCTAAAAAAAATGTCCACATATTTCTACATGATATGAACAAGAAACAGAAGGAATAATCATAGTGATTTGTTCAGATGAGACAAATTTGGTTTTCTGATCTTCTTTATTGATTTGATATTAACTTTCATATATTTTTACATATTCTTTATTTCAATTAATAACAGAGATTTACAGATTAATGATTTATTTTCAATTCAACTAAACAATAAATATTTATATGTAGTGTATTAGATACTTGTATAAATGTTTTTTAGACTCATCTGTTTCTGTAAGTGTTATACAAAACTTAAATATTATAAACAACACGTGAAAATTAAAGCCTTGAAGTGAGTAGGTGCCTACGAAAAACCCATTGGAAATCCTCGCATGTGTCAATTTTTTTTGTTATAATGTTTCCAAAATAACAATAGTTAAGGTTACAAAGACAGCTAATGAGGAAACACAAAATCATAATAGGCTCCAGAACTAGTCCACCCAGGCAAGTAAAAAAGCAGGTTTCAATATTTTCAGCATGAATATTTGAAATTATGAGCTTGACCCTATCTCTGCCAATCCAAAAGAAGAGAAGCGTACATTTTGAAAATGTAGCCAATACTATCATTATTATTATAGCTTTTATATAACGCTACTTTCATGCTTATAGCATGCTCAGAGCGCTTTGGTCCAATCTCATTTGTGGACAGGTGGGAGGTATCTAGGAGTTGGTTTTCCGTGCTACCTTTAGGCGCTCGAGTCGGGTGTCGAACTTCGAGCCCCCTTCTAGGTACCCAAGACAAGCCAAGTTCAAGTTTCCCACTATAGTATTGCTAGTTCGAATTGATGAAATGATATCACAGGATATGGAAATTTATTAATGTTATTATATGTACTCAATGAACTGATATTTATAAAGATATAGTTCTCAATGTGAACCTGGACTAGATGATGTTATTGAATGAATTGTTTTATAAACAGTCAAACTCTCATTGAAGGACTCAAGGAATAAACTTTTTCTTCTTTTTATTCATGTTCGCATACCAGTGTAGTCTACCATGGACTCAGTTGTATATAAATTACTGCTTATTAATTGTAGTTTTAAATTAGGTTGAACTTATTTGCTGACAAAATACATGTTTTCTCATTTAAAACAAAAAAGTATACATTTTATTTAAAATAGAAGTAATTTATGGAACAAACAATACTTAGTTTAGTAATACAAATTTTTATAACATTATTTTAGAAAAAAACAAGTTTGCATAAATTTGTTTAAAAAGTATTAAAATATCACATTCCTTAATAGAATAGCCTCCCCTGCTGTTGTTTTACTATTAGTAGTGAATAGTTATAAAACTGGTGTATTTTTTTTTCAGGGGTTGCTAAAAAGGATAATGAAATAATTAAAATCAAAATAAAATGTTTAAATGAAATATAAAAGTAATTTATTTTTTTATTAAACACAAAATTAAAAAAGAAAACAAAGATAACTTTAAAATAATGATTTGTCCACCACCTAAATTTGTCTGCCTATGTAGTATTTTTGTACAATACACACATTGCACAATAATTACATAATACACATTACATAATAGTCACAATACGTCTACGCTGAATTTTATTTTTACTATAATTGTCATTCAACGACATATGTTGCATCCAATTAAGCTGAATGATTTCAACATTTTAATTGTTGCAGTATGAATTTGTATATACCAGTTTATGTGAACTATAGAATGTCTTTTAATGTCTTTGGCTAACATTTGTAACAACTAGCTCTACTACATTTTTAAATAGCTTTTCTTTATGAAACATGTTTTTCAAATCATTTAGTTTAAGATTATCAAGTTTAAATACAGAAGTAATTTATAAGGGCACAGAAAGACAAATGTTTCAAATGGCAAAAACAGAACAATAATCGGCACAAACACATACAAAAGATTACTATGAATACTTCTTCATAATCAATTAGTTAACTTATTCTGTTTAAAATTAAGTCTACCACATTAGTAGGAAAAAAAAAGAACATAGATTTTTTTAGCAGCCTCAAAAAGGGGAATAGTCGCTATTAGTTTCGTGTGGTCTGTCTGTCCATCCATCTGTCCGTCTCCCATTTAGATCTCGTAAACTAGAAAAGATATTGAAAATGCGACATCATGATATTTAAGACCTTTAAAAGTTCTGATGCAACGGCTACTTTTTTTGTTTTCTGAAAGTGAAAAATTTAATTTTTAAAATCAACTATGCAAGCAGTTGTTGTTTTTTTTTCATAAAAATACACCATTTTTACAACTATTCACTATTAATAGTAACAAACACGGAAGACTATTTTGTCAAAAAAATTGTTTTTAAATTGTATTATTAAGTTAAACAATCTCTGTCATACTAACTACTACATTTACAAAAAATTGTTTTCTTTTTTTTAAAGATAAAAAATCTATTTAATATGCCTATAAGGGGAACTTAATACAAAACAACAATTTAATATGCATGAAGACATGCATTACAACACTCATGATCAATTGTAGTTGATGAGACTCTAAATGAGAGATTGGCCCTTTACATAACAATTAGATCAATTACATAATCATTGAATAACACCAGTTTGGCCAGGTTCATATTTAACTTCACTTTCTCCTATCCCTTTGTGTTGGACCATTGTGGCACCACATGAGATCTGTCAACCGTCTTTCTCCATTCCTCTCTGTCCTTTGTATTTGATAAAATTTCATTTACTGACAGGCCTGTCCATTCTTTGATGTTGTCTTCCCATCTAGTCTGACTTCCACTTCATCTTCTTGCTTGTAATGTTCCCTGAAGGAAGTTCATTCCTGAAGGAGGAGTACTGTCAGTGACTTTTCAAGAGCATGTTCTGACTTTGGCCTCACATCACCTAACCTATCCCTTAGTCTGTTGAACCGTAAGGGCACAACACAAGACCTGTCAACTATCTTTCTCCATTCCTATGTCCTTTGGATTAAATAGAATTTCAATAACTAACAGGCCTGTCCATTCTTTGATCTTGTCTTCCCTTTGCTTTCTTTTCATCTTCTTCCTGGTAATTGACAAGCAAGTTGCTCACACTGCCAAAACAAGCAAAAGAAAGCAAAAGAACATACAGAACCGATCCAGACCTCATTACTAATATGCACCAAGCTGCCATTATTTATAGAGAATTCAACAAATGTGGCTTGTCTGGCAGTTAGTATATGTTATTTCTCAGACACCCAATCTCTGATCATGCTGAGAATTTGCACAATTATATCTTTTACTTGACAACACAATAATCAATAAAAAATAATTAGTTAATAAACTATTGGTAATTAAATATTTTGCTTGGTATCTTGAACAAGGGAAAGAAATTATACTTGACTGAAGTGGTGGTATAAGCTGAATTAGTTCCTATTTATAGGTCGCTGCTTGAAAGTAAGTATTGAACAAATAGTAGGTAACTACTATACAATCCTCTATTTTCATAAGCGCTTCACTAACAGAGTGGTTTGAAAATTCAGCTTATGGAGGCTTGAGCCATGAGTTCGAATTCAAGTCGTTCCCCATTTTTTAAAATAAATGCTTTTAAAAAGCAATTATGGTAACATTTACACAGATATTATAAAAATCACAAGACAAAATAAGCACAAAGATAACGTTCATACAGTAATCTTTAATTGCATTTTGATGTAAACTAATCTTCTGTTCAATACCATGAGCACCATACATTAGTTGTGCATTATTTACATATCAGCACAGATATCTCTTTCTTTCTTCACCTTTTTGATTTTTTATCCCTGTATTCTGACTAGGCAATTAAAAAACTTATACAAATCATACAGCATAAGTTTATGAAATAGCAGTTAATTATTAGCTTCATATTTATTATTATTATTATATATTTACTTATATCTACAAGAATATGTAACTACATAACTAATTGGAGATAAATAGAGATTTAACAAATTTATGACATCCATAGAAAATACAAGTGTACTTCAACAGATTATCCAAACATCAAACATTGATTGATGGCAGCAGCCAACAGGAGTAGGAACTCAAATTGTTGTGTTGACAATTTAGAGGGGTCAGTGGCTGATGCATAAAAAGAAATTTATTAGATATACTGTACAACAAACAGACACAAGCACTCTTTTGTTCCCTTGGCATTTAAATCATTGAATAAAATCCAAAATTCCGATGTAAATTTCACAAATACTGTTCAAGAGTATATTTTATGTGCTATTATATTTTTTTTCTCTTATAATATATTATTATGTGTAATGTACAATTGTAAGACAAATTTCCTAATGTATAATAAGGATTATTATTATTATTATTATAATTAAATAACATTCAATGCAAAACATCTAAGAAAAAGCACATAGTAATAAAAACCATAAGACTTATTTATCACAATTATTAGAAATAATCCTTCAAAATAAAATAGGACAATGAGACAATGTACAACAAATTCTGATTTATACTTGAACACATCTTGCAACTTATTTTCTTAGTTAAAGAACGAAGAGAAAATTATTACTTTGTAGAAAGTGAGAGATTCTCTTGAGGAATCAGATAATGAATATTTTTTAAAGCTACCCTCAGTTCATTACCATAAAATTCTGTTGAACTGACAAAAATAAAGGTAACAATAGCATCATTGGTAAAAAGTTTTGAGATTGCAGAAAGTTAACTAACAAAATCTTTAGGACAACACGCTACAGTACAATAGTTTATTTTTATTTATTTTTTTTACCAGTAATGACCAAAAAAACTATTTACTATTCCTCTACATTCAGATTTGATTACAATTTTGATAAATTAGCAGAATGATTTAGATGTTATGATTCTTGAGATTTCAGTTCTAACTTGATACTAATAACTCGATGGTAGGAGGGGCTTTGTTCCACAGAAAAAAAGATTATTGCAGAGAGATGCAGAAGATCCTTAGTGAGGCCATCATGTATTGAATCAGTTTTCAGACATTGAAGAGAAACTTTCATATTTGTGGAAACAGATCATACAAAATGAAGCCCTTGTTTAACCTGTTGAATGACAATTTTAATAATTTTGGTTATTATACAAATAGCAACAAAACTGATAAGATAATTGTTAAACATTTTGACACAAACTTCCAGAACCTTTTTCTACCCATTTGTTAAAAACACATATGTAGGGACTACTAAACAGTAAAATGGATAATTCTTTTAAATTTCTGTAACCTTTGCCACAAATTAAATTTTGATTTAATGAAAAAACATGTCCAAGCCAGCGCAAGTTGCGTTGTCTAAGGGTTGTAAAGATGCTGGGAATACCTGTTCATGCAAGGATCTCCGTATTGCACACTTTTTCTTTTCAAGTGATTTTCAAGATCATACAGAGACATCGCAAATGGAATGAGTTAAGTTTTCTCTCTTGCTTTGCGTAGGTGGTCCATGATTCACTACCATACAGTAGTGTACTCATAACGCATGCCTTGTAGACTTCCATTTTGGTCACTGTAGTGAGCTTCTGGTTTTCCCAAACTCTTGACCTGAGTCTAGTGAAGGTCAAGGCAGCCTTTGTGTTTGTTTATCTCCTCTTCTAGACACAGGTCATCTTGAATTGTTCATAGGATGAAATATGTAGGCCTGTCTAGCTGCTTTGAAGACCTTAATGGAAGAAGAGAGAAAATATTTGTTATTAATAGCACTATGCTTATTTTTTTATCTTATACAATACAGACAATATTTCAAAAAGAAGATGATTATGTCCTACGCGTCATGCATCTAGTCATGCATCAAGTCATTGGTTTATCTGGCTGGCTCAGGCAACCCATTCCATGCTCTAATAGCACTAGAGAAGAAAGAGCATTTGTACAAATTTGTCCTAGATAAAGGAACGAGGAATGTGCTTTTATCTTGGTTTCTTTCTGAGTATTTTATCAGATTTTGTTTTTGTATTTGAAGATTATGGTTTAGTGTTTTATGTATAATTGCTACTTTACTTTTGAGTCTTCTCTCCTGAAGTGATTTTACTAATGGTGTTACTCTAGTCAAATGTGAATATTCATTTGTTATGAGTCTCACTGCTCTATTTTGTGCCTGTTCCAGTTTCTAAATGTTTTCTTGATTTGAGGGGTCCTAAACAGAGGATGCAATTTAGTTTTATGTTCTTATTTGATTTATAGAAATTTCTTTTTATTAATCCTAATGCTTTGTTTGATTTTTGATAGTTTCATCGATATGGGGATTTCATGACAGTGTTTCATTTATTATAACGCCTAGGTATTTTGCGTTTTTAGTCTGTGTTACTAGTTTACCATGAATAAGATAAGTGGAATGTATATATTTTAGTTTTTTTTGGTACTCTTAATAAGTGACATTTTTCTGGGTGGAAAGATATGCTCTAATTTGATATGGGGATTCAATGACAGTGTTTCATTTATTATAACACCTAGGTATTTTGCGTTTTTAGTCTGTGTTACTAGTTTACCATGAATAAGATAAGTGGAATGTATATATTTTAGTTTTTTTTGGTACTCTTAATAAATGACATTTTTCTCTAATTTGATTCGCATTTCATCTAATTCTCTTTGTAAAATTTCTATATCTTGTGTTGTTTTTATTGTTCTATATGCCTTGGACAAGAGTATTTAAATCATTATACAATTTTAGATTGACAAAAAGCTTGACATTTGTCATTGAGGAAAACTAATGAGGAAATGTAAGTGAAATATGTACTAATATTTTTGTTCCATTAGTGGAAGGTTTATCTCATTGACAGAGTAATGAGGTTCCATAGAAAACTGAAGTAAGATGTGAAAATGTCATACCTGTTTTAATGAAATTATCAAATTATAAATGAGCTATTATTTTTTCTAAATGAAATGTATTATTCAACTTTGAATTTATTTTTTTTACCTCACAAGCAAAAGAGCCTTTAAAAAAAAGACTTCAGATTACTTAAAATAGTGGTTCTATGACTGAGGGTATCCAACACTACACTATAAAGAACATATATGTAATAGATTCAAAAATGACTAAGTTGACTAATTATTTTTAGGGAAAAATACCTTAAGTCTTAACAAAGGAAAGCTGGCTGACTTATAGACAGGAACTTTTACAAAAAAAAAAATAACAATCCCAAGCCAAAAAAAACAACAACATAATATACGTAGAATTAAACATAGTACTTTTTTTTTTTTAAATTTTACTCAGACTATGAAGCTTCTAAATTGTTTGACAATTCTATTTCAATAGTCATTTTGATGTGCATGTTTTTAACATGAATTAGTGATCCTCTATTTTGTGTTCACCATCATTTAATTTTTTTTCCATCTCATCATTTTGATAAAACTAAAATTGAATTTATAAAGAGTAAATAACACAAAAATATATATATACAACAAAAGTGATGGTAAATTAGATAAGAAAACAGGCTCTATTGTAAATTTGAGTACAAGTTTTCTCTACCTCGCCCCCCCCCCCCCCCCCCAACTTAAGGAATAGTCTAATAATTTCACAATCATTGACCCAAACAAAGTTATGCCAAAATACTATTCCTAACATAGGTTTAGATTAAGTTTTGACTGAAACATTAACTTAACTAAGTAACAGTAAAAATAAAAGTAGAGTAACCATTGAGATCTCAAAATTTAATTGTAGATGCTATAGGAAATTTCAGGATTAAGTAAATCCCAATAATTTTTTCTTTCCGTTTGATTTTTAATATCTGTTCTACAAAAGATTCTCATATTGCAAAAAATAAAGAGAAAGTAAAATGGATAAATATGAAATTGATTTTATGGAGCCTAAAGAAAAATGTACAAAAATGAAAAGAGATTGAAAGAGATTTGAAATGAAAAGACAAAATAAATAATGTCAAGGAAGTTATATAGTTAGCTAAATACTAAAAATTGGCTCAGTTCTTTTACATGTCTTCTGTATACCATCCATGTTTCTGAGGCATTGAGCAATGTGAGAATGATAACAGCCCAATAGACACCTAGCTGAGTACTTGTGCTAATTCTTCATCTAATCTATATATTTCTAGACAGACTACCATAGAATGCACTGGCTTTGGTGATTCCCAAGCAGATTATATTATCAACGTCTACCTACATTTTGTAAAAGTGTGCTGCCAAGGAAGGTGAATCTGTCCACTGCATTTATATCCTATCCATTTATCTTGATGTTAGCATCAAATTAAGCTTTGCATGGAGCTGGCAAGTGTAAGACTTCAGTCTTTTTTTTGTGTTTATAGTGAGGCTGAAGTCTGAACATGCCATTGAAAATTTATAGGAAATGCTATGCAGATCCATTTCGGAAGAGACATTTTGTGCACACTTGTCAGCAAATAACAGGTCAAAGCATTCACACAATTCTAATGCAGTCTCAGGTGAGTTGGGAAGGCCATGTCTGCAGGATGCAGAACTTTCATATCCCTGTTTGGTCAATTAAAGAAAGGGAAGCGATCAAAAAGTGGACAAAGACAAGCAAAATATAAAAAATCTTAAAAAAAAAAAGCTTATCTAATGGGGAAGAATTCCGTCTTTAAAACCATATCTACAAGTTATTTCCCTTATTTGATAGCAAACAAAGTAATTAATTACCAATAATTAATGACTAATTAAGTATTTTTTATTGATTCATGTTTTTTTAGGCACAATAAATACTTGTTTAAAGTATCAACTTGATCTGAGAATTTAATTATTAAAGGGGACTAAACCTAACAAATTTAGCCATATATGTGAATACTGAAGTATTAGCTTCCCTTGTCGCTATTAAACAAAATAATGAATTACCTGTAATTAATTGGTTATTTTTTTTTATTGATTCATGTCTTGTCTATGTCAATGAATAATTGTGTGAAGTTTCAGCTTGATCTAAGAATGGGTGTGGGAGAAATAGCGTGTACACACTTTTTAACAGACAGAGTGAGTTGATATAAGCATTGTAAAAATGCTTCAGGGATACCCTCAAAGAATCTCGGAAAGTCTTCAAGATTGACTGTATTGCCAGGGAGACGGAAGCACATGATAGAGCATCATGGCATCAGGCTGTGAAAACTGATGCAAAAAATGCAGAGGATTAGTGAGCAGTGCTGGCAGAAGAAAAAATCAAGGCAGTGACACAAGCTGTGTCATGCCCAGAGTACAGCCAATTATCATGGGCTCACATTGGAGGCACAAAACTGCAGAGTAAAGCCAACAGCCCCTGGATCACAAAAGTGGACATCATTGAAGATGGATGAACTATATATATATATATATGTTTGGCCCTATGCATTTAAATGAGTCCACTTCTAATGTTTGTTCTTTCAATTGTCGATTATTCCATGTATGTGAGAGAAAGTGTGATAGTTAGTATGGTCTTTGTTTCACTCCAGGAAGGTTGGACACTTGATTAGTAGACAGAGGATGTAAATGAAAGATTGTATTTTGAGACTAAACATATCTTAGTGACTGTGTTCACACATTCTGTGATAACTATTTGTTTGGTCAGTGCCGTATGGCTGGATATTATTATTATTCTTGATTCTTTATACTCATTAAATTACATGTCTGCTTATATCAGACTTTGTTGATGTGTTGTAAATGACTTATTATATTTGTAAGCTAATCACAGTTCAAGCTCCACACACCCACAAGTGAATAATTATCTACACATAGACAAACCCACCCTAATGTCAACCAGTATTGCATTATTACAAGAAAAAGGACGTTACATCATGGTGCCCAGCATAAATGTTACAATCTAGTATGAATGATATAGCTAGTGATCCAAGTTAGAGTTTTTCTAAGTACCCCTTGAGCCAAGTGAAAAGAACCTGACAAATACTTCCATATCCCATACACCAACAAGAAATCTATTTATAAATTTACCACCATTTATGGAAATCTCCATGATAGAATTGGACAGAGGAAGTGATTAAACTTATGGCTAAAAATTTTTCTTTATTAAATAATGGCAAAAAATAAACATTAAGGCATTTTATATTTAGATCTAGATAAAATATCTTTGTCATTTTACATCTTAAAATAGACTTTTTTTTTACAACTTTTCATCCCCAGCCTCTGCAGTGTTTCCAACTTTTTTCTTTCTGGTGTGTTCACCATCTGCTATAGAAGATCTCATCCCCAGCCTCTGCAGTGTTTCCAACTTTTTTTCTGGTGTGTTCACCATCTGCTATAGAAGATCTCATCCCCAGCCTCTGCAGTGTTTCCACCTTTTTTCTTTCTGGTATGTTCACCATCTGCTATAGAAGATCTCATCCCCAGCCTCTGCAGTGTTTCCACCTTTTTTCTTTCTGGTATGTTCACCATCTGCTATAGAAGATCTCATCCCCAGCCTATGCAGTGTTTCCACCTTTTTTTCTGGTGTGTTTAAACCTTTTTTTCTGGTGTGTTCACCATCTGCTATAGAAGATCTCATCCTCAGACTCTGCAGTGTTTCCAACTTTTTTTCTGTTGTGTTCACCATCTGCTATAGAAGATCTCATCCCCAGCCTCTGCAGTGTTTCCAACTTTTTTCTTTCTGGTATGTTCACCATCTGCTATAGAAGATCTCATCCCCAGCCTCTACAGTGTTTCCACCTTTTTTTCTGGTGTGTTCACCATCTGCTATAGAAGATCTCATCCCCAGCCTCTGCAGTGTTTTCAACTTTTTTCTTTCTGGTGTGTTCACCATCTGCTATAGAAGATCTCATCCCCAGCCTCTGCAGTGTTTAAACCTTTTTTTCTGGTGTGTTTACCATCTGCTATAGAAGATCTCATCCCCAGCCTATGCAGTGTTTCCACCTTTTTTTCTGGTGTGTTTAAACCTTTTTTTCTGGTGTGTTCACCATCTGCTATAGAAGATCTCATCCTCAGACTCTGCAGTGTTTCCAACTTTTTTTCTGTTGTGTTCACCATCTGCTATAGAAGATCTCATCCCCAGCCTCTGCAGTGTTTCCACCTTTTTTTCTGGTGTGTTCACCATCTGCTATAGAAGATCTCATCCCCAGCCTCTGCAGTGTTTCCAACTTTTTTCTTTCTGGTGTGTTCACCATCTGCTATAGAAGATCTCATCCCCAGCCTCTGCAGTGTTTCCACCTTTTTTTCTGGTGTGTTTACCATCTGCTATAGAAGATCTCATCCCCAGCCTCTGCAGTGTTTCCAACTTTTTTCTTTCTGGTATGTTCACCATCTGCTATAGAAGATCTCATCCCCAGCCTCTGCAGTGTTTCCAACTTTTTTTTCTGGTGTGTTCACCATCTGCTATAGAATATCCTTCCTTGATGCATGACCTCCATTCATATCTATCCTGTGATTTTTTCTCTCTCCCAATAGTTGTTTTCGATGTTGAAGAGCTTCATATCACACTTACATATATCAGAGCATCACTTAAGCTCTCTTGCCCTTACAATACTGTGGAAGTCAACCAGTTAGTCAAGGCATCTACTGCTGATAAACATGGATGTAATGACTGTTTGGAAGACTGCCTCATATAGGGATTTTCTTTTGCCACCTTATTTTCAGTGATAAAGATATTTTAGATTAGCTTTTCCTGCCAAAAGTTTGATAAACTAGGGCTTTAATATTAATAATTAGCAAAGTATTGTCCCACATTCTTTTCTGAAACCAGGACATGGTGTCCATTGCCTTAGCTTCCTGTTATTCACATCAACAGTGATAATCTTATGATTGGAGATATTGCAGCCAAGGGAACAGAAATGATCAAGTATTTTAAGGGTTGACCATAAATGGTCACATAAGTTATTTTGGACTAGTACTTTGGTTTTGCTTTGTCTAATATTTAAGCTAAAAGTCTGGCAGTCAGAAAACAGTCTGTCAACCAGGGTCCAAAGCTGAATAGCAGATTCAGCAACAATAGCTGGCTCATCTGAATAGAGCAATTCCCTAATTAACACATTGCTAGCTTTAGTTTTTGCCCTCAATAAAATTCTTGTTTTCACTACTGCTGAACTCAAAATGTGCTAATTAGGCTTCAATAAATTTCTTTCTACATTGTTTACTCATGAAATCTTTCAATGAGCTATAGTAGTTTGGGAGGGCATCATTTTCTCCTTTTTTTTTATCTGCTGGTATGTTTAAAGGTTTCATCAGATTAACAAATAGAATGTAGACGGCCTGTCTCTCTCTCAGAACTTCTCCTTCACGAGTTGTAGATCATGTCTATAATGGGTTAACCACTCCTGAATCCACATTAAGATTTTAGATAGACTCTAGATGCTATCACTTGCAGCCTCAAGTAAAGATATTTACAACAATGCTGAAGGGATAATGTTTTCATTCTCTTTTTTTTTCATATATTGTGACTATATTATCATTGAGGCAGGACGCTAGATTCACAAAAGCAGCAGAGGAGATTATAAAGTTTAAAGAGCAGTGTTGTTTGGTTGACCAATATTACTTCTACTGAAATGCCATTGTGATTGCTTTTTAAGGTCATCTGGCTTGGTTGCTCATCTGGCAATTCTAACATCGGAAGATCTGGTTGATGCATAGTTTCAGCTGTTTTGTTTGATTTTCCCCATAGGACCCAGGGTTGATTTGATGCTAGCATTTAGAGCTTTGCTATTGAGTAAGGACAGACTTTTTTGTAGTTTGTTGCAGATGTTATTAGGACACTGTCTAGCAATTAGTTTGGCTTCTCTATTAGCCATTTTGAATGCTTGTAGAGATTTATGGCAAGTGTTTGTATTATGTGCAAGGTGAAAAGATCTCTTTTTTATGCAGGGTTCCATCTGTGTAAGGTTTGACTCAAACCAGTCTAAATTTTTGCATTCTTGAGCTCCAAAAGCAATGAGGGCCAAGCTATAGATTCTCCCATTTATTCAGGGTATTGATATATTTAGAATTCCTCAAAGAGCTCAGTTCTCTCTGGATCACTTACATTAAGGTATATTTGATTGATTGGAAACTTACGAAGTAATTTGACCTTGCTTATAACTAGGTCATTATATTAATCTGAGCAATGATATGAATGCATGTGAATGCCATTTTTTTCAGAATCTTTCTCAGAGTGATGCATAGGTCAAGCTGGTGCCACATTCACCATAGTGGAACTTTATAGCATTCCTTGCCATGGAAGTATGTGTTTGTCATACACTGTTCAAGGGAGCTACAGAATTCAGAAGCCTATGACCATTGTCATTGCTGACACCATAAGAATCAAACATTTTGAACATGAGCAGCATCAACTAGGGTATAAAACCTCCATTAATATAAAGGTACTCTGATTTGGGGATGTTTTTAATTACCTCCTTCATAGCTTGGAAGAAACTGTCTTTGTCCTCTTCTGGTACACTACAACAGAAATAGCCCAATTGAAATAATCAAAGATGTGCAAAACTAAAAGGTGCTATGAACATCCAAAATAAAAGAAATATATATATAAGTTTCTTTGGAATGTTTCAAGGAAGAATCTGTCTTAAAAACCAATGGCATTAGTTGGGTTTCCAGATGTAGTTGTAATTGGAATTAATTTGGACATTAAAAAAAATTAATAATCTAGTCTTAAAAAACATTAAGTAAACATCAAACAGTTAAAAAGTTCTTGAAAAAAAACAACACCAAAACATTAACTTTCTTTATATCATGTAGAAGAGAGAATAATAATTTTTTATGGTAGAAAAAATCATTATTGAAAAGAATATAACTTATGATAATAATGATACTTAAGCTAACATTCTAAATAAATACTTTGCCCCTGATAAATTTACAACAAGTAAAAAACAGCATGCAAATGAACTATGAAAATAGAACAGTTGCACCCAATTGTATACATGTATAATATTAAAATACATAATAAGCAATGGATTCAATGAACCCAAGGCCTACAACCATTAGGGGGCCTACAACCATTAGGGGGCATACAGCCTGTCCCATTGCAATCAGGCAGTTAAGTAAAAAAAATAATTGTACTTTTGTAAAAGCCGAAACCTATTTTGGAAAGTAGGTCTATAATTACAAAAATCTAGAAGATAGATAGAGCAATGACTAAAATTATCATGTAGTAGTGTCATTCACTGATCAATGCTTAGTATTTGGTTTGTAGTTCTTATATTTATACAAAAAACACAGACCAAGCTTTATTTACTATTGTTATTAATATTGAAATTTGACAAGAAAGCAAAGCATAATTAGCATAACAACACAACTTCTAGGTTTTCATAAATTTGAGAAACAGAAGTCTTCAGAATTCGCTGAATAAATATTCCAAGTAACAAAAAAAAAATCATATATCTTTACTTAAACAGTGCTATGATGATGCTTTCAATGTGTAGAGACCGTACAATGACCTTCAATTACTTCTTCAAAATTAACAGCCACTTGCGCACAACTTAAACTTGATTTTAAATGATTCTGTCAGCTGTCTTCAAGAAGTTGCAGATGACTTGATATAAAATGGATTTGATTTTTGCTCACAGAATCTCAAGTTGGGTGCTTCTTGAATCCAATAAGGAGAGCATAGTTTAAAAGACACTAAAAAATGTTTAAAAGACACTAAAAAATGTGACCTACAAGATGGGAATGAGACTGTAACAACAGTGAGATTTAGATACTTTAATGTACTTAAGATGTTGACATAAATTACTTTGTTTTTCCCATTAGCGTTGAGTCCAAATGTTGGAAAGTAAGCAGCAAGATCTACAATAAGCTGTAAGTCAACTTGAGAAGATCTATAGGAAAATACCATAATTTAAGACATGACTTTCAGAACGGGAAAATGAGGCTGCTGAAGTAACTCAATCCTTGATTGTTGAACCAGTTTTTTCACTTTTTTGCAGATAGTTAGAACACAATTTGATGAGACTACCACTGACCACTATGATGACAATATTTAAGATCCAGATGTATTTTATTGAACTATTGATGTCATTTTCTTTTTCAATGACATGGTAGATTTTATAGGCATAAAAGAATTGTCATATATTTCAGTCATTAATGCCCAGTTTCATTTCAAATGCAAAAAAACTAATGGTTTCAATGCTTCTAATATTGCCATAGAATATTGTTCTTAGATACAATCCTTCAAAGAAGTATTTCATTAAGACATATAAAGTCGTTGCTGTTTTGTTATCTTAGGTAACTACATTTTATCTTCAGGTTTTCCAAACATTGTCACAGCAAGCATGTTATTTCTCAATTTGCCTGTGACATTTCCCCAGAGTGTCATTTTCAAAGTTAAGATTATTGAAGAAGTTTTATGACAGAGCAGGTTAGCTTTACTTGCGGTTCTTTCTATTGATTAAGAAACATGAAACAGTTTAGAAACAGATGCATTATTCTTCTTCTTCCTTGTTCTCATTTTTATGTTGGAGCATTCAGATGACTAGACCAATATATGAGATGAACTGCGCAGTGGTTTCCAAATCAGGGAGCTCTCCATATAGTTATCTTTCTATTGGGCTGTTTTGGGGCCAGTGTCTTGTAGGGCCTCATAGTAAGAGACCAGTTTTGAAGGACATGGTCAGCATTTTCTGGTGATACACCACATGGACATTGGTTTCTGACTTTGCTGCTCAGGAAAAGTACATATTAGTAATAATATGTTAGATCTATTTACTATTAATGGATGGACTTAGAACTAGATTGTAGTTTTCTCAGAATGCAAATGTGTTGAATGGGAAAAATAAATACAAATTTGTTTGAAACACGTTTTAGTCCAATAATGTTTCAATTTCGCACAGGCCACCAAGTCTAGACTTCACATGCTAGGTTTGACAAAAACTCAGTGTACTGAGTGTCATCGACACATCATATAACCTCTACCTGGTTTGTCAGCCAGTCAAAGCCATTTCCAGGGTGTGGCCACTTCACATGCTATAACTACTGGGAGCCACGGTAGAGGATCAAGATTGAGCCAAGCTACCCTCAGCAAAAAAAGGGTATGACTGTCCACTAGAGGTTCTACCCCTCCTAGATACCCCATACACCCTCAAAGCTTCTCTGAAAGTCATCAGCATTAACCCTGCCACCTGGGAGACAGATGCACATGATAGAGCATCTCATGGTAACGCACTGTGAAAAATGGCGAACAAATTGCAAAGAACAAAAGAACAGCACTGGCAGAAGAAAAGTGTTAGAAAAAAAAAGCAAAACATTAGCTTTAGCTGGAATAACCTGCCCAGTTTGCAACTGAACATTCTGGGCTCACAAAGGTCTCACCAGCCATGTGAGAAGGCAAAAACTGCAGTGCAAAACCCTAAGCTCCCTGGATGACAAAGTGGTCATCATCGAACCATCAAGGATGAACTATATATATATATATATATATATATATATATATATATATATATATATATATACTGTAACAATTAGTTAAGAAATTGTACAAACATTGAGTTTAAAGACACTTTTACTTGAAGGGAATCATAACTGAATCAATACTCATCAAATGTCATTATTACTTACAAAAAAGGTACAATACTTGCATTGGAATGCATCTATAAATATACTTATAGGACTACTCAGTTATTTGTCACACACTGAATTTGTGTAATTGGGGTGGTGAAGGAACACAAACATATTATTGAAACTGGACGCATGCGTACTTTGCTGCATCACTGATTAGTTGATTTTTGGATGACTTAAATTTTCTAAAGCATGTTCATTATGACTCTTAATTAACAGTAAACTCAGGTGTCATTTTTACTTCCCCCTTTGTTTGTAATTTACATAATTGACCAACCTAATTGCAGAAGTTTAAAACAATAGTAAGACTTTTTGCACATGACAATATATAATATAATATATAGAACAATATAAACACATCAATATACTGAGATTTTACATAGAGAATTAGATGAATTAATGAAATGGGAATCAAACTGGAGCATGTCTTTCTACCCAGAAATTGACAAATTTTAAGAGAAACAAAAAAAAATAGACACTAATTTTCTTATTCATGGTTAACCAGTTACTCACTCAAGAAACTCAACAAAAAAAAAAGATGTAATTGTAAATTAAAAGTTATCATTGAATGCCCATATTGATGAGATTAAAAATAAAATCTAACAAATCTAAGAAATTACAACAGTGAGATTTATAACAAATAAATATTCCTATTTGACTAAAGACTTGACTGGAACTGGAGTTAAGCCATTTCTCACATTGTGGCAGATCTCCAGTGATTTGTAGTCTTATCAGTAGTACTTTTTTTTCCACTCATCGGGAGGTTTTTTTTATGGAAAAAGGCAAATCCCACCGAACACGTCCAGTTACCTGAACATTGCCATTCTTTTTTTTAATCTAAAATCGCTCGTCCGGTAGTTGTCATGCCGTAATGTTTAATATATCTCTTTATCAATAATAGGCTATTAGTCCTTATTAAGTTAACAGCAATCCTGGTTATGCGGTATGAACACTGGACTGTCGTTTGGATTTATCGATGATCCCGTGTTCAAAACCTGCCCGTTCCCATACCCCGTCATCCTGCGAGAGGTTTGGACTAGGAAGTAAATTATCTTCAACTCTGAAGGAACATCCAAAACAAGTAAAACAAACAATCAGTCTAGTTTTATCAGTAGGCCTTTTTTTCTACTCATCTGGAGGCAAACCCCACCTAGACCTTTTTATAAAGAGAGAACTTTAGTGCCAAGATGTGATTTTGCTGCTTCTTTTGCCTGTTTGACGAGATTATTGTGATTTATGTGTCCTTGATTGTATCTCAAACATTTTCTGAGGTTCTATTAACAATAACCAACAGCAAATTAGTATTTATAGAAGAAATTTAAAAGAAATTTACAAGTAATTATTTCTTACTAGGAAATTACAAATTATTTTCTAAATCTTTACTTAAACCTTGGCAGGAAATATTTATTAAATGCAAAGAAACAATTTATTAATTCAAGGTTAGGGTCAAACGATTTTCCTATGCTAAATGATTTCTAATTCTAATTTTTGGTCTGAAAGAGTTATTCTAAGCAGGATAAATAGTTTTAATGGTTGAATTTTTAATACTGCATCAGCAACATACCAGTTTTCTTTTGACCTTTGTGTTGGATTGAATACATAAGAACAGCGAAACCACTGGCATATATCTCAACCCTAACCTTTTTTTATATAGAAAACAAAATGAATAAATTACCACTGCTTAATTACCTAATTGATTTATTTTAATCATTGATTTTTATTTTCATTAATTATTTGAAATTGCAACTTGATCCAAGAATGGGAAGAGGGAGAAAAAACATGTACAAAATGGAAATAACTCCACATATACAGCCACAATTTTCTACTTGATCCAAGAACGGGAGAAATAACATAGGAAAATTGTACCAGACAGACAGAGGGAGTTTCTAAGGTTTCTAAAAAATGAATCATAAAAAGATTCTTGACATTGTCAATGTCAACATAGCCCAATGGAGAAAGATTAGATCAGTATAAAACATAAAGGGGAGAATTAGAACTAGCGCTATCAAACCACCAACATAAAGACAAACAGATAATCTTCCAGAACGTTTTCATAATGTCCAAACAATTATCAACAATAATAATTTTATAACAAGTTACTCAGAGAAATATAAACTATATGCCTTGACTCAGTGAAACAAAAGAGAGAAACATAAACTATGCCTTGACTCAGTGGAACAAAAGAGAGAAATATAAACTATGCCTTGACACTGTTGAATAAAAGAGAGAAATATAAACTATGCCTTGACTCAGTGGAACAAAAGAGAAATATAAACTATGCCTTGACTCAGTGGAACAAAAGAGAGAAATATAATCTATGCCTTGACTCAGTGGAACAAAAGAGAGAAATATAAACTATGCCTTGACTCAGTGGAACAAAAGAGAAAATTAACGCCCTTTTTTTCTCACATTTTTTTTTTACGAATCTTATGATTGCATTTCTATATTACAATTAAACTCTTCTTTTCAATCTATTGCAGTGGCTCAACCCAGGGCCTAACCCTCAACGAACTCAAAAATATAGAAAATGTAGGCCTAATTTAAAATATGCCATGCCATATATTAATTTGCGTTATTTAGTTAGTTAATAATTAATTAATTATTAATAAGTGGATTTTTATTATAGTGTTTGAAAAAGTGTAGGGGCCTCCACAAAAATTCTTCCCCAGAGCCTCGACATACTTAAATGCCGCACTGGAAATATATATAAGAAATTTAAAGTAAAAAAATATATATTTTGCTGTGCTCGCTAGAAAAGACAAAAAATAAGTATCTTTGATGGTCTTAGGCGAGAAAAGAGCTGGATGTGAAAGATCTGTTTTAAAGGGAAACTCAGATGGTTTTTCAAATTTGAGTTATTAACATATTTGAATTCTGCGTAAAAAGTTGTAATAGTAAACATTTTACCATTTTTTATTTAAATGCTTAAAAACATTTATATTTAATAAATTAGACAGTAAATTCTTGACATCTAAAAAAAACGGGGTGCTTTGAGATTTTGTCTTTAGGTTGGGCATACGTCACTTCCATCAACAATACTGAAAAGGAAACTAGATTTACCCAATCGTACGGTATCGCTTCATTCTTACAGGCTCTTGGGCTTAGTGACGGCCATTTCCAGAGCTATGGTACAGTTATAAATACATGTATAGGTACTATTAGGTAGATCTAAAAGCATTAGTAAAACCAACTCAAAAAAAAAACAAAAACATTTTCATCTAGGCCTTTCCTTTTCCCAAGAAGTAAATAGATCGTGTGTCTGACTGATTCGAAGAAACTGGTCAGTGTAAGGCTAGTCGATGGTCATGACAAGACAACCAAGCGATAGTGTTCTTGCGAGAAAATACAGACTGCCGTGGTTAGTAAAGCATGTAAATCTACTTTTAATATGCTTTTTTTTCTTTGCTTACAAGATCCAAGATCTAACTGCATAGACCAAGATGTATTTCTTTTACGAGAATGTAAACTTTGCTGTATGGTCTCACGTTATACAATAAGTCAATATTAGTGTGACGTCACATAGAAACCCGGTGAATGCCTGACTGTTTTGGATACGCAGGAAAATTACGTCAGAAAAACATCAGTTACTAAGTTATTATTGAAAACAAAATACATAGAAAAATTCACTATCTGTATAGTATCAAAAAAAAAAATATCAAAAATTGTCAAAACTATCGGAGTTTCCCTTTAATGCATTAAAAAAAAAAAAAACAACGTTCCCACAACATTTCTATATAGAAATATAGCCAGTGATGTTTTTCTTTCCTCTACCTTCTCGGTAGGCTATCTATAATCTATATCTTAAGTCTAGTTCTAGTATCAAGAACAAAAAGTATAATATAAACTGTGTAAAAAAGGGCGTTATGTAAAAAAAAAATCTTCTCGATCTATTGAAGTCAAGACATAGATCTAGATCTATTAGTTTTCGTGCAAACAAAATTTAAAAAAAATGAACTACTCCCATTTGCTTTTATATAATGATGGATCTCAAAATAGACTGCATTTAATACTTTTTTTAAACGAATACATTTAAATCTCCTTCTAGGGACCTTTTTTATACGATGCTTTAATTTAGTGATATTAAAAATGGTGTTACTCAAATGGGAATATTCATATGTTATAAATCCATCCCTATAAGCAGAACGATGCAGGATGACGTACTCATACTGATTTGTTTCATATATAACTGAGGCGTTAGTGTGTGTGTTATATATAGGTTATGCTATTAAGTATATATAGGAGTAAGTTCCCTTGATTACTGTTGTGCTTACCTTGAATGGCTGATTTGTTTACCTAGCATAAGAGAAATGTGCTTAATCGTATATATATATATATATATATATATATATATATATATATATATATATATATATATATATATATATATATATATATAGTTCGTCCATCGTGGTTCGATGATGACCACTTTGTCATCCAGGGGGCTGAGGGCTTTACACTGGGGTTTTATGCCTAATCATATGGCTGGTGAGACCAGAATGTTCGGCCGCACACTGGGCAGGTTATTCCAGCTGGAGCTAGTGTCGTTTGCCTTGCTTGTCTTCTCTGGCATTTTTCTTCTGCCAGCGTTGTTCTTTTTTCCTCAGCAACCTGTGCGCCAGTTCTCACAGCGCGACGCCATGATGCTCTGTCTCCCAGGTGGCTGGGTCTATGCTGAACGCCTTCAGAGAAGCTTTGAGGGTGTTCCTGAAGCGCTTTCTTTGACCACCTTGCGAGCGCTTTCCTTCGCTTAGTTGGCCATACAAGAGTCGTTTAGCTGGGACTGCATCAGGATTGTGTGGATGCTTTGCAGACACTCTCTTCAAAGGACTTCAGTATTAATTGTTTAATATTATCAACATGGTGGCAGAGGTATATAATATGCAAGAGACAAGTGGATCTAGCTGGAGTAGACTAACTTCAATAGAGTATATTATAGTTCAATATTATTAGTATAGTATCTAATCTACAGATAGATCTAGTAGACTACATTGAGTCTATACTTATTTAAACTTAGTCCAATTAATTTGGAAAATAGTATTGAAGATGGCAGAAGGTCAGCTTAGACCACCAACACATCAAAACGTGGTACATGGCAATATTTGTGAAAATTTCCGTCAATGTAAAAGACAACTTGAAAGGATTCTATTGGCAATAGGTGCTGAAGAGAAACCTAAAAGCAGAAAAAAGGCCATTATTCTACATTATCCACAGGCCCAAGAGATTTGTGAAAATTTTAAATATACTGAAACTGAATATGTTAACGACTCACAAATATTATTAAAGATTTAATAATGCATTAAAAAAAATTTAAAAATGCATTGAGATATGTCAAACATATGAAAAAACACCAAAAGGTTTAGCAGAAATAAACAACGATCCTATAGTAAAGATTGATAAGATAGATAAAAAAAAAGCAATGAAGATAGCAGAGAAAAACTCCCAAACTGTTGGGACATACATTTAACAGAGAGCTGTGTCCTTCATTGGGGGAAATTTGCAATTAACTCTTTCTCTTCTAATTAATAATATCATCGTTGATTTGACTCCATTAAATTCAATAAATTTTTTTATTTTATAAACTTTAATATTGTGTTTTATAAAAAGAGCATGCATTCTCCTATAATTATGGAGATAAAAGCTAATGCAAAAGGAAAAAATCATTTTGCAATAAAGTGCAGAATGCAAAATCAAATAAACATGCAGACTGCATGGGAAAAAAATGAAGATTGTGATGAAGAATTCTTAAATTCAGTTAATGTTAAGAATATCAAGAGACAGAATGACAGCATTGTTCCAGATTAACCGTAAAAAAGTAAGATTTCAGCTAAACACATTTAATTATAATTTGCAGAAAATATGTAATATAATATTGGTCTAATTTCCCCTGTGCACATATACACATTACCTGGTTTAATTTCTTCTGTGCACATATATCACATTACCTGGTCTGATTCTCCCTGTGCACATGTACCACATTTCTTGGTCTAATTTCCCCTGTGCACATATACACATTACCTGGTTTAATTTCTTCTATGCACATATATCACATTACCTGGTCTGATTCTCCCTGTGCACATGTACCACATTTCTTGGTCTAATTTCCCCTGTGCACATGTAATTCCTGGGGGGGGGGGGGGGGGGAGAACAAGAAATCTTTCTCTTTCTACATTCTCTACACTTGACTACATTTATGTATGTATTTTGTTTACACACGTCACTATCTGGCTGTCATTCAAATAGTTGAGAACTTCTTTGTTTTGATTTTGCTCCTTCGTATTGCCTTTAATTCCTAACCATGCATTCCAGCGGTAAACTCTGACAGCAATATGTCGTTGACGCACGAAGGCGCACGTTTACATTATATACGCTCTCATCAACAAGATTGTGCGTGTAGAACAATACAATGGATGGTATCGCTGCGAAAGCACAAGACAATAATCTTCGCTCTGGACAATAGATCATTCTTCCCTCTACGTTTCAAGGCTGTCCACGGTACATGCAACAGAACTACCAAGACGCGATGGCAATTGTCCGCATATGTGGAAAGCCCGACTTATTGCTAACATTCACCTGCAATCCTGCTTGGCCGGAAATCTCTAACGCCATTCCCCATCATGAGCGACCAGAACACAGACCTGAAGTCGTTGCCCGCGTCTTTCGTATCAAACTGCGGGAGTTCTTAAATGACATTCTGCAGAGGAATATTTTCGGCAATGTAGTCGCATATATTTTCGTCATTTAGTTTCAAAAACGAGGCTTGCCTCATTGCCATTGACACTTGATTCACAGTGCAAAGTGAGGACCAAAGATGACATAGACAAATATGTCTGCGCTGAGCTTCTAAATCCCGAAATACACCCTCGACTTTTCCAAATTGTCACTAAATGCATGGTACATGGTCCGTGTGGCATGCTCAATCCCAACTCACCCTGCATGAAAAACGGCAAGTGCACCAAAAATTTTCCAAAGGAATTCAACGCCGAGACTCAGGAAAACACACAAGGGTACCCCATATACCGTAGAAGGCAGGGCATTGTTGGCAAGTACGACATCGACAATCATATCTTACAATCCCTGACTTTCTCAGAAATTCAATGCTCACATTAATGTTGAAGTGTGCGCATCCATTCAATGTATCAAGTATCTATGCAAGTATGTCTACAAAGGACACGACGCTGCATACATTGTACTTCAGAAGGAGCCAGCCGATGGTGTTTTCCAACATGACGAAATACAAACTTTCCTTGATGGTTAGTGCTCCTGAGGCTATGTGGCGTTTGAACGAGTACAGTCTTTCAGAGAAATCGCAAGTTATTACACGATTACCAGTTCATTTGCCAGAACACCAAGTCGTCTTCTTTCATGAGGGTCACAAAGAACGAGCGCTACAAAGACAGGCCAACAAAAGCACCATGCTCTTAGCTTGGTTTGAACTGAACAAGGCGGATCCTGAAGCTGTGGAGTTACATTACACTGGTGTTCCTCAACATTACACATTCCAACAATGGAATACTTAATGGTCAGAGAGGGTGTGGTTAAGGTTAAGACTTAATGTTCCTGCAGTTAAAAAAAAAATTTTGTTTGCGCAAATGAATTGATCCAAACCACTAAATATTGACCTAACCCACTAATCAGATTCCCACTTTATACAGAAATTATACCACTATGTGGCTCACAACCCCATTCCTAATATTGCATAGAAGCTTTTGGCAAAAAATGTTTAACATTTTATAATACTGCTACTTTCAAGTGCAAATATTTACTCCCATATCTTATACCAGGATCTTAATTTATCCTCTTTAAATGCAGACTGACTAAATAGTTGTTAACTGCATCATTTTTTTTTTGATAATCAAAGTTATTGATATCACATGACCAGAAAACAGGAATGTGCATTTCAACCCTGACCACATGTTGAAAAATTTTACAAATTTCAATTAAACTTTTTAGTTAGTAACTAAAGAAAATTAATTAAACTACGATTTTAACTAAACTTTTTTTTCTAGTTAAACAATGGCCTTAACTAATTCTTTTAGTTAAACTAATAGTTTCTAACTTTTTAGTTAACTTTTACCCATCACTGCCTACTAGCGTGACCGTTTGTTACACAAATCATGTTTCCTCCTAAGATATGACCTCTAAATGGTGTCAACATGTTGTTTTTATGTCTATCTATAAACGTAATGTGATGGACTAAACAAATAATAACACTTATCAATAATATTGCAATATTTCCACCTTACAATGGTAAGGTAATTTTTTTTTGACATCCACGTCTATTCTTTTGACTTCAATGTGTATTTACCCCACGGCCTTTGTTAGTGATGTCCATCTGTCGTAAGCTATCTAATATATTTTACTGGTACTGGAGCTAAGCAGTAAAAAAATTTTTTCACTCATTTTGTTTTGGAAAAAGGCAAACCTCACCAAACACTGGACCTTGCTATAAATAGAGTAATCTCAGTCTGGGGCTTTAGTGCCAAAATGTGATTTTGTTCAATATCTTTGCTTGCTGCTTCTTTTGCCTGTTTAACAAGATTATTCCAATGCAAAGTTGAGAGATTTAACTAATGGCGTGCCTCTAGTCCAATGTATATTCAGATGTTATAAACCTCATAGTTTTTTTTTTCTTTAATGTGTTCTTGATTGGGAATTAATTTTAGTGTAGTTTTATTGATTTGAACATTTCTATTAACCCTAACCAATACTTGGCAATTGCAAAATTAATATATTCTACATATTTGTTAAATACTCTACTAACCCTAACCAACTGCAAGTTAGTTTTATTCTATACATTTACTAAATATTCTATTAATTAACCATTTTAATCAATTGGTTGATTACTTCATCATTGTGAGAATTCTGTACTTTTCATTACAACTAGGTAGTAAGAGTTTTTAGTCTATGTTTGCCATGAATAAGACAAGTATTTTCTCTGGGTGGAATGACATGCTCCGATTCAATTTTAATTTCTGTAATTTAATTCTCTTTGCTAAATTTCAATATCTTGTGTTGTTTCAAACAGAATGTGCCAAAATCATCATTTATTCATTTTGAAAACATAATAATGGACTGAATTAATGGTCAATTGATACACTATTTATCCTTGTTTAACTGGGTGTCAATTTGTCTTTTTAGGAACATAACTGCTTGCTTGTTTTGATTAATTCTATTATAGCAATTTTATCAAGATGGTTATTAAATAATTACTTTTCATTCATTATTACACCTGGGTATTTAGAGTTTTTAGTCTGTGTTTGACAACAGTAAATTTTATTTCTCTTAGTATCTGTATTTTCTTTAAGGTTCAATTATAATTCCTTTCCATTATAATGCCACTGACCAGTTAAAAAAATTATAAAAGTATATTTTAAATTTATTTTTTTAAATTTTTGATGTAACATAACAAACCACACATAAAATAAAATAACACTTCACTTGTATAACAAATTAAAATAAGTTGTTTTTTCTTTCTTTCTCCTTTTATTGACTATTCAATTAATTTATATATATATCCAATACATAAATGTAAAAAAAAAAAGTTAAAAAGGTGAAATATTACATAATATATATAATGACATATATAATGACAGAGAGAAACAAAAATTATCAATTGTCTATTGCTGACTTGATTGCATTTCTAATTTCTCACCCTTGTTATAGTTCATGTTTAATCTGTGGAAGAAGATACAACAATCCAATCAAATTCATATCACAGATGAGATCTTTTTCAAAAAGAAGGAAGTCAAATTGGGCTGGTAAATTTGAATATACAAGAAACTATTGCCCTGAAGAATGTGACACTATTCTTTGGTATTTAAGGTGCAGCTAAGTCAATGTTGCTCATTCAAAACCTGTACCTTTGTAGTGTTAAACATGTAATAAATAGTTGTTTTTTTGTTATTCAACTTAACAAGAACTATATTATCTAGAATATTAGTATAATAATTAAATAGTTTAAAATAAAAAAAAATAGAAATTGTAATGGTGTGTCTCATTTTGTATGTTATGTTAATAGAAACAATTCACTCATGTATTCAGCCAGTCATCAAAGACTGTTGCCCGGGGTGTGGCACGAGGAGCCATACATGAGCTAGGTAGTTGGGAATTTCAGGCTTTTGACTTTGCCAAAGAATAGGGCTGTCATTCACCTTTCCCAAATACCACACACCCCGTTAGTAGTTAGCGCATGCGATTCTGTAATCCTTGAAGTGACAAATTAACTTGATCCAATTCTTTCTTTGCACTTTAATGTCTGATCTGATCCAATCTTGATGCTGTCACTTTGACTGAGATTGTTAGTAGAATTAGTAGCAACTAGTCAACAAAAAGACATGCCATTGACCTGATGGACTAATAGCTGAAAAAAATGTCATTAATGAAGAAATTTATATTAGTTGCAATCAATACAATAAGAAGACATAGCAACACTAAAGAATGCTATAATTTCCTTAGGGACCAAACTGAAAGTAACGGTACTGACAATTAAAGCATTTCAAATATCAACAAGTATAAGCATAGGGAAAAGTAATTATTGCTCAACTTCTTAATATCCTTAGACTTGCTATGGGTATTTTGTGTCTCTAAGGATATAACCATATAACGAATATGGAATGTCATATTGGATCTGTGTGTAAATGTAAGGCGAAGTGGGCTGGCGTTTGCCTGAGAATAAACAAGAAGGCACGACGAAGAAGTGGTCTAAGACGGCTGATAATGAGCTTTACGCTAAGTGTTTGTTTCATGTTAGACAAGAAGGCAAGAGAATAGGCTGACAACTAAAGGTAGAACAAGTAGGTTCGGCGGTTGTTTCGTAATCGGGAGAGTAGGCAAGACTGATGGCAGTCAGATCGGTAGATGTCTCCTAGAATTGCCGAAAAAAGAACTCATAATGGGCAGTATAATTGGCAGAAAGACAAAGTAGGAACGACGAAATAGTAGCTATATGATGGCCGAAAAGAAGATAGGCGAAACGATTTAGTCAAATCATGGGCAGTCATATTTGTTAATGTCGCAATAGAGGTGAGGTCGGGTCCGCGTTTGAACATGGGCAGTCATGTTGGTTAATAGCGCAAAAGAGGTAAGGTTGGGTCTGCGTAACACTAAAGTTTGAACATGGGCAAATTACTCGGCGGTTGTATCATTATCATAGGAAGAACGAATGGTAAGTTCGAGTTATGGGTTATAAGGACGAATGTTTCATTTAAAGCAAAAAGGAACGACGAATTAGTGGCCATCAGATGGCCGAAAAGAAAGATAACATCATGGGTAGTAGGATCGGCGGAAAAATTGAGTCTAACAATGGGTTGTCGTAATGGCAAATGTTTTATAAATGGGTGGTAGGCGCAACGTAGTTGAGGTAGGGTCGGCATAAAACTAAAGTAAGAACATGGGCAGTCAGATCAGCTGATGTCTACTATTAAGCGAGTTGGAACGGCGAAGTAGTGGCCAACTTATGGACAAATAGAAAGATAAGATCATGGGTAGTTGCATCGGCGTAACGAAGGAGTGGACGGTTCGGCGGAAATCTAAAGTAAGAATGTGGGCAGTCAGATCGGCGGATGTCTAATATTAAGCGAGTTGGAGTGGCGAAGTAGGGGCCAACTAATGGCCAAATTAAAAGATAAGATCATAAGTAGTTGCATCGACGTAATGAAGGAGTGGACGGTTTGTCGGAAATCTAAAGTAAGAACATGGGCAATCAGTACAGCTAATGTCTCATATAAGGCGAGTTGGAACGGCGAAGTAGTGGCCAACTTACGGCCAAATAGAAAGATAAGATCATGGGTAGTTGAGTCGGCATAACGAAGAAGTTGACGGTTCGGCGGATATCTAAAGTAAGAACATGGGCAGTCAGATAAGCGGATGTCAAATATTAAGAGAGTTGGAACGGCGAAGTAGGGGCCAACTTATGGCCAAATAGAAAGATAACATCATGGGTAGTTGCATCGGCGTAACGAAGGAGTGGACGGTTCGGCGGAAATCTAAAGTAAGAACATGGGCAGTCAGATTGGCGGATGTCAAATATTAAGCGAGTTGGAACGGCAAAGTAGTGGCAAACTTATGGCCAAATAGAAAGTAAAGATCATGAGTAGTTGCATCGGCGTAACGAAGGAGTGGACGGTTTGGCAGAAATGTAAAGTAAGAATGTCGGCAGTCAGATCGGCAGATGTCAAATATTAAGCGAGTTAGAACGGCGAAGTAGTGGCCAACTAATGGCCAAATAGAAAGATATCTTATGGGAAGTTGCATCGGTGTAACAAAGGAGTGGACGATTTCTCGGAAATCTAAAGTAAGAACATGGGCAGTCAGATCGGCAGATGTCAAATATTAGGTGAGTTGGAGTAGCGAAGTAGTGGCAAACTTATGGCCCAATAGAAAGATAAGATCATGGGTAGTTGTATCGGCTTAATAAAGTAGTGAAAGTTTTGGCGGAAATCTAAAGTAAGAATATGGGCAGTCAGATCGGCGGAAGTCTAATATTAGGCGAGTTGGAGTAGCGAAGTAGTGGCCAACTTATGGCCCAATAGAAAGATAAGTTCATGGGTAGTAGGATCGGCGTAACGAAGGAGTGGACGGTTCGGCGCAAATCTAAAGTAATAACATGGGCAGTCAGATAGGCGGATGTCTAATATTAGGCGAGTTGGAGTGGCGAAGTAGTGGCCAACTTATGGCCAATTAGAAATATAAGTTCATTGGTAGTTGGATCGGCGTACCGAAGGAGTGGACGGTTTGGCGAAAATCAAAAGTAAGAACATGGGCAGTCAAAACGGCGGATGTCTAATATTATACGAAAAGGAACAGAAATGTAGTGGCCAACTTATGGCCAAATAGAAAGATAATTTTATGGGTAGTTGGATCGACGTAACGAAGGAGTGGACGGTTCGGCAGAAATCTTAAGTAAGAAAATGGGCAGTCAGATCGGCGGATGTCAAATATTAGTCGAGTTGGAGTGGCGAAGTAGTGGCAAACTTATGGCGAAAAAGAAAGATAAGATCATGGGTAGTTGCATCGGCGTAACAAAGAAGTGGAAGGTTTGGCGGAAATCTAAAGTAAGAACGTGGGCACAAAGATCGGAGGATGTCTAATATTAGGCCAGTTGAAGTGGCGAAGTAGTGGCCAACTTGTGGGCAAATGGAAAGATAAGTTCATGGGTAGTTGGATCGGCGTAACAAAGGAGTGGAATGTTCGGCGGAAATCTAAAGTAAAAACTTTGGTAGTCAGATCGGAGGATGTCTAATATTAATAATACTATTGACGAGTCTTGACTGCCAATGATATTGGGAAAAGAGAATTTGTGGCCATATGGCCCGGTGACGGAGTATTAACTACCCATGATTTCGGAAAAGGAGCTTATGTCTCCATAAACAGTTCGAGTAGTGAAGGAGTCATGACTGCCCATGATATTGGGAAAGGTGAATGTGTGGCCATATGGCCCGGTGACGGAATATTGACTACTCATGATCTTGGAAAAGGAGATTGTGTTGCCATAAACAGTACAACTAGTGACGGAATCTTGTCTGCCCATGATATCGTGAAAGGAAAATGTGTCGCCGTATGCCCGGTGACGGAGTCTTGACTACCCATGATTACGGGGTAGGAGAATGTGTGGGCTAATGGCCCTGAGACGGAGTATTGACTACCCATGATCTCGGAAAAGGAGATTGTGTCGCCGTAAGCAATACGACTAGTGACAGAGTCTTGACTGCCCATGATTACGAGGTAGGAGAATGTTTGGGCATATAGCCCGGTGACGGAATCTTGACTACCCATGATATCGGGGAAGGAGAATGTGTAGCCATATGGCCAGGTGACGGAGTATTGACTACCAATTATCTCGGAAAAGGAGATTGTGTTGTCATAAACAGTACGACTAGTGACGGAGTCTTGACTACCCATGACATCGGAGAAGGAGATTGTGTGGCTATATGGCCCGATGACGGAGTCTTGACTGCCCATGACATCGGGGAAGGAAAATGTGTCGCCATATGCCATGTGACGGAGAATTGACTACCAATTATCTCGGAAAAGGAGATTGTGTCGCCGTAAACAATACGACTAGTAACGGAGTTTTCACTGACCATGATATCGGGGAAGAAGAATGTGTGGCCATATGCCCGGTGACGGAGAATTGACTACCCATGATCTAGGAAAAGGAGATTGTGTCGCCGTAAACAATACGACTAGTGACGGAGTCTTGACTGCCCTTGATATCGCGGAAGAAGAATTGTGGCCATATGGCCCCGTGACGGAGTCTTCACTGCCCATGATTACGGGGTAGGAGAATATGTGGCCATATAGCCCAGTGACGGAGCATTGACTACCCATGTACTCGGAAAATAGAGATTGTGTAGCCGTACATAATACGACTAGTAACGGAGTTTTCACTGACCATGATATCGGGGAAGAAGAATGTGTGGCCATATGACCCGGTGACGGAGTATTGACTGCCCATGATATCAGGAAACGAAAATGTGTCGCCATCTGCCCGGTGACGGAGTATAGATAACCCATGATCTCGGAAAAGGAGATTGTGTTGCCGTAAACAATACGTCTAGTGACGGAGTCTTGACTGCCCATGATATCGGGGAAGAGGAATGTGTGGCCATATGGCCCGGTGACGGAGTCTTGACTGCACATGATATCGGGGAAGGAAAATGTGTCGCCATATACCCGGTGTCGGAGTTTGACTACCCATGATCTCGGAAAATAGGATTGTGTCGCCATAAAGAGTACGACTAGTGACGGAGTATTGACTGCCGATAATATCGTGAAAGGAAAATGTGTCGCCATATGCCCGGTGACGTAGTCTTAACTGCCCATGATTACATAGTAGAAGAATGTGTGGGCATATTGCCCGGTGACGGAGTATTGACTACCCATGATCTCGAAAAAGGAGATTGTGTCGCCATAACGAGTACGACTAGTGACGGAGTATTGACTGCCGATAATATCGTGAAAGGAAAATGTGTCACCATATGCCCGGTGACGTAGTCTTAACTGCCCATGATTACGGGGTAGGAGAATGTGTGGGCATATGGCCCGGTGACGGAGTATTGACTACCCATGATCTCGAAAAAGGAGATTGTGTCGCCATAAAGAGTACGACTAGTGACGGAGTCTTGACTAACCATGATATCGGGGAATGAGAATGTGTGGCCATATAACCCAGTGACAAAGTCTTGACTGCCCATGATATCGGAGAAGGAGAATGTGTGGCAATATAGCCCAGTGATGGAGTATTGACTACCCATGATCTAGGAAAAGGAGATTGTGTCGCCGTTAACAATACGACTAGTAACGGAGTCTTGACTGCCCTTGATATCGCGGAAGAAGAATTGTGGCCATATGGCCCCGTGACGGAGTCTTGACTGCCCATGATATCGGGGAAGGAAAATGTGTCGCCATATGCCGGTGACGGAGTCTTGACTGCCCATGATTACGGGGTAGGAGAATATGTGGCCATATAGCCCAGTGACGGAGCATTGACTACCCATGTACTCGGAAAATAGAGATTGTAAGGCGTACATAATACAACTAGTAACGGAGTTTTCACTGACCATGATATCGGGGAAGAAGAATGTGTGGCCATATGACCCGGTGATAAAGTGTTGACTGCCCATGATATCAGGAAACGAAAATGTGTCGCCATCTGCCCAGTGACGTCGTATAGATAACCCATGATCTCGGAAAAGGAGATTGTGTTACCGTAAACAATACGACTAGTGACGGAATCTTGACTGCCCATGATATCGGGGAAGGTAAATGTGTCGCCATATACCCGGTGTCGGAGTATTGACTACCCATGATCTCGGAAAATAGGATTGTGTCGCCGAAAAAAATACGACTAGTGACGGAGTATTGACTGCCGATGATATCGTGAAAGGAAAATGTGTCGCCATATGCCCGGTGACGTAGTCTTAACTGCCCATGATAACGGGGTAGGAGAATGTGTGGGCATTAGGCCGGGTGACGGAGTATTGACTACCCATGATCTCGAAAAAGGAGATTGTGTCGCCATAAAGAGTACGACTAGTGACGGAGTCTTGACTAACCATGATATCGGGGAAGGAGAATGTGTGGCCATATGGCCCAGTGACAAAGTCTTGACTGCCCATGATATCGGAGAAGGAAAATGTGTGGCCATATGGACCGGTGAAGGAGTATTGACTACCAGTTATCTCGGAAAAGGAGAGTGTGTTATCATAAACAGTACGATTAGTGACTTAGTCTTGACTACCCATGATATCGGGGAAGGAGAATGTGTGGCCATATCGCTCAGTGACAAAGTCTTGACTGCCAATGATATTGGAAAAGAAGATTGTGTCGCCGTAAACAATACGACTACTAACGGAGTTTTGACTGACCATGATATCAGGAAAGGAAAATGTGTCGCCTTATGCCCGGTGACGGAGTATTGACAACCCATGATCTCGGAAAAGGAGATTGTGTCGACGTAAACAATACGACTAGTGACGGAGTCTTGACTGCCCATGATATCGGGGAAGAAGAATGTGTGGCCATATGGCCCGGTGACGGAGTCTTGACTGAACAAGATATCAAGGAAGGAAAATATGTCGCCATATGCCCGGTGACGGAGTCTTCACTGCCCATTATTACGGGGTAGGAGAATGTGTGGCCATATGGCCCGGTGACGGAGTATTGACTACCAATTATCTCGGAAAAGGAGATTGTGTTGTCAAAAACAGTACGACTAGTGACGGAGTTCATACTACCCATGAAATCGGGGAAGAAGAATGTGTGGCCATATGGTCCAGTGACAAAGTCTTGACTGCCCATGATATCGGAGAAGGAGAATGTGTGGCCATATGGCCCAGTGACGGAGTATTGACAACCCATGATCTCGGAAAAGGAGATTGTGTCGCCGTAAACAATACGACTAGTAACGGAGTTTTGACTGCCCATGATATCGGAGAAGGAGAATGTGTGGCCATATGGCCCAATGACGGAGTCTTGACATCCCATGATATCGGGGAAGAAGAATGTGTGGCCATATGGCCCTGTGACGAAGTCTTGACTACTCATGATATCGGGGAAGGTAAATGTGTCGCCATATACCCGGTGTCGGAGTATTGACTGCCCATGATATCGGAGAAGGAGAATGTGTGGCAATATAGCCCAGTGATAGAGTATTGACTACCCATGATCTAGGAAAAGGAGATTGTGTCGCCGTTAACAATACGACTAGTAACGGAGTCTTGACTGCCCATTATTACGGGGTAGGAGAATGTGTGGGCTAATGGCCCTAAGACGGAGTATTGACTACCCATGATCTCGGAAAAGGAGATTGTGTCGACGTAAACAATACGACTAGTGACGGAGTTTTGACTGCCCATGATATCGGGGAAGAAGAATGTGTGGCCATATGGCCCGATGACGGAGTTTTGACTGCCCAGGATATCAAGGAATGAAAATGTGTCGCCATATGCCCGGTGACGGAGAATTGACTGCCCATGATTACGGGGTAGGAGAATGTGTGGCCTTATGGCCCGGTGACAGAGTATTGACTTCCCATGATCTTGAAAAAGGAGATGCTGTTGTCATAAACAGTACGACTAGTGACGGAGTCTTGACTATTCATGATATCGGGGAAGAAGAATGTGTTGCCATATGGCCAAGTGACAAAGTATTGACTGCCCATGAAATCGGAGAAGGAGAATGTGTGGCCATATGGCTCGGTGACGGAGTATTGACTACCAATTATCTCGGAAAAGGAGATTGTGTTGTCATAAACAGTATGACTAGAGACGGAGTCTTGACTACCCATGATATCGGGGAAGAAGAATGTGTGGCCATATGGCCCGATGACGGAGTCTTGACATCCCATGATATCGGGGAAGAAGAATGTGTGGCCATATGGCCCTGTGACGAAGTCTTGACTACCCATGATATCGGGGAAGGTAAATGTGTCGCCATATACCCGGTGTCGGAGTACTGACTACCCATGATCTCGGAAAATAGGATTGTGTCGCCGTAAACAATACGGCTAGTGACGGAGTATTGACTGCCGATGATATCATGAAAGGAAAATGTGTCGCCATATGCCCGGTGACATAGTCTTAACTGATCATGATTACGGGGTAGGAGAATGTGTGGGCATATGGCCCGGTGACGGAGTATTGACTACCCATGATCTCGAAAAAGGAGATTGTGTCGCCATAAAGAGTACGACTAGTGACGGAGTCTTGACTACCCATGATATCGGGGAAGGAGAATAAGTGGCTATATGGCCCTGTGACAGAGTCTTGACTGCCTATGACATCGGAGAAGGAGAATGTGTGGTTATATTGCCTAGTGACAAAGTATTGACTGCCCATGAAATCAGAGAAGGAGAATGTGTGGCCATATGGCCCAGTGACGGAGTATTGACTACCCATGATCTCGGAAAAGGAGTTTGTGTCGCCGTAAACAATACGACTAGTGATGGAGTCTTGACTGCACATGATATCGGGGAAGAAGAATGTGTGGCCATATGGCCCGGTGACGAAGTCTTGACTGCCCATGATATCGGGGAAGGAAAATGTGTCGCCATATGCCCGGTGACGGAGTCTTGACTACCCATGATATCGGAGAAGGAGAATGTGTGGCCATATGGCCCAGTGACGGAGTATTGACAACCCATGATCTCGGAAAAGGAGATTGTGTCGCCGTAAACAATACGACTAGTAACGGAGTTTTGACTACCCATGATATCAGGGAAGAAGAATGTGTGGCCATATGGTCCGATGACGGAGTCTTGACATCCCATGATATCGGGGAAGGTAAATGTGTCGCTATATACCCGGTGTCGGAGTATTGACTACCCATGATCTCGGAAAATAGGATTGTGTCGCCGTAAACAATACGGCTAGTGACGGAGTATTGACTGCCGATGATATCGTGAAAGGAAAATGTGTCGCCATATGCCCGGTGACGTAGTCTTAACTGCCCATGATTACGGGGTAGGAGAATGTGTGGGCATATGGCCCGGTGACGGAGTATTGACTACCCATGATCTCGAAAAAGGAGATAGTTTCGCCATAAAGAGTACGACTAGTGACGGAGTCTTGACTACCCATGATATCGGGGAAGGAGAATAAGTGGCCATATGGCACTGTGACAAAGTCTTGACTGCCCATGACATCGGAGAATGAGAATGTGTGGCCATATGGCTCGGTGACGGAGTATTGACAACCCATGATCTCGGAAAAGGAGATTGTGTCGCCGTAAACAATACGACTAGTGATGATGTCTTGACTGCACATGATATCGGGGAAGAAGAATGTGTGGCCATATGGCCCGGTGACGAAGTCTTGACTGCCCATGATATCGGAGAAGGAGAATGTGTGGCCATATGGCTCGGTGACGGAGTATTGACAACCCATGATCTCGGAAAAGGAGATTGTGTCGACGTAAACAATACGACTAGTGATGGAGTCTTGACTGCACATGATATCGTGGAAGAAGAATGTGTGGCCATATGGCCCGGTGACGAAGTCTTGACTGCCCATTAAATCGGAGAAGGAGACAGTGTGGCCATATGGCTCGGTGACGGAGTATTGACTACCAATTATCTCGGAAAAGGAGATTGTGTTGTCATAAACAGTACGACTAGAGACGGAGTCTTCACTACCCATGATATCGGGGAAGAAGAATGTGTGGCCATATGGCCCGATGACGAGTCTTGACATCCCATGAAATCGGGGAAGAAGAATGTGTGGCCATATGGCCCTGTGACGAAGTCTTGACTACCCATGATATCAGGGAAGGTAAATGTGTCGCCATATACCCGGTGTCGGAGTACTGACTACCCATGATCTAGGAAAATAGGATTGTGTCGCCGTAAACAATACGGCTAGTGACGGAGTATTGACTGCCGATGATATCATGAAAGGAAAATGTGTCGCCATATGCCCGGTGACATAGTCTTAACTGATCATGATTACGGGTTAGGAGAATGTGTGGGCATATGGCCCGGTGACGGAGTATTGACTACCCATGATCTCGAAAAAGGAGATTGTGTCGCCATAAAGAGTACGACTAGTGACGGAGTCTTGACTACCCATGATATCGGGGAAGGAGATCAAGTGGCTATATGGCCCTGTGACAGAGTCTTGACTGCCTATGACATCGGAGAAGGAGAATGTGTGGCCATATTGCCTAGTGACAAAGTATTGACTGCCCATGAAATCAGAGAAGGAGAATGTGTGGCCATATGGCCCAGTGACGGAGTATTGACTACCCATGATCTCGGAAAAGGAGTTTGTGTCGCCGTAAACAATACGACTAGTGATGATGTCTTGACTGCACATGATATCGGGGAAGAAGAATGTGTGGCCATATGGCCCGGTGACGAAGTCTTGACTGCCCATGATATCGGAGAAGGAGAATGTGTGGCCATATGGCTCGGTGACGGAGTATTGACAACCCATGATCTCGGAAAAGGAGATTGTGTCGACGTAAACAATACGACTAGTGATGGAGTCTTGACTGCACATGATATCGGGGAAGAAGAATGTGTGGCCATATGGCCCGGTGACGAAGTCTTGACTGCCCATGAAATCGGAGAAGGAGAATGTGTGGCCATATGGCTCGGTGACGGAGTATTGACTACCAATTATCTCGGAAAAAGAGATTGTGTTGTCATAAACAGTACGACTAGAGACGGAGTCTTGACTACCCATGATATCGGGGAAGAAGAATGTGTGGCCATATGGCACGATGACGAGTCTTGACATCCCATGAAATCGGGGAAGAAGAATGTGTGGCCATATGGCCCTGTGACGAAGTCTTGACTACCCATGATATCGGGGAAGGTAAATGTGTCGCCATATACCCGGTGTCGGAGTACTGACTACCCATGATCTCGGAAAATAGGATTGTGTCGCCGTAAACAATACGGCTAGTGACGGAGTATTGACTGCCGATGATATGAAAGGAAAGAAAATGTGTCGCCATATGCCCGGTGACATAGTCTTAACTGATCATGATTACGGGGTAGGAGAATGTGTGGGCATATGGCCCGGTGACGGAGTATTGACTACCCATGATCTCGAAAAAGGAGATTGTGTCGCCATAAAGAGTACGACTAGTGACGGAGTCTTGACTACCCATGATATCGGGGAAGGAGAATAAGTGGCTATATGGCCCTGTGACAGAGTCTTGACTGCCTATGACATCGGAGAAGGAGAATGTGTGGCCATATTGCCTAGTGACAAAGTATTGACTGCCCATGAAATCAGAGAAGGAGAATGTGTGGCCATATGGCCCAGTGACGGAGTATTGACTACCCATGATCTCGGAAAAGGAGTTTGTGTCGCCGTAAACAATACGACTAGTGATGGAGTCTTGACTGCACATGATATCGGGGAAGAAGAATGTGTGGCCATATGGCCCGGTGACGAAGCCTTGACTGCCCATGATATCGGGGAAGGAAAATGTGTCGCCATATGCCCGGTGACGGAGTCTTGACTACCCATGATATCGGAGAAGGAGAATGTGTGGCCATATGGCCCAGTGACGGAGTATTGACAACCCATGATCTCGGAAAAGGAGATTGTGTCGCCGTAAACAATACGACTAGTAACGGAGTTTTGACTACCCATGATATCGGGGAAGAAGAATGTGCGGCCATATGGTCCGATGACGGAGTCTTGACATCCCATGATATCGGGGAAGGTAAATGTGTCGCTATATACCCGGTGTCGGAGTATTGACTACCCATGATCTCGGAAAATAGGATTGTGTCGCCGTAAACAATACGGCTAGTGACGGAGTATTGACTGCCGATGATATCGTGAAAGGAAAATGTGTCGCCATATGCACGGTGACGTAGTCTTAACTGCCCATGATTACGGGGTAGGAGAATGTGTGGGCATATGGCCCGGTGACGGAGTATTGACTACCCATGATCTTGAAAAAGGAGATAGTTTCGCCATAAAGAGTACGACTAGTGACGGAGTCTTGACTACCCATGATATCGGGGAAGGAGAATAAGTGGCCATATGGCACTGTGACAAAGTCTTGACTGCCCATGACATCGGAGAAGGAGAATGTGTGGCCATATGGCTCGGTGACGGAGTATTGACAACCCATGATCTCGGAAAAGGAGATTGTGTCGACGTAAACAATACGACTAATGATGGAGTCTTGACTGCACATGATATCGGGGAAGAAGAATGTGTGGCCATATGGCCCGGTGACGAAGTCTTGACTGCCCATGAAATCGGAGAAGGAGAATGTGTGGCCATATGGCTCGGTGACGGAGTATTGACTACCAATTATCTCGGAAAAGGAGATTGTGTTGTCATAAACAGTACGACTAGAGACGGAGTCTTGACTACCCATGATATCGGGGAAGAAGAATGTGTGGCCATATGGCCCGATGACGAGTCTTGACATCCCATGAAATCGGGGAAGAAGAATGTGTGGCCATATGGCCCTGTGACGAAGTCTTGACTACCCATGATATCGGGGAAGGTAAATGTGTCGCCATATACCCGGTGTCGGAGTACTGACTACCCATGATCTCGGAAAATAGGATTGTGTCGCCGTAAACAATACGGCTAGTGACGGAGTATTGACTGCCGATGATATCATGAAAGGAAAATGTGTCGCCATATGCCCGGTGACATAGTCTTAACTGATCATGATTACGGGGTAGGAGAATGTGTGGGCATATGGCCCGGTGACGGAGTATTGACTACCCATGATCTCGAAAAAGGAGATTGTGTCGCCATAAAGAGTACGACTAGTGACGGAGTCTTGACTACCCATGATATCGGGGAAGGAGAATAAGTGGCTATATGGCCCTGTGACAGAGTCTTGACTGCCTATGACATCGGAGAAGGAGAATGTGTGGCCATATTGCCTAGTGACAAAGTATTGACTGCCCATGAAATCAGAGAAGGAGAATGTGTGGCCATATGGCCCAGTGACGGAGTATTGACTACCCATGATCTCGGAAAAGGAGTTTGTGTCGCCGTAAACAATACGACTAGTGATGGAGTCTTGACTGCACATGATATCGGGGAAGAAGAATGTGTGGCCATATGGCACGATGACGAGTCTTGACATCCCATGAAATCGGGGAAGAAGAATGTGTGGCCATATGGCCCTGTGACGAAGTCTTGACTACCCATGATATCGGGGAAGGTAAATGTGTCGCCATATACCCGGTGTCGGAGTACTGACTACCCATGATCTTGGAAAATAGGATTGTGTCGCCGTAAACAATACGGCTAGTGACGGAGTATTGACTGCCGATGATATCATGAAAGGAAAATGTGTCGCCATATGCCCGGTGACATAGTCTTAACTGATCATGATTACGGGGTAGGAGAATGTGTGGGCATATGGCCCGGTGACGGAGTATTGACTACCCATGATCTCGAAAAAGGAGATTGTGTCGCCATAAAGAGTACGACTAGTGACGGAGTCTTGACTACCCATGATATCGGGGAAGGAGAATAAGTGGCTATATGGCCCTGTGACAGAGTCTTGACTGCCTATGACATCGGAGAAGGAGAATGTGTGGCCATATTGCCTAGTGACAAAGTATTGACTGCCCATGAAATCAGAGAAGGAGAATGTGTGGCCATATGGCCCAGTGACGGAGTATTGACTACCCATGATCTCGGAAAAGGAGTTTGTGTCGCCGTAAACAATACGACTAGTGATGGAGTCTTGACTGCACATGATATCGGGGAAGAAGAATGTGTGGCCATATGGCCCGGTGACGAAGTCTTGACTGCCCATGATATCGGGGAAGGAAAATGTGTCGCCATATGCCCGGTGACGGAGTCTTGACTACCCATGATATCGGAGAAGGAGAATGTGTGGCCATATGGCCCAGTGACGGAGTATTGACAACCCATGATCTCGGAAAAGGAGATTGTGTCGCCGTAAACAATACGACTAGTAACGGAGTTTTGACTACCCATGATATCGGGGAAGAAGAATGTGCGGCCATATGGTCCGATGACGGAGTCTTGACATCCCATGATATCGGGGAAGGTAAATGTGTCGCTATATACCCGGTGTCGGAGTATTGACTACCCATGATCTCGGAAAATAGGATTGTGTCGCCGTAAACAATACGGCTAGTGACGGAGTATTGACTGCCGATGATATCGTGAAAGGAAAATGTGTCGCCATATGCACGGTGACGTAGTCTTAACTGCCCATGATTACGGGGTAGGAGAATGTGTGGGCATATGGCCCGGTGACGGAGTATTGACTACCCATGATCTCGAAAAAGGAGATTGTGTCGCCATAAAGAGTACGACTAGTGACGGAGTCTTGACTACCCATGATATCGGGGAAGGAGAATAAGTGGCTATATGGCCCTGTGACAGAGTCTTGACTGCCTATGACATCGGAGAAGGAGAATGTGTGGCCATATTGCCTAGTGACAAAGTATTGACTGCCCATGAAATCAGAGAAGGAGAATGTGTGGCCATATGGCCCAGTGACGGAGTATTGACTACCCATGATCTCGGAAAAGGAGTTTGTGTCGCCGTAAACAATACGACTAGTGATGGAGTCTTGACTGCACATGATATCGGGGAAGAAGAATGTGTGGCCATATGGCCCGGTGACGAAGTCTTGACTGCCCATGATATCGGGGAAGGAAAATGTGTCGCCATATGCCCGGTGACGGAGTCTTGACTACCCATGATATCGGAGAAGGAGAATGTGTGGCCATATGGCCCAGTGACGGAGTATTGACAACCCATGATCTCGGAAAAGGAGATTGTGTCGCCGTAAACAATACGACTAGTAACGGAGTTTTGACTACCCATGATATCGGGGAAGAAGAATGTGCGGCCATATGGTCCGATGACGGAGTCTTGACATCCCATGATATCGGGGAAGGTAAATGTGTCGCTATATACCCGGTGTCGGAGTATTGACTACCCATGATCTCGGAAAATAGGATTGTGTCGCCGTAAACAATACGGCTAGTGACGGAGTATTGACTGCCGATGATATCGTGAAAGGAAAATGTGTCGCCATATGCCCGGTGACGTAGTCTTAACTGCCCATGATTACGGGGTAGGAGAATGTGTGGGCATATGGCCCGGTGACGGAGTATTGACTACCCATGATCTTGAAAAAGGAGATAGTTTCGCCATAAAGAGTACGACTAGTGACGGAGTCTTGACTACCCATGATATCGGGGAAGGAGATAAAGTGGCCATATGGCACTGTGACAAAGTCTTGACTGCCCATGACATTGGAGAAGGAGAATGTGTGGCCATATGGCTCGGTGACGGAGTATTGACAACCCATGATCTCGGAAAAGGAGATTGTGTCGACGTAAACAATACGACTAATGATGGAGTCTTGACTGCACATGATATCGGGGAAGAAGAATGTGTGGCCATATGGCCCGGTGACGAAGTCTTGACTGCCCATGAAATCGGAGAAGGAGAATGTGTGGCCATATGGCTCGGTGACGGAGTATTGACTACCAATTATCTCGGAAAAGGAGATTGTGTTGTCATAAACAGTACGACTAGAGACGGAGTCTTGACTACCCATGATATCGGGGAAGAAGAATGTGTGGCCATATGGCCCGATGACGAGTCTTTACATCCCATGAAATCGGGGAAGAAGAATGTGTGGCCATATGGCCCTGTGACGAAGTCTTGACTACCCATGATATCGGGGAAGGTAAATGTGTCGCCATATACCCGGTGTCGGAGTACTGACTACCCATGATCTCGGAAAATAGGATTGTGTCGCCGTAAACAATACGGCTAGTGACGGAGTATTGACTGCCGATGATATCATGAAAGGAAAATGTGTCGCCATATGCCCGGTGACATAGTCTTAACTGATCATGATTACGGGGTAGGAGAATGTGTGGGCATATGGCCCGGTGACGGAGTATTGACTACCCATGATCTCGAAAAAGGAGATTGTGTCGCCATAAAGAGTACGACTAGTGACGGAGTCTTGACTACCCATGATATCGGGGAAGGAGAATAAGTAGCCATATGGCACTGTGACAAAGTCTTGACTGCCCATGACATCGGAGAAGGAGAATGTGTGGCCATATGGCCCAGTGACGGAGTATTGACTGCCCATGATATCAGGAAAGGAAAATGTGTCGCCATATGACCGGTGACGGAGTATTGACAACCCATGATCTCGGAAAAGGAGATTGTGTCGACGTAAACAATACGACTAGTGACGGAGTCTTGACTGCCCATGATATCGGGGAAGAAGAATGTGACGGAGTATTGACTACCCATGATCTCGAAAAAGGAGATTGTGTCGCAATAAACAGTACGACAATTGACGAGTTTTTTATGTGTGGCCATATGGCCCGGTGACGGAGTCATGACTGCCCATGATCGCAAGGGAAGCGTGTGTGTAGCCATAAACAGTACGGACCAGTGACGGAATCTTGACTGCCTATTATCTCGGAGAAGGAGAATGTGTGGCTATGTGGCCCGGTTACGGAGTAATTACTGCCCATGACCTCTATAAACAGTCAAGACCAGTGGCGGAGTCTTGACTACCCATGATCTCGGAGGGAGAAGAATGTCTGGCCAAAACAGCATGAACTATGAATGGAGTGTACCCATGGATAAGTATGACAATCTGAGGGCATACGTAATAGAAAATAGTCTACGTAATAGAAAATAGTAATAGTCTCTGCGTTGCAATGCCTTCTTCCTAAAAAAACAAAAAACAATTCTGGTTACCTAACCTAAAGCGACACCGCAAACTATATTTAAACAAAAACTATAACTTAATAATAAACATTTTAGTAACTAAACCTCTTAAAGGTTCTTTAAATTAATTTAGTCACTAACAAAAAAAAGATACACACAGACAAGACATGACCATTAGTCGCCTCTTACGACATGCCATTAGGTCAAGACAGTGGGTCTATTCTAGCACCTAGTTCTAGCTAAGACCCCGAAACCCACACGGGGGAGAAGGGGCTAACACATAAAACTAATAACACATTAAACAAGGGAAAAATGTTACATAAACAAAACTTAAAGAAAACAAACAAAAGATTTCTATACTATGTCATTAGATATAGGAGCTGCGTAATGTTTCTAAACAAAATAAGCAATGAAATTCTGTATGCCCATGATCAATGTCTTAGCAGCGGTATATTCTATGGCCATAAGCAATATTAAATGTCTTGCAACAGAGTGATATCTGTCCCTTATATGTATGGTCAAGGGAAAGACTTAATTAAATAAGAGAATATTGTCACCGCAGATAAGTGAAGTTTCTCAAAACAAAGTGTTTGCATCGATGTTTCAGAAGCAGTGAATTATCTGGCTATTACAAGCAGAGGAGTTTCATATAAGAAAAATGTATATATATCTGAAACAGAGTAATGCGGCAGTAAGCACAACAGAGGTGTGGTAGCGTCGAAAATCTAAAATTAGAACATGGACAGTCACATCGGCGGATGACTAATATTTCTATGGCCAAATAGAAAAATAAGATCATGGGTAGTTGGATCGTCGTAACGAAGAAGTGGACGGTTCGGCGGAAATCTAAAGTAAGAAAGTGGGCAGTCAGATCGGCGGATGTCTCATATTAGACGAGTTGGAACGGCGAAGTAGTGGCCAAGTTATGGCCAAGTATAAAGATAGATCATGGGTAGTTGCATCAGCGTAACGAAAGATTGGACGGTTCGGCGGAAATCTAAAGTAAAAACATGGGTAGTCAGATCGGCTAATGCCAAATATTAAGCGAGTTGGAGTGGCGAAAGAAGGGGCCAACTTATGGCCAAATAGAAATATAAGATCATGGGTAGTTGCATCGGCGTAACGAAGAAGTGGACGGTTCGGCGGAAATCTAAAGTAAGAACATGGGCAGTCAGATCGGAGGATGACTCATATTAGGCGAGCTGAAACGGCTATGTAGTGGCCAATTTATGGCCAAGTATAAAGATAGATCATGTGTAGTTGTATCAGCGTAACGAAGGAATGGACGGTTCGGCGGAAATCTAAAGTAAGAACATGGGTAGTCAGATCGGCTAATGCCAAATATTAAGCGAGTTGGAGTGGCGAAGTTGGGGCCAACTTATGGCCAAATAGAAATATAAGATCATGGGTAGTTGCATCGGCGTAACGAAGGAGAGGACAGTTCGGCGGAAATCTAAAGTAAGAACATGGGCAGTCAGATCGGAAAAAGTCTAAGATTAAGCGAGTTGGAACGGTGAAGTAGTGGCCAACTTATGGCAAAATAGAAAGATAAGATCATGGGTAGTTTCATCGGCGTAACGAAGAAGTGGACGGTTCGGCGGAAATCTAAAGTAAGAACATGAGCAGTCAGATCGGCGAATGTCTAATATAGAGCCAGTTCGAACGGCGAAGTAGTGGCCAACTTATGGCCAAATAGAAAGATAAGATCATGGGTAGTTGCATCGGCGTAACGAAGGAGTGAACGGTTCGGCGGAAATCTAAAGTAAGAACATGAGCAGTCTGATCGGCGAATGTCTAATATAGAGCCAGTTCGAACGGCGAAGTAGTGGCCAACTTATGGCCAAATAGAAAGATAAGATCATGGGTAGTTGCATCGGCGTAACGAAAAAGTGGACGGTTCGGCGGAAATCTAAAGTAAGAACATGGGCAGTCAGATCGGAGGATGACTCATATTAGGCGAGCTGAAACGGCTATGTAGTGGCCAATTTATGGCCAAGTATAAAGATAGATCATGGGTAGTTGCATCAGCGTAACGAAGGAGTGGACGGTTCGGCGGAAATCTAAAGTAAGAACATGGGTAGTCAGATCGGAAAATGCCAAATATTAAGCAAGTTGGAGTGGCGAAGTAGGGGCCAACTTATGGCCAAATAGAAATATAAGATCATGGGTAGTTGCATCGGCGTAATGAAGGAGTGGACAGTTCGGCGGAAATCTAAAGTAAGAACATGGGCAGTCAGATCGGCAAAAGTCTAAGATTAAGCGAGTTGGAACGGTGAAGTAGTGGCCAATTTATGGCAAAATAGAAAGATAAGATCATGGGTAGTTTCATCGGCGTAACGAAGAAGTGGACGGTTCGGCGGAAATCTAAAGTAAGAACATGAGCAGTCAGATCGGCGAATGTCTAATATTAAGCGAGTTCGAACGGCGATGTAGTGGACAACTTATGGCCAAATAGAAAGATAAGATCATGGGTAGTTGCATCAGCGTAACGAAAGATTGGACGGTTCGGCGGAAATCTAAAGTAAGAACATGGGTAGTCAGATCAGCTAATACCAAATATTAAGCGAGTTGAAGTGGCGAAGTAGGGGCCAACTTAAGGCCAAATAGAAAGATAAGATCATGGGTAGTTGCATCGGCGTAACGAAGAAGTGGACAGTTCGGCGGAAATCTAAAGTAAGAACATGGGCAGTCAGATCGGCGGATGACTCATATTAGGCGAGCTGGAACGGAATTGTAGTGGCCAATTTATGGCCAAGTATAAAGATAGATCATGGGTAGTTGCATCAGCGTAACGAAGGAGAGGACGGTTCGGCGGAAATCTAAAGTAAGAACATGGGTAGTCAGATCGGCTAATGCCAAATATTAAGCGAGTTGGAGTGGCGAATTAGGGGCCAACTTATGGCCAAATAGAAATATAAGATCATGGGTAGTTGCATCGGCGTAACGAAGGAGTGGACAGTTCGGCGGAAATCAAAAGTAAGAACATGGGCAGTCAGATCGGCAAAAGTCTAAGATTAAGCGAGTTGGAACAGTGAAGTAGTGGCCAATTTATGGCAAAATAGAAAGATAAGATCATGGGTAGTTGGATCGTCGTAAAGAGGAGTGGACTGTTTGGCGGAAATCAAAAGTAAGAATGTGGGCAGTCAGATCGGCGGATGTCTAATAATAGGCAAGTTGGAAGGGCGAAGTAGTGGCCAACGTATGGCCAAATAGAAAGATATCTTATGGGTAGTTGCATCGGCGTAACAAAGGAGTGGAAGGTGCGGCGAAAATCTAAAGTAAGAACATGGGCAGTCAGATCGGCTGATGTCTCATATTAGGCGAGTTGGAACGGCGAAGTAGTGGCCAATTTATGGCCAATTAGAAAGATAAGATCATGGGTAGTTGCATCGGCGTAACGAAGGAGTGGACAGTTCGGCGGAAATCTAAAGTAAGAACATGGGCAGTCAGATCGTAGGATGTCTCATATTAGGCGATTTATAACAGCGAAGTAGTGGCCAATTTATGGCAAAATAGAAAGATAAGATCAAGGGTAGTTTCATCGGCGTAACGAAGAAGTGGAAGGTTCGGCGGAAATCTAAAGTAAGAAAATGGGCAGTCAGATCGGCGAATGTCTAATATTAAGCGAGTTCGAACGGCGAAGTAGTGGCCAACTTATGGCCAAATAGAAAGATAAGATCATGGGTAGTTGCATCGGCGTAACAAAGGAGTAAACGGTTCGGCGAAAATCTAAAGTAAGAACATGGGCAGTAAGATCGGCGGATGTCTCATATTAGGCGATTTGGAACGGCGAAGTAGTGGGGAATTTATGGCCAATTAGAAAGATAAGATCATTGGTAGTTGCATCGGCGTAACGAAGGAATGGACAGTTCGACGGAAATCTAAAGTAAGAATGTGGGCAGTCAGATCGGCGGATGTCTTATATTAAGCAAGTTGAAGTGGCGAAGTAGGGGCCAACATATGGCGAAATAGAAAGAAAAGATCATGGGTAGTTGCATCGGCGTAACGAAGGAGTGGACGGTTCGGCGATAAAATAAAGTAAGAACATGGGCAGTCAGATCGGCGGATGTCTCATATTAGGCGATTTGGAACGACGAAGTAGTGGACAATTTATGGCCAATTAGAAAGATAAGATCATGGGTAGTTGCATCGGCGTAACGAAGGAGTGGACAGTTCGGCGGAAATCTAAAGTAAGAATATGGGCAGTCAGATCGGAAAAAGTCTAAGAATAAGCGAGTTGGAACGGTGAAGTAGTGGCAAACTTATGGCAAAATAGAAAGATAAGATCAAGGGTAGTTTCATCGGCGTAACGAAGAAGTGGACGGTTCGGCGGAAATCTAAAGTAAGAACATGGGCAGTCAGATCGGCGAATGTCTAATATTAAGCGAGTTCGAACGGCGAAGTAGTGGCCAACGTATGGCCAAATAGAAATATAAGATCATGGGTAGTTGCATCGGCGTAACGAAGGAGTGGACAGTTCGGCGGAAATCAAAAGTAAGAACATGGGCAGTCAGATCGGCAAAAGTCTAAGATTAAGCGAGTTGGAACAGTGAAGTAGTGGCCAATTTATGGCAAAATAGAAAGATAAGATCATGGGTAGTTGGATCGTCGTAAAGAGGAGTGGACTGTTTGGCGGAAATCAAAAGTAAGAATGTGGGCAGTCAGATCGGCGGATGTCTAATAATAGGCAAGTTGGAAGGGCGAAGTAGTGGCCAACGTATGGCCAAATAGAAAGATATCTTATGGGTAGTTGCATCGGCGTAACAAAGGAGTGGAAGGTGCGGCGAAAATCTAAAGTAAGAACATGGGCAGTCAGATCGGCTGATGTCTCATATTAGGCGAGTTGGAACGGCGAAGTAGTGGCCAATTTATGGCCAATTAGAAAGATAAGATCATGGGTAGTTGCATCGGCGTAACGAAGGAGTGGACAGTTCGGCGGAAATCTAAAGTAAGAACATGGGCAGTCAGATCGTAGGATGTCTCATATTAGGCGATTTATAACAGCGAAGTAGTGGCCAATTTATGGCAAAATAGAAAGATAAGATCAAGGGTAGTTTCATCGGCGTAACGAAGAAGTGGAAGGTTCGGCGGAAATCTAAAGTAAGAAAATGGGCAGTCAGATCGGCGAATGTCTAATATTAAGCGAGTTCGAACGGCGAAGTAGTGGCCAACTTATGGCCAAATAGAAAGATAAGATCATGGGTAGTTGCATCGGCGTAACAAAGGAGTAAACGGTTCGGCGAAAATCTAAAGTAAGAACATGGGCAGTAAGATCGGCGGATGTCTCATATTAGGCGATTTGGAACGGCGAAGTAGTGGGGAATTTATGGCCAATTAGAAAGATAAGATCATTGGTAGTTGCATCGGCGTAACGAAGGAATGGACAGTTCGACGGAAATCTAAAGTAAGAATGTGGGCAGTCAGATCGGCGGATGTCTTATATTAAGCAAGTTGAAGTGGCGAAGTAGGGGCCAACATATGGCGAAATAGAAAGAAAAGATCATGGGTAGTTGCATCGGCGTAACGAAGGAGTGGACGGTTCGGCGATAAAATAAAGTAAGAACATGGGCAGTCAGATCGGCGGATGTCTCATATTAGGCGATTTGGAACGACGAAGTAGTGGACAATTTATGGCCAATTAGAAAGATAAGATCATGGGTAGTTGCATCGGCGTAACGAAGGAGTGGACAGTTCGGCGGAAATCTAAAGTAAGAATATGGGCAGTCAGATCGGAAAAAGTCTAAGAATAAGCGAGTTGGAACGGTGAAGTAGTGGCAAACTTATGGCAAAATAGAAAGATAAGATCAAGGGTAGTTTCATCGGCGTAACGAAGAAGTGGACGGTTCGGCGGAAATCTAAAGTAAGAACATGGGCAGTCAGATCGGCGAATGTCTAATATTAAGCGAGTTCGAACGGCGAAGTAGTGGCCAACGTATGGCAAAATAGAAAGATAAGATCATGGGTAGTTGCATCGGCGTAACGAAGGAGTGAACGGTTCGGCGGAAATCTAAAGTAAGAACATGGGCAGTCAGATCGGCGAATGTCTAATATTAAGCGAGTTCGAACGGCGAAGTAGTGGCCAACGTATGGCCAAATAGAAAGATAACATCATGGGTAGTTGCATCGGCGTAACGAAGGAGTGAACGGTTCGGCGAAAATCTAAAGTAAGAACATGGGCAGTCAGATCGGCGAATGTGTAATATTAAGCGAGTTAGAACGGCGAAGTAGTGGCCAACTTATGGCCAAATAGAAAGATAAGATCATGGGTAGTTGCATCGGCGTAACGAAGGAGTGGACAGTTCGGCGGAAATCTAAAGTAAGAACATGGGCAGTCAGATCAGCAAAAGTCTAAGATTAAGCGAGTTGGAAAGGTGAAGTAGTGGCCAACTTATGGCAAAATAGAAAGATAAGATCAAGGGTAGTTTCATCGGCGTAACGAAGAAGTGGACGGTTCGGCGGAAATCTAAAGTAAGAACATGGGCAGTCAGATCGGCAAAAGTCTAAGATTAAGCGAGTTGGAACGGTGAAGTAGTGGCCAACTTATGGCCAAATAGAAAGATAAGATCATGGGTAGTTTCATCGGCGTAACGAAGGAGTGGACGGTTCGGCGAAAATCTAAAGTAATAACATGGGCAGTCAGATCGGCGGATGTCTCATATTAGGCGATATGGAACGGCGAAGTAGTGGCCAATTTATGGCCAATTAGAAAGATAAGATCATGGGTAGTTGCATCGGCGTAACGAAGGAGTGGACAGTTCGACGGAAATCTAAAGTTAGAACATGGGTAGTCAGATCAGCTTATGCCAAATATTAAGCGAGTTGAAGTGGCGAAGTAGGGGCCAACTTAAGGCCAAATAGAAAGATAAGATCATGGGTAGCTGCATCGGCGTAACGAAGAAGTGGACGGTTCGGCGGAAATCTAAAGTAACAACATGGGCAGTCAGATCGGCGGATGACTCATATTAGGCGAGCTGAAACGGCTATGTAGTGGCCAATTTATGGCCAAGTATAAAGATAGATCATTGGTAGTTGCATCAGCGTAACGAAGGAGTGGACGGTTCAGCGGAAATCTAAAGTAAGAACATGGGTAGTCAGATCAGCTAATGCCAAATATTAAGCGAGTTGAAGTGGCGAAGTAGGGGCCAACTTAAGGCCAAATAGAAAGATAAGATCATGGGTAGCTGCAACGGCGTAACGAAGAAATGGACGGTTCGGCGAAAATCTAAAGTAAGAACATGGGTAGTCAGATCGGCGGATGTCTCATATTAGGCGATTTGGAACGGCGAAGTAGTGGCCAATTTATGGCCAAGTATAAAGATAGATCATGGGTAGTTGCATCAGCGTAACGAAAGATTGGACGGTTCGGCGGAAATCTAAAGTAAGAACATGGGTAGTCAGATCAGCTAATGCCAAATATTAAGCGAGTTGAAGTGGCGAAGTAGGGGCCAACTTAAGGCCAAATAGAAAGATAAGATCATGGGTAGTTGCATCGGCGTAACGAAGAAGTGGACGGTTCGGCGAAATCTAAAGTAAGAACATGGGCAGTCAGATCGACAAAAGTCTAAGATTAAGCGAGTTGGAACGGTGAAGTTGTGGCCAACTTATGGCCAAATAGAAAGATAAGATCATGGGTAGTTTCATCGGCGTAACGAAGGAGTGGACAGTTCGGCGAAAATCTAAAGTAAGAACATGGGTAGTCAGATCGGCGGATGTCTCATATTAGGCGATTTGGAACGGCGAAGTAGTGGCCAGATTATGGCCAATTAGAAAGATAAGATCATGGGTAGTTGCATCGGCATAACGAAGGAGTGGACAGTTCGGCGGAAATCTAAACTAAGAACATGGGCAGTCAGATCGGAAAGAGTCTAAGATTAAGCGAGTTGGAACGGTGAAGTAGTGGCCAACTTATGGCAAAATAGAAAGATAAGATCAAGGGTAGTTTCATCGGCGTAACGAAGGAGTGAACGGTTCGGCGGAAATCTAAAGTAAGAACATGGGCAGTCAGATCGGCGAATGTCTAATATTAAGCGAATTCGAACGGCGAAGTAGTGGCCAACTTATGGCCAAATAGAAAAATAAGATCATGGGTAGTTGCATCGGCGTAACGAAGGAGTGAACGGTTCGGCGAAAATCTAAAGTAAGAACATGGGCAGTCAGATCGGCAAATGTCTAAGATTAAGCGATTTGGAACGGTAAAGTAGTGGCCAACTTATGGCCAAATAGAAAGATAAGATCATGGGTAGTTTCATCGGCGTAACGAAGGAGTGGACGGTTCGGCGAAAATCTACAGTAAGAACATGGGCAGTCAGATCGGCGGATGTCTCATATTAGGCGATAAGGAACGGCGAAGTAGTGGCCAATTTATGGCCAATTAGAAAGATAAGATCATGGGTAGTTGCATCGGCTTAACGAAGGAGTGGACAGTTCGGCGGAAATCTAAAGTAAGAACATGGGCAGTCAGATCGGCGGATGTCTTATATTAAGCAAATTGGAGTGGCGAAGTAAGGGCCAACATATGGCCAAATAGAAAGAAAAGATCATGGGTAGTTTCATCGGCGTAACGAAGGAGTGGACGGTTCGGCGAAAATCTACAGTAAGAACATGGGCAGTCAGATCGGCGGATGTCTCATATTAGGCGATATGGAACGGCGAAGTAGTGGCCAATTTATGGCCAATTAGAAAGATAAGATCATGGGTAGTTGCATCGGCGTAACGAAGGAGTGGACAGTTCGACGGAAATCTAAAGTAAGAACATGGGTAGTCAGATCAGCTAATGCCAAATATTAAGCGAGTTGAAGTGGCGAAGTAGGGGCCAACTTAAGGCCAAATAGAAAGATAAGATCATGGGTAGTTGCATCGGCGTAACGAAGGAGTGGACAGTTCGACGGAAATCTAAAGTAATAATGTTGGCAGTCAGATCGGCGGATGTCTTATATTAAGCAAATTGGAGTGGCGAAGTAAGGGCCAACATATGGCCAAATAGAAAGAAAAGATCATGGGTAGTTACATCGGCGTAACGAAGGAGTGGACGGTTCGGCGAAAATCTAAAGTAAGAACATGGGCAGTCAGATCGGCGGATGTCTCATATTAGGCGATTTTGAACGGCGATGTAGTGGCCAATTAATGGCCAAATAGAAAGATAAGATCATGGGTAGTTGCATCGGCGTAACGAAGGAGTGGACGGTTCGGCGAAAAGTTACAGTAAGAACATGGGCAGTCAGATCGGCGGATGTCTCATATTAGGCGATATGGAACGGCGAAGTAGTGGCCAATTTAAGGCCAATTAGAAAGATAAGATCATGGGTAGTTGCATCGGCGTAACGAAGGAGTGGACAGTTCGACGGAAATCTAAAATAAGAATATGGGTAGTCAGATCGGCTAATGCCAAATATTAAGCGAGTTGGAGTGGCAAAGTAGGGGCCAACTTATGGCCAAAGAGAAATATAAGATCATGGGTAGTTGCATCGGCGTAACGAAGGAGTGGACAGTTCGGCGGAAATTTAAAGTAAGAACATGGGCAGTCAGATCGGCAAAAGTCTAAGATTAAGCGAGTTGGAACGGTGAAGTAGTGGCCAACTTATGGCCAAATGGAAAGATAAGATCATGGGTAGTTTCATCGGCGTAACGAAGGAGTGGACGGTTCGGCGAAAATCTACAGTAAGAACATGGGCAGTCAGATCGGCGGATGTCTCATATTAGGCGATATGGAACGGCGAAGTAGTGGCCAATTTATGGCCAATTAGAAAGATAAGATCATGGGTAGTTGCATCGGCGTAACGAAGGAGTGAACAGTTCGACGGAAATCTAAAGTAAGAACATGGGTAGTCAGATCAGCTAATGCCAAATATTAAGCGAGTTGAAGTGGCGAAGTAGGGGCCAACTTAAGGCCAAATAGAAAGATAAGATCATGGGTAGTTGCATCGGCGTAACGAAGGAGTGGACAGTTCGACGGAAATCTAAAGTAATAATGTTGGCAGTCAGATCGGCGGATGTCTTATATTAAGCAAATTGGAGTGGCGAAGTAAGGGCTAACATATGGCCAAATAGAAAGAAAAGATCATGGGTAGTTACATCGGCGTAACGAAGGAGTGGACAGTTCGGCGGAAATTTAAAGTAAGAACATGGGCAGTCAGATCGGCAAAAGTCTAAGATTAAGCGAGTTGGAACGGTGAAGTAGTGGCCAACTTATGGCCAAATAGAAAGATAAGATCATGGGTAGTTTCATCGGCGTAACGAAGGAGTGGACGGTTCGGCGAAAATCTAAAGTAATAACATGGGCAGTCAGATCGGCGGATGTCTCATATTAGGCGATATGGAACGGCGAAGTAGTGGCCAATTTATGGCCAATTAGAAAGATAAGATCATGGGTAGTTGCATCGGCGTAACGAAGGAGTGGACAGTTCGACGGAAATCTAAAGTTAGAACATGGGTAGTCAGATCAGCTAATGCCAAATATTAAGCGAGTTGAAGTGGCGAAGTAGGGGCCAACTTAAGGCCAAATAGAAAGATAAGATCATGGGTAGCTGCATCGGCGTAACGAAGAAGTGGACGGTTCGGCGGAAATCTAAAGTAACAACATGGGCAGTCAGATCGGCGGATGACTCATATTAGGCGAGCTGAAACGGCTATGTAGTGGCCAATTTATGGCCAAGTATAAAGATAGATCATTGGTAGTTGCATCAGCGTAACGAAGGAGTGGACGGTTCGGCGGAAATCTAAAGTAAGAACATGGGTAGTCAGATCAGCTAATGCCAAATATTAAGCGAGTTGAAGTGGCGAAGTAGGGGCCAACTTAAGGCCAAATAGAAAGATAAGATTATGGGTAGCTGCATCGGCGTAACGAAGAAATGGACGGTTCGGCGGAAATCTAAAGTAAGAACATGGGCAGTCAGATCGGCGGATGACTTATATTAGGCGAGTTGAAACGGCTATGTAGTGGCCAATTTATGGCCAAGTATAAAGATAGATCATGGGTAGTTGCATCAGCGTAACGAAGGAGTGGATGGTTCGGCGGAAATCTAAAGAAAGAACATGGGTAGTCAGATCGGCTAATGCCAAATATTAAGCGAGTTGGAGTGGCAAAGTAGGGGCCAACTTATGGCCAAAGAGAAATATAAGATCATGGGTAGTTGCATCGGCGTAACGAAGGAGTGGACAGTTCGGCGGAAATTTAAAGTAAGAACATGGGCAATCAGATCGGAAAAAGTCTAAGATTAAGCGAGTTGGAACGGTGAAGTAGTGGCCAACTTATGACCAAATAGAAAGATAAGATCATGGGTAGTTTCATCGGCGTAACGAACAAGTGGACGGTTCGGCGAAAATCTACAGTAAGAACATGGGCAGTCAGATCGGCGGATGTCTCATATTAGGCGATATGGAACGGCGAAGTATTGGCCAATTTATGGCCAATTAGAAAGATAAGATCATGGGTAGTTGCATCGGCGTAACGAAAGAGTGGACAGTTCGACGGAAATCTAAAGTAAGAATGTGGGTAGTCAGATCGGCGGATGTCTTATATTAAGCAAGTTGGAGTGGCAAAGTAGGGGCCAACATATGGCCAAATAGAAAGAAAAGATCATGGGTAGTTGCATCGGCGTAACGAAAAAGTGGACGGTTCGGCGAAAATCTAAAGTAAGAACATGGGTAGTCAGATCGGCGGATGTCTCATATTAGGCGATTTGGAACGGCGAAGTAGTGGCCAATTTATGGCCAAGTATAAAGATAGATCATGGGTAGTTGCATCAGCGTAACGAAAGATTAGACGGTTCGTCGGAAATCTAAAGTAAGAACATGGGTAGTCAGATCAGCTAATGCCAAATATTAAGCGAGTTGAAGTGGCGAAGTAGGGGCCAACTTAAGGCCAAATAGAAAGATAAGATCATGGGTAGTTGCATCGGCGTAACGAAGAAGTGGACGGTTCGGCGAAATCTAAAGTAAGAACATGGGCAGTCAGATCGACACAAGTCTAAGATTAAGCGAGTTGGAACGGTGAAGTTGTGGCCAACTTATGGCCAAATAGAAAGATAAGATCATGGGTAGTTTCATCGGCGTAACGAAGGAGTGGACAGTTCGGCGAAAATCTAAAGTAAGAACATAGGCAGTCAGATCGGCGGATGTCTCATATTAGGCGATTTGGAACGGCGAAGTAGTGGCCAGATTATGGCCAATTAGAAAGATAAGATCATGGGTAGTTGCATCGGCATAACGAAGGAGTGGACAGTTCGGCGGAAATCTAAACTAAGAACAATGGCAGTCAGATCGGAAAGAGTCTAAGATTAAGCGAGTTGGAACGGTGAAGTAGTGGCCAACTTATGGCAAAATAGAAAGATAAGATCAAGGGTAGTTTCATCGGCGTAACGAAGGAGTGAACGGTTCGGCGGAAATCTAAAGTAAGAACATGGGCAGTCAGATCGGCGAATGTCTAATATTAAGCGAATTCGAACGGCGAAGTAGTGGCCAACTTATGGCCAAATAGAAAAATAAGATCATGGGTAGTTGCATCGGCGTAACGAAGGAGTGAACGGTTCGGCTAAAATCTAAAGTAAGAACATGGGCAGTCAGATCGGCAAATGTCTAAGATTAAGCGATTTGGAACGGTGAAGTAGTGGCCAACTTATGGCCAAATAGAAAGATAAGATCATGGGTAGTTTCATCGGCGTAACGAAGGAGTATACGGTTCGGCGAAAATCTACAGTAAGAACATGGGCAGTCAGATCGGCGGATGTCTCATATTAGGCGATAAGGAACGGCGAAGTAGTGGCCAATTAATGGCCAAATAGAAAGATAAGATCATGGGTAGTTGCATCGGCGTAACGAAGGAGTGGACGGTTCGGCGAAAAGTTACAGTAAGAACATGGGCAGTCAGATCGGCGGATGTCTCATATTAGGCGATATGGAACGGCGAAGTAGTGGCCAATTTATGGCCAATTAGAAAGATAAGATCATGGGTAGTTGCATCGGCGTAACGAAGGAGTGGACAGTTCGACGGAAATCTAAAGTAAGAACATGGGTAGTCAGATCAGCTAATGCCAAATATTAAGCGAGTTGAAGTGGCGAAGTAGGGGCCAACTTAAGGCCAAATAGAAAGATAAGATCATGGGTAGTTGCATCGGCGTAACGAAGGAGTGGACAGTTCAACGGAAATCTAAAGTAAGAATGTTGGCAGTCAGATCGGCGGATGTCTTATATTAAGCAAGTTGGAGTGGCGAAGTAAGGGCCAACATATGGCCGAATAGAAAGAAAAGATCATGGGTAGTTGCATCGGCGTAACGAAGGAGTGGACGGTTCGGCGAAAATCTAAAGTAAGAACATGGGCAGTCAGAACGGCGGATGTCTCATATTAGGCGATTTGGAACGGCTAAGTAGTGGCCAATTTATGGCCAATTAGAAAGATAAGATCATGGGTAGTTGCATCGGCGTAACGAAGGAGTGGACAGTTCGACGGAAATCTAAAATAAGAACATGGGTAGTCAGATCGGCTAATGCCAAATATTAAGCGAGTTGGAGTGGCGAAGTAGGGGCCAACTTATGGCCAAAGAGAAAGAAAAGATCATGGGTAGTTACATCGGCGTAACGAAGCAGTGGACGGTTCGGCGAAAAGCTACAGTAAGAACATGGGCAGTCAGATCGGCGGATGTCTCATATTAGGCGATATGGAACGGCGAAGTAGTGGCCAATTTATGGCCAATTAGAAAGATAAGATCATGGGTAGTTGCATCGGCGTAACGAAGGAGTGGACAGTTCGACGGAAATCTAAAGTAAGAACATGGGCAGTCAGATCGGCGGATGTCTCATATTAGGCGATTTGGAACGGCGAAGTAGTGGCCAATTTATGGCCAAATAGAAAGATAAGATCATGGGTAGTTTCATCGGCGTAACGAAGGAGTGGACGGTTCGGCGAAAAGTTACAGTAAGAACATGGGCAGTCAGATCGGCGGATGTCTCATATTAGGCGATATGGAACGGCGAAGTAGTGGCCAATTTATGGCCAATTAGAAAGATAAGATCATGGGTAGTTGCATCGGCGTAACGAAGGAGTGGACAGTTCGACGGAAATCTAAAATAAGAATATGGGTAGTCAGATCGGCTAATGCCAAATATTAAGCGAGTTGGAGTGGCAAAGTAGGGGCCAACTTATGGCCAAAGAGAAATATAAGATCATGGGTAGTTGCATCGGCGTAACGAAGGAGTGGACAGTTCGTCGGAAATTTAAAGTAAGAACATGGGCAGTCAGATCGGCAAAAGTCTAAGATTAAGCGAGTTGGAACGGTGAAGTAGTGGCCAACTTATGGCCAAATAGAAAGATAAGATCATGGGTAGTTTCATCGGCGTAACGAAGGAGTGGACGGTTCGGCGAAAATCTACAGTAAGAACATGGGCAGTCAGATCGGCGGATGTCTCATATTAGGCGATATGGAACGGCGAAGTAGTGGCCAATTTATGGCCAATTAGAAAGATAAGATCATGGGTAGTTGCATCGGCGTAACGAAGGAGTGGACAGTTCGACATAAATCTAAAGTAAGAACATGGGTAGTCAGATCAGCTAATGCCAAATATTAAGCGAGTTGAAGTGGCGAAGTAGGGGCCAACTTAAGGCCAAATAGAAAGATAAGATCATGGGTAGTTGCATCGGCGTAACGAAGAAGTGGACAGTTTGGCGGAAATCTAAAGTAACAACATGGGCAGTCAGATCGGCGGATGACTCATATTAGGCGAGCTGAAACGGCTATGTAGTGGCCAATTTATGGCCAAGTATAAAGATAGATCATGGGTAGTTGCATCAGCGTAACGAAGGAGCGGACGGTTCGGCGGAAATCTTAAGTAAGAAAATGGGTAGTCAGATCGGCTAATGCCAAATATTAAGCGAGTTGAAGTGGCGAAGTAGGGGCCAACTTATGGCCAAAGAGAAATATAAGATAATGGGTAGTTGCATTGGCGTAACGAATGAGTGGACAGTTTAGCGGAAATCTAAAGTAAGAACATGGGCAGTCAGATCGACAAAAGTCTAAGATTAAGCGAGTGGGAACGGTGAAGTAGGGGCCAACTTATGGCCAAATAGAAAGATAAGATCATGGGTAGTTTCATCGGCGTAAAGAAGGAGTTGAATGTTCGGCGAAAATCTAAAGTAAGAACATGGGCAGTCAGATCGGCGGATGTCTCATATTAGGCGATTTGGAACGGCGAAGTAGTGGCCAATTTATGGCCAATTAGAAAGATAAGATCATGGGTAGTTGCATCGGCGTAAAGAAGGAGTGAACGGTTCTGCGAAAATCTAAAGTAAGAACATGGGCAGTCAGATCGTCAAAAGTCTAAGATTAAGCGATTTGGAACGGTGAAGTAGTGGCCAACTTATGGCCAAATAGAAAGATAAGATCATGGGTAGTTTCATCGGCGTAACAAAGGAGTGAACGGTTCGGCGGAAATCTAAAGTAAGAACATGGGCAGTCAGATCGGCGAATGTCTAATAATAAGCGAATTAGAACGGCGAAGTAGTGGCCAACTTATGGCCAAATAGAAAGATAAGATCATGGGTAGTTGCATCGGCGTAACGAAGGAGTGAACGGTTCGGCGAAAATCTAAAGTAAGAACATGGGCAGTCAGATCGGCGGATGTCTCATATTAGGCGATATGGAACGGCGAAGTAGTGGCCAATTTATGGCCAAATAGAAAGATAAGATCATGGGTAGTTGCATCGGCGAAAAGAAGGAGTGGACAGTTCAACGGAAATCTAAAGTAAGAATGTTGGCAGTCAGATCGGCGGATGTCTTATATTAAGCAAGTTGGAGTGGCGAAGTAAGGGCCAACATATGGCCAAATAGAAAGAAAAGATCATGGGTAGTTGCATCGGCGTAACGAAGGAGTGGACGGTTCGGCGAAAATCTAAAGTAAGAACATGGGCAGTCAGATCGGCGGATGTCTCATATTAGGCGATATGGAACGGCGAAGTAGTGGCCAATTTATGGCCAAATAGAAAGATAAGATCATGGGTAGTTGCATCGGCGAAACGAAGGAGTGGACAGTTCAACGGAAATCTAAAGTAAGAATGTTGGCAGTCAGATCGGCGGATGTCTTATATTAAGCAAGTTGGAGTGGCGAAGTAAGGGCCAACATATGGCCGAATAGAAAGAAAAGATCATGGGTAGTTGCATCGGCGTAACGAAGGAGTGGACGGTTCGGCGAAAATCTAAAGTAAGAACATGGGCAGTCAGAACGGCGGATGTCTCATATTAGGCGATTTGGAACGGCTAAGTAGTGGCCAATTTATGGCCAATTAGAAAGATAAGATCATGGGTAGTTGCATCGGCGTAACGAAGGAGTGGACAGTTCGACGGAAATCTAAAATAAGAACATGAACAGTCAGATCGGCGGATGACTCATATTAGGCGAGCTGAAACGGCTATGTAGTGTCCAATTTATGGCCAAGTATAAAGATAGATCATGGGTAGTTGCATCAGCGTAACGAAGGAGTGGACAGTTCGGCGGAAATCTAAAGTAAGAACATGGGTAGTCAGATCGGCTAATGCCAAATATTAAGCGAGTTGGAGTGGCGAAGTAGGGGCCAACTTATGGCCAAAGAGAAAGAAAAGATCATGGGTAGTTACATCGGCGTAACGAAGGAGTGGACGGTTCGGCGAAAATCTAAAGTAAGAACATGGGCAGTCAGATCGGCGGATGTCTCATATTAGGCGATTTGGAACGGCGAAGTAGTGGCCAATTTATGGCCAAATAGAAAGATAAGATCATGGGTAGTTTCATCGGCGTAACGAAGCAGTGGACGGTTCGGCGAAAAGCTACAGTAAGAACATGGGCAGTCAGATCGGCGGATGTCTCATATTAGGCGATATGGAACGGCGAAGTAGTGGCCAATTTATGGCCAATTAGAAAGATAAGATCATGGGTAGTTGCATCGGCGTAACGAAGGAGTGGACAGTTCGACGGAAATCTAAAGTAAGAACATGGGCAGTCAGATCGGCGGATGTCTCATATTAGGCGATTTGGAACGGCGAAGTAGTGGCCAATTTATGGCCAAATAGAAAGATAAGATCATGGGTAGTTTCATCGGCGTAACGAAGGAGTGGACGGTTCGGCGAAAAGTTACAGTAAGAACATGGGCAGTCAGATCGGCGGATGTCTCATATTAGGCGATATGGAACGGCGAAGTAGTGGCCATTTTATGGCCAATTAGAAAGATAAGATCATGGGTAGTTGCATCGGCGTAACGAAGGAGTGGACAGTTCGACGGAAATCTAAAATAAGAATATGGGTAGTCAGATCGGCTAATGCCAAATATTAAGCGAGTTGGAGTGGCAAAGTAGGGGCCAACTTATGGCCAAAGAGAAATATAAGATCATGGGTAGTTGCATCGGCGTAACGAAGGAGTGGACAGTTCGTCGGAAATTTAAAGTAAGAACATGGGCAGTCAGATCGGCAAAAGTCTAAGATTAAGCGAGTTGGAACGGTGAAGTAGTGGCCAACTTATGGCCAAATAGAAAGATAAGATCATGGGTAGTTTCATCGGCGTAACGAAGGAGTGGACGGTTCGGCGAAAATCTACAGTAAGAACATGGGCAGTCAGATCGGCGGATGTCTCATATTAGGCGATATGGAACGGCGAAGTAGTGGCCAATTTATGGCCAATTAGAAAGATAAGATCATGGGTAGTTGCATCGGCGTAACGAAGGAGTGGACAGTTCGACATAAATCTAAAGTAAGAACATGGGTAGTCAGATCAGCTAATGCCAAATATTAAGCGAGTTGAAGTGGCGAAGTAGGGGCCAACTTAAGGCCAAATAGAAAGATAAGATCATGGGTAGTTGCATCGGCGTAACGAAGAAGTGGACAGTTTGGCGGAAATCTAAAGTAACAACATGGGCAGTCAGATCGGCGGATGACTCATATTAGGCGAGCTGAAACGGCGAAGTAGTGGCCAATTTATGGCCAAGTATAAAGATAGATCATGGGTAGTTGCATCAGCGTAACGAAGGAGCGGACGGTTCGGCGGAAATCTTAAGTAAGAAAATGGGTAGTCAGATCGGCTAATGCCAAATATTAAGCGAGTTGAAGAGGCGAAGTAGGGGCCAACTTATGGCCAAAGAGAAATATAAGATAATGGGTAGTTGCATTGGCGTAACGAATGAGTGGACAGTTCGGCGGAAATCTAAAGTAAGAACATGGGCAGTCAGATCGACAAAAGTCTAAGATTAAGCGAGTGGGAACGGTGAAGTAGGGGCCAACTTATGGCCAAATAGAAAGATAAGATCATGGGTAGTTTCATCGGCGTAAAGAAGGAGTTGAATGTTCGGCGAAAATCTAAAGTAAGAACATGGGCAGTCAGATCGGCGGATGTCTCATATTAGGCGATTTGGAACGGCGAAGTAGTGGCCAATTTATGGCCAATTAGAAAGATAAGATCATGGGTAGTTGCATCGGCGTAAAGAAGGAGTGAACGGTTCTGCGAAAATCTAAAGTAAGAACATGGGCAGTCAGATCGTCAAAAGTCTAAGATTAAGCGATTTGGAACGGTGAAGTAGTGGCCAACTTATGGCCAAATAGAAAGATAAGATCATGGGTAGTTTCATCGGCGTAACAAAGGAGTGAACGGTTCGGCGGAAATCTAAAGTAAGAACATGGGCAGTCAGATCGGCGAATGTCTAATAATAAGCGAATTAGAACGGCGAAGTAGTGGCCAACTTATGGCCAAATAGAAAGATAAGATCATGGGTAGTTGCATCGGCGTAACGAAGGAGTGAACGGTTCGGCGAAAATCTAAAGTAAGAACATGGGCAGTCAGATCGGCGGATGTCTCATATTAGGCGATATGGAACGGCGAAGTAGTGGCCAATTTATGGCCAAATAGAAAGATAAGATCATGGGTAGTTGCATCGGCGAAACGAAGGAGTGGACAGTTCAACGGAAATCTAAAGTAAGAATGTTGGCAGTCAGATCGGCGGATGTCTTACATTAAGCAAGTTGGAGTGGCGAAGTAAGGGCCAACATATGGCCAAATAGAAAGAAAAGATCATGGGTAGTTGCATCGGCGTAACGAAGGAGTGGACGGTTCGGCGAAAATCTAAAGTAAGAACATGGGCAGTCAGAACGGCGGATGTCTCATATTAGGCGATTTGGAACGGCTAAGTAGTGGCCAATTTATGGCCAATTAGAAAGATAAGATCATGGGTAGTTGCATCGGCGTAACGAAGGAGTGGACAGTTCGGCGGAAATCTAAAATAAGAACATGAACAGTCAGATCGGCGGATGACTCATATTAGGCGAGCTGAAACGGCTATGTAGTGTCCAATTTATGGCCAAGTATAAAGATAGATCATGGGTAGTTGCATCAGCGTAACGAAGGAGTGGACAGTTCGGCGGAAATCTAAAGTAAGAACATGGGTAGTCAGATCGGCTAATGCCAAATATTAAGCGAGTTGGAGTGGCGAAGTAGGGGCCAACTTATGGCCAAAGAGAAAGAAAAGATCATGGGTAGTTACATCGGCGTAACGAAGGAGTGGACGGTTCGGCGAAAATCTAAAGTAAGAACATGGGCAGTCAGATCGGCGGATGTCTCATATTAGGCGATTTGGAACGGCGAAGTAGTGGCCAATTTATGGCAAAATAGAAAGATAAGATCATGGGTAGTTTCATCGGCGTAACGAAGGAGTGAACGGTTCGGCGGAAATCTAAAGTAAGAACATGGGCAGTCAGATCGGCGAATGTCTAATAATAAGCGAATTAGAACGGCGAAGTAGTGGCCAACTTATGGCCAAATAGAAAGATAAGATCATGGGTAGTTTCATCGGCGTAACGAAGGAGTGGACGGTTCGGCGAAAAGCTACAGTAAGAACATGGACAGTCAGATCGGCGGATGTCTCATATTAGGCGATATGGAAGGGCGAAGTAGTGGCCAATTTATGGCCAATTAGAAAGATAAGATCATGGGTAGTTGCATCGGCGTAACGAAGGAGTGGACAGTTCAACGGAAATCTAAAGTAAGAATGTTGGCAGTCAGATCGGCGGATGTCTTATATTAAGCAAGTTGGAGTGGCGAAGTAAGGGCCAACATATGGCCAAATAGAAAGAAAAGATCATGGGTAGTTGCATCGGCGTAACGAAGGAGTGGACGGTTCGGCGAAAATCTAAAGTAAGAACATGGGCAGTCAGATCGGAGGATGTCTCATATTAGGCGATTTGGAACGGCTAAGTAGTGGCCAATTAGAAAGATAAGATCATGGGTAGTTGCATCGGCGTAACGAAGGAGTGGACAGTTCGGCGGAAATCTAAAGTAAGAACATGAACAGTCAGATCGGCGGATGACTCATATTAGGCGAGCTTAAACGGCTATGTAGTGTCCAATTTATGGCCAAGTATAAAGATAGATCATGGGTAGTTGCATCAGCGTAACGAAGGAGTGGACAGTTCGGCGGAAATCTAAAGTAAGAACATGGGAAGTCAGATCGGCTAATGCCAAATATTAAGCGAGTTGGAGTGGCGAAGTAGGGGCCAACTTATGGCCAAAGAGAAAGAAAAGATCATGGGTAGTTACATCGGCGTAACGAAGGAGTGGACGGTTCGGCGAAAATCTAAAGTAAGAACATGGGCAGTCAGATCGGCGGATGTCTCATATTAGGCGATTTGGAACGGCGAAGTAGTGGCCAATTTATGGCCAAATAGAAAGATAAGATCATGGGTAGTTTCATCGGCGTAACGAAGGAGTGGACGGTTCGGCGAAAAGCTACAGTAAGAACATGGACAGTCAGATCGGCGGATGTCTCATATTAGGCGATATGGAACGGCGAAGTAGTGGCCAATTTATGGCCAATTAGAAAGATAAGATCATGGGTAGTTGCATCGGCGTAACGAAGGAGTGGACAGTTCAACGGAAATCTAAAGTAAGAATGTTGGCAGTCAGATCGGCGGATGTCTTATATTAAGCAAGTTGGAGTGGCGAAGTAAGGGCCAACATATGGCCAAATAGAAAGAAAAGATCATGGGTAGTTGCATCGGCGTAACGAAGGAGTGGACGGTTCGGCGAAAATCTAAAGTAAGAACATGGGCAGTCAGATCGGAGGATGTCTCATATTAGGCGATTTGGAACGGCTAAGTAGTGGCCAATTTATGGCCAATTAGAAAGATAAGATCATGGGTAGTTGCATCGGCGTAACGAAGGAGTGGACAGTTCGGCGGAAATCTAAAGTAAGAACATGAACAGTCAGATCGGCGGATGACTCATATTAGGCGAGCTTAAACGGCTATGTAGTGTCCAATTTATGGCCAAGTATAAAGATAGATCATGGGTAGTTGCATCAGCGTAACGAAGGAGTGGACAGTTCGGCGGAAATCTAAAGTAAGAACATGGGTAGTCAGATCGGCTAATGCCAAATATTAAGCGAGTTGGAGTGGCGAAGTAGGGGCCAACTTATGGCCAAAGAGAAAGAAAAGATCATGGGTAGTTACATCGGCGTAACGAAGGAGTGGACGGTTCGGCGAAAATCTAAAGTAAGAACATGGGCAGTCAGATCGGCGGATGTCTCATATTAGGCGATTTGGAACGGCGAAGTAGTGGCCAATTTATGGCCAAATAGAAAGATAAGATCATGGGTAGTTTCATCGGCGTAACGAAGGAGTGGACGGTTCGGCGAAAAGCTACAGTAAGAACATGGGCAGTCAGATCGGCGGATGTCTCATATTAGGCGATATGGAACGGCGAAGTAGTGGCCAATTTATGGCCAATTAGAAAGATAAGATCATGGGTAGTTGCATCGGCGTAACGAAGGAGTGGACAGTTCGACGGAAATCTAAAGTAAGAACATGGGTAGTCAGATCGGCTAATGCCAAATATTAAGCGAGTTGGAGTGGCAAAGTAGGGGCCAACTTATGGCCAAAGAGAAATATAAGATCATGGGTAGTTGCATCGGCGTAACGAAGGAGTGGACAGTTCGTCGGAAATTTAAAGTAAGAACATGGGCAGTCAGATCGGCAAAAGTCTAAGATTAAGCGAGTTGGAACGGTGAAGTAGTGGCCAACTTATGGCCAAATAGAAAGATAAGATCATGGGTAGTTTCATCGGCGTAACGAAGGAGTGGACGGTTCGGCGAAAATCTACAGTAGGAACATGGGCAGTCAGATCGGCGGATGTCTCATATTAGGCGATATGGAACGGCGAAGTAGTGGCCAATTTATGGCCAATTAGAAAGATAAGATCATGGGTAGTTGCATCGGCGTAACGAAGGAGTGGACAGTTCAACGGAAATCTAAAGTAAGAATGTTGGCAGTCAGATCGGCGGATGTCTTATATTAAGCAAGTTGGAGTGGCGAAGTAAGGGCCAACATATGGCCAAATAGAAAGAAAAGATCATGGGTAGTTGCATCGGCGTAACGAAGGAGTGGACGGTTCGGCGAAAATCTAAAGTAAGAACATGGGCAGTCAGATCGGAGGATGTCTCATATTAGGCGATTTGGAACGGCTAAGTAGTGGCCAATTTATGGCCAATTAGAAAGATAAGATCATGGGTAGTTGCATCGGCGTAACGAAGGAGTGGACAGTTCGGCGGAAATCTAAAGTAAGAACATGAACAGTCAGATCGGCGGATGACTCATATTAGGCGAGCTTAAACGGCTATGTAGTGTCCAATTTATGGCCAAGTATAAAGATAGATCATGGGTAGTTGCATCAGCGTAACGAAGGAGTGGACAGTTCGGCGGAAATCTAAAGTAAGAACATGGGTAGTCAGATCGGCTAATGCCAAATATTAAGCGAGTTGGAGTGGCGAAGTAGGGGCCAACTTATGGCCAAAGAGAAAGAAAAGATCATGGGTAGTTACATCGGCGTAACGAAGGAGTGGACGGTTCGGCGAAAATCTAAAGTAAGAACATGGGCAGTCAGATCGGCGGATGTCTCATATTAGGCGATTTGGAACGGCGAAGTAGTGGCCAATTTATGGCCAAATAGAAAGATAAGATCATGGGTAGTTTCATCGGCGTAACGAAGGAGTGGACGGTTCGGCGAAAAGCTACAGTAAGAACATGGGCAATCAGATCGGCGGATGTCTCATATTAGGCGATATGGAACGGCGAAGTAGTGGCCAATTTATGGCCAATTAGAAAGATAAGATCATGGGTAGTTGCATCGGCGTAACGAAGGAGTGGACAGTTCGACGGAAATCTAAAGTAAGAACATGGGTAGTCAGATCGGCTAATGCCAAATATTAAGCGAGTTGGAGTGGCAAAGTAGGGGCCAACTTATGGCCAAAGTGAAATATAAGATCATGGGTAGTTGCATCGGCGTAACGAAGGAGTGGACAGTTCGTCGGAAATTTAAAGTAAGAACATGGGCAGTCAGATCGGCAAAAGTCTAAGATTAAGCGAGTTGGAACGGTGAAGTAGTGGCCAACTTATGGCCAAATAGAAAGATAAGATCATGGGTAGTTTCATCGGCGTAACGAAGGAGTGGACGGTTCGGCGAAAATCTACAGTAAGAACATGGGCAGTCAGATCGGCGGATGTCTCATATTAGGCGATATGGAACGGCGAAGTAGTGGCCAATTTATGGCCAATTAGAAAGATAAGATCATGGGTAGTTGCATCGGCGTAACGAAGGAGTGGACAGTTCGACGGAAATCTAAAGTAAGAACATGGGTAGTCAGATCAGCTAATGCCAAATATTAAGCGAGTTGAAGTGGCGAAGTAGGGGCCAACTTAAGGCCAAATAGAAAGATAAGATCATGGGTAGTTGCATCGGCGTAACGAAGAAGTGGACAGTTTGGCGGAAATCTAAAGTAACAACATGGGCAGTCAGATCGGCGGATGACTCATATTAGGCGAGCTGAAACGGCTATGTAGTGGCCAATTTATGGCCAAGTATAAAGATAGATCATGGGTAGTTGCATCAGCGTAACGAAGGAGCGGACGGTTCGGCGGAAATCTTAAGTAAGAACATGGGTAGTCAGATCGGCTAATGCCAAATATTAAGCGAGTTGGAGTGGCGAAGTAGGGGCCAACTTATGGCCAAAGAGAAATATAAGATAATGGGTAGTTGCATTGGCGTAACGAATGAGTGGACAGTTCGGCGGAAATCTAAAGTAAGAACATGGGCAGTCAGATCGACAAAAGTCTAATATTAAGCGAGTGGGAACGGTGAAGTAGTGGCCAACTTATGGCCAAATAGAAAGATAAGATCATGGGTAGTTTCATCGGCGTAAAGAAGGAGTGGAATGTTCGGCGAAAATCTAAAGTAAGAACATGGGCAGTCAGATCGGCGGATGTTTCATATTAGGCGATTTGGAACGGCGAAGTAGTGGCCAATTTATGGCCAATTAGAAAGATAAGATCATGGGTAGTTGCATCGGCGTAACGAAGGAGTGAACGGTTCTGCGAAAATCTAAAGTAAGAACATGGGCAGTCAGATCGTCAAAAGTCTAAGATTAAGCGATTTGGAACGGTGAAGTAGTGGCCAACTTATGGCCAAATAGAAAGATAAAATCATGGGTAGTTTTATCGGCGTAACGAAGGAGTGAACGGTTCGGCGGAAATCTAAAGTAAGAACATGGGTAGTCAGATCGGCTAATGCTAAATATTAAGCCAGTTGGAGTGGCGAAGTAGGGGCCAACTTATGGCCAAAGAGAAAGAAAAGATCATGGGTAGTTACATCGGCGTAACGAAGGAGTGGACGGTTCGGCGAAAATCTAAAGTAAGAACATGGGCAGTCAGATCGGCGGATGTCTCATATTAGGCGATTTGGAACGGCGAAGTAGTGGCCAATTTATGGCCAAATAGAAAGATAAGATCATGGGTAGTTTCATCGGCGTAACGAAGCAGTGGACGGTTCGGCGAAAAGCTACAGTAAGAACATGGGCAGTCAGATCGGCGGATGTCTCATATTAGGCGATATGGAACGGCGAAGTAGTGGCCAATTTATGGCCAATTAGAAAGATAAGATCATGGGTAGTTGCATCGGCGTAACGAAGGAGTGGACAGTTCGACGGAAATCTAAAGTAAGAACATGGGTAGTAAGATCGGCTAATGCCAAATATTAAGCGAGTTGGAGTGGCAAAGTAGGGGCCAACTTATGGCCAAAGAGAAATATAAGATCATGGGTAGTTGCATCGGCGTAACGAAGGAGTGGACAGTTTGGCGGAAATCTAAAGTAACAACATGGGCAGTCAGATCGGCGGATGACTCATATTAGGCGAGCTTAAACGGCTATGTAGTGTCCAATTTATGGCCAAGTATAAAGATAGATCATGGGTAGTTGCATCAGCGTAACGAAGGAGTGGACAGTTCGGCGGAAATCTAAAGTAAGAACATGGGTAGTCAGATCGGCTAATGCCAAATATAAAGCGAGTTGGAGTGGCGAAGTAGGGGCCAACTTATGGCCAAAGAGAAAGAAAAGATCATGGGTAGTTACATCGGCGTAACGAAGGAGTGGACGGTTCGGCGAAAATCTAAAGTAAGAACATGGGCAGTCAGATCGGCGGATGTCTCATATTAGGCGATTTGGAACGGCGAAGTAGTGGCCAATTTATGGCCAAATAGAAAGATAAGATCATGGGTAGTTTCATCGGCGTAACGAAGGAGTGGACGGTTCGGCGAAAAGCTACAGTAAGAACATGGGCAGTCAGATCGGCGGATGTCTCATATTAGGCGATATGGAACGGCGAAGTAGTGGCCAATTTATGGCCAATTAGAAAGATAAGATCATGGGTAGTTGCATCGGCGTAACGAAGGAGTGGACAGTTCGACGGAAATCTAAAGTAAGAACATGGGTAGTCAGATCGGCTAATGCCAAATATTAAGCGAGTTGGAGTGGCAAAGTAGGGGCCAACTTATGGCCAAAGTGAAATATAAGATCATGGGTAGTTGCATCGGCGTAACGAAGGAGTGGACAGTTCGTCGGAAATTTAAAGTAAGAACATGGGCAGTCAGATCGGCAAAAGTCTAAGATTAAGCGAGTTGGAACGGTGAAGTAGTGGCCAACTTATGGCCAAATAGAAAGATAAGATCATGGGTAGTTGCATCGGCGTAACGAAGGAGTGGACGGTTCGGCGAAAATCTACAGTAAGAACATGGGCAGTCAGATCGGCGGATGTCTCATATTAGGCGATATGGAACGGCGAAGTAGTGGCCAATTTATGGCCAATTAGAAAGATAAGATCATGGGTAGTTGCATCGGCGTAACGAAGGAGTGGACAGTTCGACGGAAATCTAAAGTAAGAACATGGGTAGTCAGATCAGCTAATGCCAAATATTAAGCGAGTTGAAGTGGCGAAGTAGGGGCCAACTTAAGGCCAAATAGAAAGATAAGATCATGGGTAGTTGCATCGGCGTAACGAAGAAGTGGACAGTTTGGCGGAAATCTAAAGTAACAACATGGGCAGTCAGATCGGCGGATGACTCATATTAGGCGAGCTGAAACGGCTATGTAGTGGCCAATTTATGGCCAAGTATAAAGATAGATCATGGGTAGTTGCATCAGCGTAACGAAGGAGCGGACGGTTCGGCGGAAATCTTAAGTAAGAACATGGGTAGTCAGATCGGCTAATGCCAAATATTAAGCGAGTTGGAGTGGCGAAGTAGGGGCCAACTTATGGCCAAAGAGAAATATAAGATAATGGGTAGTTGCATTGGCGTAACGAATGAGTGGACAGTTCGGCGGAAATCTAAAGTAAGAACATGGGCAGTCAGATCGACAAAAGTCTAATATTAAGCGAGTGGGAACGGTGAAATAGTGGCCAACTTATGGCCAAATAGAAAGATAAGATCATGGGTAGTTTCATCGGCGTAAAGAAGGAGTGGAATGTTCGGCGAAAATCTAAAGTAAGAACATGGGCAGTCAGATCGGCGGATGTTTCATATTAGGCGATTTGGAACGGCGAAGTAGTGGCCAATTTATGGCCAATTAGAAAGATAAGATCATGGGTAGTTGCATCGGCGTAACGAAGGAGTGAACGGTTCTGCGAAAATCTAAAGTAAGAACATGGGCAGTCAGATCGTCAAAAGTCTAAGATTAAGCGATTTGGAACGGTGAAGTAGTGGCCAACTTATGGCCAAATAGAAAGATAAAATCATGGGTAGTTTTATCGGCGTAACGAAGGAGTGAACGGTTCGGCGGAAATCTAAAGTAAGAACATGGGTAGTCAGATCGGCTAATGCTAAATATTAAGCCAGTTGGAGTGGCGAAGTAGGGGCCAACTTATGGCCAAAGAGAAAGAAAAGATCATGGGTAGTTACATCGGCGTAACGAAGGAGTGGACGGTTCGGCGAAAATCTAAAGTAAGAACATGGGCAGTCAGATCGGCGGATGTCTCATATTAGGCGATTTGGAACGGCGAAGTAGTGGCCAATTTATGGCCAAATAGAAAGATAAGATCATGGGTAGTTTCATCGGCGTAACGAAGCAGTGGACGGTTCGGCGAAAAGCTACAGTAAGAACATGGGCAGTCAGATCGGCGGATGTCTCATATTAGGCGATATGGAACGGCGAAGTAGTGGCCAATTTATGGCCAATTAGAAAGATAAGATCATGGGTAGTTGCATCGGCGTAACGAAGGAGTGGACAGTTCGACGGAAATCTAAAGTAAGAACATGGGTAGTAAGATCGGCTAATGCCAAATATTAAGCGAGTTGGAGTGGCAAAGTAGGGGCCAACTTATGGCCAAAGAGAAATATAAGATCATGGGTAGTTGCATCGGCGTAACGAAGGAGTGGACAGTTTGGCGGAAATCTAAAGTAACAACATGGGCAGTCAGATCGGCGGATGACTCATATTAGGCGAGCTTAAACGGCTATGTAGTGTCCAATTTATGGCCAAGTATAAAGATAGATCATGGGTAGTTGCATCAGCGTAACGAAGGAGTGGACAGTTCGGCGGAAATCTAAAGTAAGAACATGGGTAGTCAGATCGGCTAATGCCAAATATAAAGCGAGTTGGAGTGGCGAAGTAGGGGCCAACTTATGGCCAAAGAGAAAGAAAAGATCATGGGTAGTTACATCGGCGTAACGAAGGAGTGGACGGTTCGGCGAAAATCTAAAGTAAGAACATGGGCAGTCAGATCGGCGGATGTCTCATATTAGGCGATTTGGAACGGCGAAGTAGTGGCCAATTTATGGCCAAATAGAAAGATAAGATCATGGGTAGTTTCATCGGCGTAACGAAGGAGTGGACGGTTCGGCGAAAAGCTACAGTAAGAACATGGGCAGTCAGATCGGCGGATGTCTCATATTAGGCGATATGGAACGGCGAAGTAGTGGCCAATTTATGGCCAATTAGAAAGATAAGATCATGGGTAGTTGCATCGGCGTAACGAAGGAGTGGACAGTTCGACGGAAATCTAAAGTAAGAACATGGGTAGTCAGATCGGCTAATGCCAAATATTAAGCGAGTTGGAGTGGCAAAGTAGGGGCCAACTTATGGCCAAAGTGAAATATAAGATCATGGGTAGTTGCATCGGCGTAACGAAGGAGTGGACAGTTCGTCGGAAATTTAAAGTAAGAACATGGGCAGTCAGATCGGCAAAAGTCTAAGATTAAGCGAGTTGGAACGGTGAAGTAGTGGCCAACTTATGGCCAAATAGAAAGATAAGATCATGGGTAGTTTCATCGGCGTAACGAAGGAGTGGACGGTTCGGCGAAAATCTACAGTAAGAACATGGGCAGTCAGATCGGCGGATGTCTCATATTAGGCGATATGGAACGGCGAAGTAGTGGCCAATTTATGGCCAATTAGAAAGATAAGATCATGGGTAGTTGCATCGGCGTAACGAAGGAGTGGACAGTTCGACGGAAATCTAAAGTAAGAACATGGGTAGTCAGATCAGCTAATGCCAAATATTAAGCGAGTTGAAGTGGCGAAGTAGGGGCCAACTTAAGGCCAAATAGAAAGATAAGATCATGGGTAGTTGCATCGGCGTAACGAAGAAGTGGACAGTTTGGCGGAAATCTAAAGTAACAACATGGGCAGTCAGATCGGCGGATGACTCATATTAGGCGAGCTGAAACGGCTATGTAGTGGCCAATTTATGGCCAAGTATAAAGATAGATCATGGGTAGTTGCATCAGCGTAACGAAGGAGCGGACGGTTCGGCGGAAATCTTAAGTAAGAACATGGGTAGTCAGATCGGCTAATGCCAAATATTAAGCGAGTTGGAGTGGCGAAGTAGGGGCCAACTTATGGCCAAAGAGAAATATAAGATAATGGGTAGTTGCATTGGCGTAACGAATGAGTGGACAGTTCGGCGGAAATCTAAAGTAAGAACATGGGCAGTCAGATCGACAAAAGTCTAATATTAAGCGAGTGGGAACGGTGAAATAGTGGCCAACTTATGGCCAAATAGAAAGATAAGATCATGGGTAGTTTCATCGGCGTAAAGAAGGAGTGGAATGTTCGGCGAAAATCTAAAGTAAGAACATGGGCAGTCAGATCGGCGGATGTTTCATATTAGGCGATTTGGAACGGCGAAGTAGTGGCCAATTTATGGCCAATTAGAAAGATAAGATCATGGGTAGTTGCATCGGCGTAACGAAGGAGTGAACGGTTCTGCGAAAATCTAAAGTAAGAACATGGGCAGTCAGATCGTCAAAAGTCTAAGATTAAGCGATTTGGAACGGTGAAGTAGTGGCCAACTTATGGCCAAATAGAAAGATAAAATCATGGGTAGTTTTATCGGCGTAACGAAGGAGTGAACGGTTCGGCGGAAATCTAAAGTAAGAACATGGGTAGTCAGATCGGCTAATGCTAAATATTAAGCCAGTTGGAGTGGCGAAGTAGGGGCCAACTTATGGCCAAAGAGAAAGAAAAGATCATGGGTAGTTACATCGGCGTAACGAAGGAGTGGACGGTTCGGCGAAAATCTAAAGTAAGAACATGGGCAGTCAGATCGGCGGATGTCTCATATTAGGCGATTTGGAACGGCGAAGTAGTGGCCAATTTATGGCCAAATAGAAAGATAAGATCATGGGTAGTTTCATCGGCGTAACGAAGCAGTGGACGGTTCGGCGAAAAGCTACAGTAAGAACATGGGCAGTCAGATCGGCGGATGTCTCATATTAGGCGATATGGAACGGCGAAGTAGTGGCCAATTTATGGCCAAAGAGAAATATAAGATCATGGGTAGTTGCATCGGCGTAACGAAGGAGTGGACAGTTTGGCGGAAATCTAAAGTAACAACATGGGCAGTCAGATCGGCGGATGACTCATATTAGGCGAGCTGAAACGGCTATGTAGTGGCCAATTTATGGCCAAGTATAAAGATAGATCATGGGTAGTTGCATCAGCGTAACGAAGGAGCGGACGGTTCGGCGAAAATCTTAAGTAAGAAAATGGGTAGTCAGATCGGCTAATGCCAAATATTAAGCGAGTTGGAGTGGCGAAGTAGGGGCCAACTTATGGCCAAAGAGAAATATAAGATAATGGGTAGTTGCATTGGCGTAACGAATGAGTGGACAGTTCGGCGGAAATCTAAAGTAAGAACATGGGCAGTCAGATCGGCGGATGTTTCATATTAGGCGAGTTGGAACGGCGAAGTAGTGGCCAATTTATGGCCAAATATAAAGATAGATTATGGGTAGTTGCATCGGCGTAACGAAGGAGTGGACGGTTCGGCGGAAATCTAAAGTAAGAACATGGGTAGTCAGATCGGCGGATGACTCATATTAGGCGAGCTGAAACGGCGAAGTAGTGGCCAATTGATGGCCAAGTATAAAGATAAGATCATGGGTAGTTGCATCGGCGTAAAGAAGGAGTGAACGGTTCTGCGAAAATCTAAAGTAAGAACATGGGCAGTCAGATCGTCAAAAGTCTAAGATTAAGCGATTTGGAACGGTGAAATAGTGGCCAACTTATGGCCAAATAGAAAGATAAGATCATGGGTAGTTTCATCGGCGTAACGAAGGAGTGAACGGTTCGGCGGAAATCTAAAGTAAGAACATGGGCAGTCAGATCGGCGAATGTCTAATAATAAGCGAATTAGAACGGCGAAGTAGTGGCCAACTTATGGCCAAATAGAAAGATAAGATCATGGGTAGTTGCATCGGCGTAACGAAGGAGTGGACAGTTCGTCGGAAATTTAAAGTAAGAACATGGGCAGTAAGATCGGCAAAAGTCTAAGATTAAGCGAGTTGGAACGGTGAAGTAGTGGCCAACTTATGGCCAAATAGAAAGATAAGATCATGGGTAGTTTCATCGGCGTAACGAAGGAGTGGACGGTTCGGCGAAAATCTACAGTAAGAACATGGGCAGTCAGATCGGCGGATGTCTCATATTAGGCGATATGGAACGGCGAAGTAGTGGCCAATTTATGGCCAATTAGAAAGATAAGATCATGGGTAGTTGCATCGGCGTAACGAAGGAGTGGACAGTTCGACGGAAATCTAAAGTAAGAACATGGGTAGTCAGATCAGCTAATGCCAAATATTAAGCGAGTTGAAGTGGCGAAGTAGGGGCCAACTTAAGGCCAAAAAGAAAGATAAGATCATGGGTAGTTGCATCGGCGTAACGAAGAAGTGGACAGTTTGGCGGAAATCTAAAGTAACAACATGGGCAGTCAGATCGGCGGATGACTCATATTAGGCGAGCTGAAACGGCTATGTAGTGGCCAATTTATGGCCAAGTATAAAGATAGATCATGGGTAGTTGCATCAGCGTAACGAAGGAGCGGACGGTTCGGCGGAAATCTTAAGTAAGAACATGGGTAGTCAGATCGGCTAATGCCAAATATTAAGCGAGTTGGAGTGGCGAAGTAGGGGCCAACTTATGGCCAAAGAGAAATATAAGATAATGGGTAGTTGCATTGGCGTAACGAATGAGTGGACAGTTCGGCGGAAATCTAAAGTAAGAACATGGGCAGTCAGATCGACAAAAGTCTAATATTAAGCGAGTGGGAACGGTGAAGTAGTGGCCAACTTATGGCCAAATAGAAAGATAAGATCATGGGTAGTTTCATCGGCGTAAAGAAGGAGTGGAATGTTCGGCGAAAATCTAAAGTAAGAACATGGGCAGTCAGATCGGCGGATGTTTCATATTAGGCGATTTGGAACGGCGAAGTAGTGGCCAATTTATGGCCAATTAGAAAGATAAGATCATGGGTAGTTGCATCGGCGTAACGAAGGAGTGAACGGTTCTGCGAAAATCTAAAGTAAGAACATGGGCAGTCAGATCGTCAAAAGTCTAAGATTAAGCGATTTGGAACGGTGAAGTAGTGGCCAACTTATGGCCAAATAGAAAGATAAAATCATGGGTAGTTTTATCGGCGTAACGAAGGAGTGAACGGTTCGGCGGAAATCTAAAGTAAGAACATGGGTAGTCAGATCGGCTAATGCTAAATATTAAGCCAGTTGGAGTGGCGAAGTAGGGGCCAACTTATGGCCAAAGAGAAAGAAAAGATCATGGGTAGTTACATCGGCGTAACGAAGGAGTGGACGGTTCGGCGAAAATCTAAAGTAAGAACATGGGCAGTCAGATCGGCGGATGTCTCATATTAGGCGATTTGGAACGGCGAAGTAGTGGCCAATTTATGGCCAAATAGAAAGATAAGATCATGGGTAGTTTCATCGGCGTAACGAAGCAGTGGACGGTTCGGCGAAAAGCTACAGTAAGAACATGGGCAGTCAGATCGGCGGATGTCTCATATTAGGCGATATGGAACGGCGAAGTAGTGGCCAATTTATGGCCAATTAGAAAGATAAGATCATGGGTAGTTGCATCGGCGTAACGAAGGAGTGGACAGTTCGACGGAAATCTAAAGTAAGAACATGGGTAGTAAGATCGGCTAATGCCAAATATTAAGCGAGTTGGAGTGGCAAAGTAGGGGCCAACTTATGGCCAAAGAGAAATATAAGATCATGGGTAGTTGCATCGGCGTAACGAAGGAGTGGACAGTTTGGCGGAAATCTAAAGTAACAACATGGGCAGTCAGATCGGCGGATGACTCATATTAGGCGAGCTGAAACGGCTATGTAGTGGCCAATTTATGGCCAAGTATAAAGATAGATCATGGGTAGTTGCATCAGCGTAACGAAGGAGCGGACGGTTCGGCGAAAATCTTAAGTAAGAAAATGGGTAGTCAGATCGGCTAATGCCAAATATTAAGCGAGTTGGAGTGGCGAAGTAGGGGCCAACTTATGGCCAAAGAGAAATATAAGATAATGGGTAGTTGCATTGGCGTAACGAATGAGTGGACAGTTCGGCGGAAATCTAAAGTAAGAACATGGGCAGTCAGATCGGCGGATGTTTCATATTAGGCGAGTTGGAACGGCGAAGTAGTGGCCAATTTATGGCCAAATATAAAGATAGATTATGGGTAGTTGCATCGGCGTAACGAAGGAGTGGACGGTTCGGCGGAAATCTAAAGTAAGAACATGGGTAGTCAGATCGGCGGATGACTCATATTAGGCGAGCTGAAACGGCGAAGTAGTGGCCAATTGATGGCCAAGTATAAAGATAAGATCATGGGTAGTTGCATCGGCGTAAAGAAGGAGTGAACGGTTCTGCGAAAATCTAAAGTAAGAACATGGGCAGTCAGATCGTCAAAAGTCTAAGATTAAGCGATTTGGAACGGTGAAATAGTGGCCAACTTATGGCCAAATAGAAAGATAAGATCATGGGTAGTTTCATCGGCGTAACGAAGGAGTGAACGGTTCGGCGGAAATCTAAAGTAAGAACATGGGCAGTCAGATCGGCGAATGTCTAATAATAAGCGAATTAGAACGGCGAAGTAGTGGCCAACTTATGGCCAAATAGAAAGATAAGATCATGGGTAGTTGCATCGGCGTAACGAAGGAGTGGACAGTTCGTCGGAAATTTAAAGTAAGAACATGGGCAGTAAGATCGGCAAAAGTCTAAGATTAAGCGAGTTGGAACGGTGAAGTAGTGGCCAACTTATGGCCAAATAGAAAGATAAGATCATGGGTAGTTTCATCGGCGTAACGAAGGAGTGGACGGTTCGGCGAAAATCTACAGTAAGAACATGGGCAGTCAGATCGGCGGATGTCTCATATTAGGCGATATGGAACGGCGAAGTAGTGGCCAATTTATGGCCAATTAGAAAGATAAGATCATGGGTAGTTGCATCGGCGTAACGAAGGAGTGGACAGTTCGACGGAAATCTAAAGTAAGAACATGGGTAGTCAGATCAGCTAATGCCAAATATTAAGCGAGTTGAAGTGGCGAAGTAGGGGCCAACTTAAGGCCAAATAGAAAGATAAGATCATGGGTAGTTGCATCGGCGTAACGAAGAAGTGGACAGTTTGGCGGAAATCTAAAGTAACAACATGGGCAGTCAGATCGGCGGATGACTCATATTAGGCGAGCTGAAACGGCTATGTAGTGGCCAATTTATGGCCAAGTATAAAGATAGATCATGGGTAGTTGCATCAGCGTAACGAAGGAGCGGACGGTTCGGCGGAAATCTTAAGTAAGAACATGGGTAGTCAGATCGGCTAATGCCAAATATTAAGCGAGTTGGAGTGGCGAAGTAGGGGCCAACTTATGGCCAAAGAGAAATATAAGATAATGGGTAGTTGCATTGGCGTAACGAATGAGTGGACAGTTCGGCGGAAATCTAAAGTAAGAACATGGGCAGTCAGATCGACAAAAGTCTAATATTAAGCGAGTGGGAACGGTGAAGTAGTGGCCAACTTATGGCCAAATAGAAAGATAAGATCATGGGTAGTTTCATCGGCGTAAAGAAGGAGTGGAATGTTCGGCGAAAATCTAAAGTAAGAACATGGGCAGTCAGATCGGCGGATGTCTCATATTAGGCGATTTGGAACGGCGAAGTAGTGGCCAATTTATGGCCAATTAGAAAGATAAGATCATGGGTAGTTGCATCGGCGTAACGAAGGAGTGAACGGTTCTGCGAAAATCTAAAGTAAGAACATGGGCAGTCAGATCGTCAAAAGTCTAAGATTAAGCGATTTGGAACGGTGAAGTAGTGGCCAACTTATGGCCAAATAGAAAGATAAAATCATGGGTAGTTTCATCGGCGTAACGAAGGAGTGAACGGTTCGGCGGAAATCTAAAGTAAGAACATGGGTAGTCAGATCGGCTAATGCTAAATATTAAGCGAGTTGGAGTGGCGAAGTAGGGGCCAACTTATGGCCAAAGAGAAAGAAAAGATCATGGGTAGTTACATCGGCGTAACGAAGGAGTGGACGGTTCGGCGAAAATCTAAAGTAAGAACATGGGCAGTCAGATCGGCGGATGTCTCATATTAGGCGATTTGGAACGGCGAAGTAGTGGCCAATTTATGGCCAAATAGAAAGATAAGATCATGGGTAGTTTCATCGGCGTAACGAAGCAGTGGACGGTTCGGCGAAAAGCTACAGTAAGAACATGGGCAGTCAGATCGGCGGATGTCTCATATTAGGCGATATGGAACGGCGAAGTAGTGGCCAATTTATGGCCAATTAGAAAGATAAGATCATGGGTAGTTGCATCGGCGTAACGAAGGAGTGGACAGTTCGACGGAAATCTAAAGTAAGAACATGGGTAGTAAGATCGGCTAATGCCAAATATTAAGCGAGTTGGAGTGGCAAAGTAGGGGCCAACTTATGGCCAAAGAGAAATATAAGATCATGGGTAGTTGCATCGGCGTAACGAAGGAGTGGACAGTTTGGCGGAAATCTAAAGTAACAACATGGGCAGTCAGATCGGCGGATGACTCATATTAGGCGAGCTGAAACGGCTATGTAGTGGCCAATTTATGGCCAAGTATAAAGATAGATCATGGGTAGTTGCATCAGCGTAACGAAGGAGCGGACGGTTCGGCGAAAATCTTAAGTAAGAAAATGGGTAGTCAGATCGGCTAATGCCAAATATTAAGCGAGTTGGAGTGGCGAAGTAGGGGCCAACTTATGGCCAAAGAGAAATATAAGATAATGGGTAGTTGCATTGGCGTAACGAATGAGTGGACAGTTCGGCGGAAATCTAAAGTAAGAACATGGGCAGTCAGATCGGCGGATGTTTCATATTAGGCGAGTTGGAACGGCGAAGTAGTGGCCAATTTATGGCCAAATATAAAGATAGATTATGGGTAGTTGCATCGGCGTAACGAAGGAGTGGACGGTTCGGCGGAAATCTAAAGTAAGAACATGGGTAGTCAGATCGGCGGATGACTCATATTAAGCGAGCTGAAACGGCGAAGTAGTGGCCAATTGATGGCCAAGTATAAAGATAAGATCATGGGTAGTTGCATCGGCGTAAAGAAGGAGTGAACGGTTCTGCGAAAATCTAAAGTAAGAACATGGGCAGTCAGATCGTCAAAAGTCTAAGATTAAGCGATTTGGAACGGTGAAATAGTGGCCAACTTATGGCCAAATAGAAAGATAAGATCATGGGTAGTTTCATCGGCGTAACGAAGGAGTGAACGGTTCGGCGGAAATCTAAAGTAAGAACATGGGCAGTCAGATCGGCGAATGTCTAATAATAAGCGAATTAGAACGGCGAAGTAGTGGCCAACTTATGGCCAAATAGAAAGATAAGATCATGGGTAGTTGCATCGGCGTAACGAAGGAGTGAACGGTTCGGCGAAAATCTAAAGTAAGAACATGGGCAGTCAGATCGGCGGATGTCTCATATTAGGCGATATGGAACGGCGAAGTAGTGGCCAATTTATGGCCAAATAGAAAGATAAGATCATGGGTAGTTGCATCGGCGTAACGAAGGAGTGGACAGTTCAACGGAAATCTAAAGTAAGAATGTTGGCAGTCAGATCGGCGGATGTCTTATATTAAGCAAGTTGGAGTGGCGAAGTAAGGGCCAACATATGGCCAAATAGAAAGAAAAGATCATGGGTAGTTGCATCGGCGTAACGAAGGAGTGGACGGTTCGGCGAAAATCTAAAGTAAGAACATGGGCAGTCAGATCGGAGGATGTCTCATATTAGGCGATTTGGAACGGCTAAGTAGTGGCCAATTTATGGCCAATTAGAAAGATAAGATCATGGGTAGTTGCATCGGCGTAACGAAGGAGTGGACAGTTCGGCGGAAATCTAAAGTAAGAACATGAACAGTCAGATCGGCGGATGACTCATATTAGGCGAGCTGAAACGGCTATGTAGTGTCCAATTTATGGCCAAGTATAAAGATAGATCATGGGTAGTTGCATCAGCGTAACGAAGGAGTGGACAGTTCGGCGGAAATCTAAAGTAAGAACATGGGTAGTCAGATCGGCTAATGCCAAATATTAAGCGAGTTGGAGTGGCGAAGTAGGGGCCAACTTATGGCTAAAGAGAAAGAAAAGATCATGGGTAGTTACATCGGCGTAACGAAGGAGTGGACGGTTCGGCGAAAATCTAAAGTAAGAACATGGGCAGTCAGATCGGCGGATGTCTCATATTAGGCGATTTGGAACGGCGAAGTAGTGGCCAATTTATGGCCAAATAGAAAGATAAGATCATGGGTAGTTTCATCGGCGTAACGAAGGAGTGGACGGTTCGGCGAAAAGCTACAGTAAGAACATGGGCAGTCAGATCGGCGGATGTCTCATATTAGGCGACATGGAACGGCGAAGTAGTGGCCAATTTATGGCCAATTAGAAAGATAAGATCATGGGTAGTTGCATCGGCGTAACGAAGGAGTGGACAGTTCGACGGAAATCTAAAGTAAGAACATGGGTAGTCAGATCGGCTAATGCCAAATATTAAGCGAGTTGGAGTGGCAAAGTAGGGGCCAACTTATGGCCAAAGAGAAATATAAGATCATGGGTAGTTGCATCGGCGTAACGAAGGAGTGGACAGTTCGTCGGAAATTTAAAGTAAGAACATGGGCAGTCAGATCGGCAAAAGTCTAAGATTAAGCGAGTGGGAACGGTGAAGTAGGGGCCAACTTATGGCCAAATAGAAAGATAAGATCATGGGTAGTTTCATCGGCGTAAAGAAGGAGTTGAATGTTCGGCGAAAATCTAAAGTAAGAACATGGGCAGTCAGATCGGCGGATGTCTCATATTAGGCGATTCTGAACGGCGAAGTAGCGGCCAATTTATGGCCAATTAGAAAGATAAGATCATGGGTAGTTGCATCGGCGTAAAGAAGGAGTGAACGGTTCTGCGAAAATCTAAAGTAAGAACATGGGCAGTCAGATCGTCAAAAGTCTAAGATTAAGCGATTTGGAACGGTGAAATAGTGGCCAACTTATGGCCAAATAGAAAGATAAGATCATGGGTAGTTTCATCGGCGTAACGAAGGAGTGAACGGTTCGGCGGAAATCTAAAGTAAGAACATGGGCAGTCAGATCGGCGAATGTCTAATAATAAGCGAATTAGAACGGCGAAGTAGTGGCCAACTTATGGCCAAATAGAAAGATAAGATCATGGGTAGTTGCATCGGCGTAACGAAGGAGTGAACGGTTCGGCGAAAATCTAAAGTAAGAACATGGGCAGTCAGATCGGCGGATGTCTCATATTAGGCGATATGGAACGGCGAAGTAGTGGCCAATTTATGGCCAAATAGAAAGATAAGATCATGGGTAGTTGCATCGGCGTAACGAAGGAGTGGACAGTTCAACGGAAATCTAAAGTAAGAATGTTGGCAGTCAGATCGGCGGATGTCTTATATTAAGCAAGTTGGAGTGGCGAAGTAAGGGCCAACATATGGCCAAATAGAAAGAAAAGATCATGGGTAGTTGCATCGGCGTAACGAAGGAGTGGACGGTTCGGCGGAAATCTAAAGTAAGAACATGAACAGTCAGATCGGCGGATGACTCATATTAGGCGAGCTGAAACGGCTATGTAGTGTCCAATTTATGGCCAAGTATAAAGATAGATCATGGGTAGTTGCATCAGCGTAACGAAGGAGTGGACAGTTCGGCGGAAATCTAAAGTAAGAACATGGGTAGTCAGATCGGCTAATGCCAAATATTAAGCGAGTTGGAGTGGCGAAGTAGGGGCCAACTTATGGCCAAAGAGAAAGAAAAGATCATGGGTAGTTACATCGGCGTAACGAAGGAGTGGACGGTTCGGCGAAAATCTAAAGTAAGAACATGGGCAGTCAGATCGGCGGATGTCTCATATTAGGCGATTTGGAACGGCGAAGTAGTGGCCAATTTATGGCCAAATAGAAAGATAAGATCATGGGTAGTTTCATCGGCGTAACGAAGGAGTGGACGGTTCGGCGAAAATCTACAGTAAGAACATGGGCAGTCAGATCGGCGGATGTCTCATATTAGGCGATATGGAACGGCGAAGTAGTGGCCAATTTATGGCCAATTAGAAAGATAAGATCATGGGTAGTTGCATCGGCGTAACGAAGGAGTGGACAGTTTGGCGGAAATCTAAAGTAACAACATGGGCAGTCAGATCGGCGGATGACTCATATTAGGCGAGCTGAAACGGCTATGTAGTGGCCAATTTATGGCCAAGTATAAAGATAGATCATGGGTAGTTGCATCAGCGTAACGAAGGAGCGGACGGTTCGGCGGAAATCTTAAGTAAGAACATGGGTAGTCAGATCGGCTAATGCCAAATATTAAGCGAGTTGGAGTGGCGAAGTAGGGGCCAACTTATGGCCAAAGAGAAATATAAGATCATGGGTAGTTGCATTGGCGTAACGAATGAGTGGACAGTTCGGCGGAAATCTAAAGTAAGAACATGGGCAGTCAGATCGTCAAAAGTCTAAGATTAAGCGATTTGGAACGGTGAAGTAGTGGCCAACTTATGGCCAAATAGAAAGATAAAATCATGGGTAGTTTCATCGGCGTAACGAAGGAGTGAACGGTTCGGCGGAAATCTAAAGTAAGAACATGGGCAGTCAGATCGGCGAATGTCTAATATTAAGCGAATTAGAACGGCGAAGTAGTGGCCAACTTATGGCCAAATAGAAAGATAAGATCATGGGTAGTTGCATCGGCGTAACGAAGGAGTGAACGGTTCGGCGAAAATCTAAAGTAAGAACATGGGCAGTCAGATCGGCGGATGTTTCATATTAGGCGAGTTGGAACGGCGAAGTAGTGGCCAATTTATGGCCAAATATAAAGATAGATTATGGGTAGTTGCATCGGCGTAACGAAGGAGTGGACGGTTCGGCGGAAATCTAAAGTAAGAACATGGGTAGTCAGATCGGCGGATGACTCATATTAGGCGAGCTGAAACGGCTATGTAGTGGCCAATTGATGGCCAAGTATAAAGATAGAGTGTGCGGCCAAACGAACCAATGATGGGGTAAAATATGTGTGTTGTCATGAATGAAGAGTGTGTGTATTCATGAATGAAAAGTGTGTGTTGCCATGAAAATTACGGACCAATGACGGAGTTTTGACTGCCCATGATGTCGGGGGAGGAGAGTGTGTCGCCATAAACAGTACGGACCAGTGACGGACTCTTGACTGCCCATGATCTCGGGTAAGGAAAATGTGTGGCCAAATGCTCGGTGACGGAGTCTTGACTGCCCATGACCTTGGGGAGGAGAATGTGTGGCCATAAACAGTACGGATCTTTGACGGGGTCTTGACTGCCCATGATCTCGGGGGAGGAGAATGTACGGCCAATAATAGCACGGACCAGTGATTGTGTGGCCACAAACAGTTAAGACCAGTGACGGAGTATTAACAGCCCATGAACTCGGGGTAGGACAATATGTGGCGAAATAGCCCGGTGACGGAGTTTTGACTGCCCATGATTGCAGTGGAAGAGTGTGTGTGTCCATAAACAGTACGGCCCCTTTTACAGCCCATGATCGCAGTGGAAGAGTGTGTGTGGCCATAAACAGTACGGACTAGTGAGAGAGTCTTGACTGCCCACGACCTTGGGGAGAAGAATGTGTGGCCATAAACAGTACGGCCCTTTGACGGAGTCTTCACTGCCCATGATCGCAGTGCAAGAGTATGTGTCGCCATAAACAATACGACCAGTGACGGAGTCTTGAATGCCCATGATCTCGGGGAGGAGAAATTGTGGCCATATGGCCCATGTGACGGATTCGTGACTGCCCATGAGAGGCCATAAACAGTACTGCCCATTGACAGAGTATTGACTGTCCATGATCGCAGGGGAAGAGTGTGTGTCGCCATAAACAGTACGAACCAATGACGGAGTCTTGACTGCTCATGATCGTTGCAGTGGTTTCTTCCTAAAAAAACAAACAATTCTGGCTACTAAACCTAAAGCAATACATTAAACTAAGTATAAACAAAAAATATAACTAATAATTAAACATTAGGGTGACTAAACCTCTTTAAGGTGCTTTAAATTAATTTAGTCACTAACAAAAAAAGATACACACAGACAAGACATGACCATTAGTCGCCTCTTACGACATGCCATTAGGTCAAGACAGTGGGTCTATTCTAGCACCTAGCTCTAGCTAAGACCCCGAAACCCACACGGGGGAAAAGGGGCTAACACATAAGACTAATAACACATTAACAAGGGCAAAGCAATGTATGAAAAACAAAACAATAGAAAACAAACGAAAGAATTATATAGTAGGTCAAAAGGTATAGGAGCTTAGCAATGTTTGTCAAAAATATATATTTTGTAGACGGAGTATGTGTAGCCATAAACGATATGGCCCAGTGATGAAGTATGGACTGCCCATGATCTTGCGGATGGAGAATGTGTGGCCCAGTGATGAAGTATTGACTGCCCATGATATATATATATATATATATATATATGCTAAATGGATGAGTCTGATAAAAAAAATAATAAAGTTGCTGCGGAGGATAATAGTTTCTAACAGAGTCTTCGCTGCCCATGATCTTGCGGATGGAGAATGTATGGCCATAAACACTATGGTCCAGTGATGAAGTATTAACTGCCCATGATATATATATATATATATATATATGCTAAATGGATGAGTCTGATAAAAAAAAATTAAAAAGTCGCTGCGGAGGATAATAGTTTCTAACAGAGTCTTCGCTGCCCATGATCTTGCGGATGGAGAATGTATGGCCATAAACACTATGGTCCAGTGATGAAGATAACAGTAACAGGAAAAAGAAAAAGAGGCAGACAGAGAAAGTGATGGGAGGACAACATAAAAGAATAGACGAGTCTTGCCATTGAAAGAGGATCTCACTAAGGCAAAAGACAGAGAAGAATGGAGAAGAACGGTCGACGAACTTTGCATGGTGCCTTAACTTTCCAACAGACTAAGAGATAGGTAAAGTAACGGTAAAAGATATATATGGTCAACGGATGAGTCTAATAAGAAAAATAATAAAGTCACTACGGCGGATAATAGTTTCTAACACAGTCTTGACTACCCATGATCTTGCGGACGGAGTATGTGACTAAACCTCTTTAAGGTGCTTTAAATTAATTTAATCACAAAATTTAATCGCAAACAAAAAAAGACACACACAGACAAGACATGACCATTAGTCGCCTCTTACGACATGCCATTAGGTCAAGACAGTGGGTCTATTCTAGCACCTAGCTCTAGCTAAGACCCCGAAACCCACACGGGGGAAAAGGGGCTAACACATAAGACTAATAACACATTAACAAGGGCAAAGCAATGTATGAAAAACAAAACAATAGAAAACAAACGAAAGAATTATATAGTAGGTCAAAAGGTATAGGAGCTTAGCAATGTTTGTCAAAAATATATATTTTGTAGACAGAGTATGTGTAGCCATAAACGATATGGCCCAGTGATGAAGTATGGACTGCTCAGGATAAATATATAAGTACAGGTAAAAGAAGAAAAGGCAGACAGAGAAAGCGATGGGAGGAACACATAAAAGAATGGACGGGCCAACACAATTGAAAGAGGTTCTAAGAAAGACGGTCGACATATACGGCATGGTGCCCCAACGGTCCAACAGTCTAAGGGATAAATAAAGAAAGGTAAAAGATATATATATATTGCGGATGGAGAATGTGTGGCCACAAACATTATGGCCCAATTATGAAGTATTGACTGCCCATTGATGTATATGGCCAATGGAGGAAATTTTTAAATAAGAAAAAATTAAGTCCCTTCAACGGAAAATAGTTTCTAACGGAGTCTTGACTGCCCATGATCTTGCGGATGGAGAATGTGTGGCCATAAACATTATAGCCCAGTGATGAAGTATTGACTGCCCATGATATATATATATATATATATGCTAAATGGATGAGTATAATAAAAAAAATAATAAAGTCGCTGCGGAGGATAATAGTTTCTAACAGAGTCTTCGCTGCCCATGATCTTGCGGATGGAGAATGTATGGCCATAAACACTATGGTCCAGTGATGAAGTATTGACTGCCCATGATATATATATATATATATATATATGCTAAATGGAGGAGTCTGATAAAAAAAAATAATAAAGTCGCTGCGGAGGATAATAGTTTCTAACAGAGTCTTCGCTGCCCATGATCTTGCGGATGGAGAATGTATGGCCATAAACACTATGGTCCAGTGATGAAGATAACAGTAACAGGAAAAAGAAAAAGAGGCAGACAGAGAAAGTGATGGGAGGACAACATAAAAGAATAGACGAGTCTTGCCATTGAAAGAGGATCTCACTAAGGCAAAAGACAGAGAAGAATGGAGAAGAACGGTCGACGAACTTTGCATGGTGCCTTAACTTTCCAACAGACTAAGAGATAGGTAAAGTAACGGTAAAAATATATATGGTCAACGGATGAGTCTAATAAGAAAAATAATAAAGTCACTACGGCGGATAATAGTTTCTAACACAGTCTTGACTACCCATGATCTTGCGGACGGAGTATGTGACTAAACCTCTTTAAGGTGCTTTAAATTAATTTAATCACAAAATTTAATCGCAAACAAAAAAAGACACACACAGACAAGACATGACCATTAGTCGCCTCTTACGACATGCCATTAGGTCAAGACAGTGGGTCTATTCTAGCACCTAGCTCTAGCTAAGACCCCGAAACCCACACGGGGGAAAAGGGGCTAACACATAAGACTAATAACACATTAACAAGGGCAAAGCAATGTATGAAAAACAAAACAATAGAAAACAAACGAAAGAATTATATAGTAGGTCAAAAGGTATAGGAGCTTAGCAATGTTTGTCAAAAATATATATTTTGTAGACGGAGTATGTGTAGCCATAAACGATATGGCCCAGTGATGAAGTATGGACTGCCCATGATCTTGCGGATGGAGAATGTGTGGCCCAGTGATGAAGTATTGACTGCCCATAATATATATATATATATATATATATGCTAAATGGATGAGTCTGATAAAAAAAAATTAAAAAGTCGCTGCGGAGGATAATAGTTTCTAACAGAGTCTTCGCTGCCCATGATTTTGCGGATGGAGAATGTATGGCCATAAACACTATGGTCCAGTGATGAAGATAACAGTAACAGGAAAAAGAAAAAGAGGCAGACAGAGAAAGTGATGGGAGGACAACATAAAAGAATAGACGAGTCTTGCCATTGAAAGAGGATCTCACTAAGGCAAAAGACAGAGAAGAATGGAGAAGAACGGTCGACGAACTTTGCATGGTGCCTTAACTTTCCAACAGACTAAGAGATAGGTAAAGTAACGGTAAAAGATATATATGGTCAACGGATGAGTCTAATAAGAAAAATAATAAAGTCACTACGGCGGATAATAGTTTCTAACACAGTCTTGACTACCCATGATCTTGCGGACGGAGTATGTGACTAAACCTCTTTAAGGTGCTTTAAATTAATTTAATCACAAAATTTAATCGCAAACAAAAAAAGACACACACAGACAAGACATGACCATTAGTCGCCTCTTACGACATGCCATTAGGTCAAGACAGTGGGTCTATTCTAGCACCTAGCTCTAGCTAAGACCCCGAAACCCACACGGGGGAAAAGGGGCTAACACATAAGACTAATAACACATTAACAAGGGCAAAGCAATGTATGAAAAACAAAACAATAGAAAACAAACGAAAGAATTATATAGTAGGTCAAAAGGTATAGGAGCTTAGCAATGTTTGTCAAAAATATATATTTTGTAGACGGAGTATGTGTAGCCATAAACGATATGGCCCAGTGATGAAGTATGGACTGCCCATGATCTTGCGGATGGAGAATGTGTGGCCCAGTGATGAAGTATTGACTGCCCATGATATATATATATATATATATATATGCTAAATGGATGAGTCTGATAAAAAAAATAATAAAGTTGCTGCGGAGGATAATAGTTTCTAACAGAGTCTTCGCTGCCCATGATCTTGCGGATGGAGAATGTATGGCCATAAACACTATGGTCCAGTGATGAAGTATTGACTGCCCATGATATATATATATATATATATATGCTAAATGGATGAGTATGATAAAAAAAATAATAAAGTCGCTGCGGAGGATAATAGTTTCTAACAGAGTCTTCGCTGCCCATGATCTTGCGGATGGAGAATGTATGGCCATAAACACTATGGTCCAGTGATGAAGATAACAGTAACAGGAAAAAGAAAAAGAGGCAGACAGAGAAAGTGATGGGAGGACAACATAAAAGAATAGACGAGTCTTGCCATTGAAAGAGGATCTCACTAAGGCAAAAGACAGAGAAGAATGGAGAAGAACGGTCGACGAACTTTGCATGGTGCCTTAACTTTCCAACAGACTAAGAGATAGGTAAAGTAACGGTAAAAGATATATATGGTCAACGGATGAGTCTAATAAGAAAAATAATAAAGTCACTACGGCGGATAATAGTTTCTAACACAGTCTTGACTACCCATGATCTTGCGGACGGAGTATGTGACTAAACCTCTTTAAGGTGCTTTAAATTAATTTAATCACAAAATTTAATCGCAAACAAAAAAAGACACACACAGACAAGACATGACCATTAGTCGCCTCTTACGACATGCCATTAGGTCAAGACAGTGGGTCTATTCTAGCACCTAGCTCTAGCTAAGACCCCGAAACCCACACGGGGGAAAAGGGGCTAACACATAAGACTAATAACACATTAACAAGGGCAAAGCAATGTATGAAAAACAAAACAATAGAAAACAAACGAAAGAATTATATAGTAGGTCAAAAGGTATAGGAGCTTAGCAATGTTTGTCAAAAATATATATTTTGTAGACAGAGTATGTGTAGCCATAAACGATATGGCCCAGTGATGAAGTATGGACTGCTCAGGATAAATATATAAGTACAGGTAAAAGAAGAAAAGGCAGACAGAGAAAGCGATGGGAGGAACACATAAAAGAATGGACGGGCCTACACAATTGAAAGAGGTTCTAAGGAACAGAGAAGAATGGACAAAGACGGTTGACTTATATGGCATGGTGCCCCAACGGTCCAACAGTCTAAGGGATAAATAAAGAAAGGTAAAAGATATGTATATATATATGGTCAACAGATGCGTCTTTAAAAAAAAAAAGAATAAAGTCCCTTCGGCGGAAAATAATTTCAAACATAGTCTTGACTGCCCATGATCTTGCGAACGGAGTATGTGTGGCCATAAACATTATGGCCCATTTATGAAGTATTGACTGCCCATGATATATATTATATATATATATATGGTAAACGGATAATTCTGATAAGAAAAATAAAGTCGCTGCGGAGGATAATAGTTTCTAATAGAGTCTTTGCTGCCCATGATCTTGCGGATGGAGTATGTGTGGATATAGACTAGTATATTACAGAATATAGCGACAGATTTTCCATTTTGAATTTATAATGTAGACATAAAAACACTTTTAGAGTGTCTACAAAAAAATGATAAAAATATAGGTCTGTGATACTGATATAGATTTAGAAAACTTACTTGACTTATTCCTGGGTGCCTTCCTTCTTTTGTACTGAATCTGCTAATTCTTCTCCCTTGGCATATGCATATGTCATTCCAGTATCCTCAGCTTCGCTGATCTGACATCTTTCAGGTTTGTTTGAACTTGTCCACTTTCCATTTTCTAAGCCGATATCAAATAAAGTGCCTGCTTTGCAATATTGGTAGATCTAGTAGTTTTCCAGAGTTTTCTATCCAGCTCCATTTTTGCTTTAAAATATATCTTTGGGTGTGTTTTTTTTGTTTTGTTCTCTCCTTTGTAGTTGATAGTAGATGATATCTTTTCGAATGTCCAGAGTAGGGAACAGTTGATGAAGGCCTGCAATATTTTCATGTTTTTGTAACTCTCCATGTCTTGGAACTTTATAGAAGAACCGAATTAATGTTCATGTTAAAGATCAAGATCTTAATTTGTAAAAACAGTACTTTAGAGTGCCAGATAGTTTGAAGAGTGTTAAAGGCAAATCTAGCTTTAGTAATGCCATTTCTTATATCATGATCAGTTCCACCGTTTTTGCTAATCATACTTCCCAGGGGTAACATTTATGGTATAGAGGATGTATCCCCCAGTAGTATGATTGGGATTCACATAACCTCAGTTTTCTTTTTATTGATTCAGAAAATCTTGTCAGTTTGGCTTGGTTGTTTTGTTGCATATGAAAGAAGAGGCAGATGTCATCAGCAACATCCAAGTCTTCTACATCTTCTTATCTTATATATTACAGATGTTACTTTATGTTGTGTTGGGGTTAATGGTATGCCATTTTTGTTCTTGTTCCCAAATCTTGCACATTAGCAAATGTAGCAATTCATCTGATGTTTAGGGTCTGCTTTTATATATACCACCTGGGCCTGCTGCCTTTCCGCTTTTTATGGCCTTGATGATTTCCACTTTAGTAGAAGCCCTGCATTAAAAGAGCAAAATTAATTTCATTTCAATTATATACAATGAAACATTTACAAATTAATAGGACAATAAAACAAAAACAAAGGCAATGTTTCATTTGTCAACAAAACATACACAAAGGCAATGTAAGCTTATCAAAGGAAAAAAAAATCATAGATAACAAGCTTCATAACAGTCAAATAAAAACAAATGACTAACATTTAGCGAGCCTAAATAGCATTAATTGTTTACCTTTGGATGTTATGACAAAATATTTACTTTATTCAATGTCAGTTTTCTATGGTCACGAAGAAGAAAACACTTACCTAAAATATTGTGTTAATTAGATCTATATTTATATTCTATTATCTATAGTAGTTTATTTAATTCGGAGATTAAATGAATTCGGACATTCGCTGTTTTTGTGGTCATTAAATAATTATTTTAATATTCATCATAAAACTAGTGTGCTGTCCATTTTCCAATGATTCTAACCCAATTTCCTTCCATTTAGCTGTCTTTTTATGTAAGAAAAACGAATTTCTACAAAATATCATCTGTATTAGAAATTTATTAAATTAATAAACAAAAAACACAAACATTCAACACACATTATGCAAACATAAAATAAGTCTAAAAGTCTGTGTAGAAGTCACTATCCCAGTGAACTAATTTTGGTAGAATAAGTGTGTTCATATTTTTATTTTTTGTGTTCGTGTTTATGCATAATTTGAAAACATCTTAATGATTTAATGTGAGGGGCTATGCCTGGGGATCTTAAAATTTAGTTAATGTCAATATAGAATTAAAATCTGAGTTTATTGATGCCTAAATATAGAGACTGTCCAAAATAAATTAAATGGTGTCCGGAATCAAATAATGTGGGTCAAATTTGTCCGAATTAAATGAAAACACACTGCCTCTATGACCTTAAATATAATAAATACTTGGCTTGGCTTGGCTACCTAGAAGGGGGCTCAAGGTTCGACACCCGACTCGGGCAGAGTTGTGTTTACTGAGCGCCCAAAGGCAGCACAGAAAACCAACTCCTAGATACCCCCTCCCCCCCACCGGTCCACAAATGAGATTGGACAAAAAGTGCTCTGAGCATGCTATAAGCATGAAAGTAGCGCTATATAAAAGCTATAATAATAAATATAGGTTAGGGGTACAAATTTAAGTAGTCATCCTTATTCTCATTTAACTATTAAAGAAGATTTTGATACTTTATTTTCTTTTCTATGTCGAACCATTGTAAAATAATGCACTGTCAAAGTCAAACTTTCAAATTTGGGCCTATAGGTGTCAGAATAGCATAAACTACTCTATTGTCTCTATATTAGATCTATAAATAAATTAAAATAATAAATAATAATTAAATCATAAATGAATAAATGGTCACGAAGAAGAAAAAACTTCTTTATATGACACTGACTTATGTCTTATTCAACTTATTCAATTATTGACTTAGTCCTTAGTTAGACAGTAATACTAATAGACTTGTCTTACCTAATAATATATTTTGTGTTAATTATAATTAAATAAATACCAATGATCGTGCTCCTTCTGTTGAATTTGAATAATTTCGTGCAGCTATCACACACAATTAAGCAGTTGCAGAGACAATCAACATAATCATGTCACAAGGATAATTACCACAGATGGCACCTTGTGAACTAAGTTCACAACTAGAGTTACATTTTGGATAGAAGACGAAAGCAATACGATTGGTTGGTTAAGTGTAAACATAAACATTAGACTCGGAAGAGTGTTGTACTGAAGCGAAAATAGTCCTCTATTTTTAGGTCCATACAAATAATAATTCAGGATCGCCGCTACCTATTGTGAAATATAGATCTAGCCTTTTGTGTTTAAAACACGTTTTTAATTATATATTGTATACAGTAGAACTATCATTCAATTTAGTTTAAAATGGTATAATGGTTGAATTTGTAAGTCAGGTCTGGTGACGGTTGGTTAAGGGTCTCTTTATAGTGCTCTACCCATCTTGCATCCTGTTCTTCTTTCGTTAGCAAAGTTTTGCCTTGTTAATCTTTTATTGGTGCTCCGTGTCCACTCATTGGAATTGTGCTGTAATATTGCAGTCCACATTAAATGGCCGGGGTCATGTAGCTCATTTTGGTTGGCGTTTCAGACGGAGCTTACATTTGCCACTCACAATGTGGTGGTCTGAGCCAATATCAGCTCCTCTTTGGGACCACATGTCTAATAGAGATGACCTCCATCGTTTGGTATTTGAAATTTGTGGGTTTTTGGCACATCGGCACAATTTAGGCCATGTAATTTGAAATGCAAATATAATCTATTTTGTTAGAAGTTTCTTCATTTGGTGATCGCCATGCTTAAAATATGTGTTCCCAATTAAAAATCTGTTGGATGCTCAGAGAGAAATCAAGCACTCACCATTATTATATTTTCTGCAGAGCCATTTGGTCCCATTGCGTATTCAAAGCCAGTTCGGTTGGGATTGATTTTGCCGTTAAAATCTCCCATCAGTAAAATTAGGTCTTGGATGGGCGGGCGTTTCATCAAGTGTGGTTTGAAGTAAATCATAATAGTTATCCTTGATGCTATCTTCTGCATATGCTTGGATGGCAGTGATTTGATTTAGTTTGCTTGGAGTCAAGCTGTAATAATGCGGTCACATAGACTTATTGGCCTCTAAGCAATTAGCGCTTAAGCTAATGACGATGCCTACACCACCAACGTGTTCCGAATCGTGTTATGAGTATATTGTGGTCTTGCCATCATTTGTTATTTGTCCACCTGATGTGCACCGCATCTAACAGATTCCAAGGATGTCCAGCCACTAGGTGTCAAACTCTTTTAAAAGTTGGGCCAGTTTACCGCATTAGTTCAGGGTTCTTAAGTTCCATTTGCAAATAAGGGTCGATTTCTTTGCATTGAAGGGCTTGCCATGTATCGGGCATTGGACGTCCTGTTGGTTTGGTCCAACACCATCATAGGGGGTTAGCCACTCTCGTGGCATGTAGTTAAAAGTTTGCCGTTTCTGTAACAATTAAAGTTTTACAAGATAGCCCCACGCCCTCCTTTCTCACTCACAGCTTTTAAAATGTCAGAGCAAAAACAAAAAAAGAACACAACGCTTATCTGGAGCCCCGACAAAAGCTTAGAAAAATCGAAAAAAAAAATTGAAAGGATAATTTAATACATTTGTTTAGCCTCAAAAATGACTAAAAGCGAAAAGCCGGATGACAACGACGGCGCAAATGTACCCAGTGGCTTGTTTAGCGACTTAGTCTATCGACTACTCGAGTAAAATAATTCAGTGAAAGCCAGAGATCTATAATTCTATAAGAGATGTGTAAGGAAAAGGATAAAAAAAAATATCATCACAAACTAGTTCATCTGAAAATAAAACTTTGACAGTCAAGACAATTTATATCAAACGATCCTAGTGGCCTGGTCGTGATATTCATATTCTAATTCAAAATTGTCCCCAACATACCAGCAATATACTTGTTATGAGCAGATGAGACTCTTAATCTTTTCCCAACAGACTCACCTATTATGAAGACTTTAATCTTGATCAACAAAAAACAATATGTCAATTACAACCTCGTTTACATAACTCCATCAGTCCACATTCACACTATGCTGCGAACATAACGATACTAGTTCCACATAATACATTTCCCACATGTTATCCTTTGGACGTTCACTGAACTTTGAAAAAGTTACATCGTCAATGGCTTTTGTTTTCCGAGTCACTTTGTTCTGCGATCCTATAATCAATTTCGGTTGTTTTTAGAGATATAATATATATTTTGAAAAGGACATAACAGATACAAAAGCAGTAAATAATCGGGATATACCAAGTGTGAAAAGACAAGAATATAATGCCAATCATATAAAAAAAAAATTAATGTCAGAACTAATACTTTTGTAAAGCCAAAAAAAAATTAGATTCAAAGCAATAAAGAATGTATAATTTTGAAAAGCAAAGCTAGTAATCTGTTATACAACAATTAATTTTTCAAGTGGAGGGTGCCTGACTTGTAAATAAGTTTATTCCTAATCTGCAGACGGGTCGGCCTAGTCTTGAGTTTTAAAGAATCAGTAGACCTAATTAAACATTTGCGCACCATCTTATTGTAGATTTTGTTTTTTAACTATGAATTGAGAAGTAATTGTGTTTTAAGTGCTTAATAATTGTTTACACTTTAATTGCGTAGAGCGGTGTAGATACCTTTTACTTTGTTGTTTATTTCCATTGTTATTTATTTTGCTGGTGACCTCCAGCTGTTTCGTTCTGAGGCCGCATGCAACCAGGTGCTCTCTTCTATGTCAGCTAAGGCAAGTTGGCGCCTAAGCTGCTCTTTAAAGCGTTTACTGTCGGACCTTAAGAATACGCGGATACACATTTGGAAAAGAAAATCTTAATCGAGCATAGGCGGACAATGAATGTGCTTGCCCTGAATGTGGCAAAATATGTAGTTCACAACTGGGGCTGCGTATCCACGGGAATACTGCATTTCTCATTAATTTTTGGACTCAAATTCAAGTCTTATTATTATTATTTTTTTGCTGGTGAATTATTACCATGTGTTCATGCTTCGGTGTCTACTGTCCAATACCAAAACAAAGGAAATGGTCATAACACAGCTTCTCCATGCCTTACTTGCTCACACTGAACATGATATCTAGCAAGCGGTCAACGAGTTCGCGTACGCTGCAGCCTCTTTTGATTTAACTATTAACCTCGGTAAAAAGCTTGGGGTTAGGGCGTGGTGACGGAAGGCAGAGATCTGAATGGAGGGATGTGTTGAAGCAGGCCATATCCCTCAATGGGCTGTAGCACCCTGGGATGGATGGATGGCAAAAGCCGGTATGAACTTCTTATAGTCCGACACTCTGGCTGGGCAGGACAAGTATCCCATATGGCGTAAGAACTTAAGCCAAAGGCAAAGTGGTCGGCGTAACACAGGTGCCCCACGGAAACGTTTCTTTAGAAAAATAACGCAATGTTTTAAGTCTTTTAAGAACAAATGCGCCATTTTACAATGTTACAAAGTGCCTGTTTACCCTATAACGTAGAGATTGGCATCACTTGATATTTCGTACTAAAGCCATAATGAATATGTGAGCTTGCGCTCCTAGATCTAATTTAATTTATATTATTTACATAGGCCAGGGCTATGATGTTTGTTATTTAGTGTCCTTTTTTATTTTTATAGTTCAGTGCTGATTATTTTGTAGTTTCCGCTATTTATAACTTTCTGCTAGTTTTAGTCTTTTTCTGTTATTTGTGTTTTACCCGTAGAGGAAAAGTAGTTTTTAAAATAGTTAACTAGCCTTGGAGCTGTGGATGTTATTTTCTATTTTTTGTCCCAGGTTAGTTCTGCTTATTTTTGTCTTTGGCATTAGTGTTGGAATAGTTGTTATTTTTTTATATCAGTTTATGTGCAGGTCTGTAAACGGTATAGAGCCCCCATATGAGTCTAGAATAGAAATAACTTTTTATCTTCTTTTTGTATTTTTATAGGATTTAAATTTTAAGATTCTCTTTTTAATGCTGTTTAATTTGGTATATAATGTTGTGTAGTCCGTGTCTTTAGTAATTTGCTAGATTTTATTGTTGTGTAAGGCTAGGTACAAATTAGGGAAATAGGTAGTCCAGTTTAGTTTTAAATAATTAGTGTGACGTCATGCTCTCCGATACGTTCGCGCTGACCAGTTATAGCTGGCTCCGGGACCACGTTGAATTTTTTTTTTGTCTCGACCAGTGGTCAGTGCGGACAGTGGTGTTTGTGTAGAGTTAGTTTTGTGTAGTGCTATTTCGGCTGGGACCGCCTGCTATAATTCCTGCATAGCTGCTACTGCATAGCTGCTACTGCATTGCTGCTGTATTGTTACTGCATAGCTGCTACTGCATAGCTACTGCATTGCTGTCTGCCTAACTGTCTGCCACAGTTATTACTGTATTACTCCCTTACTGTATTACTGCATAGCTGTCTGCTGTAGTTCCCAGTTACAATAGTTTATTGTTTTGTAGGTTATTTTAGTGGTTTATTGCCTTGTAAGGTGTCTTGGTGGATTTTGGTGAATCGGGTTAACTAGTGGTTTTATTTGGGTTTGGTTTGTTGGATAGTGATTGTAGTTGTAATAGTATAAATTAAGTAGAGTTGATTAGTCGTTTAGTTTTTTTGTTTATCTAGTTGTTTACGTCTATTTTCTTTTGCACATATATTTTTATTGATTTGTTTTTTCCTCGTGTAAATAAAGTGTATATAAGTTCATTTTAATCTTAGTTTGTTTTTTAGTTAGCTAGTTTAGTTTAGTTTAGTTTGCTTGTGCTGTCTGGTTGCTTAGGCTACTATAGCCCCTTGGTCACCATACCGAGGTGCACAGATTGGGCCCACCCAGTAGAGCTACCATCTGCCTACTGTAAAATGAACAAATGTTGAGCAGCAAGTAACACAAAAAAGGAGGCCTCACTCAGGTAGCGCCACCCTGACCTGCTCACAAATATACTAATTGCAATAATAGGCTAAATGTCTGAACCTAACCATTTGAGAAGTTACACTGCAAAGACTTTCTTCCTAGCCAATAATAACCCAATAGTTTTACGCAAAGGATGCATTGTAAAACGACACGACGTGAAATGTGGTTTGTCTAGAGTCAGTCCAGACTGAATGAGGACTTAAGAGACTATATTTAATCGCTTTGTACAATTACATTTAAAACTTTTAGAACACAAAAAAACCTCTTCAAATTAGTTGTCTTTACCTATTGTTAATTTTCGTAATTACAAAAATATTTCCAAAATGATTTCGGGTATAATCTTTCCTTATGAAATTATTTAACCGAGCGAGGCGCGGCCACCTGATATTACTTCTTTTAAGAAATTCTGTTGTACCTAGAGCTATACGAAAGTGTATCACAAACCTATATATAAATTGGTTTACCGTAGGGGATCGATTTTTAAAAAAAAACTGAGGGGAGGTGTTAATTGCTTTACATTTTGCAAAAATAAAATATCTTGAGTTGATTCTTATTTTTACATAAAAGAACCCATAAAACAGCAGTGCTCAAACTGTGTTCGCGACCCCGTTAGAGAGTCAACTATTGGCCAGGGGCATCCAAGACCATCAGAAGGAGGGAAGTCACGACTTCGGGTATAATCTTTCCTTATGAAATTATTTAACCGAGCGAGGCTCGGCCACCTGATATTACTTCTTTTAAGAAATTCTGTTGTACCTAGAGCTATACGAAAGTGTATCACACACCTATATATAAATTGGTTTACCGTAGGGGATCGATTTAAAAAAAAAACTGAGGGGAGGTGTTAATTCTTTTACATTTTGCAAAAAATAAAATGTCTTGAGTTGATACATACTTATTTTTACATAAAAGAACCCCTAAAACAGCAGTGCTCAAACTGTGTTTGCGACCCCGTTAGAGAGTCAACTATTGGTCAGGGGCATCCAAGACCATCAGAAGGAGGGAAGTCACGAAGGTTTTGGCCACCAGCATGCGGAAGTAAAAATAACCTCCCTCTCCTTTTTTTTCCTAGTAAAAAAAAAATCTTAAATTTAGAAAAAAAACTGTTTATATATCATTCAATACAAACGTTATATAACTAACTCTGACTGTCTGTCTGGTAAAAGATTTGAACATGTTTTTCTCCCATTTCCCATTTTAGGATCAAATTGAAACTTTGCACAATAATTTATTGTACCTGACAAGACATGAATCAATAAAAAAATTAATAAAATAATAAAATTAATTATTTTGTTTAATATAGAAATATGGGGAATAAATGCTACTTAATGAGAAATGTGTATGTATATATGGATTTAATTAACTTATTACGTTTTAACAAAGTCCTTCTCCGGTTGTATCAGTAATTGGGCAAATAAACTTCTAAAAAAAATGTCCACATATTTCTACATGATATGAACAAGAAACAGAAGGAATAATCATAGTGATTTGTTCAGATGAGACAAATTTGGTTTTCTGATCTTCTTTATTGATTTGATATTAACTTTCATATATTTTTACATATTCTTTATTTCAATTAATAACAGAGATTTACAGATTAATGATTTATTTTCAATTCAACTAAACAATAAATATTTATATGTAGTGTATTAGATACTTGTATAAATGTTTTTTAGACTCATCTGTTTCTGTAAGTGTTATACAAAACTTAAATATTATAAACAACACGTGAAAATTAAAGCCTTGAAGTGAGTAGGTGCCTACGAAAAACCCATTGGAAATCCTTGCATGTGTCAATTTTTTTTGTTATAATGTTTCCAAAATAACAATAGTTAAGGTTACAAAGACAGCTAATGAGGAAACACAAAATCATAATAGGCTCCAGAACTAGTCCACCCAGGCAAGTAAAAAAGCAGGTTTCAATATTTTCAGCATGAATATTTGAAATTATGAGCTTGACCCTATCTCTGCCAATCCAAAAGAAGAGAAGCGTACATTTTGAAAATGTAGCCAATACTATCATTATTATTATAGCTTTTATATAACGCTACTTTCATGCTTATAGCATGCTCAGAGCGCTTTGGTCCAATCTCATTTGTGGACCGGTGGGAGGTATCTAGGAGTTGGTTTTCCGTGCTACCTTTAGGCGCTTGAGTCGGGTGTCGAACCTCGAGCCCCCTTCTAGGTACCCAAGACAAGCCAAGTTCAAGTTTCCCACTATAGTATTGCTAGTTCGAATTGATGAAATGATATCACAGGATATGGAAATTTATTAATGTTATTATATGTACTCAATGAACTGATATTTATAAAGATATAGTTCTCAATGTGAACCTGGACTAGATGATGTTATTGAATGAATTGTTTTATAAACAGTCAAACTCTCATTGAAGGACTCAAGGAATAAACTTTTTCTTCTTTTTATTTATGTTCGCATACCAGTGTAGTCTACCATGGACTCAGTTGTATATAAATTACTGCTTATTAATTGTAGTTTTAAATTAGGTTGAACTTATTTATGACAAAATACATGTTTTCTCATTTAAAACAAAAAAGTATACATTTTATTTAAAATAGAAGTAATTTATGGAACAAACAATACTTAGTTTAGTAATACAAATTTTTATAACATTATTTTAGAAAAAAACAAGTTTGCATAAATTTGTTTAAAAAGTATTAAAATATCACATTCCTTAATAGAATAGCCTCCCCTGCTGTTGTTTTACTATTAGTAGTGAATAGTTATAAAACTGGTGTATTTTTTTTTCAGGGGTTGCTAAAAAGGATAATGAAATAATTAAAATCAAAATAAAATGTTTAAATGAAATATAAAAGTAATTTATTTTTTTATTAAACACAAAATTAAAAAAGAAAACAAAGATAACTTTAAAATAATGATTTGTCCACCACCTAAATTTGTCTGCCTATGTAGTATTTTTGTACAATACACACATTGCACAATAATTACATAATACACATTACATAATAGTCACAATACGTCTACGCTGAATTTTATTTTTACTATAATTGTCATTCAACGACATATGTTGCATCCAATTAAGCTGAATGATTTCAACATTTTAATTGTTGCAGTATGAATTTGTATATACCAGTTTATGTGAACTATAGAATGTCTTTTAATGTCTTTGGCTAACATTTGTAACAACTAGCTCTACTACATTTTTAAATAGCTTTTCTTTATGAAACATGTTTTTCAAATCATTTAGTTTAAGATTATCAAGTTTAAATACAGAAGTAATTTATAAGGGCACAGAAAGACAAATGTTTCAAATGGCAAAACAGAACAATAATCGGCACAAACACATACAAAAGATTACTATGAATACTTCTTCATAATCAATTAGTTAACTTATTCTGTTTAAAATTAAGTCTACCACATTAGTAGGAAAAAAAAAGAACATAGATTTTTTTAGCAGCCTCAAAAAGGGGAATAGTCGCTATTAGTTTCGTGTGGTCTGTCTGTCCATCCATCTGTCCGTCTCCCATTTAGATCTCGTAAACTAGAAAAGATATTGAAAATGCGACATCATGATATTTAAGACCTTTAAAAGTTCTGATGCAACGGCTACTTTTTTTGTTTTCTGAAAGTGAAAAATTTAATTTTTAAAATCAACTATGCAAGCAGTTGTTGTTTTTTTTTCATAAAAATACACCATTTTTACAACTATTCACTATTAATAGTAACAAACACGGAAGACTATTTTGTCAAAAAAATTGTTTTTAAATTGTATTATTAAGTTAAACAATCTCTGTCATACTAACTACTACATTTACAAAAAATTGTTTTCTTTTTTTTAAAGATAAAAAATCTATTTAATATGCCTATAAGGGGAACTTAATACAAAACAACAATTTAATATGCATGAAGACATGCATTACAACACTCATGATCAATCGTAGTTGATGAGACTCTAAATGAGAGATTGGCCCTTTACATAACAATTAGATCAATTACATAATCATTGAATAACACCAGTTTGGCCAGGTTCATATTTAACTTCACTTTCTCCTATCCCTTTGTGTTGGACCATTGTGGCACCACATGAGATCTGTCAACCGTCTTTCTCCATTCCTCTCTGTCCTTTGTATTTGATAAAATTTCATTTACTGACAGGCCTGTCCATTCTTTGATGTTGTCTTCCCATCTAGTCTGACTTCCACTTCATCTTCTTGCTTGTAATGTTCCCTGAAGGAAGTTCATTCCTGAAGGAGGAGTACTGTCAGTGACTTTTCAAGAGCATGTTCTGACTTTGGCCTCACATCACCTAACCTATCCCTTAGTCTGTTGAACCGTAAGGGCACAACACAAGACCTGTCAACTATCTTTCTCCATTCCTATGTCCTTTGGATTAAATAGAATTTCAATAACTAACAGGCCTGTCCATTCTTTGATCTTGTCTTCCCTTTGCTTTCTTTTCATCTTCTTCCTGGTAATTGACAAGCAAGTTGCTCACACTGCCAAAACAAGCAAAAGAAAGCAAAAGAACATACAGAACCGATCCAGACCTCATTACTAATATGCACCAAGCTGCCATTATTTATAGAGAATTCAACAAATGTGGCTTGTCTGGCAGTTAGTATATGTTATTTCTCAGACACCCAATCTCTGATCATGCTGAGAATTTGCACAATTATATCTTTTACTTGACAACACAATAATCAATAAAAAATAATTAGTTAATAAACTATTGGTAATTAAATATTTTGCTTGGTATCTTGAACAAGGGAAAGAAATTATACTTGACTGAAGTGGTGGTATAAGCTGAATTAGTTCCTATTTATAGGTCGCTGCTTGAAAGTAAGTATTGAACAAATAGTAGGTAACTACTATACAATCCTCTATTTTCATAAGCGCTTCACTAACAGAGTGGTTTGAAAATTCAGCTTATGGAGGCTTGAGCCATGAGTTCGAATTCAAGTCGTTCCCCATTTTTTAAAATAAATGCTTTTAAAAAGCAATTATGGTAACATTTACACAGATATTATAAAAATCACAAGACAAAATAAGCACAAAGATAACGTTCATACAGTAATCTTTAATTGCATTTTGATGTAAACTAATCTTCTGTTCAATACCATGAGCACCATACATTAGTTGTGCATTATTTACATATCAGCACAGATATCTCTTTCTTTCTTCACCTTTTTGATTTTTTATCCCTGTATTCTGACTAGGCAATTAAAAAACTTATACAAATCATACAGCATAAGTTTATGAAATAGCAGTTAATTATTAGCTTCATATTTATTATTATTATTATATATTTACTTATATCTACAAGAATATGTAACTACATAACTAATTGGAGATAAATAGAGATTTAACAAATTTATGACATCCATAGAAAATACAAGTGTACTTCAACAGATTATCCAAACATCAAACATTGATTGATGGCAGCAGCCAACAGGAGTAGGAACTCAAATTGTTGTGTTGACAATTTAGAGGGGTCAGTGGCTGATGCATAAAAAGAAATTTATTAGATATACTGTACAACAAACAGACACAAGCACTCTTTTGTTCCCTTGGCATTTAAATCATTGAATAAAATCCAAAATTCCGATGTAAATTTCACAAATACTGTTCAAGAGTATATTTTATGTGCTATTATATTTTTTTTCTCTTATAATATATTATTATGTGTAATGTACAATTGTAAGACAAATTTCCTAATGTATAATAAGGATTATTATTATTATTATTATAATTAAATAACATTCAATGCAAAACATCTAAGAAAAAGCACATAGTAATAAAAACCATAAGACTTATTTATCACTATTATAAGAAATAATCCTTCAAAATATAATAGGACAATGAGACAATGTACAACAAATTCTGATTTATACTTGAACACATCTTGCAACTTATTTTCTTAGTTAAAGAACGAAGAGAAAATTATTACTTTGTAGAAAGTGAGAGATTCTCTTGAGGAATCAGATAATGAATATTTTTTAAAGCTACCCTCAGTTCATTACCATAAAATTCTGTTGAACTGACAAAAATAAAGGTAACAATAGCATCATTGGTAAAAAGTTTTGAGATTGCAGAAAGTTAACTAACAAAATCTTTAGGACAACACGCTACAGTACAATAGTTTATTTTTATTTATTTTTTTTACCAGTAATGACCAAAAAAACTATTTACTATTCCTCTACATTCAGATTTGATTACAATTTTGATAAATTAGCAGAATGATTTAGATGTTATGATTCTTGAGATTTCAGTTCTAACTTGATACTAATAACTCGATGGTAGGAGGGGCTTTGTTCCACAGAAAAAAAGATTATTGCAGAGAGATGCAGAAGATCCTTAGTGAGGCCATCATGTATTGAATCAGTTTTCAGACATTGAAGAGAAACTTTCATATTTGTGGAAACAGATCATACAAAATGAAGCCCTTGTTTAACCTGTTGAATGACAATTTTAATAATTTTGGTTATTATACAAATAGCAACAAAACTGATAAGATAATTGTTAAACATTTTGACACAAACTTCCAGAACCTTTTTCTACCCATTTGTTAAAAACACATATGTAGGGACTACTAAACAGTAAAATGGATAATTCTTTTAAATTTCTGTAACCTTTGCCACAAATTAAATTTTGATTTAATGAAAAAACATGTCCAAGCCAGCGCAAGTTGCGTTGTCTAAGGGTTGTAAAGATGCTGGGAATACCTGTTCATGCAAGGATCTCCGTATTGCACACTTTTTCTTTTCAAGTGATTTTCAAGATCATACAGAGACATCGCAAATGGAATGAGTTAAGTTTTCTCTCTTGCTTTGCGTAGGTGGTCCATGATTCACTACCATACAGTAGTGTACTCATAACGCATGCCTTGTAGACTTCCATTTTGGTCACTGTAGTGAGCTTCTGGTTTTCCCAAACTCTTGACCTGAGTCTAGTGAAGGTCAAGGCAGCCTTTGTGTTTGTTTATCTCCTCTTCTAGACACAGGTCATCTTGAATTGTTCATAGGATGAAATATGTAGGCCTGTCTAGCTGCTTTGAAGACCTTAATGGAAGAAGAGAGAAAATATTTGTTATTAATAGCACTATGCTTATTTTTTTATCTTATACAATACAGACAATATTTCAAAAAGAAGATGATTATGTCCTACGCGTCATGCATCTAGTCATGCATCAAGTCATTGGTTTATCTGGCTGGCTCAGGCAACCCATTCCATGCTCTAATAGCACTAGAGAAGAAAGAGCATTTGTACAAATTTGTCCTAGATAAAGGAACGAGGAATGTGCTTTTATCTTGGTTTCTTTCTGAGTATTTTATCAGATTTTGTTTTTGTATTTGAAGATTATGGTTTAGTGTTTTATGTATAATTGCTACTTTACTTTTGAGTCTTCTCTCCTGAAGTCTTCTAAATTTAGTGATTTTACTAATGGTGTTACTCTAGTCAAATGTGAATATTCATTTGTTATGAGTCTCACTGCTCTATTTTGTGCCTGTTCCAGTTTCTAAATGTTTTCTTGATTTGAGGGGTCCTAAACAGAGGATGCAATTTAGTTTTATGTTCTTATTTGATTTATAGAAATTTCTTTTTATTAATCCTAATGCTTTGTTTGATTTTTGATAGTTTCATCGATATGGGGATTTCATGACAGTGTTTCATTTATTATAACGCCTAGGTATTTTGCGTTTTTAGTCTGTGTTACTAGTTTACCATGAATAAGATAAGTGGAATGTATATATTTTAGTTTTTTTTGGTACTCTTAATAAGTGACATTTTTCTGGGTGGAAAGATATGCTCTAATTTGATATGGGGATTCAATGACAGTGTTTCATTTATTATAACACCTAGGTATTTTGCGTTTTTAGTCTGTGTTACTAGTTTACCATGAATAAGATAAGTGGAATGTATATATTTTAGTTTTTTTTGGTACTCTTAATAAATGACATTTTTCTCTAATTTGATTCGCATTTCATCTAATTCTCTTTGTAAAATTTCTATATCTTGTGTTGTTTTTATTGTTCTATATGCCTTGGACAAGAGTATTTAAATCATTATACAATTTTAGATTGACAAAAAGCTTGACATTTGTCATTGAGGAAAACTAATGAGGAAATGTAAGTGAAATATGTACTAATATTTTTGTTCCATTAGTGGAAGGTTTATCTCATTGACAGAGTAATGAGGTTCCATAGAAAACTGAAGTAAGATGTGAAAATGTCATACCTGTTTTAATGAAATTATCAAATTATAAATGAGCTATTATTTTTTCTAAATGAAATGTATTATTCAACTTTGAATTTATTTTTTTTACCTCACAAGCAAAAGAGCCTTAAAAAAAAAGACTTCAGATTACTTAAAATAGTGGTTCTATGACTGAGGGTATCCAACACTACACTATAAAGAACATATATGTAATAGATTCAAAAATGACTAAGTTGACTAATTATTTTTAGGGAATAATACCTTAAGTCTTAACAAAGGAAAGCTGGCTGACTTATAGACAGGAACTTTTACACAAAAAAAATAACAATCCCAAGCCAAAAAAAACAACAACATAATATACGTAGAATTAAACATAGTACTTTTTTTTTTTAAATTTTACTCAGACTATGAAGCTTCTAAATTGTTTGACAATTCTATTTCAATAGTCATTTTGATGTGCATGTTTTTAACATGAATTAGTGATCCTCTATTTTGTGTTCACCATCATTTAATTTTTTTTCCATCTCATCATTTTGATAAAACTAAAATTGAATTTATAAAGAGTAAATAACACATAAATATATATATACAACAAAAGTGATGGTAAATTAGATAAGAAAACAGGCTCTATTGTAAATTTGAGTACAAGTTTTCTCTACCTCGCCCCCCCCCCCCCCCCCCCCCCCCCCAACTTAAGGAATAGTCTAATAATTTCACAATCATTGACCCAAACAAAGTTATGCCAAAATACTATTCCTAACATAGGTTTAGATTAAGTTTTGACTGAAACATTAACTTAACTAAGTAACAGTAAAAATAAAAGTAGAGTAACCATTGAGATCTCAAAATTTAATTGTAGATGCTATAGGAAATTTCAGGATTAAGTAAATCCCAATAATTTTTTCTTTCCGTTTGATTTTTAATATCTGTTCTACAAAAGATTCTCATATTGCAAAAAATAAAGAGAAAGTAAAATGGATAAATATGAAATTGATTTTATGGAGCCTAAAGAAAAATGTACAAAAATGAAAAGAGATTGAAAGAGATTTGAAATGAAAAGACAAAATAAATAATGTCAAGGAAGTTATATAGTTAGCTAAATACTAAAAATTGGCTCAGTTCTTTTACATGTCTTCTGTATACCATCCATGTTTCTGAGGCATTGAGCAATGTGAGGATGATAACAGCCCAATAGACACCTAGCTGAGTACTTGTGCTAATTCTTCATCTAATCTATATATTTCTAGACAGACTACCATAGAATGCACTGGCTTTGGTGATTCCCAAGCAGATTATATTATCAACGTCTACCTACATTTTGTAAAAGTGTGCTGCCAAGGAAGGTGAATCTGTCCACTGCATTTATATCCTATCCATTTATCTTGATGTTAGCATCAAATTAAGCTTTGCATGGAGCTGGCAAGTGTAAGACTTCAGTCTTTTTTTTGTGTTTATAGTGAGGCTGAAGTCTGAACATGCCATTGAAAATTTATAGGAAATGCTATGCAGATCCATTTCGGAAGAGACATTTTGTGCACACTTGTCAGCAAATAACAGGTCAAAGCATTCACACAATTCTAATGCAGTCTCAGGTGAGTTGGGAAGGCCATGTCTGCAGGATGCAGAACTTTCATATCCCTGTTTGGTCAATTAAAGAAAGGGAAGCGATCAAAAAGTGGATAAAGACAAGCAAAATATAAAAAATCTTAAAAAAAAAAAAGCTTATCTAATGGGGAAGAATTCCGTCTTTAAAACCATATCTACAAGTTATTTCCCTTATTTGATAGCAAACAAAGTAATTAATTACCAATAATTAATGACTAATTAAGTATTTTTTTTATTGATTCATGTTTTTTTAGGCACAATAAATACTTGTTTAAAGTATCAACTTGATCTGAGAATTTAATTATTAAAGGGGACTAAACCTAACAAATTTAGCCATATATGTGAATACTGAAGTATTAGCTTCCCTTGTCGCTATTAAACAAAATAATGAATTACCTGTAATTAATTGGTTATTTTTTTTTATTGATTCATGTCTTGTCTATGTCAATGAATAATTGTGTGAAGTTTCAGCTTGATCTAAGAATGGGTGTGGGAGAAATAGCGTGTACACACTTTTTAACAGACAGAGTGTGTTGATATAAGCATTGTAAAAATGCTTCAGGGATACCCTCAAAGAATCTCGGAAAGTCTTCAAGATTGACTGTATTGCCAGGGAGACGGAAGCACATGATAGAGCATCATGGCATCAGGCTGTGAAAACTGATGCAAAAAATGCAGAGGATTAGTGAGCAGTGCTGGCAGAAGAAAAAATCAAGGCAGTGACACAAGCTGTGTCATGCCCAGAGTACAGCCAATTATCATGGGCTCACATTGGAGGCACAAAACTGCAGAGTAAAGCCAACAGCCCCTGGATCACAAAAGTGGACATCATTGAAGATGGATGAACTATATATATATATATATGTTTGGCCCTATGCATTTAAATGAGTCCACTTCTAATGTTTGTTCTTTCAATTGTCGATTATTCCATGTATGTGAGAGAAAGTGTGATAGTTAGTATGGTCTTTGTTTCACTCCAGGAAGGTTGGACACTTGATTAGTAGACAGAGGATGTAAATGAAAGATTGTATTTTGAGACTAAACATATCTTAGTGACTGTGTTCACACATTCTGTGATAACTATTTGTTTGGTCAGTGCCGTATGGCTGGATATTATTATTATTCTTGATTCTTTATACTCATTAAATTACATGTCTGCTTATATCAGACTTTGTTGATGTGTTGTAAATGACTTATTATATTTGTAAGCTAATCACAGTTCAAGCTCCACACACCCACAAGTGAATAATTATCTACACATAGACAAACCCACCCTAATGTCAACCAGTATTGCATTATTACAAGAAAAAGGACGTTACATCATGGTGCCCAGCATAAATGTTACAATCTAGTATGAATGATATAGCTAGTGATCCAAGTTAGATTTTTTTTTAAGTACCCCTTGAGCCAAGTGAAAAGAACCTGACAAATACTTCCATATCCCATACACCAACAAGAAATCTATTTATAAATTTACCACCATTTATGGAAATCTCCATGATAGAATTGGACAGAGGAAGTGATTAAACTTATGGCTAAAAATTTTTCTTTATTAAATAATGGCAAAAAATAAACATTAAGGCATTTTATATTTAGATCTAGATAAAATATCTTTGTCATTTTACATCTTAAAATAGACTTTTTTTTTACAACTTTTCATCCCCAGCCTCTGCAGTGTTTCCAACTTTTTTCTTTCTGGTGTGTTCACCATCTGCTATAGAAGATCTCATCCCCAGCCTCTGCAGTGTTTCCAACTTTTTTTCTGGTGTGTTCACCATCTGCTATAGAAGATCTCATCCCCAGCCTCTGCAGTGTTTCCACCTTTTTTCTTTCTGGTATGTTCACCATCTGCTATAGAAGATCTCATCCCCAGCCTCTGCAGTGTTTCCACCTTTTTTCTTTCTGGTATGTTCACCATCTGCTATAGAAGATCTCATCCTCAGACTCTGCAGTGTTTCCAACTTTTTTTCTGGTGTGTTTAAACCTTTTTTTCTGGTGTGTTCACCATCTGCTATAGAAGATCTCATCCTCAGACTCTGCAGTGTTTCCAACTTTTTTTCTGTTGTGTTCACCATCTGCTATAGAAGATCTCATCCCCAGCCTCTGCAGTGTTTCCAACTTTTTTCTTTCTGGTGTGTTCACCATCTGCTATAGAAGATCTCATCCCCAGCCTCTACAGTGTTTCCACCTTTTTTTCTGGTGTGTTCACCATCTGCTATAGAAGATCTCATCCCCAGCCTCTGCAGTGTTTCCAACTTTTTTCTTTCTGGTGTGTTCACCATCTGCTATAGAAGATCTCATCCCCAGCCTCTGCAGTGTTTCCACCTTTTTTTCTGGTGTGTTTACCATCTGCTATAGAAGATCTCATCCCCAGCCTCTGCAGTGTTTCCAACTTTTTTCTTTCTGGTATGTTCACCATCTGCTATAGAAGATCTCATCCCCAGCCTCTGCAGTGTTTCCAACTTTTTTCTTTCTGGTGTGTTCACCATCTGCTATAGAAGATCTCATCCCCAGCCTCTACAGTGTTTCCACCTTTTTTTCTGGTGTGTTCACCATCTGCTATAGAAGATCTCATCCTCAGCCTCTGCAGTGTTTCCAACTTTTTTCTTTCTGGTGTGTTCACCATCTGCTATAGAAGATCTCATCCCCAGCCTCTACAGTGTTTCCACCTTTTTTTCTGGTGTGTTTACCATCTGCTATAGAAGATCTCATCCCCAGCCTCTGCAGTGTTTCCAACTTTTTTTTCTGGTGTGTTCACCATCTGCTATAGAATATCCTTCCTTGATGCATGACCTCCATTCATATCTATCCTGTGATTTTTTCTCTCTCCCAATAGTTGTTTTCGATGTTGAAGAGCTTCATATCACACTTACATATATCAGAGCATCACTTAAGCTCTCTTGCCCTTACAATACTGTGGAAGTCAACCAGTTAGTCAAGGCATCTACTGCTGATAAACATGGATGTAATGACTGTTTGGAAGACTTCCTCATATAGGGATTTTCTTTTGCCACCTTATTTTCAGTGATAAAGATATTTTAGATTAGCTTTTCCTGCCAAAAGTTTGATAAACTAGGGCTTTAATATTAATAATTAGCAAAGTATTGTCCCACATTCTTTTCTGAAACCAGGACATGGTGTCCATTGCCTTAGCTTCCTGTTATTCACATCAACAGTAATAATCTTATGATTGGAGATATTGCAGCCAAGGGAACAGAAATGATCAAGTATTTTAAGGGTTGACCATAAATGGTCACATAAGTTATTTTGGACTAGTACTTTGGTTTTGCTTTGTCTAATATTTAAGCTAAAAGTCTGGCAGTCAGAAAACAGTCTGTCAACCAGGGTCCAAAGCTGAATAGCAGATTCAGCAACAATAGCTGGCTCATCTGAATAGAGCAATTCCCTAATTAACACATTGCTAGCTTTAGTTTTTGCCCTCAATAAAATTCTTGTTTTCACTACTGCTGAACTCAAAATGTGCTAATTAGGCTTCAATAAATTTCTTTCTACATTGTTTACTCATGAAATCTTTCAATGAGCTATAGTAGTTTGGGAGGGCATCATTTTCTCCTTTTTTTTTTTATCTGCTGGTATGTTTAAAGGTTTCATCAGATTAACAAATAGAATGTAGACGGCCTGTCTCTCTCTCAGAACTTCTCCTTCACGAGTTGTAGATCATGTCTATAATGGGTTAACCACTCCTGAATCCACATTAAGATTTTAGATAGACTCTAGATGCTATCACTTGCAGCCTCAAGTAAAGATATTTACAACAATGCTGAAGGGATAATGTTTTCATTCTCTTTTTTTTTCATATATTGTGACTATATTATCATTGAGGCAGGACGCTAGATTCACAAAAGCAGCAGAGGAGATTATAAAGTTTAAAGAGCAGTGTTGTTTGGTTGACCAATATTACTTCTACTGAAATGCCATTGTGATTGCTTTTTAAGGTCATCTGGCTTGGTTGCTCATCTGGCAATTCTAACATCGGAAGATCTGGTTGATGCATAGTTTCAGCTGTTTTGTTTGATTTTCCCCATAGGACCCAGGGTTGATTTGATGCTAGCATTTAGAGCTTTGCTATTGAGTAAGGACAGACTTTTTTGTAGTTTGTTGCAGATGTTATTAGGACACTGTCTAGCAATTAGTTTGGCTTCTCTATTAGCCATTTTGAATGCTTGTAGAGATTTATGGCAAGTGTTTGTATTATGTGCAAGGTGAAAAGATCTCTTTTTTATGCAGGGTTCCATCTGTGTAAGGTTTGACTCAAACCAGTCTAAATTTTTGCATTCTTGAGCTCCAAAAGCAATGAGGGCCAAGCTATAGATTCTCCCATTTATTCAGGGTATTGATATATTTAGAATTCCTCAAAGAGCTCAGTTCTCTCTGGATCACTTACATTAAGGTATATTTGATTGATTGGAAACTTACGAAGTAATTTGACCTTGCTTATAACTAGGTCATTATATTAATCTGAGCAATGATATGAATGCATGTGAATGCCATTTTTTTCAGAATCTTTCTCAGAGTGATGCATAGGTCAAGCTGGTGCCACATTCACCATAGTGGAACTTTATAGCATTCCTTGCCATGGAAGTATGTGTTTGTCATACACTGTTCAAGGGAGCTACAGAATTCAGAAGCCTATGACCATTGTCATTGCTGACACCATAAGAATCAAAGATTTTGAACATGAGCAGCATCAACTAGGGTATAAAACCTCCATTAATATAAAGGTACTCTGATTTGGGGATGTTTTTAATTACCTCCTTCATAGCTTGGAAGAAACTGTCTTTGTCCTCTTCTGGTACACTACAACAGAAATAGCCCAATTGAAATAATCAAAGATGTGCAAAACTAAAAGGTGCTATGAACATCCAAAATAAAAGAAATATATATATAAGTTTCTTTGGAATGTTTCAAGGAAGAATCTGTCTTAAAAACCAATGGCATTAGTTGGGTTTCCAGATGTAGTTGTAATTGGAATTAATTTGGACATTAAAAAAAATTAATAATCTAGTCTTAAAAAACATTAAGTAAACATCAAACAGTTAAAAAGTTCTTGAAAAAAAACAACACCAAAACATTAACTTTCTTTATATCATGTAGAAGAGAGAATAATAATTTTTTATGGTAGAAAAAATCATTATTGAAAAGAATATAACTTATGATAATAATGATACTTAAGCTAACATTCTAAATAAATACTTTGCCCCTGATAAATTTACAACAAGTAAAAAACAGCATGCAAATGAACTATGAAAATAGAACAGTTGCACCCAATTGTATACATGTATAATATTAAAATACATAATAAGCAATGGATTCAATGAACCCAAGGCCTACAACCATTAGGGGGCCTACAACCATTAGGGGGCATACAGCCTGTCCCATTGCAATCAGGCAGTTAAGTAAAAAAAATAATTGTACTTTTGTAAAAGCCGAAACCTATTTTGGAAAGTAGGTCTATAATTACAAAAATCTAGAAGATAGATAGAGCAATGACTAAAATTATCATGTAGTAGTGTCATTCACTGATCAATGCTTAGTATTTGGTTTGTAGTTCTTATATTTATACAAAAAACACAGACCAAGCTTTATTTACTATTGTTATTAATATTGAAATTTGACAAGAAAGCAAAGCATAATTAGCATAACAACACAACTTCTAGGTTTTCATAAATTTGAGAAACAGAAGTCTTCAGAATTCGCTGAATAAATATTCCAAGTAACAAAAAAAAAATCATATATCTTTACTTAAACAGTGCTATGATGATGCTTTCAATGTGTAGAGACCGTACAATGACCTTCAATTACTTCTTCAAAATTAACAGCCACTTGCGCACAACTTAAACTTGATTTTAAATGATTCTGTCAGCTGTCTTCAAGAAGTTGCAGATGACTTGATATAAAATGGATTTGATTTTTGCTCACAGAATCTCAAGTTGGGTGCTTCTTGAATCCAATAAGGAGAGCATAGTTTAAAAGACACTAAAAAATGTTTAAAAGACACTAAAAAATGTGACCTACAAGATGGGAATGAGACTGTAACAACAGTGAGATTTAGATACTTTAATGTACTTAAGATGTTGACATAAATTACTTTGTTTTTCCCATTAGCGTTGAGTCCAAATGTTGGAAAGTAAGCAGCAAGATCTACAATAAGCTGTAAGTCAACTTGAGAAGATCTATAGGAAAATACCATAATTTAAGACATGACTTTCAGAACGGGAAAATGAGGCTGCTGAAGTAACTCAATCCTTGATTGTTGAACCAGTTTTTTCACTTTTTTGCAGATAGTTAGAACACAATTTGATGAGACTACCACTGACCACTATGATGACAATATTTAAGATCCAGATGTATTTTATTGAACTATTGATGTCATTTTCTTTTTCAATGACATGGTAGATTTTATAGGCATAAAAGAATTGTCATATATTTCAGTCATTAATGCCCAGTTTCATTTCAAATGCAAAAAAACTAATGGTTTCAATGCTTCTAATATTGCCATAGAATATTGTTCTTAGATACAATCCTTCAAAGAAGTATTTCATTAAGACATATAAAGTCGTTGCTGTTTTGTTATCATAGGTAACTACATTTTATCTTCAGGTTTTCCAAACATTGTCACAGCAAGCATGTTATTTCTCAATTTGCCTGTGACATTTCCCCAGAGTGTCATTTTCAAAGTTAAGATTATTGAAGAAGTTTTATGACAGAGCAGGTTAGCTTTACTTGCGGTTCTTTCTATTGATCAAGAAACATGAAACAGTTTAGAAACAGATGCATTATTCTTCTTCTTCCTTGTTCTCATTTTTATGTTGGAGCATTCAGATGACTAGACCAATATATGAGATGAACTGCGCAGTGGTTTCCAAATCAGGGAGCTCTCCATATAGTTTTCTTTCTATTGGGCTGTTTTGGGGCCAGTGTCTTGTAGGGCCTCATAGTAAGAGACCAGTTTTGAAGGACATGGTCAGCATTTTCTGGTGATACACCACATGGACATTGGTTTCTGACTTTGCTGCTCAGGAAAAGTACATATTAGTAATAATATGTTAGATCTATTTACTATTAATGGATGGACTTAGAACTAGATTGTAGTTTTCTCAGAATGCAAATGTGTTGAATGGGAAAAATAAATACAAATTTGTTTGAAACACGTTTTAGTCCAATAATGTTTCAATTTCGCACAGGCCACCAAGTCTAGACTTCACATGCTAGGTTTGACAAAAACTCAGTGTACTGAGTGTCATCGACACATCATATAACCTCTACCTGGTTTGTCAGCCAGTCAAAGCCATTTCCAGGGTGTGGCCACTTCACATGCTATAACTACTGGGAGCCACGGTAGAGGATCAAGATTGAGCCAAGCTACCCTCAGCAAAAAAAGGGTATGACTGTCCACTAGAGGTTCTACCCCTCCTAGATACCCCATACACCCTCAAAGCTTCTCTGAAAGTCATCAGCATTAACCCTGCCACCTGGGAGACAGATGCACATGATAGAGCATCTCATGGTAACGCACTGTGAAAAATGGCGAACAAATTGCAAAGAACAAAAGAACAGCACTGGCAGAAGAAAAGTGTTAGAAAAAAAAAGCAAAACATTAGCTTTAGCTGGAATAACCTGCCCAGTTTGCAACTGAACATTCTGGGCTCACAAAGGTCTCACCAGCCATGTGAGAAGGCAAAAACTGCAGTGCAAAACCCTAAGCTCCCTGGATGACAAAGTGGTCATCATCGAACCATCAAGGATGAACTATATATATATATATATATATATATATATATATATATATATATATACTGTAACAATTAGTTAAGAAATTGTACAAACATTGAGTTTAAAGACACTTTTACTTGAAGGGAATCATAACTGAATCAATACTCATCAAATGTCATTATTACTTACAAAAAAGGTACAATACTTGCATTGGAATGCATCTATAAATATACTTATAGGACTACTCAGTTATTTGTCACACACTGAATTTGTGTAATTGGGGTGGTGAAGGAACACAAACATATTATTGAAACTGGACGCATGCGTACTTTGCTGCATCACTGATTAGTTGATTTTTGGATGACTTAAATTTTCTAAAGCATGTTCATTATGACTCTTAATTAACAGTAAACTCAGGTGTCATTTTTACTTCCCCCTTTGTTTGTAATTTACATAATTGACCAACCTAATTGCAGAAGTTTAAAACAATAGTAAGACTTTTTGCACATGACAATATATAATATAATATATTGAACAATATAAACACATCAATATACTGAGATTTTACATAGAGAATTAGATGAATTAATGAAATGGGAATCAAACTGGAGCATGTCTTTCTACCCAGAAATTGACAAATTTTAAGAGAAACAAAAAAAAATAGACACTAATTTTCTTATTCATGGTTAACCAGTTACTCACTCAAGAAACTCAACAAAAAAAAAAGATGTAATTGTAAATTAAAAGTTATCATTGAATGCCCATATTGATGAGATTAAAAATAAAATCTAACAAATCTAAGAAATTACAACAGTGAGATTTATAACAAATAAATATTCCTATTTGACTAAAGACTTGACTGGAACTGGAGTTAAGCCATTTCTCACATTGTGGCAGATCTCCAGTGATTTGTAGTCTTATCAGTAGTACTTTTTTTTCCACTCATCGGGAGGTTTTTTTTATGGAAAAAGGCAAATCCCACCGAACACGTCCAGTTACCTGAACATTGCCATTCTTTTTTTTAATCTAAAATCGCTCGTCCGGTAGTTGTCATGCCGTAATGTTTAATATATCTCTTTATCAATAATAGGCTATTAGTCCTTATTAAGTTAACAGCAATCCTGGTTATGCGGTATGAACACTGGACTGTCGTTTGGATTTATCGATGATCCCGTGTTCAAAACCTGCCCGTTCCCATACCCCGTCATCCTGCGAGAGGTTTGGACTAGGAAGTAAATTATCTTCAACTCTGAAGGAACATCCAAAACAAGTAAAACAAACAATCAGTCTAGTTTTATCAGTAGGCCTTTTTTTCTACTCATCTGGAGGCAAACCCCACCTAGACCTTTTTATAAAGAGAGAACTTTAGTGCCAAGATGTGATTTTGCTGCTTCTTTTGCCTGTTTGACGAGATTATTGTGATTTATGTGTCCTTGATTGTATCTCAAACATTTTCTGAGGTTCTATTAACAATAACCAACAGCAAATTAGTATTTATAGAAGAAATTTAAAAGAAATTTACAAGTAATTATTTCTTACTACTGCATATACTTAGGAAATTACAAATTATTTTCTAAATCTTTACTTAAACCTTGGCAGGAAATATTTATTAAATGCAAAGAAACAATTTATTAATTCAAGGTTAGGGTCAAACAATTTTCCTATGCTAAATGATTTCTAATTCTAATTTTTGGTCTGAAAGAGTTATTCTAAGCAGGATAAATAGTTTTAATGGTTGAATTTTTAATACTGCATCAGCAACATACCAGTTTTCTTTTGACCTTTGTGTTGGATTGAATACATAAGAACAGCGAAACCACTGGCATATATCTCAACCCTAACCTTTTTTTATATAGAAAACAAAATGAATAAATTACCACTGCTTAATTACCTAATTGATTTATTTTAATCATTGATTTTTATTTTCATTAATTATTTGAAATTGCAACTTGATCCAAGAATGGGAAGAGGGAGAAAAAACATGTACAAAATGGAAATAACTCCACATATACAGCCACAATTTTCTACTTGATCCAAGAACGGGAGAAATAACATAGGAAAATTGTACCAGACAGACAGAGGGAGTTTCTAAGGTTTCTAAAAAATGAATCATAAAAAGATTCTTGACATTGTCAATGTCAACATAGCCCAATGGAGAAAGATTAGATCAGTATAAAACATAAAGGGGAGAATTAGAACTAGCGCTATCAAACCACCAACATAAAGACAAACAGATAATCTTCCAGAACGTTTTCATAATGTCCAAACAATTATCAACAATAATAATTTTATAACAAGTTACTCAGAGAAATATAAACTATATGCCTTGACTCAGTGAAACAAAAGAGAGAAACATAAACTATGCCTTGACTCAGTGGAACAAAAGAGAGAAATATAAACTATGCCTTGACACAGTTGAATAAAAGAGAGAAATATAAACTATGCCTTGACTCAGTGGAACAAAAGAGAAATATAAACTATGCCTTGACTCAGTGGAACAAAAGAGAGAAATATAATCTATGCCTTGACTCAGTGGAACAAAAGAGAGAAATATAAACTATGCCTTGACTCAGTGGAACAAAAGAGAAAATTAACGCCCTTTTTTTCTCACATTTTTTTTTTACGAATCTTATGATTGCATTTCTATATTACAATTAAACTCTTCTTTTCAATCTATTGCAGTGGCTCAACCCAGGGCCTAACCCTCAACGAACTCAAAAATATAGAAAATGTAGGCCTAATTTAAAATATGCCATGCCATATATTAATTTGCGTTATTTAGTTAGTTAATAATTAATTAATTATTAATAAGTGGATTTTTATTATAGTGTTTGAAAAAGTGTAGGGGCCTCCACAAAAATTCTTCCCCAGAGCCTCGACATACTTAAATGCCGCACTGGAAATATATATAAGAAATTTAAAGTAAAAAAATATATATTTTGCTGTGCTCGCTAGAAAAGACAAAAAATAAGTATCTTTGATGGTCTTAGGCGAGAAAAGAGCTGGATGTGAAAGATCTGTTTTAAAGGGAAACTCCGATGGTTTTTCAAATTTGAGTTATTAACATATTTGAATTCTGCGTAAAAAGTTGTAATAGTAAACATTTTACCATTTTTTATTTAAATGCTTAAAAACATTTATATTTAATAAATTAGTAAATTCTTGACATCTAAAAAAAACGGGGTGCTTTGAGATTTTGTCTTTAGGTTGGGCATACGTCACTTCCATCAACAATACTGAAAAGGAAACTAGATTTACCCAATCGTACGGTATCGCTTCATTCTTACAGGCTCTTGGGCTTAGTGACGGCCATTTCCAGAGCTATGGTACAGTTATAAATACATGTATAGGTACTATTAGGTAGATCTAAAAGCATTAGTAAAACCAACTCAAAAAAAAAACAAAAACATTTTCATCTAGGCCTTTCCTTTTCCCAAGAAGTAAATAGATCGTGTGTCTGACTGATTCGAAGAAACTGGTCAGTGTAAGGCTAGTCGATGGTCATGACAAGACAACCAAGCGATAGTGTTCTTGCGAGAAAATACAGACTGCCGTGGTTAGTAAAGCATGTAAATCTACTTTTAATATGCTTTTTTTTCTTTGCTTACAAGATCCAAGATCTAACTGCATAGACCAAGATGTATTTCTTTTACGAGAATGTAAACTTTGCTGTATGGTCTCACGTTATACAATAAGTCAATATTAGTGTGACGTCACATAGAAACCCGGTGAATGCCTGACTGTTTTGGATACGCAGGAAAATTACGTCAGAAAAACATCAGTTACTAAGTTATTATTGAAAACAAAATACATAGAAAAATTCACTATCTGTATAGTATCAAAAAAAAAAATATCAAAAATTGTCAAAACTATCGGAGTTTCCCTTTAATGCATTAAAAAAAAAAAAAAACAACGTTCCCACAACATTTCTATATAGAAATATAGCCAGTGATGTTTTTCTTTCCTCTACCTTCTCGGTAGGCTATCTATAATCTATATCTTAAGTCTAGTTCTAGTATCAAGAACAAAAAGTATAATATAAACTGTGTAAAAAAGGGCGTTATGTAAAAAAAAAATCTTCTCGATCTATTGAAGTCAAGACATAGATCTAGATCTATTAGTTTTCGTGCAAACAAAATTTAAAAAAAATGAACTACTCCCATTTGCTTTTATATAATGATGGATCTCAAAATAGACTGCATTTAATACTTTTTTTAAACGAATACATTTAAATCTCCTTCTAGGGACCTTTTTTATACGATGCTTTAATTTAGTGATATTAAAAATGGCGTTACTCAAATGGGAATATTCGTATGTTATAAATCCATCCCTATAAGCAGAACGATGCAGGATGACGTACTCATACTGATTTGTTTCATATATAACTGAGGCGTTAGTGTGTGTGTTATATATAGGTTATGCTATTAAGTATATATAGGAGTAAGTTCCCTTGATTACTGTTGTGCTTACCTTGAATGGCTGATTTGTTTACCTAGCATAAGAGAAATGTGCTTAATCGTATATATATATATATATATATATATATATATATATATATAGTTCGTCCATCGTGGTTCGATGATGACCACTTTGTCATCCAGGGGGCTGAGGGCTTTACACTGGGGTTTTATGCCTAATCATATGGCTGGTGAGACCAGAATGTTCGGCCGCACACTGGGCAGGTTATTCCAGCTGGAGCTAGTGTCGTTTGCCTTGCTTGTCTTCTCTGGCATTTTTCTTCTGCCAGCGTTGTTCTTTTTTCCTCAGCAACCTGTGCGCCAGTTCTCACAGCGCGACGCCATGATGCTCTGTCTCCCAGGTGGCTGGGTCTATGCTGAACGCCTTCAGAGAAGCTTTGAGGGTGTTCCTGAAGCGCTTTCTTTGACCACCTTGCGAGCGCTTTCCTTCGCTTAGTTGGCCATACAAGAGTCGTTTAGCTGGGACTGCATCAGGATTGTGTGGATGCTTTGCAGACACGCTCTTCAAAGGACTTCAGTATTAATTGTTTAATATTATCAACATGGTGGCAGAGGTATATAATATGCAAGAGACAAGTGGATCTAGCTGGAGTAGACTAACTTCAATAGAGTATATTATAGTTCAATATTATTAGTATAGTATCTAATCTACAGATAGATCTAGTAGACTACATTGAGTCTATACTTATTTAAACTTAGTCCAATTAATTTGGAAAATAGTATTGAAGATGGCAGAAGGTCAGCTTAGACCACCAACACATCAAAACGTGGTACATGGCAATATTTGTGAAAATTTCCGTCAATGTAAAAGACAACTTGAAAGGATTCTATTGGCAATAGGTGCTGAAGAGAAACCTAAAAGCAGAAAAAAGGCCATTATTCTACATTATCCACAGGCCCAAGAGATTTGTGAAAATTTTAAATATACTGAAACTGAATATGTTAACGACTCACAAATATTATTAAAGATTTAATAATGCATTAAAAAAAATTTAAAAATGCATTGAGATATGTCAAACATATGAAAAAACACCAAAAGGTTTAGCAGAAATAAACAACGATCCTATAGTAAAGATTGATAAGATAGATAAAAAAAAAAAGCAATGAAGATAGCAGAGAAAAACTCCCAAACTGTTGGGACATACATTTAACAGAGAGCTGTGTCCTTCATTGGGGGAAATTTGCAATTAACTCTTTCTCTTCTAATTAATAATATCATCGTTGATTTGACTCCATTAAATTCAATAAATTTTTTTATTTTATAAACTTTAATATTGTGTTTTATAAAAAGAGCATGCATTCTCCTATAATTATGGAGATAAAAGCTAATGCAAAAGGAAAAAATCATTTTGCAATAAAGTGCAGAATGCAAAATCAAATAAACATGCAGACTGCATGGGAAAAAAATGAAGATTGTGATGAAGAATTCTTAAATTCAGTTAATGTTAAGAATATCAAGAGACAGAATGACAGCATTGTTCCAGATTAACCGTAAAAAAGTAAGATTTCAGCTAAACACATTTAATTATAATTTGCAGAAAATATGTAATATAATATTGGTCTAATTTCCCCTGTGCACATATACACATTACCTGGTTTAATTTCTTCTGTGCACATATATCACATTACCTGGTCTGATTCTCCCTGTGCACATGTACCACATTTCTTGGTCTAATTTCCCCTGTGCACATATACACATTACCTGGTTTAACTTCTTCTGTGCACATATATCACATTACCTGGTCTGATTCTCCCTGTGCACATGTACCACATTTCTTGGTCTAATTTCCCCTGTGCACATGTAATTCCTGGGGGGGGGGGGGGGGGGGGGAGAACAAGAAATCTTTCTCTTTCTACATTCTCTACACTTGACTACATTTATGTGTGTATTTTGTTTACACACGTCACTATCTGGCTGTCATTCAAATAGTTGAGAACTTCTTTGTCTGTACCTTTGTTTTGATTTTGCTCCTTCGTATTGCCTTTAATTCCTAACCATGCATTCCAGCGGTAAACTCTGACAGCAATATGTCGTTGACGCACGAAGGCGCACGTTTACATTATATACGCTCTCATCAACAAGATTGTGCGTGTAGAACAATACAATGGATGGTATCGCTGCGAAAGCACAAGACAATAATCTTCGCTCTGGACAATAGATCATTCTTCCCTCTACGTTTCAAGGCTGTCCACGGTACATGCAACAGAACTACCAAGACGCGATGGCAATTGTCCGCATATGTGGAAAGCCCGACTTATTGCTAACATTCACCTGCAATCCTGCTTGGCCGGAAATCTCTAACGCCATTCCCCATCATGAGCGACCAGAACACAGACCTGAAGTCGTTGCCCGCGTCTTTCGTATCAAACTGCGGGAGTTCTTAAATGACATTCTGCAGAGGAATATTTTCGGCAATGTAGTCGCATATATTTTCGTCATTTAGTTTCAAAAACGAGGCTTGCCTCATTGCCATTGACACTTGATTCACAGTGCAAAGTGAGGACCAAAGATGACATAGACAAATATGTCTGCGCTGAGCTTCTAAATCCCGAAATACACCCTCGACTTTTCCAAATTGTCACTAAATGCATGGTACATGGTCCGTGTGGCATGCTCAATCCCAACTCACCCTGCATGAAAGACGGCAAGTGCACCAAAAATTTTCCAAAGGAATTCAACGCCGAGACTCAGGAAAACACACAAGGGTACCCCATATACCGTAGAAGGCAGGGCATTGTTGGCAAGTACGACATCGACAATCATATCTTACAATCCCTGACTTTCTCAGAAATTCAATGCTCACATTAATGTTGAAGTGTGCGCATCCATTCAATGTATCAAGTATCTATGCAAGTATGTCTACAAAGGACACGACGCTGCATACATTGTACTTCAGAAGGAGCCAGCCGATGGTGTTTTCCAACATGACGAAATACAAACTTTCCTTGATGGTTAGTGCTCCTGAGGCTATGTGGCGTTTGAACGAGTACAGTCTTTCAGAGAAATCGCAAGTTATTACACGATTACCAGTTCATTTGCCAGAACACCAAGTCGTCTTCTTTCATGAGGGTCACAAAGAACGAGCGCTACAAAGACAGGCCAACAAAAGCACCATGCTCTTAGCTTGGTTTGAACTGAACAAGGCGGATCCTGAAGCTGTGGAGTTACATTACACTGGTGTTCCTCAACATTACACATTCCAACAATGGAATACTTAATGGTCAGAGAGGGTGTGGTTAAGGTTAAGACTTAATGTTCCTGCAGTTAAAAAAAAAATTTTGTTTGCGCAAATGAATTGATCCAAACCACTAAATATTGACCTAACCCACTAATCAGATTCCCACTTTATACAGAAATTATACCACTATGTGGCTCACAACCCCATTCCTAATATTGCATAGAAGCTTTTGGCAAAAAATGTTTAACATTTTATAATACTGCTACTTTCAAGTGCAAATATTTACTCCCATATCTTATACCAGGATCTTAATTTATCCTCTTTAAATGCAGCCTGACTAAATAGTTGTTAACTGCATCATTTTTTTTTTGATAATCAAAGTTATTGATATCACATGACCAGAAAACAGGAATGTGCATTTCAACCCTGACCACATGTTGAAAAGTTTTACAAATTTCAATTAAACTTTTTAGTTAGTAACTAAAGAAAATTAATTAAACTACGATTTTAACTAAACTTTTTTTTTTAGTTAAACAATGGCCTTAACTAATTCTTTTAGTTAAACTAATAGTTTCTAACTTTTTAGTTAACTTTTACCCATCACTGCCTACTAGCGTGACCGTTTGTTACACAAATCATGTTTCCTCCTAAGATATGACCTCTAAATGGTGTCAACATGTTGTTTTTATGTCTATCTATAAACGTAATGTGATGGACTAAACAAATAATAACACTTATCAATAATAATGCAATATTTCCACCTTACAATGGTAAGGTAATTTTTTTTTGACATCCACGTCTATTCTTTTGACTTCAATGTGTATTTACCCCACGGCCTTTGTTAGTGATGTCCATCTGTCGTAAGCTATCTAATATATTTTACTGGTACTGGAGCTAAGCAGTAAAAAATTTTTTTCACTCATTTTGTTTTGGAAAAAGGCAAACCTCACCAAACACTGGACCTTGCTATAAATAGAGTAATCTCAGTCTGGGGCTTTAGTGCCAAAATGTGATTTTGTTCAATATCTTTGCTTGCTGCTTCTTTTGCCTGTTTAACAAGATTATTCCAATGCAAAGTTGAGAGATTTAACTAATGGCGTGCCTCTAGTCCAATGTATATTCAGATGTTATAAACCTCATAGTTTTTTTTTTCTTTAATGTGTTCTTGATTGGGAATTAATTTTAGTGTAGTTTTATTGATTTGAACATTTCTATTAACCCTAACCAATACTTGGCAATTGCAAAATTAATATATTCTACATATTTGTTAAATACTCTACTAACCCTAACCAACTGCAAGTTAGTTTTATTCTATACATTTACTAAATATTCTATTAATTAACCATTTTAATCAATTGGTTGATTACTTCATCATTGTGAGAATTCTGTACTTTTCATTACAACTAGGTAGTAAGAGTTTTTAGTCTATGTTTGCCATGAATAAGACAAGTATTTTCTCTGGGTGGAATGACATGCTCCGATTCAATTTTAATTTCTGTAATTTAATTCTCTTTGCTAAATTTCAATATCTTGTGTTGTTTCAAACAGAATGTGCCAAAATCATCATTTATTCATTTTGAAAACATAATAATGGACTGAATTAATGGTCAATTGATACACTATTTATCCTTGTTTAACTGGGTGTCAATTTGTCTTTTTAGGAACATAACTGCTTGCTTGTTTTGATTAATTCTATTATAGCAATTTTATCAAGATGGTTATTAAATAATTACTTTTCATTCATTATTACACCTGGGTATTTAGAGTTTTTAGTCTGTGTTTGACAACAGTAAATTTTATTTCTCTTAGTATCTGTATTTTCTTTAAGGTTCAATTATAATTCCTTTCCATTATAATGCCACTGACCAGTTAAAAAAATTATAAAAGTATATTTTAAATTTATTTTTTTAAATTTTTGATGTAACATAACAAACCACACATAAAATAAAATAACACTTCACTTGTATAACAAATTAAAATAAGTTGTTTTTTCTTTCTTTCTCCTTTTATTGACTATTCAATTAATTTATATATATATCCAATACATAAATGTAAAAAAAAAAAAGTTAAAAAGGTGAAATATTACATAATATATATAATGACATATATAATGACAGAGAGAAACAAAAATTATCAATTGTCTAGTGCTGACTTGATTGCATTTCTAATTTCTCACCCTTGTTATAGTTCATGTTTAATCTGTGGAAGAAGATACAACAATCCAATCAAATTCATATCACAGATGAGATCTTTTTCAAAAAGAAGGAAGTCAAATTGGGCTGGTAAATTTGAATATACAAGAAACTATTGCCCTGAAGAATGTGACACTATTCTTTGGTATTTAAGGTGCAGCTAAGTCAATGTTGCTCATTCAAAACCTGTACCTTTGTAGTGTTAAACATGTAATAAATAGTTGTTTTTTTGTTATTCAACTTAACAAGAACTATATTATCTAGAATATTAGTATAATAATTAAATAGTTTAAAATAAAAAAAAATAGAAATTGTAATGGTGTGTCTCATTTTGTATGTTATGTTAATAGAAACAATTCACTCATGTATTCAGCCAGTCATCAAAGACTGTTGCCCGGGGTGTGGCACGAGGAGCCATACATGAGCTAGGTAGTTGGGAATTTCAGGCTTTTGACTTTGCCAAAGAATAGGGCTGTCATTCACCTTTCCCAAATACCACACACCCCGTTAGTAGTTAGCGCATGCGATTCTGTAATCCTTGAAGTGACAAATTAACTTGATCCAATTCTTTCTTTGCACTTTAATGTCTGATCTGATCCAATCTTGATGCTGTCACTTTGACTGAGATTGTTAGTAGAATTAGTAGCAACTAGTCAACAAAAAGACATGCCATTGACCTGATGGACTAATAGCTGAAAAAAATGTCATTAATGAAGAAATTTATATTAGTTGCAATCAATACAATAAGAAGACATAGCAACACTAAAGAATGCTATAATTTCCTTAGGGACCAAACTGAAAGTAACGGTACTGACAATTAAAGCATTTCAAATATCAACAAGTATAAGCATAGGGAAAAGTAATTATTGCTCAACTTCTTAATATCCTTAGACTTGCTATGGGTATTTTGTGTCTCTAAGGATATAACCATATAACGAATATGGAATGTCATATTGGATCTGTGTGTAAATGTAAGGCGAAGTGGGCTGGCGTTTGCCTGAGAATAAACAAGAAGGCACGACGAAGAAGTGGTCTAAGACGGCTGATAATGAGCTTTACGCTAAGTGTTTGTTTCATGTTAGACAAGAAGGCAAGAGAATAGGCTGACAACTAAAGGTAGAACAAGTAGGTTCGGCGGTTGTTTCGTAATCGGGAGAGTAGGCAAGACTGATGGCAGTCAGATCGGTAGATGTCTCCTAGAATTGCCGAAAAAAGAACTCATAATGGGCAGTATAATTGGCAGAAAGACAAAGTAGGAACGACGAAATAGTAGCTATATGATGGCCGAAAAGAAGATAGGCGAAACGATTTAGTCAAATCATGGGCAGTCATATTTGTTAATGTCGCAATAGAGGTGAGGTCGGGTCCGCGTTTGAACATGGGTAGTCATGTTGGTTAATAGCGCAACAGAGGTAAGGTTGGGTCTGCGTAACACTAAAGTTTGAACATGGGCAAATTACTCGGCGGTTGTATCATTATCATAGGAAGAACGAATGGTAAGTTCGAGTTATGGGTTATAAGGACGAATGTTTCATTTAAAGCAAAAAGGAACGACGAATTAGTGGCCATCAGATGGCCGAAAAGAAAGATAACATCATGGGTAGTAGGATCGGCGGAAAAATTGAGTCTAACAATGGGTTGTCGTAATGGCGAATGTTTTATAAATGGGTGGTAGGCGCAACGTAGTTGAGGTAGGGTCGGCATAAAACTAAAGTAAGAACATGGGCAGTCAGATCAGCGGATGTCTAATATTAAGCGAGTTGGAGTGGCGAAGTAGGGGCCAACTAATGGCCAAATTAAAAGATAAGATCATAAGTAGTTGCATCGACGTAATGAAGGAGTGGACGGTTTGTCGGAAATCTAAAGTAAGAACATGGGCAGTCAGTACAGCTAATGTCTCATATAAGGCGAGTTGGAACGGCGAAGTAGTGGCCAACTTACGGCCAAATAGAAAGATAAGATCATGGGTAGTTGAGTCGGCATAACGAAGAAGTTGACGGTTCGGCGGATATCTAAAGTAAGAACATGGGCAGTCAGATAAGCGGATGTCAAATATTAAGAGAGTTGGAACGGCGAAGTAGGGGCCAACTTATGGCCAAATAGAAAGAAAAGATCATGGGTAGTTGCATCGGCGTAACGAAGGAGTGGACGGTTCGGAGGAAATCTAAAGTAAGAACATGGGCAGTCAGATTGGCGGATGTCAAATATTAAGCGAGTTGGAACGGCAAAGTAGTGGCAAACTTATGGCCAAATAGAAAGTAAAGATCATGAGTAGTTGCATCGGCGTAACGAAGGAGTGGACGGTTTGGCAGAAATGTAAAGTAAGAATGTCGGCAGTCAGATCGGCAGATGTCAAATATTAAGCGAGTTAGAACGGCGAAGTAGTGGCCAACTAATGGCCAAATAGAAAGATATCTTATGGGAAGTTGCATCGGTGTAACAAAGGAGTGGACGATTTCTCGGAAATCTAAAGTAAGAACATGGGCAGTCAGATCGGCAGATGTCAAATATTAGGTGAGTTGGAGTAGCGAAGTAGTGGCAAACTTATGGCCCAATAGAAAGATAAGATCATGGGTAGTTGTATCGGCTTAATAAAGTAGTGAAAGTTTTGGCGGAAATCTAAAGTAAGAATATGGGCAGTCAGATCGGCGGAAGTCTAATATTAGGCGAGTTGGAGTAGCGAAGTAGTGGCCAACTTATGGCCAATTAGAAATATAAGTTCATTGGTAGTTGGATCGGCGTAACGAAGGAGTGGACGGTTTGGCGAAAATCAAAAGTAAGAACATGGGCAGTCAAAACGGCGGATGTCTAATATTATACGAAAAGAAACAGAAATGTAGTGGCCAACTTATGGCCAAATAGAAAGATAATTTTATGGGTAGTTGGATCGACGTAACGAAGGAGTGGACGGTTCGGCAGAAATCTTAAGTAAGAAAATGGGCAGTCAGATCGGCGGATGTCAAATATTAGGCGAGTTGGAGTGGCGAAGTAGTGGCCAATTTATGGCGAAAAAGAAAGATAAGATCATGGGTAGTTGCATCGGCGTAACAAAGAAGTGGAAGGTTTGGCGGAAATCTAAAGTAAGAACGTGGGCACAAAGATCGGAGGATGTCTAATATTAGGCCAGTTGAAGTGGCGAAGTAGTGGCCAACTTGTGGGCAAATGGAAAGATAAGTTCATGGGTAGTTGGATCGGCGTAACAAAGGAGTGGAATGTTCGGCGGAAATCTAAAGTAAAAACTTTGGTAGTCAGATCGGAGGATGTCTAATATTAATAATACTATTAACGAGTCTTGACTGCCAATGATATTGGGAAAAGAGAATTTGTGGCCATATGGCCCGGTGACGGAGTATTAACTACCCATGATTTCGGAAAAGGAGCTTATGTCTCCATAAACAGTACGAGTAGTGAAGGAGTCATGACTGCCCATGATATTGGGAAAGGTGAATGTGTGGCCATATGGCCCGGTGACGGAATATTGACTACTCATGATCTTGGAAAAGGAGATTGTGTTGCCATAAACAGTACAACTAGTGACGGAATCTTGTCTGCCCATGATATCGTGAAAGGAAAATGTGTCGCCATATGCCCGGTGACGGAGTCTTGACTACCCATGATTACGGGGTAGGAGAATGTGTGGGCTAATGGCCCTGAGACGAAGTATTGACTACCCATGATCTCGGAAAAGGAGATTGTGTCGCCGTAAGCAATACGACTAGTGACAGAGTCTTGACTGCCTTGGATTACGAGGTAGGAGAATGTTTGGGCATATAGCCCGGTGACGGAATCTTGACTACCCATGATATCGGGGAAGGAGAATGTGTAGCCATATGGCCCGGTGACGGAGTATTGACTACCAATTATCTCGGAAAAGGAGATTGTGTTGTCATAAACAGTACGACTAGTGACGGAGTCTTGACTACCCATGATATCGGGGAAGAAGAATGTGTGGCCATATGGCCCAATGACGGAGTCTTGACATCCCATGATATCGGGGAAGAAGAATGTGTGGCCATATGGCCCTGTGACGAAGTCTTGACTACCCATGATATCGGGGAAGGTAAATGTGTCGCCATATACCCGGTGTCGGAGTATTGACTGCCCATGATATCGGAGAAGGAGAATGTGTGGCAATATAGCCCAGTGATAGAGTATTGACTACCCATGATCTAGGAAAAGGAGATTGTGTCGCCGTTAACAATACGACTAGTAACGGAGTCTTGACTGCCCATTATTACGGGGTAGGAGAATGTGTGGGCTAATGGCCCTAAGACGGAGTATTGACTACCCATGATCTCGGAAAAGGAGATTGTGTCGACGTTAACAATACGACTAGTGACGGAGTTTTGACTGCCCATGATATCGGGGAAGAAGAATGTGTGGCCATATGGCCCGATGACGGAGTCTTGACTGCCCATGATATCAAGGAATGAAAATGTGTCGCCATATGCCCGGTGACGGAGAATTGACTGCCCATGATTACGGGGTAGGAGAATGTGTGGCCTTATGGCCCGGTGACAGAGTATTGACTTCCCATGATCTTGAAAAAGGAGATGCTGTTGTCATAAACAGTACGACTAGTGACGGAGTCTTGACTATTCATGATATCGGGGAAGAAGAATGTGTTGCCATATGGCCAAGTGACAAAGTATTGACTGCCCATGAAATCGGAGAAGGAGAATGTGTGGCCATATGGCTCGGTGACGGAGTATTGACTACCAATTATCTCGGAAAAGGAGATTGTGTTGTCATAAACAGTACGACTAGAGACGGAGTCTTGACTACCCATGATATCGGGGAAGAAGAATGTGTGGCCATATGGCCCGATGACGAGACTTGACATCCCATGAAATCGGGGAAGAAGAATGTGTGGCCATATGGCCCTGTGACGAAGTCTTGACTACCCATGATATCGGGGAAGGTAAATGTGTCGCCATATACCCGGTGTCGGAGTACTGACTACCCATGATCTCGGAAAATAGGATTGTGTCGCCGTAAACAATACGGCTAGTGACGGAGTATTGACTGCCGATGATATCATGAAAGGAAAATGTGTCGCCATATGCCCGGTGACATAGTCTTAACTGATCATGATTACGGGGTAGGAGAATGTGTGGGCATATGGCCCGGTGACGGAGTATTGACTACCCATGATCTCGAAAAAGGAGATTGTGTCGCCATAAAGAGTACGACTAGTGACGGAGTCTTGACTACCCATGATATCGGGGAAGGAGAATAAGTGGCTATATGGCCCTGTGACAGAGTCTTGACTGACTATGACATCGGAGAAGGAGAATGTGTGGCCATATTGCCTAGTGACAAAGTATTGACTGCCCATGAAATCAGAGAAGGAGAATGTGTGGCCATATGGCCCAGTGACGGAGTATTGACTACCCATGATCTCGGAAAAGGAGTTTGTGTCGCCGTAAACAATACGACTAGTGATGGAGTCTTGACTACACATGATATCGGGGAAGAAGAATGTGTGGCCATATGGCCCGGTGACGAAGTCTTGACTGCCCATGATATCGGGGAAGGAAAATGTGTCGCCATATGCCCGGTGACGGAGTCCTGACTACCCATGATATCGGAGAAGGAGAATGTGTGGCCATATGGCCCAGTGACGGAGTATTGACAACCCATGATCTCGGAAAAGGAGATTGTGTCGCCGTAAACAATACGACTAGTAACGGAGTTTTGACTACCCATGATATCGGGGAAGAAGAATGTGTGGCCATATGGTCCGATGACGGAGTCTTGACTACCCATGATATCGGGGAAGGTAAATGTGTCGCTATATACCCGTTGTCGGAGTATTGACTACCCATGATCTCGGAAAATAGGATTGTGTCGCCGTAAACAATACGGCTAGTGACGGAGTATTGACTGCCGATGATTACGGGGTAGGAGAATGTGTGGGCATATGGCCCGGTGACGGAGTATTGACTACCCATGATCTCGAAAAAGGAGATAGTTTCGCCATAAAGAGTACGACTAGTGACGGAGTCTTGACTACCCATGACATCGGAGAAGGAGAATGTGTGGCCATATGGCCCAGTGACGGAGTATTGACTGCCCATGATATCAGGAAAGGAAAATGTGTCGCCATATGACCGGTGACGGAGTATTGACAACCCATGATCTCGGAAAAGGAGATTGTGTCGACGTAAACATTCGACTAGTGACGGAGTCTTGACTGCCCATGATATCGGGGAAGAAGAATGTGACGGAGTATTGACTACCAATTATCTCGGAAAAGGAGATTGTGTTGTCATAAACAGTACGACTAGTGACGGAGTCTTGACTATTCATGATATCGGGGAAGAATAATGTGTGGCCATATTGCCTAGTGACAAAGTATTGACTGCCCATGAAATCAGAGAAGGAGAATGTGTGGCCATATGGCCCAGTGACGGAGTATTGACTACCCATGATCTCGGAAAAGGAGTTTGTGTCGCCGTAAACAATACGGCTAGTGACGGAGTATTGACTGCCGATGATATCATGAAAGGAAAATGTGTCGCCATATGCCCGGTGACGTATTCTTAACTGCCCATGATTACGGGGTAGGAGAATGTGTGGGCATATGGCCCGGTGACGGAGTATTGACTACCCATGATCTCGAAAAAGGAGATTGTGTCGCAATAAACAGTACGACAATTGACGAGTTTTTTATGTGTGGCCATATGGCCCGGTGACGGAGTCATGACTGCACATGATCCCAAGGGAAGCGTGTGTGTAGCCATAAACAGTACGGACCAGTGACGGAATCTTGACTGCCTATTATCTCGGAGAAGGAGAATGTGTGGCTATGTGGCCCGGTTACGGAGTAATTACTGCCCATGACCTCTATAAACAGTCAAGACCAGTGGCGGAGTCTTGACTACCCATGATCTCGGAGGGAGAAGAATGTCTGGCCAAAACAGCATGAACTATGAATGGAGTGTACCCATGGATAAGTATGACAATCTGAGGGCATACGTAATAGAAAATAGTCTACGTAATAGAAAATAGTAATAGTCTCTGCGTTGCAATGCCTTCTTCCTAAAAAAACAAAAAACAATTCTGGTTACCTAACCTAAAGCGACACCGCAAACTATATTTAAACAAAAACTATAACTTAATAATAAACATTTTAGTAACTAAACCTCTTAAAGGTTCTTTAAATTAATTTAGTCACTAACAAAAAAAAGATACACACAGACAAGACATGACCATTAGTCGCCTCTTACGACATGCCATTAGGTCAAGACAGTGGGTCTATTCTAGCACCTAGTTCTAGCTAAGACCCCGAAACCCACACGGGGGAGAAGGGGCTAACACATAAAACTAATAACACATTAAACAAGGGAAAAATGTTACATAAACAAAACTTAAAGAAAACAAACAAAAGATTTCTATACTATGTCATTAGATATAGGAGCTGCGTAATGTTTCTAAACAAAATAAGCAATGAAATTCTGTATGCCCATGATCAATGTCTTAGCAGCGGTATATTCTATGGCCATAAGCAATATTAAATGTCTTGCAACAGAGTGATATCTGTCCCTTATATGTATGGTCAAGGGAAAGACTTAATTAAATAAGAGAATATTGTCACCGCAGATAAGTGAAGTTTCTCAAAACAAAGTGTTTGCATCGATGTTTCAGAAGCAGTGAATTATCTGGCTATTACAAGCAGAGGAAATTCATATAAGAAAAATGTATATATATCTGAAACAGAGTAATGCGGCAGTAAGCACAACAGAGGTGTGGTAGCGTCGAAAATCTAAAATTAGAACATGGACAGTCACATCGGCGGATGACTAATATTAGGCGAGCTAAAACGGCGAAGTAGTGGCCAATTCATGGCCAAATAGAAAAATAAGATCATGGGTAGTTGGATCGTCGTAACGAAGAAGTGGACGGTTCGGCGGAAATCTAAAGTAAGAAAGTGGGCAGTCAGATCGGCGGATGTCTCATATTAGACGAGTTGGAACGGCGAAGTAGTGGCCAAGTTATGGCCAAGTATAAAGATAGATCATGGGTAGTTGCATCAGCGTAACGAAAGATAGGACGGTTCGGCGGAAATCTAAAGTAAAAACATGGTTAGTCAGATCGGCTAATGCCAAATATTAAGCGAGTTGGAGTGGCGAAGTAGGGGCCAACTTATGGCCAAATAGAAAGATAAGATCATGGGTAGTTGCATCGGCGTAACGAAGAAGTGGACGGTTCGGCGGAAATCTAAAGTAAGAACATGGGCAGTCAGATCGGAGGATGACTCATATTAGGCGAGCTGAAACGGCTATGTAGTGGCCAATTTATGGCCAAGTATAAAGATAGATCATGTGTAGTTGTATCAGCGTAACGAAGGAATGGACGGTTCGGCGGAAATCTAAAGTAAGAACATGGGTAGTCAGATCGGCTAATGCCAAATATTAAGCGAGTTGGAGTGGCGAAGTTGGGGCCAACTTATGGCCAAATAGAAATATAAGATCATGGGTAGTTGCATCGGCGTAACGAAGGAGTGGACAGTTCGGCGGAAATCTAAAGTAAGAACATGGGCAGTCAGATCGGAAAAAGTCTAAGATTAAGCGAGTTGGAACGGTGAAGTAGTGGCCAACTTATGGCAAAATAGAAAGTTAAGATCATGGGTAGTTTCATCGGCGTAACGAAGAAGTGGACGGTTCGGCGGAAATCTAAAGTAAGAACATGAGCAGTCAGATCGGCGAATGTCTAATATAGAGCCAGTTCGAACGGCGAAGTAGTGGCCAACTTATGGCCAAATAGAAAGATAAGATCATGGGTAGTTGCATAGGCGTAACGAAAAAGTGGACGGTTCGGCGGAAATCTAAAGTAAGAACATGGGCAGTCAGATCGGAGGATGACTCATATTAGGTGAAGTGAAACGGCTATGTAGTGGCCAATTTATGGCCAAGTATAAAGATAGATCATGGGTAGTTGCATCAGCGTAACGAAGGAGTGGACGGTTCGGCGGAAATCTAAAGTAAGAACATGGGTAGACAGTTCGGCTAATGCCAAATATTAAGCGAGTTGGAGTGGCGAAATAGGGGCCAACTTATGGCCAAACAGAAAGATAAGATCATGGGTAGTTTCATCGGCGTAACGAAGGAGTGGACGGTTCGGCGGAAATCTAAAGTAAGAACATGGGCAGTCAGATCGGCGGATGTCTCATATTAGGCGAAATGGAACGGCGAAGTAGTGGCCAATTTATGGCCAAATAGAAAGATAAGATCATGGGTAGTTGCATCGGCGTAACGAAGGAGTGAACAGTTCGACGGAAATCTAAAGTAAGAATGTGGGCAGTCAGATCGGCGGATGTCTTATATTAAGCAAATGGAGTGGCGAAGTAGGGGCCAACATATGGCTAAATAGAAAGAAAAGATCATGGGTAGTTTCATCGGCGTAACGAAGGAGTGGACGGTTCGGCGAAAATCTAAAGTAAGAACATGGGCAGTCAGATCGGCGGATGTCTAATATTAGGCGATTTGGAACGGCGAAGTAGTGGCCAACTTATGACAAAATAGAAAGATAAGATCAAGGGTAGTTTCATCGGCGTAACGAAGAAGTGGACGGTTCGGCGGAAATCTAAAGTAAGAACATGGGCAGTCAGATCGGCGAATGTCTAAGATTAAGCGAGTTGGAACGGTGAAGTAGTGGCCAATTTATGGCAAAATAGAAAGATAAGATCATGGGTAGTTTCATCGGCGTAACGAAGAAGTGGACGGTTCGGCGGAAATCCAAAGTAAGAACATGAGCAGTCAGATCGGCGAATGTCTAATATAAAGCGAGTTGGAGCGGCGAAGTAGTGGCCAATTTATGGCCAAGTAAAAAGATAGGTCATGGGTAGTTGGATCGTCGTAACGAGGAAGTGGACTGTTTGGCGGAAATCTAAAGTAAGAATGTGGGCAGTCAGATCGGCGAATGTCTAATATTAAGCGAGTTCGAACGGCGATGTAGTGGACAACTTATGGCCAAATAGAAAGATAAGATCATGGGTAGTTGCATCAGCGTAACGAAAGATTGGACGGTTCGGCGGAAATCTAAAGTAAGAACATGGGTAGTCAGATACGCTAATGCCAAATATTAAGCGAGTTGAAGTGGCGAAGTAGGGGCCAACTTAAGGCCAAATAGAAAGATAAGATCATGGGTAGTTGCATCGGCGTAACGAAGAAGTGGACGGTTCGGCGGAAATCTAAAGTAAGAACATGGGCAGTCAGATCGGAGGATGACTCTTATTAGGAAAGCTTAAACGGCTATATAGTGGCCAATTTATGGCCAAGTATAAAGATAGATCACGGGTAGTTGCATCAGCGGAACGAGAGATTGGACGGTTCGGCGAAATCTAAAGTAAGAACATGGGTAGTCAGATCGGCTAATGCCAAATATTAAGCGAGTTGGAGTGGCGAAGTAGGGGCCAACTTTTGGCCTAATAGAAAGATAAGATCATGGGTAGTTGCATCGGCGTAACGAAGAAGTGGACGGTTCGGCGGAAATCTAAAGTAAGAACATGGGCAGTCAGATCGGCGGATGACTCATATTAGGCGAGCTGAAACGGCTATGTAGTGGCCAATTTATGGCCAAGTATAAAGATAGATCATGGGTAGTTGTATCAGCGTAACGAAGGAATGGACGGTTCGGCGGAAATCTAAAGTAAGAACATGGGTAGTCAGATCGGCAAATGCCAAATATTAAGCAAGTTGGAGTGGCGAAGTAGGGGCCAACTTATGGCCAAATAGAAATATAAGATCATGGGTAGTTGCATCGGCGTAACGAAGAAGTGGACGGTTCGGCGGAAATCTAAAGTAAGAACATGAGCAGTCAGATCGGCGAATGTCTAATATTAAGCGAGTTCGAACGGCGATGTAGTGGACAACTTATGGCCAAATAGAAAGATAAGATCATGGGTAGTTGCATCAGCGTAACGAAAGATTGGACGGTTCGGCGGAAATCTAAAGTAAGAACATGGGTAGTCAGATCAGCTAATGCCAAATATTAAGCGAGTTGAAGTGGCGAAGTAGGGGCCAACTTAAGGCCAAATAGAAAGATAAGATCATGGGTAGTTGCATCGGCGTAACGAAGAAGTGGACGGTTCGGCGGAAATCTAAAGTAAGAACATGGGCAGTCAGATCGGCGGATGACTCATATTAGGCGAGCTGCAACGGCAATGTAGTGGCCAATTTATGGCCAAGTATAAAGATAGATCATGGGTAGTTGCATCAGCGTAACGAAGGAGAGGACGGTTCGGCGGAAATCTAAAGTAAGAACATGGGTAGTCAGATCGGCTAATGCCAAATATTAAGCGAGTTGGAGTGGCGAAGTAGGGGCCAACTTATGGCCAAAAAGAAATATAAGATCATGGGTAGTTGCATCGGCGTAACGAAGGAGTGGACAGTTCGGCGGAAATCAAAAGTAAGAACATGGGCAGTCAGATCGGCAAAAGTCTAAGATTAAGCGAGTTGGAACAGTGAAGTAGTGGCCAATTTATGGCAAAATAGAAAGATAAGATCATGGGTAGTTTCATCGGCGTAACGAAGAAGTGGACGGTTCGGCGGAAATCTAAAGTAAGATCATGAGCAGTCAGATCGGCGAATGTCTAATATTAAGCGAGTTCGAACGGCGAAGTAGTGGACAACTTATGGCCAAATAGAAAGATAAGATCATGGGTAGTTGCATCGGCGTAACGAAGGAGTGAACGGTTCGGCGAAAATCTAAAGTAAGAACATGGGTTGTCAGATCGGACAATGTGTAATATTAAGCGAGTTAGAACGGCGAAGTAGTGGCCAACTTATGGCCAAATAGAAAGATAAGATCATGGGTAGTTGCATCGGCTTAACAAAGAAATGGACAGTTCGGCGAAAATTTAAAGTAAGAACATGGGCAGTCAGATCGGAGGATAACTCTTATTAGGAAAGCTTAAACAGCTATGTAGTGGCCATTTTATGGTTAAGTATAAAGATAGATCATGGGTAGTTGCATCAGCGTAACGAAAGATTGGACGGTTCGGCGGAAATCTAAAGTAAGAACATGGGTAGTCAGATCAGCTAATGTCAAATATTAAGCGAGTCGAAGTGGCGAAGTAGGGGCCATTTTAAGGCCAAATAGATAGATAAGATCATGGGTAGTTGCATCGGCGTAACGAAGGAGTGGACAGTTCGGCGAAAATCTAAAGTAAGAACATGGGCAGTCAGATCGGCAAAAGTCTAAGATTAAGCGAGTTGGAAGGGTGAAGTAGTGGCCAACTTATGGCCAAATAGAAAGATAAGATCATGGGTAGTTTCATCGGCGTTACGAAGGAGTGGACGGTTCGGCGAAAATCTAAAGTAAGAACATGGGCAGTCAGATAGGCGGATGTCTTATATTAAGCAAGTTGGAGTGGCGAGGTAGGGGCCAACATATGGCCAAATAGAAAGATAAGATCATGGGTAGTTGCATCGGCGTAACGAGGGAGTGGACGGTTCGGCGATAATCTAAAGTAAGAACATGGGCAGTCAGATCGGCGGATGTCTCATATTAGGCGATTTGGAACGGCGAAGTAGTGGCCAATTTATGGCCAATTAGAAAGATAAGATCATGGGTAGTTGCATCGGCGTAACGAAGGAGTGGACAGTTCGGCGGAAATCTAAAGTAAGAACATGGGCAGTCAGATCAGCAAAAGTCTAAGATTAAGCGAGTTGGAACGGTGAAGTAGTGGCCAACTTATGTCAAAATAGAAAGATAAGATCAAGGGTAGTTTCATCGGCGTAACGAAGAAGTGGACGGTTCGGCGGAAATCTAAAGTAAGAACATGGGCAGTCAGATAAGCGAATGTCTAATATTAAGCGAGTTCGAACGGCAAAGTAGTGGCCAACTTATGGCCAAATAGAAAGATAAGACCATGGGTAGTTGCATCGGCGTAAGGAAGGAGTGGACGGTTCGGCGGAAATGTAAAGTAATTATATGGGCAGTCAGATCGGTGAATGTCTAATATTAAGCGAGTTGGAACGGCGAAGTAGTGGCCAATTTATGGCCAAGTAAAAAGATAGGTCATGGGTAGTTGGATCGTCGTAAAGAGGAGTGGACTGTTTGGCGGAAATCAAAAGTAAGAATGTGGGCAGTCAGATCGGCGGATGTCTAATAATAGGCGAGTTGGAACGGCGAAGTAGTGGCCAACGTAAGGCCAAATAGAAAGATATCTTATGGGTAGTTGCATCGGCGTAACAAAGGAGTGGAAGGTGCGGCGAAAATCTAAAGTAAGAACATGGGCAGTCAGATCGGCGGATGTCTCATATTAGGCGAGTTGGAACGGCGAAGTAGTGGCCAATTTATGGCCAATTAGAAAGATAAGATCATGGGTAGTTGCATCGGCGTAACGAAGGAGTGAACGGTTCGGCGAAAATCTAAAGTAAGAACATGGGTTGTCAGATCGGACAATGTGTAATATTAAGCGAGTTAGAATGGCGAAGTAGGGGCCAACTTATGGCGAAATAGAAAGATAAGATCATGGGTAGTTGCATCGGCGTAACGAATAAATGGACAGTTCGGCGAAAATTTAAAGTAAGAACATGGGCAGTCAGATCGGAGGATAACTCTTATTAGGAAAGCTTAAACAGCTATGTAGTGGCCATTTTTTGGCCAAGTATAAAGATAGATCATGGGTAGTTGCATCAGCGTAACAAAAGATTGGACGGTTCGGCGGAAATCTAAAGTAAGAACATGGGCAGTCAGATCGGCAAAAGTCTAAGATTAAGCGAGTTGGAAGGGTGAAGTAGTGGCCAACTTATGGCCAAATAGAAAGAAAAGATCATGGGTAGTTTCATCGGCGTAACGAAGGAGTGGACGGTTCGGCGAAAATCTAAAGTAAGAACATGGGCAGTCAGATCGGCGGATGTCTTATCTTAAGCAAGTTGGAGTGGCGAAGTAGGGGCCAACATATGGCCAAATAGAAAGATAAGATCATGGGTAGTTGCATCGGCGTAACGAAGGAGTGGACGGTTCGGCGAAAATCTAAAGTAAGAACATGGGCAGTCAGATCGGCGGATGTCTCATATTAGGCGATTTGGAACGGCGAAGTAGTGGCCAATTTATGGCCAATTAGAAAGATAAGATCATGGGTAGTTGCATCGGCGTAACGAAGGAGTGGACAGTTCGGCGGAAATCTAAAGTAAGAACATGGGCAGTCAGATCAGCAAAAGTCTAAGATTAAGCGAGTTGGAGCGGTGAAGTAGTGGCCAACTTATGGCAAAATAGAAAGATAAGATCAAGGGTAGTTTCATCGGCGTAACGAAGAAGTGGACGGTTCGGCGGAAATCTAAAGTAAGAACATGGGCAGTCAGATCGGCGAATGTCTAATATTAAGCGAGTTTGAACGGCGAAGTAGTGGCCAACTTATGGCCAAAAAGAAAGATAAGATCATGGGTAGTTGCATCGGCGTAAGGAAGGAGTGGACGGTTCGGCGGAAATCTAAAGTAATAATATGGGCAGTCAGATCGGTGAATGTCTAATATTAAGCGAGTTGGAACGGCGAAGTAGTGGCTAATTTATGGCCAAGTAAAAAGATAGGTCATGGGTAGTTGGATCGTCGTAAAGAGGAGTGGACTGTTTGGCGGAAATCAAAAGTAAGAATGTGGGCAGTCAGATCGGCGGATGTCTAATAATAGGCGAGTTGGAAGGGCGAAGTAGTGGCCAACGTATGGCCAAATAGAAAGATATCTTATGGGTAGTTGCATCGGCGTAACAAAGGAGTGGAAGGTGCGGCGAAAATCTAAAGTAAGAACATGGGCAGTCAGATCGGCGGATGTCTCATATTAGGCGAGTTGGAACGGCGAAGTAGTGGCCAATTTATGGCCAATTAGAAAGATAAGAACATGGGTAGTTGCATCGGCGTAACGAAGGAGTGGACAGTTCGGCGGAAATCTAAAGTAAGAACATGGGCAGTCAGATCGGAGGATGTCTCATATTAGGCGATTTATAACAGCGAAGTAGTGGCCAATTTATGGCAAAATAGAAAGATAAGATCAAGGGTAGTTTCATCGGAGTAAGGAAGAAGTGGAAGGTTCGGCGGAAATCTAAAGTAAGAAAATGGGCAGTCAGATCGGCGAATGTCTAATATTAAGCGAGTTCGAACGGCGAAGTAGTGGCCAGCTTATGGCCAAATAGAAAGATAAGATCATGGGTAGTTGCATCGGCGTAACGAAGGAGTGAACGGTTCGGCGAAAATCTAAAGTAAGAACATGGGCAGTCAGATAAGCGAATGTCTAATATTAAGCGAGTTCGAACGGCAAATTAGTGGCCAACTTATGGCCAAATAGAAAGATAAGACCATGGGTAGTTGCATCGGCGTAAGGAAGGAGTGGACGGTTCGGCGGAAATGTAAAGTAATTATATGGGCAGTCAGATCGGTGAATGTCTAATATTAAGCGAGTTGGAACGGCGAAGTAGTGGCCAATTTATGGCCAAGTAAAAAGATAGGTCATGGGTAGTTGGATCGTCGTAAAGAGGAGTGGACTGTTTGGCGGAAATCAAAAGTAAGAATGTGGGCAGTCAGATCGGCGGATGTCTAATAATAGGCGAGTTGGAACGGCGAAGTAGTGGCCAACGTAAGGCCAAATAGAAAGATATCTTATGGGTAGTTGCATCGGCGTAACAAAGGAGTGGAAGGTGCGGCGAAAATCTAAAGTAAGAACATGGGCAGTCAGATCGGCGGATGTCTCATATTAGGCGAGTTGGAACGGTGAAGTAGTGGCCAATTTATGGCCAATTAGAAAGATAAGATCATGGGTAGTTGCATCGGCGTAACGAAGGAGTGAACGGTTCGGCGAAAATCTAAAGTAAGAACATGGGTTGTCAGATCGGACAATGTGTAATATTAAGCGAGTTAGAACGGCGAAGTAGGGGCCAACTTATGGCGAAATAGAAAGATAAGATCATGGGTAGTTGCATCGGCGTAACGAAGAAATGGACAGTTCGGCGAAAATTTAAAGTAAGAACATGGGCAGTCAGATCGGAGGATAACTCTTATTAGGAAAGCTTAAACAGCTATGTAGTGGCCATTTTTTGGCCAAGTATAAAGATAGATCATGGGTAGTTGCATCAGCGTAACGAAAGATTGGACGGTTCGGCGGAAATCTAAAGTAAGAACATGGGCAGTCAGATCGGCAAAAGTCTAAGATTAAGCGAGTTGGAAGGGTGAAGTAGTGGCCAACTTATGGCCAAATAGAAAGAAAAGATCATGGGTAGTTTCATCGGCGTAACGAAGGAGTGGACGGTTCGGCGAAAATCTAAAGTAAGAACATGGGCAGTCAGATCGGCGGATGTCTTATCTTAAGCAAGTTGGAGTGGCGAAGTAGGGGCCAACATATGGCCAAATAGAAAGATAAGATCATGGGTAGTTGCATCGGCGTAACGAAGGAGTGGACGGTTCGGCGAAAATCTAAAGTAAGAACATGGGCAGTCAGATCGGCGGATGTCTCATATTAGGCGATTTGGAACGGCGAAGTAGTGGCCAATTTATGGCCAATTAGAAAGATAAGATCATGGGTAGTTGCATCGGCGTAACGAAGGAGTGGACAGTTCGGCGGAAATCTAAAGTAAGAACATGGGCAGTCAGATCAGCAAAAGTCTAAGATTAAGCGAGTTGGAGCGGTGAAGTAGTGGCCAACTTATGGCAAAATAGAAAGATAAGATCAAGGGTAGTTTCATCGGCGTAACGAAGAAGTGGACGGTTCGGCGGAAATCTAAAGTAAGAACATGGGCAGTCAGATCGGCGAATGTCTAATATTAAGCGAGTTTGAACGGCGAAGTAGTGGCCAACTTATGGCCAAATAGAAAGATAAGACCATGGGTAGTTGCATCGGCGTAAGGAAGGAGTGGACGGTTCGGCGGAAATCTAAAGTAATAATATGGGCAGTCAGATCGGTGAATGACTAATATTAAGCGAGTTGGAACGGCGAAGTAGTGGCTAATTTATGGCCAAGTAAAAAGATAGGTCATGGGTAGTTGGATCGTCGTAAAGAGGAGTGGACTGTTTGGCGGAAATCAAAAGTAAGAATGTGGGCAGTCAGATCGGCGGATGTCTAATAATAGGCGAGTTGGAAGGGCGAAGTAGTGGCCAACGTATGGCCAAATAGAAAGATATCTTATGGGTAGTTGCATCGGCGTAACAAAGGAGTGGAAGGTGCGGCGAAAATCTAAAGTAAGAACATGGGCAGTCAGATCGGCGGATGTCTCATATTAGGCGAGTTGGAACGGCGAAGTAGTGGCCAATTTATGGCCAATTAGAAAGATAAGAACATGGGTAGTTGCATCGGCGTAACGAAGGAGTGGACAGTTCGGCGGAAATCTAAAGTAAGAACATGGGCAGTCAGATCGGAGGATGTCTCATATTAGGCGATTTATAACAGCGAAGTAGTGGCCAATTTATGGCAAAATAGAAAGATAAGATCAAGGGTAGTTTCATCGGAGTAAGGAAGAAGTGGAAGGTTCGGCGGAAATCTAAAGTAAGAAAATGGGCAGTCAGATCGGCGAATGTCTAATATTAAGCGAGTTCGAACGGCGAAGTAGTGGCCAGCTTATGGCCAAATAGAAAGATAAGATCATGGGTAGTTGCATCGGCGTAACGAAGGAGTGAACGGTTCGGCGAAAATCTAAAGTAAGAACATGGGCAGTCAGATAAGCGAATGTCTAATATTAAGCGAGTTCGAACGGCAAATTAGTGGCCAACTTATGGCCAAATAGAAAGATAAGACCATGGGTAGTTGCATCGGCGTAAGGAAGGAGTGGACGGTTCGGCGGAAATGTAAAGTAATTATATGGGCAGTCAGATCGGTGAATGTCTAATATTAAGCGAGTTGGAACGGCGAAGTAGTGGCCAATTTATGGCCAAGTAAAAAGATAGGTCATGGGTAGTTGGATCGTCGTAAAGAGGAGTGGACTGTTTGGCGGAAATCAAAAGTAAGAATGTGGGCAGTCAGATCGGCGGATGTCTAATAATAGGCGAGTTGGAACGGCGAAGTAGTGGCCAACGTAAGGCCAAATAGAAAGATATCTTATGGGTAGTTGCATCGGCGTAACAAAGGAGTGGAAGGTGCGGCGAAAATCTAAAGTAAGAACATGGGCAGTCAGATCGGCGGATGTCTCATATTAGGCGAGTTGGAACGGTGAAGTAGTGGCCAATTTATGGCCAATTAGAAAGATAAGATCATGGGTAGTTGCATCGGCGTAACGAAGGAGTGAACGGTTCGGCGAAAATCTAAAGTAAGAACATGGGTTGTCAGATCGGACAATGTGTAATATTAAGCGAGTTAGAACGGCGAAGTAGGGGCCAACTTATGGCGAAATAGAAAGATAAGATCATGGGTAGTTGCATCGGCGTAACGAAGAAATGGACAGTTCGGCGAAAATTTAAAGTAAGAACATGGGCAGTCAGATCGGAGGATAACTCTTATTAGGAAAGCTTAAACAGCTATGTAGTGGCCATTTTTTGGCCAAGTATAAAGATAGATCATGGGTAGTTGCATCAGCGTAACGAAAGATTGGACGGTTCGGCGGAAATCTAAAGTAAGAACATGGGCAGTCAGATCGGCAAAAGTCTAAGATTAAGCGAGTTGGAAGGGTGAAGTAGTGGCCAACTTATGGCCAAATAGAAAGAAAAGATCATGGGTAGTTTCATCGGCGTAACGAAGGAGTGGACGGTTCGGCGAAAATCTAAAGTAAGAACATGGGCAGTCAGATCGGCGGATGTCTTATCTTAAGCAAGTTGGAGTGGCGAAGTAGGGGCCAACATATGGCCAAATAGAAAGATAAGATCATGGGTAGTTGCATCGGCGTAACGAAGGAGTGGACGGTTCGGCGAAAATCTAAAGTAAGAACATGGGCAGTCAGATCGGCGGATGTCTCATATTAGGCGATTTGGAACGGCGAAGTAGTGGCCAATTTATGGCCAATTAGAAAGATAAGATCATGGGTAGTAGCATCGGCGTAACGAAGGAGTGGACAGTTCGGCGGAAATCTAAAGTAAGAACATGGGCAGTCAGATCAGCAAAAGTCTAAGATTAAGCGAGTTGGAGCGGTGAAGTAGTGGCCAACTTATGGCAAAATAGAAAGATAAGATCAAGGGTAGTTTCATCGGCGTAACGAAGAAGTGGACGGTTAGGCGGAAATCTAAAGTAAGAACATGGGCAGTCAGATCGGCGAATGTCTAATATTAAGCGAGTTCGAACGGCGAAGTAGTGGCCAACTTATGGCCAAATAGAAAGATAAGACCATGGGTAGTTGCATCGGCGTAAGGAAGGAGTGGACGGTTCGGCGGAAATCTAAAGTAATAATATGGGCAGTCAGATCGGTGAATGTCTAATATTAAGCGAGTTGGAACGGCGAAGTAGTGGCTAATTTATGGCCAAGTAAAAAGATAGGTCATGGGTAGTTGGATCGTCGTAAAGAGGAGTGGACTGTTTGGCGGAAATCAAAAGTAAGAATGTGGGCAGTCAGATCGGCGGATGTCTAATAATAGGCGAGTTGGAAGGGCGAAGTAGTGGCCAACGTATGGCCAAATAGAAAGATATCTTATGGGTAGTTGCATCGGCGTAACAAAGGAGTGGAAGGTGCGGCGAAAATCTAAAGTAAGAACATGGGCAGTCAGATCGGCGGATGTCTCATATTAGGCGAGTTGGAACGGCGAAGTAGTGGCCAATTTATGGCCAATTAGAAAGATAAGATCATGGGTAGTTGCATCGGCGTAACGAAGGAGTGGACAGTTCGGCGGAAATCTAAAGTAAGAACATGGGCAGTCAGATCGGAGGATGTCTCATATTAGGCGATTTATAACAGCGAAGTAGTGGCCAATTTATGGCAAAATAGAAAGATTAGATCAAGGGTAGTTTCATCGGCGTAAGGAAGAAGTGGAAGGTTCGGCGGAAATCTAAAGTAAGAAAATGGGCAGTCAGATCGGCGAATGTCTAATATTAAGCGAGTTCGAACGGCGAAGTAGTGGCCAGCTTATGGCCAAATAGAAAGATAAGATCATGGGTAGTTGCATCGGCGTAACGAAGGAGTGAACGGTTCGGCGAAAATCTAAAGTAAGAACATGGGCAGTAAGATCGGCGGATGTCTCATATTAGGCGATTTGGAACGGCGAAGTAGTGGGGAACTTATGGCCTATTAGAAAGATAAGATCATTGGTAGTTGCATCGGCGTAACGAAGGAATGGACAGTTCGACGGAAATCTAAAGTAAGAATGTGGGCAGTCAGATCGGCGGATGTCTTATATTTAGCAAGTTGAAGTGGCGAAGTAGGGGCCAACATATGGCGAAATAGAAAGAAAAGATCATGGGTAGTTGCATCGGCGTAACGAAGGAGTGGACGGTTCGGCTAAAAAAAACTAAAGTAAGAACATGGGCAGTCAGATCGGCGGATGTCTCATATTAGGCGATTTGGAACGACGAAGTAGTGGCCAATTTATGGCCAATTAGAAAGATAAGATCATGGGTAGTTGCATCGGCGTAACGAAAGAGTGGACAGTTCGGCGGAAATCTAAAGTAAGAATATGGGCAGTCAGATCGGTAAAAGTCTAAGATTAAGCGAGTTGGAACGGTGAAGTAGTGGCCAACTTATGGCAAAATAGAAAGATAAGATCAAGGGTAGTTTCATCGGCGTAACGAAGAAGTGGACGGTTCGGCGGAAATCTAAAGTAAGAACATGGGCAGTCAGATCGGCGAATGTCTAATATTAAGCGAGTTCGAACGGCGAAGTAATGGCCAACGTATGGCAAAATAGAAAGATAAGATCATGGGTAGTTGCATCGGCGTAACGAAGGAGTGGACGGTTCGGCGAAAAACTAAAGTAAGAACATGGGCAGTCAGATCGGCGGATGTCTCATATTAGGCAATTTGGAACGACGAAGTAGTGGCCAATTTATGGCCAATTCGAAAGATAAGATCATGGGTAGTTGCATCGGCGTAACGAAGGAGTGGACAGTTCGGCGGAAATCTAAAGTAAGAATATGGGCAGTCAGATCGGAAAAAGTCTAAGATTAAGCGAGTTGGAACGGTGAAGTAGTGGCCAACTTATGGCAAAATAGAAAGATAAGATCAAGGGTAGTTTCATCGGCGTAACGAAGAAGTGGACGGTTCGGCGGAAATCTAAAGTAAGAACATGGGCAGTCAGATCGGCGAATGTCTAATATTAAGCGAGTTCGAACGGCGAAGTAGTGGCCAACGTATGGCAAAATAGAAAGATAAGATCATGGGTAGTTGCATCGGCGTAACGAAGGAGTGAACGGTTCGGCGGAAATCTAAAGTAAGAACATGGGCAGTCAGATCGGCGAATGTCTAATATTAAGCGAGTTCGATCGGCGAAGTAGTGGCCAACGTATGGCCAAATAGAAAGATAACATCATGGGTAGTTGCATCGGCGTAACGAAGGAGTGAACGGTTCGGCGAAAATCTAAAGTAAGAACATGGGCAGTCAGATCAGCTAATGCCAAATATTAAGCGAGTTGGAATGGAGAAGTAGGGGCCAACTTAAGGCCAAATAGAAAAATAAGATCATGGGTAGTTGCATCGGCGTAACGAAGAAGTGGACTGTTCGGCGAAAATCTAAAGTAAGAACATGGCCAGTCAGATCGGCGGATGTCTCATATTAGGCGATTTGGAACGGCGTAGTGGCCAACTTATGGCCAAATAGAAAGATAAGACCATGGGTAGTTGCATCGGCGTAAGGAAGGAGTGGACGGTTCGGCGGAAATCTAAAGTAATAATATGGGCAGTCAGATCGGTGAATGTCTAATATTAAGCGAGTTGGAACGGCGAAGTAGTGGCTAATTTATGGCCAAGTAAAAAGATAGGTCATGGGTAGTTGGATCGTCGTAAAGAGGAGTGGACTGTTTGGCGGAAATCAAAAGTAAGAATGTGGGCAGTCAGATCGGCGGATGTCTAATAATAGGCGAGTTGGAAGGGCGAAGTAGTGGCCAACGTATGGCGAAATAGAAAGATATCTTATGGGTAGTTGCATCGGCGTAACAAAGGAGTGGAAGGTGCGGCGAAAATCTTAAGTAAGAACATGGGCAGTCAGATCGGCGGATGTCTCATATTAGGCGAGTTGGAACGGCGAAGTAGTGGCCAATTTATGGCCAATTAGAAAGATAAGATCATGGGTAGTTGCATCGGCGTAACGAGGGAGTGGACAGTTCGGCGGAAATCTAAAGTAAGAACATGGGCAGTCAGATCGGAGGATGTCTCATATTAGGCGATTTATAACGGCGAAGTAGTGGCCAATTTATGGCAAAATAGAAAGATAAGATCAAGGGTAGTTTCATCGGCGTAACGAAGAAGTGGAAGGTTCGGCGGAAATCTAAAGTAAGAAAATGGGCAGTCAGATCGGCGAATGTCTAATATTAAGCGAGTTCGAACGGCGAAGTAGTGGCCAACTTATGGCCAAATAGAAAGATAAGATCATGGGTAGTTGCATCGGCGTAACGAAGGAGTGAACAGTTCGGAAAAAATCTAAAGTAAGAACATGGGCAGTAAGATCGGCGGATGTCTCATATTAGGCGATTTGGAACGGCGAAGTAGTGGGGATCTTATGGCCAATTAGAAAGATAAGATCATTGGTAGTTGCATCGGCGTAACGAAGGAATGGACAGTTTGACAAAAATCTAAAGTAAGAATGTGGGCAGTCAGATCGGCGGATGTCTTATATTAAGCAAGTTGAAGTGGCGAAGTAGGGGCCAACATATGGCGAAATAGAAAGAAAAGATCATGGGTAGTTGCATCGGCGTAACGAAGGAGTGGACGGTTCGGCGAAAAACTAAAGTAAGAACATGGGCAGTCAGATCGGCGGATGTCTCATATTAGGCGATTTGGAACGGCGAAGTAGTGGCCAATTTATGGCCAATTAGAAAGATAAGATCATGGGTAGTTGCATCGGCGTAACGAAGGAGTGGACAGTTCGGCGGAAATCTAAAGTAAGAATATGGGCAGTCGGATCGGAAAAAGTCTAAGATTAAGCGATTTGGAACGGTGAAGTAGTGGCCAACTTATGGCAAAATAGAAAGATAAGATCAAGGGTAGTTTCATCGGCGTAACGAAGAAGTGGACGGTTCGGCGGAAATCTAAAGTAAGAACATGGGCAGTCAGATCGGCGAATGTCTAATATTAAGCGAGTTCGAACGGCAAAGTAGTGGCCAACGTATGGCAAAATAGAAAGATAAGATCATGGGTAGTTGCATCGGCGTAACGAAGGAGTGAACGGTTCGGCGGAAATCTAAAGTAAGAACATGGGCAGTCAGATCGGCGAATGTCTAATATTAAGCGAGTTCGAACGGCGAAGTAGTGGCCAACGTATGGCCAAATAGAAAGATAACATCATGGGTAGTTGCATCGGCGTAACGAAGGAGTGAACAGTTCGGCGAAAATCTAAAGTAAGAACATGGGCAGTCAGATCGGCGGATGTGTAATATTAAGCGAGTTAGAACGGCGAAGTAGTGGCCAACTTATGGCCAAATAGAAAGATAAGATTATGGGTAGTTGCATCGGCGTAACGAAGAAGTGGACGGTTCGGCGGAAATCTAAAGTAAGAACATGGGCAGTCAGATCGGAGGATGACTCATATTAGGAAAGCTTAAACGGCTATGTAATGGCCATTTTATGGCCAAGTATAAAGATAGATCATGGGTAGTTGCATCAGCGTAACGAAAGATTGAACGGTTCGGCGGAAATCTAAAGTAAGAACATGGGTAGTCAGATCAGCTAATGCCAAATATTAAGCAAGTTGTAATGGCGAAGTAGGGGCCAACTTAAGGCCAATTAGAAAGATAAGATCATGGGTAGTTGCATCGGCGTAACAAAGAAGTGGAAGGTTCGGCGGAAATCTAAAGTAAGAAAATGGGCAGTCAGATCGGCGAATGTCTAATATTAAGCGAGTTCGAACGGCGAAGTAGTGGCCAACTTATGGCCGAATAGAAAGATAAGATCATGGGTAGTTGCATCGGCGTAACGAAGGAGTGGACGGTTCGGCGAAAAACTAAAGTAAGAACATGGGCAGTCAGATCGGAGGATGACTCATATTAGGAAAGCTTAAACGGCTATGTAATGGCCATTTTATGGCCAAGTATAAAGATAGATCATGGGTAGTTGCATCAGCGTAACGAAAGATTGAACGGTTCGGCGGAAATCTAAAGTAAGAACATGGGTAGTCAGATCAGCTAATGCCTAATATTAAGCGAGTTGGAATGGAGAAGTAGGGGCCAACTTAAGGCCAAATAGAAAAATAAGATCATGGGTAGTTGCATCGGCGTAACGAAGAAGTGGACTGTTCGGCGAAAATCTAAAGTAAGAACATGGCCAGTCAGATCGGCGGATGTCTCATATTAGGCGATTTGGAACGGCGTAGTGGCCAATTTATGGCCAATTAGAAAGATAAGATCATGGGTAGTTGCATCGGCTTAACGAAGGAGTGGACAGTTCGGCGGAAATCTAAAGTAAGAACATGGGCAGTCAGATCGGCGAATGTCTAATATTAAGCGGGTTCGAACGGCGAAGTAGTGGCCAACTTATGGCCAAGTAGAAAGATAAGATCATGGGTAGTTGCATCGGCGTAAGAAAGGAGTGGACGGTTCGGCGGAAATCTAAAATAAGAATATGGGCAGTCAGATCGGTGAATGTCTAATATTAAGCGAGTTGGAACGGCGAAGTAGTGGCCAATTTATGGCCAAGTAAAAAGATAGGTCATGGGTAGTTGGATCGTCGTAACGAAGAAGTGGACTGTTTGGCGGAAATCTAAAGTAAGAATGTGGGCAGTCAGATCGGCGAATGTCTAATATTAAGCGAGTTGGAACGGCGAAGTAGTGGCCAATTTATGGCCAAGTAAAAAGATAGGTCATGGGTAGTTGGATCGTCGTAAAGATTAGTGGACTGTTTGGCGGAAATCTAAAGTAAGAACATGGGCAGTCAGATCGGAGGATGACTCATATTAGGCGAGCTTAAACGGCTATGTAGTGGCCAATTTATGGCCAAGTAAAAAGATAGATCATGGGTAGATAAATCAGCGTAACGAAGGAGTGAACGGTTCGGCGAAAATCTAAAGTAAGAACATGGGCAGTCAGATCGGCAAAAGTCTAAGATTAAGCGAGTTGGAACGGTGAAGTAGTGGCCAAATTATGGCCAAAAAGAAAGATAAGATCATGGGTAGTTTCATCGGAGTAACGAAGGAGTGAACGGTTCGGCGAAAAACCAAAGTAAGAACATGGGCAGTCAGATCGGCGAATGTGTAATATTAAGCGAGTTAGAACGGCGAAGTAGTGGCCAACTTATGGCCAAATAGAAAGATAAGATCATGGGTAGTTGCATCGGCGTAACGAAGAAGTGGACGGTTCGGCGGAAATCTAAACTAAGAACATGGGCAGTCAGATCGGAGGATGACTCATATTAGGAAAGCTTAAACGGCTATGTAATGGCCATTTTATGGCCAAGTATAAAGATAGATCATGGGTAGTTGCATCAGCGTAACGAAAGATTGAACGGTTCGGCGGAAATCTAAAGTAAGAACATGGGTAGTCAGATCAGCTAATGCCTAATATTAAGCGAGTTGGAATGGAGAAGTAGGGGCCAACTTAAGGCCAAATAGAAAAATAAGATCATGGGTAGTTGCATCGGCGTAACGAAGAAGTGGACTGTTCGGCGAAAATCTAAAGTAAGAACATGGCCAGTCAGATCGGCGGATGTCTCATATTAGGCGATTTGGAACGGCGTAGTGGCCAATTTATGGCCAATTAGAAAGATAAGATCATGGGTAGTTGCATCGGCTTAACGAAGGAGTGGACAGTTCGGCGGAAATCTAAAGTAAGAACATGGGCAGTCAGATCGGCGATTGTCTAATATTAAGCGAGTTGGAACGGCGAAGTAGTGGCTAATTTATGGCCAAGTAAAAAGATAGGTCATGGGTAGTTGGATCGTCGTAAAGGGGAGTGGACTGTTTGGCGGAAATCAAAAGTAAGAATGTGGGCAGTCAGATCGGCGGATGTCTAATAATAGGCGAGTTGGAAGGGCGAAGTAGTGGCCAACGTATGGCGAAATAGAAAGATATCTTATGGGTAGTTGCATCGGCGTAACAAAGGAGTGGAAGGTGCGGCGAAAATCTTAAGTAAGAACATGGGCAGTCAGATCGGCGGATGTCTCATATTAGGCGAGTTGGAACGGCGAAGTAGTGGCCAATTTATGGCCAATTAGAAAGATAAGATCATGGGTAGTTGCATCGGCGTAACGAGGGAGTGGACAGTTCGGCGGAAATCTAAAGTAAGAACATGGGCAGTCAGATCGGAGGATGACTCATATTAGGAAAGCTTAAACGGCTATGTAATGGCCATTTTATGGCCAAGTATAAAGATAGATCATGGGTAGTTGCATCAGCGTAACGAAAAATTGAACGGTTCGGCGGAAATCTAAAGTAAGAACATGGGTAGTCAGATCAGCTAATGCCAAATATTAAGCGAGTTGGAATGGAGAAGTAGGGGCCAACTTAAGGCCAAATAGAAAAATAAGATCATGGGTAGTTGCATCGGCGTAACGAAGAAGTGGACTGTTCGGCGAAAATCTAAAGTAAGAACATGGCCAGTCAGATCGGCGGATGTCTCATATTAGGCGATTTGGAACGGCGTAGTGGCCAATTTATGGCCAATTAGAAAGATAAGATCATGGGTAGTTGCATCGGCTTAACGAAGGAGTGGACAGTTCGGCGGAAATCTAAAGTAAGAACATGGGCAGTCAGATCGGCGAATGTCTAATATTAAGCGGGTTCGAACGGCGAAGTAGTGGCCAACTTATGGCCAAGTAGAAAGATAAGATCATGGGTAGTTGCATCGGCGTAAGAAAGGAGTGGACGGTTCGGCGGAAATCTAAAATAAGAATATGGGCAGTCAGATCGGTGAATGTCTAATATTAAGCGAGTTGGAACGGCGAAGTAGTGGCCAATTTATGGCCAAGTAAAAAGATAGGTCATGGGTAGTTGGATCGTCGTAACGAAGAAGTGGACTGTTTGGCGGAAATCTAAAGTAAGAATGTGGGCAGTCAGATCGGCGAATGTCTAATATTAAGCGAGTTGGAACGGCGAAGTAGTGGCCAATTTATGGCCAAGTAAAAAGATAGGTCATGGGTAGTTGGATCGTCGTAAAGATTAGTGGACTGTTTGGCGGAAATCTAAAGTAAGAACATGGGCAGTCAGATCGGAGGATGACTCATATTAGGCGAGCTTAAACGGCTATGTAGTGGCCAATTTATGGCCAAGTAAAAAGATAGATCATGGGTAGATAAATCAGCGTAACGAAGGAGTGAACGGTTCGGCGAAAATCTAAAGTAAGAACATGGGCAGTCAGATCGGCAAAAGTCTAAGATTAAGCGAGTTGGAACGGTGAAGTAGTGGCCAAATTATGGCCAAAAAGAAAGATAAGATCATGGGTAGTTTCATCGGAGTAACGAAGGAGTGAACGGTTCGGCGAAAAACCAAAGTAAGAACATGGGCAGTCAGATCGGCGAATGTGTAATATTAAGCGAGTTAGAACGGCGAAGTAGTGGCCAACTTATGGCCAAATAGAAAGATAAGATCATGGGTAGTTGCATCGGCGTAACGAAGAAGTGGACGGTTCGGCGGAAATCTAAACTAAGAACATGGGCAGTCAGATCGGAGGATGACTCATATTAGGAAAGCTTAAACGGCTATGTAATGGCCATTTTATGGCCAAGTATAAAGATAGATCATGGGTAGTTGCATCAGCGTAACGAAAGATTGAACGGTTCGGCGGAAATCTAAAGTAAGAACATGGGTAGTCAGATCAGCTAATGCCTAATATTAAGCGAGTTGGAATGGAGAAGTAGGGGCCAACTTAAGGCCAAATAGAAAAATAAGATCATGGGTAGTTGCATCGGCGTAACGAAGAAGTGGACTGTTCGGCGAAAATCTAAAGTAAGAACATGGCCAGTCAGATCGGCGGATGTCTCATATTAGGCGATTTGGAACGGCGTAGTGGCCAATTTATGGCCAATTAGAAAGATAAGATCATGGGTAGTTGCATCGGCTTAACGAAGGAGTGGACAGTTCGGCGGAAATCTAAAGTAAGAACATGGGCAGTCAGATCGGCGATTGTCTAATATTAAGCGAGTTGGAACGGCGAAGTAGTGGCTAATTTATGGCCAAGTAAAAAGATAGGTCATGGGTAGTTGGATCGTCGTAAAGGGGAGTGGACTGTTTGGCGGAAATCAAAAGTAAGAATGTGGGCAGTCAGATCGGCGGATGTCTAATAATAGGCGAGTTGGAAGGGCGAAGTAGTGGCCAACGTATGGCGAAATAGAAAGATATCTTATGGGTAGTTGCATCGGCGTAACAAAGGAGTGGAAGGTGCGGCGAAAATCTTAAGTAAGAACATGGGCAGTCAGATCGGCGGATGTCTCATATTAGGCGAGTTGGAACGGCGAAGTAGTGGCCAATTTATGGCCAATTAGAAAGATAAGATCATGGGTAGTTGCATCGGCGTAACGAGGGAGTGGACAGTTCGGCGGAAATCTAAAGTAAGAACATGGGCAGTCAGATCGGAGGATGTCTCATATTAGGCGATTTATAACGGCGAAGTAGTGGCCAATTTATGGCAAAATAGAAAGATAAGATCAAGGGTAGTTTCATCGGCGTAACGAAGAAGTGGAAGGTTCGGCGGAAATCTAAAGTAAGAAAATGGGCAGTCAGATCGGCGAATGTCTAATATTAAGCGAGTTCGAACGGCGAAGTAGTGGCCAACTTATGGCCAAATAGAAAGATAAGATCATGGGTAGTTGCATCGGCGTAACGAAGGAGTGAACAGTTCGGAAAAAATCTAAAGTAAGAACATGGGCAGTAAGATCGGCGGATGTCTCATATTAGGCGATTTGGAACGGCGAAGTAGTGGGGATCTTATGGCCAATTAGAAAGATAAGATCATTGGTAGTTGCATCGGCGTAACGAAGGAATGGACAGTTTGACAAAAATCTAAAGTAAGAATGTGGGCAGTCAGATCGGCGGATGTCTTATATTAAGCAAGTTGAAGTGGCGAAGTAGGGGCCAACATATGGCGAAATAGAAAGAAAAGATCATGGGTAGTTGCATCGGCGTAACGAAGGAGTGGACGGTTCGGCGAAAAACTAAAGTAAGAACATGGGCAGTCAGATCGGCGGATGTCTCATATTAGGCGATTTGGAACGGCGAAGTAGTGGCCAATTTATGGCCAATTAGAAAGATAAGATCATGGGTAGTTGCATCGGCGTAACGAAGGAGTGGACAGTTCGGCGGAAATCTAAAGTAAGAATATGGGCAGTCGGATCGGAAAAAGTCTAAGATTAAGCGATTTGGAACGGTGAAGTAGTGGCCAACTTATGGCAAAATAGAAAGATAAGATCAAGGGTAGTTTCATCGGCGTAACGAAGAAGTGGACGGTTCGGCGGAAATCTAAAGTAAGAACATGGGCAGTCAGATCGGCGAATGTCTAATATTAAGCGAGTTCGAACGGCAAAGTAGTGGCCAACGTATGGCAAAATAGAAAGATAAGATCATGGGTAGTTGCATCGGCGTAACGAAGGAGTGAACGGTTCGGCGGAAATCTAAAGTAAGAACATGGGCAGTCAGATCGGCGAATGTCTAATATTAAGCGAGTTCGAACGGCGAAGTAGTGGCCAACGTATGGCCAAATAGAAAGATAACATCATGGGTAGTTGCATCGGCGTAACGAAGGAGTGAACAGTTCGGCGAAAATCTAAAGTAAGAACATGGGCAGTCAGATCGGCGGATGTGTAATATTAAGCGAGTTAGAACGGCGAAGTAGTGGCCAACTTATGGCCAAATAGAAAGATAAGATTATGGGTAGTTGCATCGGCGTAACGAAGAAGTGGACGGTTCGGCGGAAATCTAAAGTAAGAACATGGGCAGTCAGATCGGAGGATGACTCATATTAGGAAAGCTTAAACGGCTATGTAATGGCCATTTTATGGCCAAGTATAAAGATAGATCATGGGTAGTTGCATCAGCGTAACGAAAGATTGAACGGTTCGGCGGAAATCTAAAGTAAGAACATGGGTAGTCAGATCAGCTAATGCCAAATATTAAGCAAGTTGTAATGGCGAAGTAGGGGCCAACTTAAGGCCAATTAGAAAGATAAGATCATGGGTAGTTGCATCGGCGTAACAAAGAAGTGGAAGGTTCGGCGGAAATCTAAAGTAAGAAAATGGGCAGTCAGATCGGCGAATGTCTAATATTAAGCGAGTTCGAACGGCGAAGTAGTGGCCAACTTATGGCCGAATAGAAAGATAAGATCATGGGTAGTTGCATCGGCGTAACGAAGGAGTGGACGGTTCGGCGAAAAACTAAAGTAAGAACATGGGCAGTCAGATCGGAGGATGACTCATATTAGGAAAGCTTAAACGGCTATGTAATGGCCATTTTATGGCCAAGTATAAAGATAGATCATGGGTAGTTGCATCAGCGTAACGAAAGATTGAACGGTTCGGCGGAAATCTAAAGTAAGAACATGGGTAGTCAGATCAGCTAATGCCTAATATTAAGCGAGTTGGAATGGAGAAGTAGGGGCCAACTTAAGGCCAAATAGAAAAATAAGATCATGGGTAGTTGCATCGGCGTAACGAAGAAGTGGACTGTTCGGCGAAAATCTAAAGTAAGAACATGGCCAGTCAGATCGGCGGATGTCTCATATTAGGCGATTTGGAACGGCGTAGTGGCCAATTTATGGCCAATTAGAAAGATAAGATCATGGGTAGTTGCATCGGCTTAACGAAGGAGTGGACAGTTCGGCGGAAATCTAAAGTAAGAACATGGGCAGTCAGATCGGCGAATGTCTAATATTAAGCGGGTTCGAATGGCGAAGTAGTGGCCAACTTATGGCCAAGTAGAAAGATAAGATCATGGGTAGTTGCATCGGCGTAAGAAAGGAGTGGACGGTTCGGCGGAAATCTAAAATAAGAATATGGGCAGTCAGATCGGTGAATGTCTAATATTAAGCGAGTTGGAACGGCGAAGTAGTGGCCAATTTATGGCCAAGTAAAAAGATAGGTCATGGGTAGTTGGATCGTCGTAACGAAGAAGTGGACTGTTTGGCGGAAATCTAAAGTAAGAATGTGGGCAGTCAGATCGGCGAATGTCTAATATTAAGCGAGTTGGAACGGCGAAGTAGTGGCCAATTTATGGCCAAGTAAAAAGATAGGTCATGGGTAGTTGGATCGTCGTAAAGATTAGTGGACTGTTTGGCGGAAATCTAAAGTAAGAACATGGGCAGTCAGATCGGAGGATGACTCATATTAGGCGAGCTTAAACGGCTATGTAGTGGCCAATTTATGGCCAAGTAAAAAGATAGATCATGGGTAGATAAATCAGCGTAACGAAGGAGTGAACGGTTCGGCGAAAATCTAAAGTAAGAACATGGGCAGTCAGATCGGCAAAAGTCTAAGATTAAGCGAGTTGGAACGGTGAAGTAGTGGCCAAATTATGGCCAAAAAGAAAGATAAGATCATGGGTAGTTTCATCGGAGTAACGAAGGAGTGAACGGTTCGGCGAAAAACCAAAGTAAGAACATGGGCAGTCAGATCGGCGAATGTGTAATATTAAGCGAGTTAGAACGGCGAAGTAGTGGCCAACTTATGGCCAAATAGAAAGATAAGATCATGGGTAGTTGCATCGGCGTAACGAAGAAGTGGACGGTTCGGCGGAAATCTAAACTAAGAACATGGGCAGTCAGATCGGAGGATGACTCATATTAGGAAAGCTTAAACGGCTATGTAATGGCCATTTTATGGCCAAGTATAAAGATAGATCATGGGTAGTTGCATCAGCGTAACGAAAGATTGAACGGTTCGGCGGAAATCTAAAGTAAGAACATGGGTAGTCAGATCAGCTAATGCCTAATATTAAGCGAGTTGGAATGGAGAAGTAGGGGCCAACTTAAGGCCAAATAGAAAAATAAGATCATGGGTAGTTGCATCGGCGTAACGAAGAAGTGGACTGTTCGGCGAAAATCTAAAGTAAGAACATGGCCAGTCAGATCGGCGGATGTCTCATATTAGGCGATTTGGAACGGCGTAGTGGCCAATTTATGGCCAATTAGAAAGATAAGATCATGGGTAGTTGCATCGGCTTAACGAAGGAGTGGACAGTTCGGCGGAAATCTAAAGTAAGAACATGGGCAGTCAGATCGGCGATTGTCTAATATTAAGCGAGTTGGAACGGCGAAGTAGTGGCTAATTTATGGCCAAGTAAAAAGATAGGTCATGGGTAGTTGGATCGTCGTAAAGGGGAGTGGACTGTTTGGCGGAAATCAAAAGTAAGAATGTGGGCAGTCAGATCGGCGGATGTCTAATAATAGGCGAGTTGGAAGGGCGAAGTAGTGGCCAACGTATGGCGAAATAGAAAGATATCTTATGGGTAGTTGCATCGGCGTAACAAAGGAGTGGAAGGTGCGGCGAAAATCTTAAGTAAGAACATGGGCAGTCAGATCGGCGGATGTCTCATATTAGGCGAGTTGGAACGGCGAAGTAGTGGCCAATTTATGGCCAATTAGAAAGATAAGATCATGGGTAGTTGCATCGGCGTAACGAGGGAGTGGACAGTTCGGCGGAAATCTAAAGTAAGAACATGGGCAGTCAGATCGGAGGATGACTCATATTAGGAAAGCTTAAACGGCTATGTAATGGCCATTTTATGGCCAAGTATAAAGATAGATCATGGGTAGTTGCATCAGCGTAACGAAAAATTGAACGGTTCGGCGGAAATCTAAAGTAAGAACATGGGTAGTCAGATCAGCTAATGCCAAATATTAAGCGAGTTGGAATGGAGAAGTAGGGGCCAACTTAAGGCCAAATAGAAAAATAAGATCATGGGTAGTTGCATCGGCGTAACGAAGAAGTGGACTGTTCGGCGAAAATCTAAAGTAAGAACATGGCCAGTCAGATCGGCGGATGTCTCATATTAGGCGATTTGGAACGGCGTAGTGGCCAATTTATGGCCAATTAGAAAGATAAGATCATGGGTAGTTGCATCGGCTTAACGAAGGAGTGGACAGTTCGGCGGAAATCTAAAGTAAGAACATGGGCAGTCAGATCGGCGAATGTCTAATATTAAGCGGGTTCGAACGGCGAAGTAGTGGCCAACTTATGGCCAAGTAGAAAGATAAGATCATGGGTAGTTGCATCGGCGTAAGAAAGGAGTGGACGGTTCGGCGGAAATCTAAAATAAGAATATGGGCAGTCAGATCGGTGAATGTCTAATATTAAGCGAGTTGGAACGGCGAAGTAGTGGCCAATTTATGGCCAAGTAAAAAGATAGGTCATGGGTAGTTGGATCGTCGTAACGAAGAAGTGGACTGTTTGGCGGAAATCTAAAGTAAGAATGTGGGCAGTCAGATCGGCGAATGTCTAATATTAAGCGAGTTGGAACGGCGAAGTAGTGGCCAATTTATGGCCAAGTAAAAAGATAGGTCATGGGTAGTTGGATCGTCGTAAAGATTAGTGGACTGTTTGGCGGAAATCTAAAGTAAGAACATGGGCAGTCAGATCGGAGGATGACTCATATTAGGCGAGCTTAAACGGCTATGTAGTGGCCAATTTATGGCCAAGTAAAAAGATAGATCATGGGTAGATAAATCAGCGTAACGAAGGAGTGAACGGTTCGGCGAAAATCTAAAGTAAGAACATGGGCAGTCAGATCGGCAAAAGTCTAAGATTAAGCGAGTTGGAACGGTGAAGTAGTGGCCAAATTATGGCCAAAAAGAAAGATAAGATCATGGGTAGTTTCATCGGAGTAACGAAGGAGTGAACGGTTCGGCGAAAAACCAAAGTAAGAACATGGGCAGTCAGATCGGCGAATGTGTAATATTAAGCGAGTTAGAACGGCGAAGTAGTGGCCAACTTATGGCCAAATAGAAAGATAAGATCATGGGTAGTTGCATCGGCGTAACGAAGAAGTGGACGGTTCGGCGGAAATCTAAACTAAGAACATGGGCAGTCAGATCGGAGGATGACTCATATTAGGAAAGCTTAAACGGCTATGTAATGGCCATTTTATGGCCAAGTATAAAGATAGATCATGGGTAGTTGCATCAGCGTAACGAAAGATTGAACGGTTCGGCGGAAATCTAAAGTAAGAACATGGGTAGTCAGATCAGCTAATGCCTAATATTAAGCGAGTTGGAATGGAGAAGTAGGGGCCAACTTAAGGCCAAATAGAAAAATAAGATCATGGGTAGTTGCATCGGCGTAACGAAGAAGTGGACTGTTCGGCGAAAATCTAAAGTAAGAACATGGCCAGTCAGATCGGCGGATGTCTCATATTAGGCGATTTGGAACGGCGTAGTGGCCAATTTATGGCCAATTAGAAAGATAAGATCATGGGTAGTTGCATCGGCTTAACGAAGGAGTGGACAGTTCGGCGGAAATCTAAAGTAAGAACATGGGCAGTCAGATCGGCGATTGTCTAATATTAAGCGAGTTGGAACGGCGAAGTAGTGGCTAATTTATGGCCAAGTAAAAAGATAGGTCATGGGTAGTTGGATCGTCGTAAAGGGGAGTGGACTGTTTGGCGGAAATCAAAAGTAAGAATGTGGGCAGTCAGATCGGCGGATGTCTAATAATAGGCGAGTTGGAAGGGCGAAGTAGTGGCCAACGTATGGCGAAATAGAAAGATATCTTATGGGTAGTTGCATCGGCGTAACAAAGGAGTGGAAGGTGCGGCGAAAATCTTAAGTAAGAACATGGGCAGTCAGATCGGCGGATGTCTCATATTAGGCGAGTTGGAACGGCGAAGTAGTGGCCAATTTATGGCCAATTAGAAAGATAAGATCATGGGTAGTTGCATCGGCGTAACGAGGGAGTGGACAGTTCGGCGGAAATCTAAAGTAAGAACATGGGCAGTCAGATCGGAGGATGACTCATATTAGGAAAGCTTAAACGGCTATGTAATGGCCATTTTATGGCCAAGTATAAAGATAGATCATGGGTAGTTGCATCAGCGTAACGAAAGATTGAACGGTTCGGCGGAAATCTAAAGTAAGAACATGGGTAGTCAGATCAGCTAATGCCAAATATTAAGCGAGTTGGAATGGAGAAGTAGGGGCCAACTTAAGGCCAAATAGAAAAATAAGATCATGGGTAGTTGCATCGGCGTAACGAAGAAGTGGACTGTTCGGCGAAAATCTAAAGTAAGAACATGGCCAGTCAGATCGGCGGATGTCTCATATTAGGCGATTTGGAACGGCGTAGTGGCCAATTTATGGCCAATTAGAAAGATAAGATCATGGGTAGTTGCATCGGCTTAACGAAGGAGTGGACAGTTCGGCGGAAATCTAAAGTAAGAACATGGGCAGTCAGATCGGCGAATGTCTAATATTAAGCGGGTTCGAACAGAGAAGTAGTGGCCAACTTATGGCCAAGTAGAAAGATAAGATCATGGGTAGTTGCATCGGCGTAAGAAAGGAGTGGACGGTTCGGCGGAAATCTAAAATAAGAATATGGGCAGTCAGATCGGTGAATGTCTAATATTAAGCGAGTTGGAACGGCGAAGTAGTGGCCAATTTATGGCCAAGTAAAAAGATAGGTCATGGGTAGTTGGATCGTCGTAACGAAGAAGTGGACTGTTTGGCGGAAATCTAAAGTAAGAATGTGGGCAGTCAGATCGGCGAATGTCTAATATTAAGCGAGTTGGAACGGCGAAGTAGTGGCCAATTTATGGCCAAGTAAAAAGATAGGTCATGGGTAGTTGGATCGTCGTAAAGATTAGTGGACTGTTTGGCGGAAATCTAAAGTAAGAACATGGGCAGTCAGATCGGAGGATGACTCATATTAGGCGAGCTTAAACGGCTATGTAGTGGCCAATTTATGGCCAAGTAAAAAGATAGATCATGGGTAGATAAATCAGCGTAACGAAGGAGTGAACGGTTCGGCGAAAATCTAAAGTAAGAACATGGGCAGTAAGATCAGCAAAAGTCTAAGATTAAGCGAGTTGGAACGGTGAAGTAGTGGCCAACTTATGGCCAAATAGAAAGATAAGATCAAGGGTAGTTTCATCGGCGTAACGAAGAAGTGGACGGTTCGGCGGAAATCTAAAGTAAGAACATGGGCAGTCAGATCGGCGAATGTCTAATATTAAGCGGGTTCGAACGGCGAAGTAGTGGCCAACTTATGGCCAGATAGAAAGATAAGATCATGGGTAGTTGCATCGGCGTAACGAAGGTGTGAACGGTTCGGCGAAAATCTAAAGTAAGAACATGGGCATTCAGATCGGCAAAAGTCTAAGATTAAGCGAGTTGGAACGGTGAAGTAGTGGCCAAATTATGGCCAAATAGAAAGATAAGATCATGGGTAGTTTCATCGGCGTAACGAAGGAGTGGACGGTTCGGCGAAAATCTAAAGTAAGAACATGGGCAGTATGATCGGAGGATGACTCATAAAAGGCGAGCTTAAACGGCTATGTAGTGGCCAATTTATGGCCAAGTAAAAAGATAGATCATGGGTAGTTAAATCAGCGTAACGAAGGAGTGGACGGTTCGGCGGAAATGTGAAGTAAGAACATGGGCAGTACGATCGGAGGATGACTCATAAAAGGCGAGCTTAAACGGCTATGTAGTGGCCAATTTATGGCCAAGTAAAAAGATAGATCATGGGTAGTTAAATCAGCGTAACGAAGGAGTGGACGGTTCGGCGGAAATCTAAATTAAGAACATGGGCAGTCAGATCGGCGAATGTCTAATATTAAGCGAGTTCGAACGGCGAAGTAGTGGCCAACGTATGGCCAAATAGAAATATAAGATCATGGGTAGTTTCATCGGCCTAACGAAGGAGTGGACGGTTCGGCGAAAATCTAAAGTAAGAACATGGGCAGTCAGATCGGCGGATGTCTCATATTAGGCGATTTGGAACGGCGAAGTAGTGGCCAATTTAGGGCCAATTAGAAAGAAAAGATCATGGGTAGTTGCATCGGCGTAACGAAGGAGTGGACAGTTCGGCGGAAATCTAAAGTAAGAACATGGGCAGTCAGATCAGCAAAAGTCTAAGATTAAGCGAGTTGGAACGGTGAAGTAGTGGCCAACTTATGGCAAAATAGAAAGATAAGATCAAGGGTAGTTTCATCGGCGTAACGAAGAAGTGGACGGTTCGGCGGAAATCTAAAGTAAGAACATGGGTAGTCAGATCAGCTAATGCCAAATATTAAGCGAGTTGGAATGGAGAAGTAGGGGCCAACTTAAGGCCAAATAGAAAGATAAGATCATGGGTAGTTGCATCGGCGTAACGAAGAAGTGGACGGTTCGGCGGAAATCTAAACTAAGAACATGGGCAGTCAGATCGGAGGATGACTCATATTAGGAAAGCTTAAACGGCTATGTAATGGCCATTTTATGGCCAAGTATAAAGATAGATCATGGGTAGTTGCATCAGCGTAACGAAAGATTGAACGGTTCGGCGGAAATCTAAAGTAAGAACATGGGTAGTCAGATCAGCTAATGCCAAATATTAAGCGAGTTGGAATGGAGAAGTAGGGGCCAACTTAAGGCCAAATAGAAAAATAAGATCATGGGTAGTTGCATCGGCGTAACGAAGAAGTGGACTGTTCGGCGAAAATCTAAAGTAAGAATGTGGGCAGTCAGATCGGCGGATGTCTCATATTAGGCGATTTGGAACGGCGTAGTGGCCAATTTATGGCCAATTAGAAAGATAAGATCATGGGTAGTTGCATCGGCTTAACGAAGGAGTGGACAGTTCGGCGGAAATCTAAAGTAAGAACATGGGCAGTCAGATCGGCGAATGTCTAATATTAAGCGGGTTCGAACGGCGAAGTAGTGGCCAACTTATGGCCAAGTAGAAAGATAAGATCATGGGTAGTTGCATCGGCGTAAGAAAGGAGTGGACGGTTCGGCGGAAATCTAAAATAAGAATATGGGCAGTCAGATCGGTGAATGTCTAATATTAAGCGAGTTGGAACGGCGAAGTAGTGGCCAATTTATGGCCAATTAGAAAGATAAGATCATGGGTAGTTGCATCGGCGTAACGAGGGAGTGGACAGTTCGGCGGAAATCTAAAGTAAGAACATGGGCAGTCAGATCGGAGGATGACTCATATTAGGAAAGCTTAAACGGCTATGTAATGGCCATTTTATGGCCAAGTATAAAGATAGATCATGGGTAGTTGCATCAGCGTAACGAAAGATTGAACGGTTCGGCGGAAATCTAAAGTAAGAACATGGGTAGTCAGATCAGCTAATGCCAAATATTAAGCGAGTTGGAATGGAGAAGTAGGGGCCAACTTAAGGCCAAATAGAAAAATAAGATCATGGGTAGTTGCATCGGCGTAACGAAGAAGTGGACTGTTCGGCGAAAATCTAAAGTAAGAACATGGCCAGTCAGATCGGCGGATGTCTCATATTAGGCGATTTGGAACGGCGTAGTGGCCAATTTATGGCCAATTAGAAAGATAAGATCATGGGTAGTTGCATCGGCTTAACGAAGGAGTGGACAGTTCGGCGGAAATCTAAAGTAAGAACATGGGCAGTCAGATCGGCGAATGTCTAATATTAAGCGGGTTCGAACAGAGAAGTAGTGGCCAACTTATGGCCAAGTAGAAAGATAAGATCATGGGTAGTTGCATCGGCGTAAGAAAGGAGTGGACGGTTCGGCGGAAATCTAAAATAAGAATATGGGCAGTCAGATCGGTGAATGTCTAATATTAAGCGAGTTGGAACGGCGAAGTAGTGGCCAATTTATGGCCAAGTAAAAAGATAGGTCATGGGTAGTTGGATCGTCGTAACGAAGAAGTGGACTGTTTGGCGGAAATCTAAAGTAAGAATGTGGGCAGTCAGATCGGCGAATGTCTAATATTAAGCGAGTTGGAACGGCGAAGTAGTGGCCAATTTATGGCCAAGTAAAAAGATAGGTCATGGGTAGTTGGATCGTCGTAAAGATTAGTGGACTGTTTGGCGGAAATCTAAAGTAAGAACATGGGCAGTCAGATCGGAGGATGACTCATATTAGGCGAGCTTAAACGGCTATGTAGTGGCCAATTTATGGCCAAGTAAAAAGATAGATCATGGGTAGATAAATCAGCGTAACGAAGGAGTGAACGGTTCGGCGAAAATCTAAAGTAAGAACATGGGCAGTAAGATCAGCAAAAGTCTAAGATTAAGCGAGTTGGAACGGTGAAGTAGTGGCCAACTTATGGCCAAATAGAAAGATAAGATCAAGGGTAGTTTCATCGGCGTAACGAAGAAGTGGACGGTTCGGCGGAAATCTAAAGTAAGAACATGGGCAGTCAGATCGGCGAATGTCTTATAATAAGCGGGTTCGAACGGCGAAGTAGTGGCCAACTTATGGCCAGATAGAAAGATAAGATCATGGGTAGTTGCATCGGCGTAACGAAGGTGTGAACGGTTCGGCGAAAATCTAAAGTAAGAACATGGGCATTCAGATCGGCAAAAGTCTAAGATTAAGCGAGTTGGAACGGTGAAGTAGTGGCCAAATTATGGCCAAATAGAAAGATAAGATCATGGGTAGTTTCATCGGCGTAACGAAGGAGTGGACGGTTCGGCGAAAATCTAAAGTAAGAACATGGGCAGTATGATCGGAGGATGACTCATAAAAGGCGAGCTTAAACGGCTATGTAGTGGCCAATTTATGGCCAAGTAAAAAGATAGATCATGGGTAGTTAAATCAGCGTAACGAAGGAGTGGACGGTTCGGCGGAAATGTGAAGTAAGAACATGGGCAGTACGATCGGAGGATGACTCATAAAAGGCGAGCTTAAACGGCTATGTAGTGGCCAATTTAGGGCCAATTAGAAAGAAAAGATCATGGGTAGTTGCATCGGCGTAACGAAGGAGTGGACAGTTCGGCGGAAATCTAAAGTAAGAACATGGGCAGTCAGATCAGCAAAAGTCTAAGATTAAGCGAGTTGGAACGGTGAAGTAGTGGCCAACTTATGGCAAAATAGAAAGATAAGATCAAGGGTAGTTTCATCGGCGTAACGAAGAAGTGGACGGTTCGGCGGAAATCTAAAGTAAGAACATGGGCAGTCAGATCGGCGAATGTCTAATATTAAGCGGGTTCGAACGGCGAAGTAGTGGCCAACTTATGGCCAGATAGAAAGATAAGATCATGGGTAGTTGCATCGGCGTAACGAAGGTGTGAACGGTTCGGCGAAAATCTAAAGTAAGAACATGGGCAGTCAGATCGGCAAAAGTCTAAGATTAAGCGAGTTGGAACGGTGAAGTAGTGGCCAAATTATGGCCAAATAGAAAGATAAGATCATGGGTAGTTTCATCGGCGTAACGAAGGAGTGGACGGTTCGGCGAAAATCTAAAGTAAGAACATGGGCAGTCAGATCGGAGGATGACTCATATTAGGCGAGCTTAAACGGCTATGTAGTGGCCAATTTATGGCCAAGTATATAGATAGATTATGTGTAGTTGTAACAGCGTAACGAAGGAATGGACGGTTCGGCGGAAATCTAAAGTAAGAACATGGGTAGTCAGATCGGCTAATGCCAAATATTAAGCGAGTTGGAGTGGCGAAGTAGGGGCCAACTTATGGCCAAGTAGAAAGATAAGATCATGGGTAGTTGCATCGGCGTAACGAAGGAGTGGACAGTTCGGCGGAAATCTAAAGTAAGAACATGGGAAGTCAGATCGGCAAAAGTCTAAGATTAAGCGAGTTGGAACGGTGAAGTAGTGGCCAATTTATGGCAAAACAGAAAGATAAGATCATGGGTAGTTTCATCGGCGTAACGAAGAAGTGGACGGTTCGGCGGAAATCCAAAGTAAGAACATGAGCAGTCAGATCGGCGAATGTCTAATATTAAGCGAGTTCGAACGGCGAAGTAGTGGCCAACTTATGGCCAAGTAGAAAGATAAGATCATAGGTAGTTGCATCGGCGTAAGGAAGGAGTGGACGGTTCGGCGGAAATCTAAAGTAAGAACATGGGAAGTCAGATCGGCAAAAGTCTAAGATTAAGCGAGTTGGAACGGTGAAGTAGTGGCCAATTTATGGCAAAATAGAAAGATAAGATCATGGGTAGTTTCATCGGCGTAACGAAGAAGTGGACGGTTCGGCGGAAATCCAAAGTAAGAACATGAGCAGTCAGATCGGCGAATGTCTAATATTAAGCGAGTTCGAACGGCGAAGTAGTGGCCAACTTATGGCCAAGTAGAAAGATAAGATCATGGGTAGTTGCATCGGCGTAAGGAAGGAGTGGACGGTTCGGCGGAAATCTAAAATAAGAATATGGGCAGTCAGATCGGTGAATGTCTAATATTAAGCGAGTTGGAACGGCGAAGTAGTGGCCAATTTATGGCCAAGTAAAAAGATAGGTCATGGGTAGTTGGATCGTCGTAACGAAGAAGTGGACTGTTTGGCGGAAATCTAAAGTAAGAATGTGGGCAGTCAGATCGGCGAATGTCTAATATTAAGCGAGTTGGAACGGCGAAGTAGTGGCCAATTTATGGCCAAGTAAAAAGATAGGTCATGGGTAGTTGGATCGTCGTAAAGAGGAGTGGACTGTTTGGCGGAAATCTAAAGTAAGAACATGGGCAGTCAGATCGGCGGATGTCTCATATTAGGCGAGTTCGAACGGCGAAGTAGTGGCCAACTTATGGCCAAGTAGAAAGATAAGATCATGGGTAGTTGCATCGGCGTAAGGAAGGAGTGGACGGTTCGGCGGAAATCTAAAATAAGAATATGGGCAGTCAGATCGGTGAATGTCTAATATTAAGCGAGTTGGAACGGCGAAGTAGTGGCCAATTTATAGCCAATTAGAAAGATAAGATCATGGGTAGTTGCATCGGCGTAACGAAGAAGTGGACGGTTCGGCGGAAATCTAAAGTAAGAACATGGGCAGTATGATCGGAGGATGACTCATATAAGGCGAGCTTAAACGGCTATGTAGTGGCCAATTTATGGCCAAGTAAAAAGATAGATCATGGGAAGTTAAATCAGCGTAACGAAGGAGTGGACGGTTCGGCGAAAATCTAAATTAAGAACATGGGCAGTCAGATCGGCAAATGTCTAATATTAAGCGAGTTCGAACGGCGAAGTAGTGGCCAACGTATGGCCAAATAGAAATATAAGATCATGGGTAGTTTCATCGGCGTAACGAAGGAGTGGACGGTTCGGCGAAAATCTAAAGTAAGAACATGGGCAGTCAGATCGGCGGATGTCTCATATTATGCGATTTGGAACGGCGAAGTAGTGGCCAATTTATGGCCAAGTAAAAAGATAGATCATGGGAAGTTAAATCAGCGTAACGAAGGAGTGGACGGTTCGGCGGAAATCTAAAGTAAGAACATGGGCAGTCAGATCGGCGAATGTCTAATATTAAGCGGGTTCGAACGGCGAAGTAGTGGCCAACTTATGGCCAGATAGAAAGATAAGATCATGGGTAGTTGCATCGGCGTAACGAAGGTGTGAACGGTTCGGCGAAAATCTAAAGTAAGAACATGGGCAGTCAGATCGGCAAAAGTCTAAGATTAAGCGAGTTGGAACGGTGAAGTAGTGGCCAAATTATGGCCAAATAGAAAGATAAGATCATGGGTAGTTTCATCGGCGTAACGAAGGAGTGGACGGTTCGGCGAAAATCTAAAGTAAGAACATGGGCAGTCAGATCGGCGAATGTCTAATATTAAGCGGGTTCGAACGGCGAAGTAGTGGCCAACTTATGGCCAGATAGAAAGATAAGATCATGGGCAGTCAGATCGGAGGATGACTCATATTAGGCGAGCTTAAACGGCTATGTAGTGGCCAATTTATGGCCAAGTATAAAGATAGATCATGTGTAGTTGTATCAGCGTAACGAAGGAATGGACGGTTCGGCGGAAATCTAAAGTAAGAACATGGGTAGTCAGATCGGCTAATGCCAAATATTCAGCGAGTTGGAGTGGCGAAGTAGGGGCCAACTTATGGCCAAAGAGAAATATTAGATCATGGGTAGTTGCATCGGCATAACGAAGGAGTGGACAGTTCGGCGGAAATCTAAAGTAAGAACATGGGAAGTCAGATCGGCAAAAGTCTAAGATTAAGCGAGTTGGAACGGTGAAGTAGTGGCCAATTTATGGCAAAATAGAAAGATAAGATCATGGGTAGTTTCATCGGCGTAACGAAGAAGTGGACGGTTCGGCGGAAATCCAAAGTAAGAACATGAGCAGTCAGATCGGCGAATGTCTAATATTAAGCGAGTTCGAACGGCGAAGTAGTGGCCAACTTATGGCCAAGTAGAAAGATAAGATTATGGGTAGTTGCATCGGCGTAACGAAGAAGTGGACGGTTCGGCGGAAATGTAAAGTCAGAACATGGGCAGTATGATCGGAGGATGACTCATATAAGGCGAGCTTAAACGGCTATGTAGTGGCCAATTTATGGCCAAGTAAAAAGATAGATCATGGGTAGTTAAATCAGCGTAACGAAGGAGTGGACGGTTCGGCGGAAATCTAAATTAAGAACATGGGCAGTCAGATCGGCGAATGTCTAATATTAAGCGAGTTCGAACGGCGAAGTAGTGGCCAACGTATGGCCAAATAGAAATATAAGATCATGGGTAGTTTCATCGGCGTAACGAAGGAGTGGACGGTTCGGCGAAAATCTAAAGTAAGAACAAGGGCAGTCAGATCGGCGGATGTCTCATATTAGGCGATTTGGAACGGCGAAGTAGTGGCCAATTTAGGGCCAATTAGAAAGAAAAGATCATGGGTAGTTGCATCGGCGTAACGAAGGAGTGGACAGTTCGGCGGAAATCTAAAGTAAGAACATGGGCAGTCAGATCAGCAAAAGTCTAAGATTAAGCGAGTTGGAACGGTGAAGTAGTGGCCAACTTATGGCAAAATAGAAAGATAAGATCAAGGGTAGTTTCATCGGCGTAACGAAGAAGTGGACGGTTCGGCGGAAATCTAAAGTAAGAACATGGGCAGTCAGATCGGCGAATGTCTAATATTAAGCGGGTTCGAACGGCGAAGTAGTGGCCAACTTATGGCCAGATAGAAAGATAAGATCATGGGTAGTTTCATCGGCGTAACGAAGGAGTGGACGGTTCGGCGAAAATCTAAAGTAAGAACATGGGCAGTCAGATCGGAGGATGACTCATATTAGGCGAGCTTAAACGGCTATGTAGTGGCCAACTTATGGCCAAGTAGAAAGATAAGATCATGGGTAGTTGCATCGGCGTAAGGAAGGAATGGACGGTTCGGCGGAAATCTAAAGTAAGAACATGGGAAGTCAGATCGGCAAAAGTCTAAGATTAAGCGAGTTGGAACGGTGAAGTAGTGGCCAATTTATGGCAAAACAGAAAGATAAGATCATGGGTAGTTTCATCGGCGTAACGAAGAAGTGGACGGTTCGGCGGAAATCCAAAGTAAGAACATGAGCAGTCAGATCGGCGAATGTCTAATATTAAGCGAGTTCGAACGGCGAAGTAGTGGCCAACTTATGGCCAGATAGAAAGATAAGATCATGGGTAGTTGCATCGGCGTAACGAAGGTGTGAACGGTTCGGCGAAAATCTAAAGTAAGAACATGGGCAGTCAGATCGGCAAAAGTCTAAGATTAAGCGAGTTGGAACGGTGAAGTAGTGGCCAAATTATGGCCAAATAGAAAGATAAGATCATGGGTAGTTTCATCGGCGTAACGAAGGAGTGGACGGTTCGGCGAAAATCTAAAGTAAGAACATGGGCAGTCAGATCGGAGGATGACTCATATTAGGCGAGCTTAAACGGCTATGTAGTGGCCAATTTATGGCCAAGTATAAAGATAGATCATGTGTAGTTGTATCAGCGTAACGAAGGAATGGACGGTTCGGCGGAAATCTAAAGTAAGAACATGGGTAGTCAGATCGGCTAATGCCAAATATTCAGCGAGTTGGAGTGGCGAAGTAGGGGCCAACTTATGGCCAAAGAGAAATATTAGATCATGGGTAGTTGCATCGGCATAACGAAGGAGTGGACAGTTCGGCGGAAATCTAAAGTAAGAACATGGGAAGTCAGATCGGCAAAAGTCTAAGATTAAGCGAGTTGGAACGGTGAAGTAGTGGCCAATTTATGGCAAAATAGAAAGATAAGATCATGGGTAGTTTCATCGGCGTAACGAAGAAGTGGACGGTTCGGCGGAAATCCAAAGTAAGAACATGAGCAGTCAGATCGGCGAATGTCTAATATTAAGCGAGTTCGAACGGCGAAGTAGTGGCCAACTTATGGCCAAGTAGAAAGATAAGATTATGGGTAGTTGCATCGGCGTAACGAAGAAGTGGACGGTTCGGCGGAAATGTAAAGTCAGAACATGGGCAGTATGATCGGAGGATGACTCATATAAGGCGAGCTTAAACGGCTATGTAGTGGCCAATTTATGGCCAAGTAAAAAGATAGATCATGGGTAGTTAAATCAGCGTAACGAAGGAGTGGACGGTTCGGCGGAAATCTAAATTAAGAACATGGGCAGTCAGATCGGCGAATGTCTAATATTAAGCGAGTTCGAACGGCGAAGTAGTGGCCAACGTATGGCCAAATAGAAATATAAGATCATGGGTAGTTTCATCGGCGTAACGAAGGAGTGGACGGTTCGGCGAAAATCTAAAGTAAGAACAAGGGCAGTCAGATCGGCGGATGTCTCATATTAGGCGATTTGGAACGGCGAAGTAGTGGCCAATTTAGGGCCAATTAGAAAGAAAAGATCATGGGTAGTTGCATCGGCGTAACGAAGGAGTGGACAGTTCGGCGGAAATCTAAAGTAAGAACATGGGCAGTCAGATCAGCAAAAGTCTAAGATTAAGCGAGTTGGAACGGTGAAGTAGTGGCCAACTTATGGCAAAATAGAAAGATAAGATCAAGGGTAGTTTCATCGGCGTAACGAAGAAGTGGACGGTTCGGCGGAAATCTAAAGTAAGAACATGGGCAGTCAGATCGGCGAATGTCTAATATTAAGCGGGTTCGAACGGCGAAGTAGTGGCCAACTTATGGCCAGATAGAAAGATAAGATCATGGGTAGTTGCATCGGCGTAACGAAGGTGTGAACGGTTCGGCGAAAATCTAAAGTAAGAACATGGGCAGTCAGATCGGCAAAAGTCTAAGATTAAGCGAGTTGGAACGGTGAAGTAGTGGCCAAATTATGGCCAAATAGAAAGATAAGATCATGGGTAGTTTCATCGGCGTAACGAAGGAGTGGACGGTTCGGCGAAAATCTAAAGTAAGAACATGGGCAGTCAGATCGGAGGATGACTCATATTAGGCGAGCTTAAACGGCTATGTAGTGGCCAACTTATGGCCAAGTAGAAAGATAAGATCATGGGTAGTTGCATCGGCGTAAGGAAGGAATGGACGGTTCGGCGGAAATCTAAAGTAAGAACATGGGAAGTCAGATCGGCAAAAGTCTAAGATTAAGCGAGTTGGAACGGTGAAGTAGTGGATAATTTATGGCAAAACAGAAAGATAAGATCATGGGTAGTTTCATCGGCGTAACGAAGAAGTGGACGGTTCGGCGGAAATCCAAAGTAAGAACATGAGCAGTCAGATCGGCGAATGTCTAATATTAAGCGAGTTCGAACGGCGAAGTAGTGGCCAACTTATGGCCAGATAGAAAGATAAGATCATGGGTAGTTGCATCGGCGTAACGAAGGTGTGAACGGTTCGGCGAAAATCTAAAGTAAGAACATGGGCAGTCAGATCGGCAAAAGTCTAAGATTAAGCGAGTTGGAACGGTGAAGTAGTGGCCAAATTATGGCCAAATAGAAAGATAAGATCATGGGTAGTTTCATCGGCGTAACGAAGGAGTGGACGGTTCGGCGAAAATCTAAAGTAAGAACATGGGCAGTCAGATCGGAGGATGACTCATATTAGGCGAGCTTAAACGGCTATGTAGTGGCCAATTTATGGCCAAGTATAAAGATAGATCATGTGTAGTTGTATCAGCGTAACGAAGGAATGGACGGTTCGGCGGAAATCTAAAGTAAGAACATGGGTAGTCAGATCGGCTAATGCCAAATATTCAGCGAGTTGGAGTGGCGAAGTAGGGGCCAACTTATGGCCAAAGAGAAATATTAGATCATGGGTAGTTGCATCGGCATAACGAAGGAGTGGACAGTTCGGCGGAAATCTAAAGTAAGAACATGGGAAGTCAGATCGGCAAAAGTCTAAGATTAAGCGAGTTGGAACGGTGAAGTAGTGGCCAATTTATGGCAAAATAGAAAGATAAGATCATGGGTAGTTTCATCGGCGTAACGAAGAAGTGGACGGTTCGGCGGAAATCCAAAGTAAGAACATGAGCAGTCAGATCGGCGAATGTCTAATATTAAGCGAGTTCGAACGGCGAAGTAGTGGCCAACTTATGGCCAAGTAGAAAGATAAGATTATGGGTAGTTGCATCGGCGTAACGAAGAAGTGGACGGTTCGGCGGAAATGTAAAGTCAGAACATGGGCAGTATGATCGGAGGATGACTCATATAAGGAGAGCTTAAACGGCTATGTAGTGGCCAATTTATGGCCAAGTAAAAAGATAGATCATGGGTAGTTAAATCAGCGTAACGAAGGAGTGGACGGTTCGGCGGAAATCTAAATTAAGAACATGGGCAGTCAGATCGGCGAATGTCTAATATTAAGCGAGTTCGAACGGCGAAGTAGTGGCCAACGTATGGCCAAATAGAAATATAACATCATGGGTAGTTTCATCGGCGTAACGAAGGAGTGGACGGTTCGGCGAAAATCTAAAGTAAGAACAAGGGCAGTCAGATCGGCGGATGTCTCATATTAGGCGATTTGGAACGGCGAAGTAGTGGCCAATTTAGGGCCAATTAGAAAGAAAAGATCATGGGTAGTTGCATCGGCGTAACGAAGGAGTGGACAGTTCGGCGGAAATCTAAAGTAAGAACATGGGCAGTCAGATCAGCAAAAGTCTAAGATTAAGCGAGTTGGAACGGTGAAGTAGTGGCCAACTTATGGCAAAATAGAAAGATAAGATCAAGGGTAGTTTCATCGGCGTAACGAAGAAGTGGACGGTTCGGCGGAAATCTAAAGTAAGAACATGGGCAGTCAGATCGGCGAATGTCTAATATTAAGCGGGTTCGAACGGCGAAGTAGTGGCCAACTTATGGCCAGATAGAAAGATAAGATCATGGGTAGTTGCATCGGCGTAACGAAGGTGTGAACGGTTCGGCGAAAATCTAAAGTAAGAACATGGGCAGTCAGATCGGCAAAAGTCTAAGATTAAGCGAGTTGGAACGGTGAAGTAGTGGCCAAATTATGGCCAAATAGAAAGATAAGATCATGGGTAGTTTCATCGGCGTAACGAAGGAGTGGACGGTTCGGCGAAAATCTAAAGTAAGAACATGGGCAGTCAGATCGGAGGATGACTCATATTAGGCGAGCTTAAACGGCTATGTAGTGGCCAACTTATGGCCAAGTAGAAAGATAAGATCATGGGTAGTTGCATCGGCGTAAGGAAGGAATGGACGGTTCGGCGGAAATCTAAAGTAAGAACATGGGAAGTCAGATCGGCAAAAGTCTAAGATTAAGCGAGTTGGAACGGTGAAGTAGTGGCCAATTTATGGCAAAACAGAAAGATAAGATCATGGGTAGTTTCATCGGCGTAACGAAGAAGTGGACGGTTCGGCGGAAATCCAAAGTAAGAACATGAGCAGTCAGATCGGCGAATGTCTAATATTAAGCGAGTTCGAACGGCGAAGTAGTGGCCAACTTATGGCCAAGTAGAAAGATAAGATCATGGGTAGTTGCATCGGCGTAAGGAAGGAGTGGACGGTTCGGCGGAAATCTAAAATAAGAACATGGGAAGTCAGATCGGCAAAATTCTAAGTCTAATCGAGTTGGAACGGTGAAGTAGTGGCCAATTTATGGCAAAATAGAAAGATAAGATCATGGGTAGTTTCATCGGCGTAGCGAAGAAGTGGACGGTTCGGCGGAAATCCAAAGTAAGAACATGAGCAGTCAGATCGGCGAATGTCTAATATTAAGCGAGTTCGAACGGCGAAGTAGTGGCCAACTTATGGCCAAGTAGAAAGATAAGATCATGGGTAGTTGCATCGGCGTAAGGAAGGAGTGGACGGTTCGGCGAAAATCTAAAGTAAGAACATGGGCAGTCAGATCGGCGGATGTCTCATATTATGCGATTTGGAACGACGAAGTAGTGGCCAATTTATGGCCAAGTAAAAAGATAGGTCATGGGTAGTTGGATCGTCGTAACGAAGAAGTGGACTGTTTGGCGGAAATCTAAAGTAAGAATGTGGGCAGTCAGATCGGCGAATGTCTAATATTAAGCGAGTTGGAACGGCGAAGTAGTGGCCAATTTATGGCCAAGTAAAAAGATAGGTCATGGGTAGTTGGATCGTCGTAACGAAGAAGTGGACTGTTTGGCGGAAATCTAAAGTAAGAATGTGGGCAGTCAGATCGGCGAATGTCTAATATTAAGCGAGTTGGAACGGCGAAGTAGTGGCCAATTTATGGCCAAGTAAAAAGATAGGTCATGGGTAGTTGGATCGTCGTAAAGAGGAGTGGACTGTTTGGCGGAAATCTAAAGTAAGAACATGGGCAGTAGGATCGGCGGATGTCTCATATTAGGCGAGTTCGAACGGCGAAGTAGTGGCCAACTTATGGCCAAGTAGAAAGATAAGATCATGGGTAGTTGCATCGGCGTAAGGAAGGAGTGGACGGTTCGGCGGAAATCTAAAATAAGAATATGGGCAGTCAGATCGGTGAATGTCTAATATTAAGCGAGTTGGAACGGCGAAGTAGTGGCCAATTTATAGCCAATTAGAAAGATAAGATCATGGGTAGTTGCATCGGCGTAACGAAGAAGTGGACGGTTCGGCGGAAATCTAAAGTAAGAACATGGGCAGTATGATCGGAGGATGACTCATATAAGGCGAGCTTAAACGGCTATGTAGTAGCCAATTTATGGCCAAGTAAAAAGATAGATCATGGGAAGTTAAATCAGCGTAACGAAGGAGTGGACGGTTCGGCGAAAATCTAAATTAAGAACATGGGCAGTCAGATCGGCGAATGTCTAATATTAAGCGAGTTCGAACGGCGAAGTAGTGGCCAACGTATGGCCAAATAGAAATATAAGATCATGGGTAGTTTCATCGGCGTAACAAAGGAGTGGACGGTTCGGCGAAAATCTAAAGTAAGAACATGGGCAGTCAGATCGGCGGATGTCTCATATTATGCGATTTGGAACGGCGAAGTAGTGGCCAATTTAGGGCCAAGTATAAAGATAGATCATGGGTAGTTGCATCAGCGTAACGAAGGAGTGGACGGTTCGGCGGAAATCTAAAGTAAGAACATGGGCAGTCAGATCGGCGAATGTCTAATATTAAGCGGGTTCGAACGGCGAAGTAGTGGCCAACTTATGGCCAGATAGAAAGATAAGATCATGGGTAGTTTCATCGGCGTAACGAAGGAGTGGACGGTTCGGCGAAAATCTAAAGTAAGAACATGGGCAGTCAGATCGGAGGATGACTCATATTAGGCGAGCTTAAACGGCTATGTAGTGGCCAATTTATGGCCAAGTATAAAGATAGATCATGTGTAGTTGTATCAGCGTAACGAAGGAATGGACGGTTCGGCGGAAATCTAAAGTAAGAACATGGGTAGTCAGATCGGCTAATGCCAAATATTCAGCGAGTTGGAGTGGCGAAGTAGGGGCCAACTTATGGCCAAAGAGAAATATTAGATCATGGGTAGTTGCATCGGCATAACGAAGGAGTGGACAGTTCGGCGGAAATCTAAAGTAAGAACATGGGAAGTCAGATCGGCAAAAGTCTAAGATTAAGCGAGTTGGAACGGTGAAGTAGTGGCCAATTTATGGCAAAATAGAAAGATAAGATCATGGGTAGTTTCATCGGCGTAACGAAGAAGTGGACGGTTCGGCGGAAATCCAAAGTAAGAACATGAGCAGTCAGATCGGCGAATGTCTAATATTAAGCGAGTTCGAACGGCGAAGTAGTGGCCAACTTATGGCCAAGTAGAAAGATAAGATTATGGGTAGTTGCATCGGCGTAACGAAGAAGTGGACGGTTCGGCGGAAATGTAAAGTCAGAACATGGGCAGTATGATCGGAGGATGACTCATATAAGGAGAGCTTAAACGGCTATGTAGTGGCCAATTTATGGCCAAGTAAAAAGATAGATCATGGGTAGTTAAATCAGCGTAACGAAGGAGTGGACGGTTCGGCGGAAATCTAAATTAAGAACATGGGCAGTCAGATCGGCGAATGTCTAATATTAAGCGAGTTCGAACGGCGAAGTAGTGGCCAACGTATGGCCAAATAGAAATATAACATCATGGGTAGTTTCATCGGCGTAACGAAGGAGTGGACGGTTCGGCGAAAATCTAAAGTAAGAACAAGGGCAGTCAGATCGGCGGATGTCTCATATTAGGCGATTTGGAACGGCGAAGTAGTGGCCAATTTAGGGCCAATTAGAAAGAAAAGATCATGGGTAGTTGCATCGGCGTAACGAAGGAGTGGACAGTTCGGCGGAAATCTAAAGTAAGAACATGGGCAGTCAGATCAGCAAAAGTCTAAGATTAAGCGAGTTGGAACGGTGAAGTAGTGGCCAACTTATGGCAAAATAGAAAGATAAGATCAAGGGTAGTTTCATCGGCGTAACGAAGAAGTGGACGGTTCGGCGGAAATCTAAAGTAAGAACATGGGCAGTCAGATCGGCGAATGTCTAATATTAAGCGGGTTCGAACGGCGAAGTAGTGGCCAACTTATGGCCAGATAGAAAGATAAGATCATGGGTAGTTGCATCGGCGTAACGAAGGTGTGAACGGTTCGGCGAAAATCTAAAGTAAGAACATGGGCAGTCAGATCGGCAAAAGTCTAAGATTAAGCGAGTTGGAACGGTGAAGTAGTGGCCAAATTATGGCCAAATAGAAAGATAAGATCATGGGTAGTTTCATCGGCGTAACGAAGGAGTGGACGGTTCGGCGAAAATCTAAAGTAAGAACATGGGCAGTCAGATCGGAGGATGACTCATATTAGGCGAGCTTAAACGGCTATGTAGTGGCCAACTTATGGCCAAGTAGAAAGATAAGATCATGGGTAGTTGCATCGGCGTAAGGAAGGAATGGACGGTTCGGCGGAAATCTAAAGTAAGAACATGGGAAGTCAGATCGGCAAAAGTCTAAGATTAAGCGAGTTGGAACGGTGAAGTAGTGGCCAATTTATGGCAAAACAGAAAGATAAGATCATGGGTAGTTTCATCGGCGTAACGAAGAAGTGGACGGTTCGGCGGAAATCCAAAGTAAGAACATGAGCAGTCAGATCGGCGAATGTCTAATATTAAGCGAGTTCGAACGGCGAAGTAGTGGCCAACTTATGGCCAAGTAGAAAGATAAGATCATGGGTAGTTGCATCGGCGTAAGGAAGGAGTGGACGGTTCGGCGGAAATCTAAAATAAGAACATGGGAAGTCAGATCGGCAAAATTCTAAGTCTAATCGAGTTGGAACGGTGAAGTAGTGGCCAATTTATGGCAAAATAGAAAGATAAGATCATGGGTAGTTTCATCGGCGTAGCGAAGAAGTGGACGGTTCGGCGGAAATCCAAAGTAAGAACATGAGCAGTCAGATCGGCGAATGTCTAATATTAAGCGAGTTCGAACGGCGAAGTAGTGGCCAACTTATGGCCAAGTAGAAAGATAAGATCATGGGTAGTTGCATCGGCGTAAGGAAGGAGTGGACGGTTCGGCGAAAATCTAAAGTAAGAACATGGGCAGTCAGATCGGCGGATGTCTCATATTATGCGATTTGGAACGACGAAGTAGTGGCCAATTTATGGCCAAGTAAAAAGATAGGTCATGGGTAGTTGGATCGTCGTAACGAAGAAGTGGACTGTTTGGCGGAAATCTAAAGTAAGAATGTGGGCAGTCAGATCGGCGAATGTCTAATATTAAGCGAGTTGGAACGGCGAAGTAGTGGCCAATTTATGGCCAAGTAAAAAGATAGGTCATGGGTAGTTGGATCGTCGTAACGAAGAAGTGGACTGTTTGGCGGAAATCTAAAGTAAGAATGTGGGCAGTCAGATCGGCGAATGTCTAATATTAAGCGAGTTGGAACGGCGAAGTAGTGGCCAATTTATGGCCAAGTAAAAAGATAGGTCATGGGTAGTTGGATCGTCGTAAAGAGGAGTGGACTGTTTGGCGGAAATCTAAAGTAAGAACATGGGCAGTAGGATCGGCGGATGTCTCATATTAGGCGAGTTCGAACGGCGAAGTAGTGGCCAACTTATGGCCAAGTAGAAAGATAAGATCATGGGTAGTTGCATCGGCGTAAGGAAGGAGTGGACGGTTCGGCGGAAATCTAAAATAAGAATATGGGCAGTCAGATCGGTGAATGTCTAATATTAAGCGAGTTGGAACGGCGAAGTAGTGGCCAATTTATAGCCAATTAGAAAGATAAGATCATGGGTAGTTGCATCGGCGTAACGAAGAAGTGGACGGTTCGGCGGAAATCTAAAGTAAGAACATGGGCAGTATGATCGGAGGATGACTCATATAAGGCGAGCTTAAACGGCTATGTAGTAGCCAATTTATGGCCAAGTAAAAAGATAGATCATGGGAAGTTAAATCAGCGTAACGAAGGAGTGGACGGTTCGGCGAAAATCTAAATTAAGAACATGGGCAGTCAGATCGGCGAATGTCTAATATTAAGCGAGTTCGAACGGCGAAGTAGTGGCCAACGTATGGCCAAATAGAAATATAAGATCATGGGTAGTTTCATCGGCGTAACAAAGGAGTGGACGGTTCGGCGAAAATCTAAAGTAAGAACATGGGCAGTCAGATCGGCGGATGTCTCATATTATGCGATTTGGAACGGCGAAGTAGTGGCCAATTTAGGGCCAAGTATAAAGATAGATCATGGGTAGTTGCATCAGCGTAACGAAGGAGTGGACGGTTCGGCGGAAATCTAAAGTAAGAACATGGGCAGTCAGATCGGCGAATGTCTAATATTAAGCGGGTTCGAACGGCGAAGTAGTGGCCAACTTATGGCCAGATAGAAAGATAAGATCATGGGTAGTTGCATCGGCGTAACGAAGGTGTGAACGGTTCGGCGAAAATCTAAAGTAAGAACATGGGCAGTCAGATCGGCAAAAGTCTAAGATTAAGCGAGTTGGAACGGTGAAGTAGTGGCCAAATTATGGCCAAATAGAAAGATAAGATCATGGGTAGTTTCATCGGCGTAACGAAGGAGTGGACGGTTCGGCGAAAATCTAAAGTAAGAACATGGGCAGTCAGATCGGAGGATGACTCATATTAGGCGAGCTTAAACGGCTATGTAGTGGCCAATTTATGGCCAAGTATAAAGATAGATCATGTGTAGTTGTATCGGCGTAACGAAGGAATGGACGGTTCGGCGGAAATCTAAAGTAAGAACATGGGTAGTCAGATCGGCTAATGCCAAATATTCAGCGAGTTGGAGTGGCGAAGTAGGGGCCAACTTATGGCCAAAGAGAAATATTAGATCATGGGTAGTTGCATCGGCATAACGAAGGAGTGGACAGTTCGGCGGAAATCTAAAGTAAGAACATGGGAAGTCAGATCGGCAAAAGTCTAAGATTAAGCGAGTTGGAACGGTGAAGTAGTGGCCAATTTATGGCAAAATAGAAAGATAAGATCATGGGTAGTTTCATCGGCGTAACGAAGAAGTGGACGGTTCGGCGGAAATCCAAAGTAAGAACATGAGCAGTCAGATCGGCGAATGTCTAATATTAAGCGAGTTCGAACGGCGAAGTAGTGGCCAACTTATGGCCAAGTAGAAAGATAAGATTATGGGTAGTTGCATCGGCGTAACGAAGAAGTGGACGGTTCGGCGGAAATGTAAAGTCAGAACATGGGCAGTATGATCGGAGGATGACTCATATAAGGAGAGCTTAAACGGCTATGTAGTGGCCAATTTATGGCCAAGTAAAAAGATAGATCATGGGTAGTTAAATCAGCGTAACGAAGGAGTGGACGGTTCGGCGGAAATCTAAATTAAGAACATGGGCAGTCAGATCGGCGAATGTCTAATATTAAGCGAGTTCGAACGGCGAAGTAGTGGCCAACGTATGGCCAAATAGAAATATAACATCATGGGTAGTTTCATCGGCGTAACGAAGGAGTGGACGGTTCGGCGAAAATCTAAAGTAAGAACAAGGGCAGTCAGATCGGCGGATGTCTCATATTAGGCGATTTGGAACGGCGAAGTAGTGGCCAATTTAGGGCCAATTAGAAAGAAAAGATCATGGGTAGTTGCATCGGCGTAACGAAGGAGTGGACAGTTCGGCGGAAATCTAAAGTAAGAACATGGGCAGTCAGATCAGCAAAAGTCTAAGATTAAGCGAGTTGGAACGGTGAAGTAGTGGCCAACTTATGGCAAAATAGAAAGATAAGATCAAGGGTAGTTTCATCGGCGTAACGAAGAAGTGGACGGTTCGGCGGAAATCTAAAGTAAGAACATGGGCAGTCAGATCGGCGAATGTCTAATATTAAGCGGGTTCGAACGGCGAAGTAGTGGCCAACTTATGGCCAGATAGAAAGATAAGATCATGGGTAGTTGCATCGGCGTAACGAAGGTGTGAACGGTTCGGCGAAAATCTAAAGTAAGAACATGGGCAGTCAGATCGGCAAAAGTCTAAGATTAAGCGAGTTGGAACGGTGAAGTAGTGGCCAAATTATGGCCAAATAGAAAGATAAGATCATGGGTAGTTTCATCGGCGTAACGAAGGAGTGGACGGTTCGGCGAAAATCTAAAGTAAGAACATGGGCAGTCAGATCGGAGGATGACTCATATTAGGCGAGCTTAAACGGCTATGTAGTGGCCAACTTATGGCCAAGTAGAAAGATAAGATCATGGGTAGTTGCATCGGCGTAAGGAAGGAATGGACGGTTCGGCGGAAATCTAAAGTAAGAACATGGGAAGTCAGATCGGCAAAAGTCTAAGATTAAGCGAGTTGGAACGGTGAAGTAGTGGCCAATTTATGGCAAAACAGAAAGATAAGATCATGGGTAGTTTCATCGGCGTAACGAAGAAGTGGACGGTTCGGCGGAAATCCAAAGTAAGAACATGAGCAGTCAGATCGGCGAATGTCTAATATTAAGCGAGTTCGAACGGCGAAGTAGTGGCCAACTTATGGCCAAGTAGAAAGATAAGATCATGGGTAGTTGCATCGGCGTAAGGAAGGAGTGGACGGTTCGGCGGAAATCTAAAATAAGAACATGGGAAGTCAGATCGGCAAAATTCTAAGTCTAATCGAGTTGGAACGGTGAAGTAGTGGCCAATTTATGGCAAAATAGAAAGATAAGATCATGGGTAGTTTCATCGGCGTAGCGAAGAAGTGGACGGTTCGGCGGAAATCCAAAGTAAGAACATGAGCAGTCAGATCGGCGAATGTCTAATATTAAGCGAGTTCGAACGGCGAAGTAGTGGCCAACTTATGGCCAAGTAGAAAGATAAGATCATGGGTAGTTGCATCGGCGTAAGGAAGGAGTGGACGGTTCGGCGAAAATCTAAAGTAAGAACATGGGCAGTCAGATCGGCGGATGTCTCATATTATGCGATTTGGAACGACGAAGTAGTGGCCAATTTATGGCCAAGTAAAAAGATAGGTCATGGGTAGTTGGATCGTCGTAACGAAGAAGTGGACTGTTTGGCGGAAATCTAAAGTAAGAATGTGGGCAGTCAGATCGGCGAATGTCTAATATTAAGCGAGTTGGAACGGCGAAGTAGTGGCCAATTTATGGCCAAGTAAAAAGATAGGTCATGGGTAGTTGGATCGTCGTAACGAAGAAGTGGACTGTTTGGCGGAAATCTAAAGTAAGAATGTGGGCAGTCAGATCGGCGAATGTCTAATATTAAGCGAGTTGGAACGGCGAAGTAGTGGCCAATTTATGGCCAAGTAAAAAGATAGGTCATGGGTAGTTGGATCGTCGTAAAGAGGAGTGGACTGTTTGGCGGAAATCTAAAGTAAGAACATGGGCAGTAGGATCGGCGGATGTCTCATATTAGGCGAGTTCGAACGGCGAAGTAGTGGCCAACTTATGGCCAAGTAGAAAGATAAGATCATGGGTAGTTGCATCGGCGTAAGGAAGGAGTGGACGGTTCGGCGGAAATCTAAAATAAGAATATGGGCAGTCAGATCGGTGAATGTCTAATATTAAGCGAGTTGGAACGGCGAAGTAGTGGCCAATTTATAGCCAATTAGAAAGATAAGATCATGGGTAGTTGCATCGGCGTAACGAAGAAGTGGACGGTTCGGCGGAAATCTAAAGTAAGAACATGGGCAGTATGATCGGAGGATGACTCATATAAGGCGAGCTTAAACGGCTATGTAGTAGCCAATTTATGGCCAAGTAAAAAGATAGATCATGGGAAGTTAAATCAGCGTAACGAAGGAGTGGACGGTTCGGCGAAAATCTAAATTAAGAACATGGGCAGTCAGATCGGCGAATGTCTAATATTAAGCGAGTTCGAACGGCGAAGTAGTGGCCAACGTATGGCCAAATAGAAATATAAGATCATGGGTAGTTTCATCGGCGTAACAAAGGAGTGGACGGTTCGGCGAAAATCTAAAGTAAGAACATGGGCAGTCAGATCGGCGGATGTCTCATATTATGCGATTTGGAACGGCGAAGTAGTGGCCAATTTAGGGCCAAGTATAAAGATAGATCATGGGTAGTTGCATCAGCGTAACGAAGGAGTGGACGGTTCGGCGGAAATCTAAAGTAAGAACATGGGCAGTCAGATCGGCGAATGTCTAATATTAAGCGGGTTCGAACGGCGAAGTAGTGGCCAACTTATGGCCAGATAGAAAGATAAGATCATGGGTAGTTGCATCGGCGTAACGAAGGTGTGAACGGTTCGGCGAAAATCTAAAGTAAGAACATGGGCAGTCAGATCGGCAAAAGTCTAAGATTAAGCGAGTTGGAACGGTGAAGTAGTGGCCAAATTATGGCCAAATAGAAAGATAAGATCATGGGTAGTTTCATCGGCGTAACGAAGGAGTGGACGGTTCGGCGAAAATCTAAAGTAAGAACATGGGCAGTCAGATCGGAGGATGACTCATATTAGGCGAGCTTAAACGGCTATGTAGTGGCCAATTTATGGCCAAGTATAAAGATAGATCATGTGTAGTTGTATCGGCGTAACGAAGGAATGGACGGTTCGGCGGAAATCTAAAGTAAGAACATGGGTAGTCAGATCGGCTAATGCCAAATATTCAGCGAGTTGGAGTGGCGAAGTAGGGGCCAACTTATGGCCAAAGAGAAATATTAGATCATGGGTAGTTGCATCGGCATAACGAAGGAGTGGACAGTTCGGCGGAAATCTAAAGTAAGAACATGGGAAGTCAGATCGGCAAAAGTCTAAGATTAAGCGAGTTGGAACGGTGAAGTAGTGGCCAATTTATGGCAAAATAGAAAGATAAGATCATGGGTAGTTTCATCGGCGTAACGAAGAAGTGGACGGTTAGGCGGAAATCCAAAGTAAGAACATGAGCAGTCAGATCGGCGAATGTCTAATATTAAGCGAGTTCGAACGGCGAAGTAGTGGCCAACTTATGGCCAAATAGAAAGATATCTTATGGGTAGTTGCATCGGCGTAACAAAGGAGTGGAAGGTGCGGCGAAAATCTAAAGTAATAACATGGGCAGTCAGATCGGCGGATGTCTCATATTAGGCGATATGGAACGGCGAAGTAGTGGCCAATTTATGGCCAATTAGAAAGATAAGATCATGGGTAGTTGTATCGGCGTAACGAAGGAGTGGACAGTTCGACGGAAATCTAAAGTAAGAATGTGGGCAGTCAGATCGGCGAATGTCTAATATTAAGCGAGTTGGAACGGCGAAGTAGTGGCCAATTTATGGCCAAGTAAAAAGATAGGTCATGGGTAGTTGGATCGTCGTAAAGAGGAGTGGACTGTTTGGCGGATATCTAAAGTAAGAACATGGGCAGTCAGATCGGCGGATGTCTCATATTAGGCGAGTTCGAACGGCGAAGTAGTGGCCAACTTATGGCCAAGTAGAAAGATAAGATCATGGGTAGTTGCATCGGCGTAAGGAAGGAGTGGACGGTTCGGCGGAAATCTAAAATAAGAATATGGGCAGTCAGATCGGTGAATGTCTAATATTAAGCGAGTTGGAACGGCGAAGTAGTGGCCAATTTATAGCCAAATAGAAAGATAAGATCATGGGTAGTTGCATCGGCGTAACGAAGAAGTGGACGGTTCGGCGGAAATCTAAAGTAAGAACATGGGCAGTATGATCGGAGGATGACTCATATAAGGCGAGCTTAAACGGCTATGTAGTGGCCAATTTATGGCCAAGTAAAAAGATAGATCATGGGTAGTTAAATCAGCGTAACGAAGGAGTGGACGGTTCAGCGGAAATCTAAATTAAGAACATGGGCAGTCAGATCGGCGAATGTCTAATATTAAGCGAGTTCGAACGGCGAAGTAGTGGCCAACGTATGGCCAAATAGAAATATAAGATCATGGGTAGTTTCATCGGCGTAACGAAGGAGTGGACGGTTCGGCGAAAATCTAAAGTAAGAACATGGGCAGTCAGATCGGCGGATGTCTCATATTAGGCGATTTGGAACGGCGAAGTAGTGGCCAATTTAGGGCCAATTAGAAAGAAAAGATCATGGATAGTTGCATCGGCGTAACGAAGGAGTGGACAGTTCGGCGGAAATCTAAAGTAAGAACATGGGCAGTCAGATCGGCGAATGTCTAATATTAAGCGGGTTCGAACGGCGAAGTAGTGGCCAACTTATGGCCAGATAGAAAGATAAGATCATGGGTAGTTGCATCGGCGTAACGAAGGTGTGAACGGTTCGGCGAAAATCTAAAGTAAGAACATGGGCAGTCAGATCGGCAAAAGTCTAAGATTAAGCGAGTTGGAACGGTGAAGTAGTGGCCAAATTATGGCCAAATAGAAAGATAAGATCATGGGTAGTTTCATCGGCGTAACGAAGGAGTGGACGGTTCGGCGAAAATCTAAAGTAAGAACATGGGCAGTCAGATCGGAGGATGACTCATATTAGGCGAGCTTAAACGGCTATAAAGTGGCCAATTTATGGCCAAGTATAAAGATAGATCATGTGTAGTTGTATCAGCGTAACGAAGGAATGGACGGTTCGGAGGAAATCTAAAGTAAGAACATGGGTAGTCAGATCGGCTAATGCCAAATATTAAGCGAGTTGGAGTGGCGAAGTAGGGGCCAACTTATGGCCAAAGAGAAATATAAGATCATGGGTAGTTGCATCGGCGTAACGAAGGAGTGGACAGTTCGGCGGAAATCTAAAGTAAGAACATGGGAAGTCAGATCGGCAAAAGTCTAAGATTAAGCGAGTTGGAACGGTGAAGTAGTGGCCGATTTATGGCAAAATAGAAAGATAAGATCATGGGTAGTTTCATCGGCGTAACGAAGAAGTGGACGGTTCGGCGGAAATCCAAAGTAAGAACATGAGCAGTCAGATCGGCGAATGTCTAATATTAAGCGAGTTCGAACGGCGAAGTAGTGGCCAACTTATGGCCAAGTAGAAAGATAAGATCATGGGTAGTTGCATCGGCGTAACGAAGAAGTGGACGGTTCGGCGGAAATCTAAAGTAAGAACATGGGCAGTATGATCGGAGGATGACTCATATAAGGCGAGCTTAAACGGCTATGTAGTGGCCAATTTATGGCCAAGTAAAAAGATAGATCATGGGTAGTTAAATCAGCGTAACGAAGGAGTGGACGGTTCGGCGGAAATCTAAATTAAGAACATGGGCAGTCAGATCGGCGAATGTCTAATATTAAGCGAGTTCGAACGGCGAAGTAGTGGCCAACGTATGGCCAAATAGAAATATAAGATCATGGGTAGTTTCATCGGCGTAACGAAGGAGTGGACGGTTCGGCGAAAATCTAAAGTAAGAACATGGGCAGTCAGATCGGCGGATGTCTCATATTATGCGATTTGGAACGGCGAAGTAGTGGCCAAATTAGGGCCAAGTATAGAGATAGATCATGGGTAGTTGCATCAGCGTAACGAAGGAGTGGACGGTTCGGCGGAAATTTAAAGTAAGAACATGGGCAGTCAGATCGGCAAAAGTCTAAGATTCAGCGAGTTGGAACGGTGAAGTAGTGGCCAACTTATGGCCAAATAGAAAGATAAGATCATGGGTAGTTTCATCGGCGTAACGAAGGAGTGGACGGTTCGGCGAAAATCTACAGTAAGAACATGGGCAGTCAAATCGGCGGATGTCTCATATTAGGCGATATGGAACGGCGAAGTAGTGGCCAATTTATGGCCAATTAGAAAGATAAGATCATGGGTAGTTGCATCGGCGTAACGAAGGAGTGGACAGTTCGACGGAAATCTAAAGTTAGAACATGGGTAGACAGATCAGCTAATGCCAAATATTAAGCGAGTTGAAGTGGCGAAGTAGGGGCCAACTTAAGGCCAAATAGAAAGATAAGATCATGGGTAGCTGCATCGGCGTAACGAAGAAGTGGACGGTTCGGCGGAAATCTAAAGTAACAACATGGGCAGTCAGATCGGCGGATGACTCATATTAGGCGAGCTAAAACGGCTATGTAGTGGCCAATTTATGGCCAAGTATAAAGATAGATCATGGGTAGTTGCATCAGCGTAACGAAGGAGTGGACGGTTCGGCGGAAATCTAAACTAAGAACATGGGTAGTCAGATCAGCTAATGCCAAATATTAGGTGAGTTGAAGTGGCAAAGTAGGGGCCAACTTAAGGCCAAATAGAAAGATAAGATAATGGGTAGCTGCATCGGCGTAACGAAGAAGTGGACGGTTCGTTGGAAATCTAAAGTAAGAACATGGGCAGTCACATCGGCGGATGACTTATATTAGGCGAGTTTAAACGGCTATGTAGTGGCCAATTTATGGCCAAGTATAAAGATAGATCATGGGTAGTTGCATCAGCGTAACGAAGGAGTGGACGGTTCGGCGGAAATCTAAAGAAAGAACATGGGTAGTCAGATCGGCTAATGCCAAATATTAAGCGAGTTGGAGTTGCAAAGTAGGGGCCAACTTATGGCCAAAGAGAAATATAAGATCATGGGTAGTTGCATCGGCGTAACGAAGGAGTGGACAGTTCGGCGGAAATTTAAAGTAAGAACATGGGCAATCAGATCGGCAAAAGTCTAAGATTAAGCGAGTTGGAACGGTGAAGTAGTGGCCAACTTATGGCCAAATAGAAAGATAAGATCATGGGTAGTTTCATCGGCGTAACGAAGGAGTGGACGGTTCGGCGAAAATCTACAGTAAGAACATGGGCAGTCAGATCGGCGGATGTCTCATATTAGGCGATATGGAACGGCGAAGTAGTGGCCAATTTATGGCCAATTAGAAAGATAAGATCATGGGTAGTTGCATCGGCGTAACGAAGGAGTGGACAGTTCGACGGAAATCTAAAGTTAGAACATGGGTAGACAGATCAGCTAATGCCAAATATTAAGCGAGTTGAAGTGGCGAAGTAGGGGCCAACTTAAGGCCAAATAGAAAGATAAGATCATGGGTAGCTGCATCGGCGTAACGAAGAAGTGGACGGTTCGGCGGAAATCTAAAGTAACAACATGGGCAGTCAGATCGGCGGATGACTCATATTAGGCGAGCTAAAACGGCTATGTAGTGGCCAATTTATGGCCAAGTATAAAGATAGACCATGGGTAGTTGCATCAGCGTAACGAAGGAGTGGACGGTTCGGCGGAAATCTAAACTAAGAACATGGGTAGTCAGATCAGCTAATGCCAAATATTAGGTGAGTTGAAGTGGCAAAGTAGGGGCCAACTTAAGGCCAAATAGAAAGATAAGATCATGGGTAGCTGCATCGGCGTAACGAAGAAGTGGACGGTTCGTTGGAAATCTAAAGTAAGAACATGGGCAGTCAGATCGGCGGATGACTTATATTAGGCGAGTTTAAACGGCTATGTAGTGGCCAATTTATGGCCAAGTATAAAGATAGATCATGGGTAGTTGCATCAGCGTAACGAAGGAGTGGACGGTTCGGCGGAAATCTAAAGAAAGAACATGGGTAGTCAGATCGGCTAATGCCAAATATTAAGCGAGTTGGAGTTGCAAAGTAGGGGCCAACTTATGGCCAAAGAGAAATATAAGATCATGGGTAGTTGCATCGGCGTAACGAAGGAGTGGACAGTTCGGCGGAAATTTAAAGTAAGAACATGGGCAATCAGATCGGCAAAAGTCTAAGATTAAGCGAGTTGGAACGGTGAAGTAGTGGCCAACTTATGGCCAAATAGAAAGATAAGATCATGGGTAGTTTCATCGGCGTAACGAAGGAGTGGACGGTTCGGCGAAAATCTACAGTAAGAACATGGGCAGTCAGATCGGCGGATGTCTCATATTAGGCGATATGGAACGGCGAAGTAGTGGCCAATTTATGGCCAAATAGAAAGATAAGATCATGGGTAGTTGCATCGGCGTAACGAAGGAGTAGACAGTTCGACGGAAATCTAAAGTAAGAATGTGGGTAGTCAGATCGGAGGATGTCTTATATTAAGCAAGTTGGAGTGGCGAAGTAGGGGCCAACATATGGCCAAATAGAAAGAAAAGATCATGGGTAGTTGCATCGGCGTAACGAAGAAGTGGACGGTTCGGCGGAAATCTAAAGTAACAACATGGGCAGTTAGATCGGCGGATGACTCATATTAGGAGAGCTGAAACGGCTATGTAGTGGCCAATTTATGGCCAAGTATAAAGATAGATCATGGGTAGTTGCATCAGCGTAACGAAGGAGCGGACGGTTCGGCGGAAATCTTAAGTAAGAAGATGGGTAGTCAGATCGGCTAATGCCAAATATTAAGCGAGTTGGAGTGGCGAAGTAGGGGCCAACTTATGGCCAAATAGAAAGATAAGATCATGGGTAGCTGCATCGGCGTAACGAAGAAGTGGACGGTTCGGCGGAAATCTAAAGTAAGAACATGGGCAGTCAGAACGGCGGATGACTTATATTAGGCGAGTTGAAACGGCTATATAGTGGCCAATTTATGGCCAAGTATAAAGATAGATCATGGGTAGTTGCATCAGCGTAACGAAGGAGTGGACGGTTCGGCGGAAATTTAAAGTAAGAACATGGGCAGTCAGATCGGCAAAAGTCTAAGATTTTGCGAGTTGGAACGGTGAAGTAGTGGCCAATTTATGGCCAAATAGAAAGATAAGATAATGGGTAGTTTCATCGGCGTAACGAAGGAGTGGACGGTTCGGCGAAAAGCTACAGTAAGAACATGGGCAGTCAGATCGGCGGATGTCTCATATTAGGCGATATGGAACGGCGAAGTAGTGGCCAATTTATAACCAATTAGAAAGATAAGATCATGGGTAGTTGCATCGGCGTAAAGAAGGAGTGGACAGTTCGACGGAAATCTAAAGTAAGAACATGGGTAGTCAGATCGGCTAATGCCAAATATTAAGCGAGTTGGAGTGGCAAAGTAGGGGCCAACTTATGGCCAAGTAAAAAGATAGGTCATGGGTAGTTGGATCGTCGTAAAGAGGAGTGGACTGTTTGGCGGAAATCTAAAGTAAGAACATGGGCAGTCAGATCGGCGGATGTCTCATATTAGGCGAGTTCGAACGGCGAAGTAGTGGCCAACTTATGGCCAAGTAGAAAGATAAGATCATGGGTAGTTGCATCGGCGTAAGGAAGGAGTGGACGGTTCGGCGGAAATCTAAATTAAGAATATGGGCAGTCAGATCGGTGAATGTCTAATATTAAGCGAGTTGGAACGGCGAAGTAGTGGCCAATTTATAGCCAAATAGAAAGATAAGATCATGGGTAGTTGCATCGGCGTAACGAAGAAGTGGACGGTTCGGCGGAAATCTAAAGTAAGAACATGGGCAGTATGATCGGAGGATGACTCATATAAGGCGAGCTTAAACGGCTATGTAGTGGCCAATTTATGGCCAAGTAAAAAGATAGATCATGGGTAGTTAAATCAGCTTAACGAAGGAGTGGACGGTTCGGCGGAAATCTAAATTAAGAACATGGGCAGTCAGACCGGCGAATGTCTAATATTAAGCGAGTTCGAACGGCGAAGTAGTGGCCAACGTATGGCCAAATAGAAATATAAGATCATGGGTAGTTTCATCGGCGTAACGAAGGAGTGGACGGTTCGGCGAAAATCTAAAGTAAGAACATGGGCAGTCAGATCGGCGGATGTCTCATATTAGGCGATTTGGAACGGTGAAGTAGTGGCCAACTTATGGCAAAAAAGAAAGATAAGATCAAGGGTAGTTTCATCGGCGTAACGAGGAAGTGGACGGTTCGGCGGAAATGTAAAGTAAGAACATGGGCAGTCAGATCGGCGAATGTCTAATATTAAGCGGGTTCGAACGGCGAAGTAGTGGCCAACTTATGGCCAGATAGAAAGATAAGATCATGGGTAGTTGCATCGGCGTAACGAAGGTGTGAACGGTTCGGCGAAAATCTAAAGTAAGAACATGGGCAGTCAGATCGGCAAAAGTCTAAGATTAAGCGAGTTGGAACGGTGAAGTAGGGCCAAATTATGGCCAAATAGAAAGATAAGATCATGGGTAGTTTCATCGGCGTAACGAAGGAGTGGACGGTTCGGCGAAAATCTAAAGTAAGAACATGGGCAGTCAGATCGGAGGATGACTCATATTAGGCGAGCTTAAACGGCTATGTAGTGGCCAATTTATGGCCAAGTATAAAGATAGATCATGTGTAGTTGTATCAGCGTAACGAAGGAATGGACGGTTCGGCGGAAATCTAAAGTAAGAACATGGGTAGTCAGATCGGCTAATGCCAAATATTAAGCGAGTTGGAGTGGCGAAGTAGGGGCCAACTTATGGCCAAAGAGAAATATAAGATCATGGGTAGTTGCATCGGCGTAACGAAGGAGTGGACAGTTCGGCGGAAATCTAAAGTAAGAACATGGGAAGTCAGATCGGCAAAAGTCTAAGATTAAGCGAGTTGGAACGGTGAAGTAGTGGCCAATTTATGGCAAAATAGAAAGATAAGATCATGGGTAGTTTCATCGGCGTAACGAAGAAGTGGACGGTTCGGCGGAAATCCAAAGTAAGAACATGAGCAGTCAGATCGGCGAATGTCTAATATTAAGCGAGTTCGAACGGCGAAGTAGTGGCCAACTTATGGCCAAGTAGAAAGATAAGATCATGGGTAGTTGCATCGGCGTAACGAAGAAGTGGACGGTTCGGCGGAAATCTAAAGTAAGAACATGGGCAGTATGATCGGAGGATGACTCATATAAGGCGAGCTTAAACGGCTATGTAGTGGCCAATTTATGGCCAAGTAAAAAGATAGATCATGGGTAGTTAAATCAGCGTAACGAAGGAGTGGACGGTCCGGCGGAAATCTAAATTAAGAACATGGGCAGTCAGATCGGCGAATGTCTAATATTAAGCGAGTTCGAACGGCGAAGTAGTGGCCAACGTATGGCCAAATAGAAATATAAGATCATGGGTAGTTTCATCGGCGTAACGAAGGAGTGGACGGTTCGGCGAAAATCTAAAGTAAGAACATGGGCAGTCAGATCGGCGGATGTCTCATATTAGGCGATTTGGAACGGCGAAGTAGTGGCCAATTTAGGGCCAAGTATAAAGATAGATCATGGGTAGTTGCATCAGCGTAACGAAGGAGTGGACGGTTCGGCGGAAATCTAAAGTAAGAACATGGGTAGTCAGATCAGCTAATGCCAAATATTAAGCGAGTTGAAGTGGCGAAGTAGGGGCCAACTTAAGGCCAAATAGAAAGATAAGATCATGGGTAGCTGCATCGGCGTAACGAAGAAGTGGACGGTTCGGCGGAAATCTAAAGTAAGAACATGGGCAGTCAGAACGGCGGATGACTTATATTAGGCGAGTTGAAACGGCTATATAGTGGCCAATTTATGGCCAAGTATAAAGATAGATCATGGGTAGTTGCATCAGCGTAACGAAGGAGTGGACGGTTCGGCGGAAATTTAAAGTAAGAACATGGGCAGTCAGATCGGCAAAAGTCTAAGATTTTGCGAGTTGGAACGGTGAAGTAGTGGCCAACTTATGGCCAAAAAGAAAGATAAGATCATGGGTAGTTTCATCGGCGTAACGAAGGAGTGGATGGTTCGGCGAAAATCTAAAGTAATAACATGGGCAGTCAGATCGGCGGATGTCTCATATTAGGCGATATCGAACGGCGAAGTAGTGGCCAATTTATGGCCAATTAGAAAGATAAGATCATGGGTAGTTGTATCGGCGTAACGAAGGAGTGGACAGTTCGACGGAAATCTAAAGTAAGAATGTGGGCAGTCAGATCGGCGAATGTCTAATATTAAGCGAGTTGGAACGGTGAAGTAGTGGCCAACTTATGGCCAAATAGAAAGATAAGATCATGGGTAGTTTCATCGGCGTAACGAAGGAGTGGACGGTTCGGCGAAAATCTACAGTAAGAACATGGGCAGTCAGATCGGCGGATGTCTCATATTAGGCGATATGGAACGGCGAAGTAGTGGCCAATTTATGGCCAATTAGAAAGATAAGATCATGGGTAGTTGCATCGGCGTAACGAAGGAGTGGACAGTTCGACGGAAATCTAAAGTTAGAACATGGGTAGACAGATCAGCTAATGCCAAATATTAAGCGAGTTGAAGTGGCGAAGTAGGGGCCAACTTAAGGCCAAATAGAAAGATAAGATCATGGGTAGCTGCATCGGCGTAACGAAGAAGTGGACGGTTCGGCGGAAATCTAAAGTAACAACATGGGCAGTCAGATCGGCGGATGACTTATATTAGGCGAGTTTAAACGGCTATGTAGTGGCCAATTTATGGCCAAGTATAAAGATAGATCATGGGTAGTTGCATCAGCGTAACGAAGGAGTGGACGGTTCGGCGGAAATCTAAAGAAAGAACATGGGTAGTCAGATCGGCTAATGCCAAATATTAAGCGAGTTGGAGTTGCAAAGTAGGGGCCAACTTATGGCCAAAGAGAAATATAAGATCATGGGTAGTTGCATCGGCGTAACGAAGGAGTGGACAGTTCGGCGGAAATTTAAAGTAAGAACATGGGCAATCAGATCGGCAAAAGTCTAAGATTAAGCGAGTTGGAACGGTGAAGTAGTGGCCAACTTATGGCCAAATAGAAAGATAAGATCATGGGTAGTTTCATCGGCGTAACGAAGGAGTGGACGGTTCGGCGAAAATCTACAGTAAGAACATGGGCAGTCAGATCGGCGGATGTCTCATATTAGGCGATATGGAACGGCGAAGTAGTGGCCAATTTATGGCCAAATAGAAAGATAAGATCATGGGTAGTTGCATCGGCGTAACGAAGGAGTAGACAGTTCGACGGAAATCTAAAGTAAGAATGTGGGTAGTCAGATCGGAGGATGTCTTATATTAAGGAAGTTGGAGTGGCGAAGTAGGGGCCAACATATGGCCAAATAGAAAGAAAAGATCATGGGTAGTTGCATCGGCGTAACGAAGAAGTGGACGGTTCGGCGGAAATCTAAAGTAACAACATGGGCAGTTAGATCGGCGGATGACTCATATTAGGAGAGCTGAAACGGCTATGTAGTGGCCAATTTATGGCCAAGTATAAAGATAGATCATGGGTAGTTGCATCAGCGTAACGAAGGAGCGGACGGTTCGGCGGAAATCTTAAGTAAGAACATGGGTAGTCAGATCGGCTAATGCCAAATATTAAGCGAGTTGGAGTGGCGAAGTAGGGGCCAACTTATGGCCAAATAGAAAGATAAGATCATGGGTAGCTGCATCGGCGTAACGAAGAAGTGGACGGTTCGGCGGAAATCTAAAGTAAGAACATGGGCAGTCAGAACGGCGGATGACTTATATTAGGCGAGTTGAAACGGCTATATAGTGGCCAATTTATGGCCAAGTATAAAGATAGATCATGGGTAGTTGCATCAGCGTAACGAAGGAGTGGACGGTTCGGCGGAAATTTAAAGTAAGAACATGGGCAGTCAGATCGGCAAAAGTCTAAGATTTTGCGAGTTGGAACGGTGAAGTAGTGGCCAATTTATGGCCAATTAGAAAGATAAGATCATGGGTAGTTGTATCGGCGTAACGAAGGAGTGGACAGTTCGACGGAAATCTAAAGTAAGAATGTGGGCAGTCAGATCGGCGAATGTCTAATATTAAGCGAGTTGGAACGGTGAAGTAGTGGCCAACTTATGGCCAAATAGAAAGATAAGATCATGGGTAGTTTCATCGGCGTAACGAAGGAGTGGACGGTTCGGCGAAAATCTACAGTAAGAACATGGGCAGTCAGATCGGCGGATGTCTCATATTAGGCGATATGGAACGGCGAAGTAGTGGCCAATTTATGGCCAATTAGAAAGATAAGATCATGGGTAGTTGCATCGGCGTAACGAAGGAGTGGACGGTTCGGCGGAAATCTAAACTAAGAACATGGGTAGTCAGATCAGCTAATGCCAAATATTAAGCGAGTTGAAGTGGCGAAGTAGGGGCCAACTTAAGGCCAAATAGAAAGATAAGATCATGGGTAGCTGCATCGGCGTAACGAAGAAGTGGACGGTTCGGCGGAAATCTAAAGTAACAACATGGGCAGTCAGATCGGCGGATGACTCATATTAGGCGAGCTAAAACGGCTATGTAGTGGCCAATTTATGGCCAAGTATAAAGATAGATCATGGGTAGTTGCATCAGCGTAACGAAGGAGTGGACGGTTCGGCGGAAATCTAAACTAAGAACATGGGTAGTCAGATCAGCTAATGCCAAATATTAGGTGAGTTGAAGTGGCAAAGTAGGGGCCAACTTAAGGCCAAATAGAAAGATAAGATCATGGGTAGCTGCATCGGCGTAACGAAGAAGTGGACGGTTCGTTGGAAATCTAAAGTAAGAACATGGGCAGTCAGATCGGCGGATGACTTATATTAGGCGAGTTTAAACGGCTATGTAGTGGCCAATTTATGGCCAAGTATAAAGATAGATCATGGGTAGTTGCATCAGCGTAACGAAGGAGTGGACGGTTCGGCGGAAATCTAAAGAAAGAACATGGGTAGTCAGATCGGCTAATGCCAAATATTAAGCGAGTTGGAGTTGCAAAGTAGGGGCCAACTTATGGCCAAAGAGAAATATAAGATCATGGGTAGTTGCATCGGCGTAACGAAGGAGTGGACAGTTCGGCGGAAATTTAAAGTAAGAACATGGGCAATCAGATCGGCAAAAGTCTAAGATTAAGCGAGTTGGAACGGTGAAGTAGTGGCCAACTTATGGCCAAATAGAAAGATAAGATCATGGGTAGTTTCATCGGCGTAACGAAGGAGTGGACGGTTCGGCGAAAATCTACAGTAAGAACATGGGCAGTCAGATCGGCGGATGTCTCATATTAGGCGATATGGAACGGCGAAGTAGTGGCCAATTTATGGCCAAATAGAAAGATAAGATCATGGGTAGTTGCATCGGCGTAACGAAGGAGTAGACAGTTCGACGGAAATCTAAAGTAAGAATGTGGGTAGTCAGATCGGAGGATGTCTTATATTAAGCAAGTTGGAGTGGCGAAGTAGGGGCCAACATATGGCCAAATAGAAAGAAAAGATCATGGGTAGTTGCATCGGCGTAACGAAGAAGTGGACGGTTCGGCGGAAATCTAAAGTAACAACATGGGCAGTTAGATCGGCGGATGACTCAAATTAGGAGAGCTGAAACGGCTATGTAGTGGCCAATTTATGGCCAAGTATAAAGATAGATCATGGGTAGTTGCATCAGCGTAACGAAGGAGCGGACGGTTCGGCGGAAATCTTAAGTAAGAACATGGGTAGTCAGATCGGCTAATGCCAAATATTAAGCGAGTTGGAGTGGCGAAGTAGGGGCCAACTTATGGCCAAATAGAAAGATAAGATCATGGGTAGCTGCATCGGCGTAACGAAGAAGTGGACGGTTCGGCGGAAATCTAAAGTAAGAACATGGGCAGTCAGAACGGCGGATGACTTATATTAGGCGAGTTGAAACGGCTATATAGTGGCCAATTTATGGCCAAGTATAAAGATAGATCATGGGTAGTTGCATAAGCGTAACGAAGGAGTGGACGGTTCGGCGGAAATTTAAAGTAAGAACATGGGCAGTCAGATCGGCAAAAGTCTAAGATTTTGCGAGTTGGAACGGTGAAGTAGTGGCCAATTTATGGCCAAATAGAAAGATAAGATCATGGGTAGTTTCATCGGCGTAACGAAGGAGTGGACGGTTCGGCGAAAAGCTACAGTAAGAACATGGGCAGTCAGATCGGCGGATGTCTCATATTAGGCGATATGGAACGGCGAAGTAGTGGCCAATTTATAACCAATTAGAAAGATAAGATCATGGGTAGTTGCATCGGCGTAAAGAAGGAGTGGACAGTTCGACGGAAATCTAAAGTAAGAACATGGGTAGTCAGATCGGCTAATGCCAAATATTAAGCGAGTTGGAGTGGCAAAGTAGGGGCCAACTTATGGCCAAGTAAAAAGATAGGTCATGGGTAGTTGGATCGTCGTAAAGAGGAGTGGACTGTTTGGCGGAAATCTAAAGTAAGAACATGGGCAGTCAGATCGGCGGATGTCTCATATTAGGCGAGTTCGAACGGCGAAGTAGTGGCCAACTTATGGCCAAGTAGAAAGATAAGATCATGGGTAGTTGCATCGGCGTAAGGAAGGAGTGGACGGTTCGGCGGAAATCTAAATTAAGAATATGGGCAGTCAGATCGGTGAATGTCTAATATTAAGCGAGTTGGAACGGCGAAGTAGTGGCCAATTTATAGCCAAATAGAAAGATAAGATCATGGGTAGTTGCATCGGCGTAACGAAGAAGTGGACGGTTCGGCGGAAATCTAAAGTAAGAACATGGGCAGTATGATCGGAGGATGACTCATATAAGGCGAGCTTAAACGGCTATGTAGTGGCCAATTTATGGCCAAGTAAAAAGATAGATCATGGGTAGTTAAATCAGCGTAACGAAGGAGTGGACGGTTCGGCGGAAATCTAAATTAAGAACATGGGCAGTCAGACCGGCGAATGTCTAATATTAAGCGAGTTCGAACGGCGAAGTAGTGGCCAACGTATGGCCAAATAGAAATATAAGATCATGGGTAGTTTCATCGGCGTAACGAAGGAGTGGACGGTTCGGCGAAAATCTAAAGTAAGAACATGGGCAGTCAGATCGGCGGATGTCTCATATTAGGCGATTTGGAACGGTGAAGTAGTGGCCAACTTATGGCAAAAAAGAAAGATAAGATCAAGGGTAGTTTCATCGGCGTAACGAAGAAGTGGACGGTTCTGCGGAAATGTAAAGTAAGAACATGGGCAGTCAGATCGGCGAATGTCTAATATTAAGCGGGTTCGAACGGCGAAGTAGTGGCCAACTTATGGCCAGATAGAAAGATAAGATCATGGGTAGTTGCATCGGCGTAACGAAGGTGTGAACGGTTCGGCGAAAATCTAAAGTAAGAACATGGGCAGTCAGATCGGCAAAAGTCTAAGATTAAGCGAGTTGGAACGGTGAAGTAGGGCCAAATTATGGCCAAATAGAAAGATAAGATCATGGGTAGTTTCATCGGCGTAACGAAGGAGTGGACGGTTCGGCGAAAATCTAAAGTAAGAACATGGGCAGTCAGATCGGAGGATGACTCATATTAGGCGAGCTTAAACGGCTATGTAGTGGCCAATTTATGGCCAAGTATAAAGATAGATCATGTGTAGTTGTATCAGCGTAACGAAGGAATGGACGGTTCGGCGGAAATCTAAAGTAAGAACATGGGTAGTCAGATCGGCTAATGCCAAATATTAAGCGAGTTGGAGTGGCGAAGTAGGGGCCAACTTATGGCCAAAGAGAAATATAAGATCATGGGTAGTTGCATCGGCGTAACGAAGGAGTGGACAGTTCGGCGGAAATCTAAAGTAAGAACATGGGAAGTCAGATCGGCAAAAGTCTAAGATTAAGCGAGTTGGAACGGTGAAGTAGTGGCCAATTTATGGCAAAATAGAAAGATAAGATCATGGGTAGTTTCATCGGCGTAACGAAGAAGTGGACGGTTCGGCGGAAATCCAAAGTAAGAACATGAGCAGTCAGATCGGCGAATGTCTAATATTAAGCGAGTTCGAACGGCGAAGTAGTGGCCAACTTATGGCCAAGTAGAAAGATAAGATCATGGGTAGTTGCATCGGCGTAACGAAGAAGTGGACGGTTCGGCGGAAATCTAAAGTAAGAACATGGGCAGTATGATCGGAGGATGACTCATATAAGGCGAGCTTAAACGGCTATGTAGTGGCCAATTTATGGCCAAGTAAAAAGATAGATCATGGGTAGTTAAATCAGCGTAACGAAGGAGTGGACGGTCCGGCGGAAATCTAAATTAAGAACATGGGCAGTCAGATCGGCGAATGTCTAATATTAAGCGAGTTCGAACGGCGAAGTAGTGGCCAACGTATGGCCAAATAGAAATATAAGATCATGGGTAGTTTCATCGGCGTAACGAAGGAGTGGACGGTTCGGCGAAAATCTAAAGTAAGAACATGGGCAGTCAGATCGGCGGATGTCTCATATTAGGCGATTTGGAACGGCGAAGTAGTGGCCAATTTAGGGCCAAGTATAAAGATAGATCATGGGTAGTTGCATCAGCGTAACGAAGGAGTGGACGGTTCGGCGGAAATCTAAAGTAAGGAACATGGGTAGTCAGATCAGCTAATGCCAAATATTAAGCGAGTTGAAGTGGCGAAGTAGGGGCCAACTTAAGGCCAAATAGAAAGATAAGATCATGGGTAGCTGCATCGGCGTAACGAAGAAGTGGACGGTTCGGCGGAAATCTAAAGTAAGAACATGGGCAGTCAGAACGGCGGATGACTTATATTAGGCGAGTTGAAACGGCTATATAGTGGCCAATTTATGGCCAAGTATAAAGATAGATCATGGGTAGTTGCATCAGCGTAACGAAGGAGTGGACGGTTCGGCGGAAATTTAAAGTAAGAACATGGGCAGTCAGATCGGCAAAAGTCTAAGATTTTGCGAGTTGGAACGGTGAAGTAGTGGCCAACTTATGGCCAAAAAGAAAGATAAGATCATGGGTAGTTTCATCGGCGTAACGAAGGAGTGGATGGTTCGGCGAAAATCTAAAGTAATAACATGGGCAGTCAGATCGGCGGATGTCTCATATTAGGCGATATGGAACGGCGAAGTAGTGGCCAATTTATGGCCAATTAGAAAGATAAGATCATGGGTAGTTGTATCGGCGTAACGAAGGAGTGGACAGTTCGACGGAAATCTAAAGTAAGAATGTGGGCAGTCAGATCGGCGAATGTCTAATATTAAGCGAGTTGGAACGGCGAAGTAGTGGCCAATTTATGGCCAAGTAAAAAGATAGGTCATGGGTAGTTGGATCGTCGTAAAGAGGAGTGGACTGTTTGGCGGAAATCTAAAGTAAGAACATGGGCAGTCAGATCGGCGGATGTCTCATATTAGGCGAGTTCGAACGGCGAAGTAGTGGCCAACTTATGGCACAGTAGAAAGATAAGATCATGGGTAGTTGCATCGGCGTAAGGAAGGAGTGGACGGTTCGGCGGAAATCTAAAATAAGAATATGGGCAGTCAGATCGGCGAATGTCTAATATTAAGCGAGTTGGAACGGCGAAGTAGTGGCCAATTTATGGCCAAGTAAAAAGATAGGTCATGGGTAGTTGGATCGTCGTAAAGAGGAGTGGACTGTTTGGCGGAAATCTAAAGTAAGAACATGGGCAGTCAGATCGGCGGATGTCTCATATTAGGCGAGTTCGAACGGCGAAGTAGTGGCCAACGTATGGCCAAATAGAAATATAAGATCATGAGTAGTTTCATCGGCGTAACGAAGGAGTGGACGGTTCGGCGAAAATCTAAAGTAAGAACATGGGCAGTCAGATCGGCGGATGTCTCATATTAGGCGATTTGGAACGGCGAAGTAGTGGCCATATTAGGGCCAATTAGAAAGAAAAGATCATGGGTAGTTGCATCGGCGTAACGAAGGAGTGGACAGTTCGGCGGAAATCTAAAGTAAGAACATGGGCAGTCAGATCAGCAAAAGTCTAAGATTAAGCGAGTTGGAACGGTGAAGTAGTGGCCAACTTATGGCAAAATAGAAAGATAAGATCAAGGGTAGTTTCATCGGCGTAACGAAGAAGTGGACGGTTCGGCGGAAATCTAAAGTAAGAACATGGGCAGTCAGATCGGCGAATGTCTAATATTAAGCGGGTTCGAACGGCGAAGTAGTGGCCAACTTATGGCCAGATAGAAAGATAAGATCATGGGTAGTTGCATCGGCGTAACGAAGGTGTGAACGGTTCGGCGGAAATCTAAAGTAAGAACATGGGCAGTCAGAACGGCGGATGACTTATATTAGGCGAGTTGAAACGGCTATATAGTGGCCAATTTATGGCCAAGTATAAAGATAGATCATGGGTAGTTGCATCAGCGTAACGAAGGAGTGGACGGTTCGGCGGAAATTTAAAGTAAGAACATGGGCAGTCAGATCGGCAAAAGTCTAAGATTTTGCGAGTTGGAACGGTGAAGTAGTGGCCAACTTATGGCCAAAAAGAAAGATAAGATCATGGGTAGTTTCATCGGCGTAACGAAGGAGTGGATGGTTCGGCGAAAATCTAAAGTAATAACATGGGCAGTCAGATCGGCGGATGTCTCATATTAGGCGATATGGAACGGCGAAGTAGTGGCCAATTTATGGCCAATTAGAAAGATAAGATCATGGGTAGTTGTATCGGCGTAACGAAGGAGTGGACAGTTCGACGGAAATCTAAAGTAAGAATGTGGGCAGTCAGATCGGCGAATGTCTAATATTAAGCGAGTTGGAACGGCGAAGTAGTGGCCAATTTATGGCCAAGTAAAAAGATAGGTCATGGGTAGTTGGATCGTCGTAAAGAGGAGTGGACTGTTTGGCGGAAATCTAAAGTAAGAACATGGGCAGTCAGATCGGCGGATGTCTCATATTAGGCGAGTTCGAACGGCGAAGTAGTGGCCAACTTATGGCCAAGTAGAAAGATAAGATCATGGGTAGTTGCATCGGCGTAAGGAAGGAGTGGACGGTTCGGCGGAAATCTAAAATAAGAATATGGGCAGTCAGATCGGCGAATGTCTAATATTAAGCGAGTTGGAACGGCGAAGTAGTGGCCAATTTATGGCCAAGTAAAAAGATAGGTCATGGGTAGTTGGATCGTCGTAAAGAGGAGTGGACTGTTTGGCGGAAATCTAAAGTAAGAACATGGGCAGTCAGATCGGCGGATGTCTCATATTAGGCGAGTTCGAACGGCGAAGTAGTGGCCAACGTATGGCCAAATAGAAATATAAGATCATGAGTAGTTTCATCGGCGTAACGAAGGAGTGGACGGTTCGGCGAAAATCTAAAGTAAGAACATGGGCAGTCAGATCGGCGGATGTCTCATATTAGGCGATTTGGAACGGCGAAGTAGTGGCCAATTTAGGGCCATATAGAAAGAAAAGATCATGGGTAGTTGCATCGGCGTAACGAAGGAGTGGACAGTTCGGCGGAAATCTAAAGTAAGAACATGGGCAGTCAGATCGGCGGATGTCTCATATTAGGCGATTTGGAACGGCGAAGTAGTGGCCAATTTAGGGCCAATTAGAAAGAAAAGATCATGGGTAGTTGCATCGGCGTAACGAAGGAGTGGACAGTTCGGCGGAAATCTAAAGTAAGAACATGGGCAGTCAGATCAGCAAAAGTCTAAGATTAAGCGAGTTGGAACGGTGAAGTAGTGGCCAACTTATGGCAAAATAGAAAGATAAGATCAAGGGTAGTTTCATCGGCGTAACGAAGAAGTGGACGGTTCGGCGGAAATCTAAAGTAAGAACATGGGCAGTCAGATCGGCGAATGTCTAATATTAAGCGGGTTCGAACGGCGAAGTAGTGGCCAACTTATGGCCAGATAGAAAGATAAGATCATGGGTAGTTGCATCGGCGTAACGAAGGTGTGAACGGTTCGGCGAAAATCTAAAGTAAGAACATGGGCAGTCAGATCGGCAAAAGTCTAAGATTAAGCGAGTTGGAACGGTGAAGTAGTGGCCAAATTATGGCCAAATAGAAAGATAAGATCATGGGTAGTTTCATCGGCGTAACGAAGGAGTGGACGGTTCGGCGAAAATCTAAAGTAAGAACATGGGCAGTCAGATCGGAGGATGACTCATATAAGGCGAGCTTAAACGGCTATGTAGTGGCCAATTTATGGCCAAGTATAAAGATAGATCATGTGTAGTTGTATCAGCGTAACGAAGGAATGGACGGTTCGGCGGAAATCTAAAGTAAGAACATGGGTAGTCAGATCGGCTAATGCCAAATATTAAGCGAGTTGGAGTGGCGAAGTAGGGGCCAACTTATGGCCAAAGAGAAATATAAGATCATGGGTAGTTGCATCGGCGTAACGAAGGAGTGGACAGTTCGGCGGAAATCTAAAGTAAGAACATGGGAAGTCAGATCGGCAAAAGTCTAAGATTAAGCGAGTTGGAACGGTGAAGTAGTGGCCAATTTATGGCAAAATAGAAAGATAAGATCATGGGTAGTTTCATCGGCGTAACGAAGAAGTGGACGGTTCGGCGGAAATCCAAAGTAAGAACATGAGTAGTCAGATCGGCGAATGTCTAATATTAAGCGAGTTCGAACGGCGAAGTAGTGGCCAACTTATGGCCAAGTAGAAAGATAAGATCATGGGTAGTTGCATCGGCGTAACGAAGAAGTGGACGGTTCGGCGGAAATGTAAAGTCAGAACATGGGCAGTATGATCGGAGGATGACTCATATAAGGCGAGCTTAAACGGCTATGTAGTGGCCAATTTATGGCCAAGTAAAAAGATAGATCATGGGTAGTTAAATCAGCGTAACGAAGGAGTGGACGGTTCGGCGGAAATCTAAATTAAGAACATGGGCAGTCAGATCGGCGAATGTCTAATATTAAGCGAGTTCGAACGGCGAAGTAGTGGCCAACGTATGGCCAAATAGAAATATAAGATCATGGGTAGTTTCATCGGCGTAACGAAGGAGTGGACGGTTCGGCGACAATCTAAAGTAAGAACATGGGCAGTCAGATCGGCGGATGTCTCATATTATGCGATTTGGAACGGCGAAGTAGTTGCCAAGTTAGGGCCAAGTATAAAGATAGATCATGGGTAGTTGCATCAGCGTAACGAAGGAGTGGACGGTTCGGCGGAAATTTAAAGTAAGAACATGGGCAGTCAGATCGGCAAAAGTCTAAGATTCAGCGAGTTGGAACGGTGAAGTAGTGGCCAACTTATGGCCAAATAGAAAGATAAGATCATGGGTAGTTTCATCGGCGTAACGAAGGAGTGGACGGTTCGGCGAAAATCTACAGTAAGAACATGGGCAGTCAGATCGGCGGATGTCTCATATTAGGCGATATGGAACGGCGAAGTAGTGGCCAATTTATGGCCAATTAGAAAGATAAGATCATGGGTAGTTGCATCGGCGTAACGAAGGAGTGGACAGTTCGACGGAAATCTAAAGTTAGAACATGGGTAGTCAGATCAGCTAATGCCAAATATTAAGCGAGTTGAAGTGGCGAAGTAGGGGCCAACTTAAGGCCAAATAGAAAGATAAGATAATGGGTAGCTGCATCGGCGTAACGAAGAAGTGGACGGTTCGGCGGAAATCTAAAGTAACAACATGGGCAGTCAGATCGGCGGATGACTCATATTAGGCGAGCTAAAACGGCTATGTAGTGGCCAATTTATGGCCAAGTATAAAGATAGATCATGGGTAGTTGCATCAGCGTAACGAAGGAGTGGACGGTTCGGCGGAAATCCAAAGTAAGAACATGGGTAGTCAGATGAGCTAATGCCAAATATTAAGCGAGTTGAAGTGGCGAAGTAGGGGCCAACTTAAGGCCAAAAAGAAAGATAAGATCATGGGTAGTTTTATCGGCGTAACGAAGGAGTGGATGGTTCGGCGAAAATCTAAAGTAATAACATGGGCAGTCAGATCGGCGGATGTCTCATATTAGGCGAGTTGGAACGGTGAAGTAGTGGCCAACTTATGGCAAAATAGAAAGATAAGATCAAGGGTAGTTTCATCGGCGTAACGAAGAAGTGGACGGTTCGGCGGAAATCTAAAGTAAGAACATGGGCAGTCAGATCGGCGAATGTCTAATATTAAGCGGGTTCGAACGGCGAAGTAGTGGCCAACTTATGGCCAGATAGAAAGATAAGATCATGGGTAGTTGCATCGGCGTAACGAAGGTGTGAACGGTTCGGCGAAAATCTAAAGTAAGAACATGGGCAGTCAGATCGGCAAAAGTCTAAGATTAAGCGAGTTGGAACGGTGAAGTAGTGGCCAAATTATGGCCAAATAGAAAGATAAGATCATGGGTAGTTTCATCGGCGTAACGAAGGAGTGGACGGTTCGGCGGAAATCTAAAGTAAGAACATGGGCAGTCAGATCGGAGGATGACTCATATTAGGCGAGCTTAAACGGCTATGTAGTGGCCAATTTATGGCCAAGTATAAAGATAGATCATGTGTAGTTGTATCAGCGTAACGAAGGAATGGACGGTTCGGCGGAAATCTAAAGTAAGAACATGGGTAGTCAGATCGGCTAATGCCAAATATTAAGCGAGTTGGAGTGGCGAAGTAGGGGCCAACTTATGGCCAAAGAGAAATATAAGATCATGGGTAGTTGCATCGGCGTAACGAAGGAGTGGACAGTTCGGCGGAAATCTAAAGTAAGAACATGGGAAGTCAGATCGGCAAAAGTCTAAGATTAAGCGAGTTGGAACGGTGAAGTAGTGGCCAATTTATGGCAAAATAGAAAGATAAGATCATGGGTAGTTTCATCGGCGTAACGAAGAAGTGGACGGTTCGGCGGAAATCCAAAGTAAGAACATGAGTAGTCAGATCGGCGAATGTCTAATATTAAGCGAGTTCGAACGGCGAAGTAGTGGCCAACTTATGGCCAAGTAGAAAGATAAGATCATGGGTAGTTGCATCGGCGTAACGAAGGAGTGGACGGTTCGGCGGAAATCTAAAGTAAGAACATGGGCAGTATGATCGGAGGATGACTCATATAAGGCGAGCTTAAACGGCTATGTAGTGGCCAATTTATGGCCAAGTAAAAAGATAGATCATGGGTAGTTAAATCAGCGTAACGAAGGAGTGGACGGTTCGGCGGAAATCTAAATTAAGAACATGGGCAGTCAGATTGGCGAATGTCTAATATTAAGCGAGTTCGAACGGCGAAGTAGTGGCCAACGTATGGCCAAATATAAATATAAGATCATGGGTAGTTTCATCGGCGTAACGAAGGAGTGGACGGTTCGGCGAAAATCTAAAGTAAGAACATGGGCAGTCAGATCGGCGGATGTCTCATATTATGCGATTTGGAACGGCGAAGTAGTGGCCAAGTTAGGGCCAAGTATAAAGATAGATCATGGGTAGTTGCATCAGCGTAACGAAGGAGTGGACGGTTCGGCGGAAATTTAAAGTAAGAACATGGGCAGTCAGATCGGCAAAAGTCTAAGATTCAGCGAGTTGGAACGGTGAAGTAGTGGCCAACTTATGGCCAAATAGAAAGATAAGATCATGGGTAGTTTCATCGGCGTAACGAAGGAGTGGACGGTTCGGCGAAAATCTACAGTAAGAACATGGGCAGTCAGATCGGCGGATGTCTCATATTAGGCGATATGGAACGGCGAAGTAGTGGCCAATTTATGGCCAATTAGAAAGATAAGATCATGGGTAGTTGCATCGGCGTAACGAAGGAGTGGACAGTTCGACGGAAATCTAAAGTTAGAACATGGGTAGTCAGATCAGCTTATGCCAAATATTAAGCGAGTTGAAGTGGCGAAGTAGGGGCCAACTTAAGGCCAAATAGAAAGATAAGATAATGGGTAGCTGCATCGGCGTAACGAAGAAGTGGACGGTTCGGCGGAAATCTAAAGTAACAACATGGGCAGTCAGATCGGCGGATGACTCATATTAGGCGAGCTTAAACGGCTATGTAGTGGCCAATTTATGGCCAAGTATAAAGATAGATCATGTGTAGTTGTATCAGCGTAACGAAGGAATGGACGGTTCGGCGGAAATCTAAAGTAAGAACATGGGTAGTCAGATCGGCTAATGCCAAATATTAAGCGAGTTGGAGTGGCGAAGTAGGGGCCAACTTATGGCCAAAGAGAAATATAAGATCATGGGTAGTTTCATCGGCGTAACGAAGAAGTGGACGGTTCGGCGGAAATCCAAAGTAAGAACATGAGTAGTCAGATCGGCGAATGTCTAATATTAAGCGAGTTCGAACGGCGAAGTAGTGGCCAACTTATGGCCAAGTAGAAAGATAAGATCATGGGTAGTTGCATCGGCGTAACGAAGGAGTGGACGGTTCGGCGGAAATCTAAAGTAAGAACATGGGCAGTATGATCGGAGGATGACTCATATAAGGCGAGCTTAAACGGCTATGTAGTGGCCAATTTATGGCCAAGTAAAAAGATAGATCATGGGTAGTTAAATCAGCGTAACGAAGGAGTGGACGGTTCGGCGGAAATCTAAATTAAGAACATGGGCAGTCAGATTGGCGAATGTCTAATATTAAGCGAGTTCGAACGGCGAAGTAGTGGCCAACGTATGGCCAAATAGAAATATAAGATCATGGGTAGTTTCATCGGCGTAACGAAGGAGTGGACGGTTCGGCGAAAATCTAAAGTAAGAACATGGGCAGTCAGATCGGCGGATGTCTCATATTATGCGATTTGGAACGGCGAAGTAGTGGCCAAGTTAGGGCCAAGTATAAAGATAGATCATGGGTAGTTGCATCAGCGTAACGAAGGAGTGGACGGTTCGGCGGAAATTTAAAGTAAGAACATGGGCAGTCAGATCGGCAAAAGTCTAAGATTCAGCGAGTTGGAACGGTGAAGTAGTGGCCAACTTATGGCCAAATAGAAAGATAAGATCATGGGTAGTTTCATCGGCGTAACGAAGGAGTGGACGGTTCGGCGAAAATCTACAGTAAGAACATGGGCAGTCAGATCGGCGGATGTCTCATATTAGGCGATATGGAACGGCGAAGTAGTGGCCAATTTATGGCCAATTAGAAAGATAAGATCATGGGTAGTTGCATCGGCGTAACGAAGGAGTGGACAGTTCGACGGAAATCTAAAGTTAGAACATGGGTAGTCAGATCAGCTTATGCCAAATATTAAGCGAGTTGAAGTGGCGAAGTAGGGGCCAACTTAAGGCCAAATAGAAAGATAAGATAATGGGTAGCTGCATCGGCGTAACGAAGAAGTGGACGGTTCGGCGGAAATCTAAAGTAACAACATGGGCAGTCAGATCGGCGGATGACTCATATTAGGCGAGCTAAAACGGCTATGTAGTGGCCAATTTATGGCCAAGTATAAAGATAGATCATGGGTAGTTGCATCAGCGTAACGAAGGAGTGGACGGTTCGGCGGAAATCTAAAGTAAGAACATGGGTATTCAGATCAGCTAATGCCAAATATTAAGCGAGTTGAAGTGGCGAAGTAGGGGCCAACTTAAGGCCAAATAGAAAGATAAGATCATGGGTAGCTGCATCGGCGTAACGAAGAAGTGGACGGTTCGGCGGAAATCTAAAGTAAGAACATGGGCAGTCAGAACGGCGGATGACTTATATTAGGCGAGTTGAAACGGCTATATAGTGGCCAATTTATGGCCAAGTATAAAGATAGATCATGGGTAGTTGCATCAGCGTAACGAAGGAGTGGACGGTTCGGCGGAAATTTAAAGTAAGAACATGGGCAGTCAGATCGGCAAAAGTCTAAGATTTTGCGAGTTGGAACGGTGAAGTAGTGGCCAACTTATGGCCAAAAAGAAAGATAAGATCATGGGTAGTTTCATCGGCGTAACGAAGGAGTGGATGGTTCGGCGAAAATCTAAAGTAATAACATGGGCAGTCAGATCGGCGGATGTCTCATATTAGGCGATATGGAACGGCGAAGTAGTGGCCAATTTATGGCCAATTAGAAAGATAAGATCATGGGTAGTTGTATCGGCGTAACGAAGGAGTGGACAGTTCGACGGAAATCTAAAGTAAGAATGTGGGCAGTCAGATCGGCGAATCTCTAATATTAAGCGAGTTGGAACGGCGAAGTAGTGGCCAATTTATGGCCAAGTAAAAAGATAGGTCATGGGTAGTTGGATCGTCGTAAAGAGGAGTGGACTGTTTGGCGGAAATCTAAAGTAAGAACATGGGCAGTCAGATCGGCGGATGTCTCATATTAGGCGAGTTGGAACGGTGAAGTAGTGGCCAACTTATGGCCAAAAAGAAAGATAAGATCATGGGTAGTTTCATCGGCGTAACGAAGGAGTGGACGGTTCGGCGAAAATCTAAAGTAAGAACATGGGCAGTCAGATCGGAGGATGACTCATATAAGGCGAGCTTAAACGGCTATGTAGTGGCCAATTTATGGCCAAGTATAAAGATAGATCATGTGTAGTTGTATCAGCGTAACGAAGGAATGGACGGTTCGGCGGAAATCTAAAGTAAGAACATGGGTAGTCAGATCGGCTAATGCCAAATATTAAGCGAGTTGGAGTGGCGAAGTAGGGGCCAACTTATGGCCAAAGAGAAATATAAGATCATGGGTAGTTGCATCGGCGTAACGAAGGAGTGGACAGTTCGGCGGAAATCTAAAGTAAGAACATGGGAAGTCAGATCGGCAAAAGTCTAAGATTAAGCGAGTTGGAACGGTGAAGTAGTGGCCAATTTATGGCAAAATAGAAAGATAAGATCATGGGTAGTTTCATCGGCGTAACGAAGAAGTGGACGGTTCGGCGGAAATCCAAAGTAAGAACATGAGTAGTCAGATCGGCGAATGTCTAATATTAAGCGAGTTCGAACGGCGAAGTAGTGGCCAACTTATGGCCAAGTAGAAAGATAAGATCATGGGTAGTTGCATCGGCGTAACGAAGAAGTGGACGGTTCGGCGGAAATGTAAAGTCAGAACATGGGCAGTATGATCGGAGGATGACTCATATAAGGCGAGCTTAAACGGCTATGTAGTGGCCAATTTATGGCCAAGTAAAAAGATAGATCATGGGTAGTTAAATCAGCGTAACGAAGGAGTGGACGGTTCGGCGGAAATCTAAATTAAGAACATGGGCAGTCAGATCGGCGAATGTCTAATATTAAGCGAGTTCGAACGGCGAAGTAGTGGCCAACGTATGGCCAAATAGAAATATAAGATCATGGGTAGTTTCATCGGCGTAACGAAGGAGTGGACGGTTCGGCGACAATCTAAAGTAAGAACATGGGCAGTCAGATCGGCGGATGTCTCATATTATGCGATTTGGAACGGCGAAGTAGTTGCCAAGTTAGGGCCAAGTATAAAGATAGATCATGGGTAGTTGCATCAGCGTAACGAAGGAGTGGACGGTTCGGCGGAAATTTAAAGTAAGAACATGGGCAGTCAGATCGGCAAAAGTCTAAGATTCAGCGAGTTGGAACGGTGAAGTAGTGGCCAACTTATGGCCAAATAGAAAGATAAGATCATGGGTAGTTTCATCGGCGTAACGAAGGAGTGGACGGTTCGGCGAAAATCTACAGTAAGAACATGGGCAGTCAGATCGGCGGATGTCTCATATTAGGCGATATGGAACGGCGAAGTAGTGGCCAATTTATGGCCAATTAGAAAGATAAGATCATGGGTAGTTGCATCGGCGTAACGAAGGAGTGGACAGTTCGACGGAAATCTAAAGTTAGAACATGGGTAGTCAGATCAGCTAATGCCAAATATTAAGCGAGTTGAAGTGGCGAAGTAGGGGCCAACTTAAGGCCAAATAGAAAGATAAGATAATGGGTAGCTGCATCGGCGTAACGAAGAAGTGGACGGTTCGGCGGAAATCTAAAGTAACAACATGGGCAGTCAGATCGGCGGATGACTCATATTAGGCGAGCTAAAACGGCTATGTAGTGGCCAATTTATGGCCAAGTATAAAGATAGATCATGGGTAGTTGCATCAGCGTAACGAAGGAGTGGACGGTTCGGCGGAAATCCAAAGTAAGAACATGGGTAGTCAGATGAGCTAATGCCAAATATTAAGCGAGTTGAAGTGGCGAAGTAGGGGCCAACTTAAGGCCAAAAAGAAAGATAAGATCATGGGTAGTTTTATCGGCGTAACGAAGGAGTGGATGGTTCGGCGAAAATCTAAAGTAATAACATGGGCAGTCAGATCGGCGGATGTCTCATATTAGGCGAGTTGGAACGGTGAAGTAGTGGCCAACTTATGGCAAAATAGAAAGATAAGATCAAGGGTAGTTTCATCGGCGTAACGAAGAAGTGGACGGTTCGGCGGAAATCTAAAGTAAGAACATGGGCAGTCAGATCGGCGAATGTCTAATATTAAGCGGGTTCGAACGGCGAAGTAGTGGCCAACTTATGGCCAGATAGAAAGATAAGATCATGGGTAGTTGCATCGGCGTAACGAAGGTGTGAACGGTTCGGCGAAAATCTAAAGTAAGAACATGGGCAGTCAGATCGGCAAAAGTCTAAGATTAAGCGAGTTGGAACGGTGAAGTAGTGGCCAAATTATGGCCAAATAGAAAGATAAGATCATGGGTAGTTTCATCGGCGTAACGAAGGAGTGGACGGTTCGGCGGAAATCTAAAGTAAGAACATGGGCAGTCAGATCGGAGGATGACTCATATTAGGCGAGCTTAAACGGCTATGTAGTGGCCAATTTATGGCCAAGTATAAAGATAGATCATGTGTAGTTGTATCAGCGTAACGAAGGAATGGACGGTTCGGCGGAAATCTAAAGTAAGAACATGGGTAGTCAGATCGGCTAATGCCAAATATTAAGCGAGTTGGAGTGGCGAAGTAGGGGCCAACTTATGGCCAAAGAGAAATATAAGATCATGGGTAGTTGCATCGGCGTAACGAAGGAGTGGACAGTTCGGCGGAAATCTAAAGTAAGAACATGGGAAGTCAGATCGGCAAAAGTCTAAGATTAAGCGAGTTGGAACGGTGAAGTAGTGGCCAATTTATGGCAAAATAGAAAGATAAGATCATGGGTAGTTTCATCGGCGTAACGAAGAAGTGGACGGTTCGGCGGAAATCCAAAGTAAGAACATGAGTAGTCAGATCGGCGAATGTCTAATATTAAGCGAGTTCGAACGGCGAAGTAGTGGCCAACTTATGGCCAAGTAGAAAGATAAGATCATGGGTAGTTGCATCGGCGTAACGAAGGAGTGGACGGTTCGGCGGAAATCTAAAGTAAGAACATGGGCAGTATGATCGGAGGATGACTCATATAAGGCGAGCTTAAACGGCTATGTAGTGGCCAATTTATGGCCAAGTAAAAAGATAGATCATGGGTAGTTAAATCAGCGTAACGAAGGAGTGGACGGTTCGGCGGAAATCTAAATTAAGAACATGGGCAGTCAGATTGGCGAATGTCTAATATTAAGCGAGTTCGAACGGCGAAGTAGTGGCCAACGTATGGCCAAATATAAATATAAGATCATGGGTAGTTTCATCGGCGTAACGAAGGAGTGGACGGTTCGGCGAAAATCTAAAGTAAGAACATGGGCAGTCAGATCGGCGGATGTCTCATATTATGCGATTTGGAACGGCGAAGTAGTGGCCAAGTTAGGGCCAAGTATAAAGATAGATCATGGGTAGTTGCATCAGCGTAACGAAGGAGTGGACGGTTCGGCGGAAATTTAAAGTAAGAACATGGGCAGTCAGATCGGCAAAAGTCTAAGATTCAGCGAGTTGGAACGGTGAAGTAGTGGCCAACTTATGGCCAAATAGAAAGATAAGATCATGGGTAGTTTCATCGGCGTAACGAAGGAGTGGACGGTTCGGCGAAAATCTACAGTAAGAACATGGGCAGTCAGATCGGCGGATGTCTCATATTAGGCGATATGGAACGGCGAAGTAGTGGCCAATTTATGGCCAATTAGAAAGATAAGATCATGGGTAGTTGCATCGGCGTAACGAAGGAGTGGACAGTTCGACGGAAATCTAAAGTTAGAACATGGGTAGTCAGATCAGCTTATGCCAAATATTAAGCGAGTTGAAGTGGCGAAGTAGGGGCCAACTTAAGGCCAAATAGAAAGATAAGATAATGGGTAGCTGCATCGGCGTAACGAAGAAGTGGACGGTTCGGCGGAAATCTAAAGTAACAACATGGGCAGTCAGATCGGCGGATGACTCATATTAGGCGAGCTTAAACGGCTATGTAGTGGCCAATTTATGGCCAAGTATAAAGATAGATCATGTGTAGTTGTATCAGCGTAACGAAGGAATGGACGGTTCGGCGGAAATCTAAAGTAAGAACATGGGTAGTCAGATCGGCTAATGCCAAATATTAAGCGAGTTGGAGTGGCGAAGTAGGGGCCAACTTATGGCCAAAGAGAAATATAAGATCATGGGTAGTTTCATCGGCGTAACGAAGAAGTGGACGGTTCGGCGGAAATCCAAAGTAAGAACATGAGTAGTCAGATCGGCGAATGTCTAATATTAAGCGAGTTCGAACGGCGAAGTAGTGGCCAACTTATGGCCAAGTAGAAAGATAAGATCATGGGTAGTTGCATCGGCGTAACGAAGGAGTGGACGGTTCGGCGGAAATCTAAAGTAAGAACATGGGCAGTATGATCGGAGGATGACTCATATAAGGCGAGCTTAAACGGCTATGTAGTGGCCAATTTATGGCCAAGTAAAAAGATAGATCATGGGTAGTTAAATCAGCGTAACGAAGGAGTGGACGGTTCGGCGGAAATCTAAATTAAGAACATGGGCAGTCAGATTGGCGAATGTCTAATATTAAGCGAGTTCGAACGGCGAAGTAGTGGCCAACGTATGGCCAAATAGAAATATAAGATCATGGGTAGTTTCATCGGCGTAACGAAGGAGTGGACGGTTCGGCGAAAATCTAAAGTAAGAACATGGGCAGTCAGATCGGCGGATGTCTCATATTATGCGATTTGGAACGGCGAAGTAGTGGCCAAGTTAGGGCCAAGTATAAAGATAGATCATGGGTAGTTGCATCAGCGTAACGAAGGAGTGGACGGTTCGGCGGAAATTTAAAGTAAGAACATGGGCAGTCAGATCGGCAAAAGTCTAAGATTCAGCGAGTTGGAACGGTGAAGTAGTGGCCAACTTATGGCCAAATAGAAAGATAAGATCATGGGTAGTTTCATCGGCGTAACGAAGGAGTGGACGGTTCGGCGAAAATCTACAGTAAGAACATGGGCAGTCAGATCGGCGGATGTCTCATATTAGGCGATATGGAACGGCGAAGTAGTGGCCAATTTATGGCCAATTAGAAAGATAAGATCATGGGTAGTTGCATCGGCGTAACGAAGGAGTGGACAGTTCGACGGAAATCTAAAGTTAGAACATGGGTAGTCAGATCAGCTTATGCCAAATATTAAGCGAGTTGAAGTGGCGAAGTAGGGGCCAACTTAAGGCCAAATAGAAAGATAAGATAATGGGTAGCTGCATCGGCGTAACGAAGAAGTGGACGGTTCGGCGGAAATCTAAAGTAACAACATGGGCAGTCAGATCGGCGGATGACTCATATTAGGCGAGCTAAAACGGCTATGTAGTGGCCAATTTATGGCCAAGTATAAAGATAGATCATGGGTAGTTGCATCAGCGTAACGAAGGAGTGGACGGTTCGGCGGAAATCTAAAGTAAGAACATGGGTATTCAGATCAGCTAATGCCAAATATTAAGCGAGTTGAAGTGGCGAAGTAGGGGCCAACTTAAGGCCAAATAGAAAGATAAGATCATGGGTAGCTGCATCGGCGTAACGAAGAAGTGGACGGTTCGGCGGAAATCTAAAGTAAGAACATGGGCAGTCAGAACGGCGGATGACTTATATTAGGCGAGTTGAAACGGCTATATAGTGGCCAATTTATGGCCAAGTATAAAGATAGATCATGGGTAGTTGCATCAGCGTAACGAAGGAGTGGACGGTTCGGCGGAAATTTAAAGTAAGAACATGGGCAGTCAGATCGGCAAAAGTCTAAGATTTTGCGAGTTGGAACGGTGAAGTAGTGGCCAACTTATGGCCAAAAAGAAAGATAAGATCATGGGTAGTTTCATCGGCGTAACGAAGGAGTGGATGGTTCGGCGAAAATCTAAAGTAATAACATGGGCAGTCAGATCGGCGGATGTCTCATATTAGGCGATATGGAACGGCGAAGTAGTGGCCAATTTATGGCCAATTAGAAAGATAAGATCATGGGTAGTTGTATCGGCGTAACGAAGGAGTGGACAGTTCGACGGAAATCTAAAGTAAGAATGTGGGCAGTCAGATCGGCGAATCTCTAATATTAAGCGAGTTGGAACGGCGAAGTAGTGGCCAATTTATGGCCAAGTAAAAAGATAGGTCATGGGTAGTTGGATCGTCGTAAAGAGGAGTGGACTGTTTGGCGGAAATCTAAAGTAAGAACATGGGCAGTCAGATCGGCGGATGTCTCATATTAGGCGAGTTGGAACGGTGAAGTAGTGGCCAACTTATGGCCAAAAAGAAAGATAAGATCATGGGTAGTTTCATCGGCGTAACGAAGGAGTGGATGGTTCGGCGAAAATCTAAAGTAATAACATGGGCAGTCAGATCGGCGGATGTCTCATATTAGGCGAGTTGGAACGGTGAAGTAGTGGCCAACTTATGGCAAAATAGAAAGATAAGATCAAGGGTAGTTTCATCGGCGTAACGAAGAAGTGGACGGTTCGGCGGAAATCTAAAGTAAGAACATGGGCAGTCAGATCGGCGAATGTCTAATATTAAGCGGGTTCGAACGGCGAAGTAGTGGCCAACTTATGGCCAGATAGAAAGATAAGATCATGGGTAGTTGCATCGGCGTAACGAAGGTGTGAACGGTTCGGCGAAAATCTAAAGTAAGAACATGGGCAGTCAGATCGGCAAAAGTCTAAGATTAAGCGAGTTGGAACGGTGAAATAGTGGCCAAATTATGGCCAAATAGAAAGATAAGATCATGGGTAGTTTCATCGGCGTAACGAAGGAGTGGACGGTTCGGCGAAAATCTAAAGTAAGAACATGGGCAGTCAGATCGGAGGATGACTCATATTAGGCGAGCTTAAACGGCTATGTAGTGGCCAATTTATGGCCAAGTATAAAGATAGATCATGTGTAGTTGTATCAGCGTAACGAAGGAATGGACGGTTCGGCGGAAATCTAAAGTAAGAACATGGGTAGTCAGATCGGCTAATGCCAAATATTAAGCGAGTTGGAGTGGCGAAGTAGGGGCCAACTTATGGCCAAAGAGAAATATAAGATCATGGGTAGTTGCATCGGCGTAACGAAGGAGTGGACAGTTCGGCGGAAATCTAAAGTAAGAACATGGGAAGTCAGATCGGCAAAAGTCTAAGATTAAGCGAGTTGGAACGGTGAAGTAGTGGCCAATTTATGGCCAAATAGAAAGATAAGATCATGGGTAGTTTCATCGGCGTAACGAAGAAGTGGACGGTTCGGCGGAAATCCAAAGTAAGAACATGAGTAGTCAGATCGGCGAATGTCTAATATTAAGCGAGTTCGAACGGCGAAGTAGTGGCCAACTTATGGCCAAGTAGAAAGATAAGATCATGGGTAGTTGCATCGGCGTAACGAAGGAGTAGACGGTTCGGCGGAAATCTAAAGTAAGAACATGGGCAGTATGATCGGAGGATGACTCATATAAGGCGAGCTTAAACGGCTATGTAGTGGCCAATTTATGGCCAAGTAAAAAGATAGATCATGGGTAGTTAAATCAGCGTAACGAAGGAGTGGACGGTTCGGCGGAAATCTAAATTAAGAACATGGGCAGTCAGATCGGCGAATGTCTAATATTAAGCTAGTTCGAACGGCGAAGTAGTGGCCAACGTATGGCCAAATAGAAATATAAGATCATGGGTAGTTTCATCGGCGTAACGAAGGAGTGGACGGTTCGGCGAAAATCTAAAGTAAGAACATGGGCAGTCAGATCGGAGGATGTCTCATATTATGCGATTTGGAACGGCGAAGTAGTGGCCAACTATCCAAGTATAAAGATAGATCATGGGTAGTTGCATCAGCGTAACGAAGGAGTGGACGGTTCGGCGGAAATTTAAAGTAAGAACATGGGCAGTCAGATCGGCAAAAGTCTAAGATTCAGCGAGTTGGAACGGTGAAGTAGTGGCCAACTTATGGCCAAATAGAAAGATAAGATCATGGGTAGTTTCATCGGCGTAACGAAGGAGTGGACGGTTCGGCGAAAATCTACAGTAAGAACATGGGCAGTCAGATCGGCGGATGTCTCATATTAGGCGATATGGAACGGCGAAGTAGTGGCCAATTTATGGCCAATTAGAAAGATAAGATCATGGGTAGTTGATTCGGCGTAACGAAGGAGTGGACAGTTCGACGGAAATCTAAAGTAAGAACATGGGCAGTCAGATCAGCTAATGCCAAATATTAAGCGAGTTGAAGTGGCGAAGTAGGGGCCAACTTAAGGCCAAATAGAAAGATAAGATAATGGGTAGCTGCATCGGCGTAACGAAGAAGTGGACGGTTCGGCGGAAATCTAAAGTAAGAACATGGGCAGTCAGAACGGCGGATGACTTATATTAGGCGAGTTGAAACGGCTATATAGTGGCCAATTTATGGCCAAGTATAAAGATAGATCATGGGTAGTTGCATCAGCGTAACGAAGGAGTGGACGGTTCGGCGGAAATTTAAATTAAGAACATGGGCAGTCAGATCGGCAAAAGTCTAAGATTTTGCGAGTTGGAACGGTGAAGTAGTGGCCAACTTATGGCCAAAAAGAAAGATAAGATCATGGGTAGTTTCATCGGCGTAACGAAGGAGTGGATGGTTCGGCGAAAATCTAAAGTAATAACATGGGCAGTCAGATCGGCGGATGTCTCATATTAGGCGATATGGAACGGCGAAGTAGTGGCCAATTTATGGCCAATTAGAAAGATAAGATCATGGGTAGTTGTATCGGCGTAACGAAGGAGTGGACAGTTCGACGGAAATCTAAAGTAAGAATGTGGGCAGTCAGATCGGCGAATGTCTAATATTAAGCGAGTTGGAACGGCGAAGTAGTGGCCAATTTATGGCCAAGTAAAAAGATAGGTCATGGGTAGTTGGATCGTCGTAAAGAGGAGTGGACTGTTTGGCGGAAATCTAAAGTAAGAACATGGGCAGTCAGATCGGCGGATGTCTCATATTAGGCAAGTTCGAACGGCGAAGTAGTGGCCAACTTATGGCCAAGTAGAAAGATAAGATCATGGGTAGTTGCATCGGCGTAAGGAAGGAGTGGACGGTTCGGCGGAAATCTAAAATAAGAATATGGGCAGTCAGATCGGCGAATGTCTAATATTAAGCGAGTTGGAACGGCGAAGTAGTGGCCAATTTATGGCCAAATAAAAAGATAGGTCATGGGTAGTTGGATCGTCGTAAAGAGGAGTGGACTGTTTGGCGGAAATCTAAAGTAAGAACATGGGCAGTCAGATCGGCGGATGTCTCATATTAGGCGAGTTCGAACGGCGAAGTAGTGGCCAACGTATGGCCAAATAGAAATATAAGATCATGAGTAGTTTCATCGGCGTAACGAAGGAGTGGACGGTTCGGCGAAAATCTAAAGTAAGAACATGGGCAGTCAGATCGGCGGATGTCTCATATTAGGCGATTTGGAACGGCGAAGTAGTGGCCAATTTAGGGCCAATTAGAAAGAAAAGATCATGGGTAGTTGCATCGGCGTAACGAAGGAGTGGACAGTTCGGCGGAAATCTAAAGTAAGAACATGGGCAGTCAGATCAGCAAAAGTCTAAGATTAAGCGAGTTGGAACGGTGAAGTAGTGGCCAACTTATGGCAAAATAGAAAGATAAGATCAAGGGTAGTTTCATCGGCGTAACGAAGAAGTGGACGGTTCGGCGGAAATCTAAAGTAAGAACATGGGCAGTCAGATCGGCGAATGTCTAATATTAAGCGGGTTCGAACGGCGAAGTAGTGGCCAACTTATGGCCAGATAGAAAGATAAGATCATGGGTAGTTGCATCGGCGTAACGAAGGTGTGAACGGTTCGGCGAAAATCTAAAGTAAGAACATGGGCAGTCAGATCGGCAAAAGTCTAAGATTAAGCGAGTTGGAACGGTGAAGTAGTGGCCAAATTATGGCCAAATAGAAAGATAAGATCATGGGTAGTTTCATCGGCGTAACGAAGGAGTGGACGGTTCGGCGAAAATCTAAAGTAAGAACATGGGCAGTCAGATCGGAGGATGACTCATATTAGGCGAGCTTAAACGGCTATGTAGTGGCCAATTTATGGCCAAGTATAAAGATAGATCATGTGTAGTTGTATCAGCGTAACGAAGGAATGGACGGTTCGGCGGAAATCTAAAGTAAGAACATGGGTAGTCAGATCGGCTAATGCCAAATATTAAGCGAGTTGGAGTGGCGAAGTAGGGGCCAACTTATGGCCAAAGAGAAATATAAGATCATGGGTAGTTGCATCGGCGTAACGAAGGAGTGGACAGTTCGGCGGAAATCTAAAGTAAGAACATGGGAAGTCAGATCGGCAAAAGTCTAAGATTAAGCGAGTTGGAACGGTGAAGTAGTGGCCAATTTATGGCAAAATAGAAAGATAAGATCATGGGTAGTTTCATCGGCGTAATGAAGAAGTGGACGGTTCGGCGGAAATCCAAAGTAAGAACATGAGTAGTCAGATCGGCGAATGTCTAATATTAAGCGAGTTCGAACGGCGAAGTAGTGGCCAACTTATGGCCAAGTAGAAAGATAAGATCATGGGTAGTTGCATCGGCGTAACGAAGAAGTGGACGGTTCGGCGGAAATCTAAAGTAAGAACATGGGCAGTATGATCGGAGGATGACTCATATAAGGCGAGCTTAAACGGCTATGTAGTGGCCAATTTATGGCCAAGTAAAAAGATAGATCATGGGTAGTTAAATCAGCGTAACGAAGGAGTGGACGGTTCGGCGGAAATCTAAATTAAGAACATGGGCAGTCAGATCGGCGAATGTCTAATATTAAGCGAGTTCGAACGGCGAAGTAGTGGCCAACGTATGGCCAAATAGAAATATAAGATCATGGGTAGTTTCATCGGCGTAACGAAGGAGTGGACGGTTCGGCGAAAATCTAAAGTAAGAACATGGGCAGTCAGATCGGCGGATGTCTCATATTATGCGATTTGGAACGGCGAAGTAGTGGCCAAGTTAGGGCCAAGTATAAAGATAGATCATGGGTAGTTGCATCAGCGTAACGAAGGAGTGGACGGTTCGGCGGAAATTTAAAGTAAGAACATGGGCAGTCAGATCGGCAAAAGTCTAAGATTCAGCGAGTTGGAACGGTGAAGTAGTGGCCAACTTATGGCCAAATAGAAAGATAAGATCATGGGTAGTTTCATCGGCGTAACGAAGGAGTGGACGGTTCGGCGAAAATCTACAGTAAGAACATGGGCAGTCAGATCGGCGGATGTCTCATATTAGGCGATATGGAACGGCGAAGTAGTGGCCAATTTATGGCCAATTAGAAAGATAAGATCATGGGTAGTTGCATCGGCGTAACGAAGGAGTGGACAGTTCGACGGAAATCTAAAGTTAGAACATGGGTAGTCAGATCAGCTAATGCCAAATATTAAGCGAATTGAAGTGGCGAAGTAGGGGCCAACTTAAGGCCAAATAGAAAGATAAGATAATGGGTAGCTGCATCGGCGTAACGAAGAAGTGGACGGTTCGGCGGAAATCTAAAGTAACAACATGGGCAGTCAGATCGGCGGATGACTCATATTAGGCGAGCTAAAACGGCTATGTAGTGGCCAATTTATGGCCAAGTATAAAGATAGATCATGGGTAGTTGCATCAGCGTAACGAAGGAGTGGACGGTTCGGCGGAAATCTAAAGTAAGAACATGGGTAGTCAGATCAGCTAATGCCAAATATTAAGCGAGTTGAAGTGGCAAAGTAGGGGCCAACTTAAGGCCAGATAGAAAGATAAGATAATGGGTAGCTGCATCGGCGTAACGAAGAAGTGGACGGTTCGTTGGAAATCTAAAGTAAGAACATGGGCAGTCAGATCGGAGGATGACTTATATTAGGCGAGTTTAAACGGCTATGTAGTGGCCAATTTATGGCCAAGTATAAAGATAGATCATGGGTAGTTGCATCAGCGTAACGAAGGAGTGGACGGTTCGGCGGAAATCTAAAGAAAGAACATGGGTAGTCAGATCGGCTAATGCCAAATATTAAGCGAGTTGGAGTGGCAAAGTAGGGGCCAACTTATGGCCAAAGAGAAATATAAGATCATGGGTAGTTGCATCGGCGTAACGAAGGAGTGGACAGTTCGGCGGAAATTTAAAGTAAGAACATGGGCAATCAGATCGGCAAAAGTCTAAGATTAAGCGAGTTGGAACGGTGAAGTAGTGGCCAACTTATGGCCAAATAGAAAGATAAGATCATGGGTAGTTTCATCGGCGTAACGAAGGAGTGGACGGTTCGGCGAAAATCTACAGTAAGAACATGGGCAGTCAGATCGGCGGATGTCTCATATTAGGCGATATGGAACGGCGAAAGAGGTGGCCAATTTATGGCCAATTAGAAAGATAAGATCATGGGTAGTTGCATCGGCGTAACGAAGGAGTGGACAGTTCGACGGAAATCTAAAGTAAGAATGTGGGTAGTCAGATCGGAGGATGTCTTATATTAAGAAAGTTGGAGTGGCGAAGTAGGGGCCAACATATGGCCAAATAGAAAGAAAAGATCATGGGTAGTTGCATCGGCGTAACGAAGAAGTGGACGGTTCGGCGGAAATCTAAAGTAACAACATGGGCAGTCAGATCGGCGGATGACTCATATTAGGCGAGCTGAAACAGCTATGTAGTGGCCAATTTATGGCCAAGTATAAAGATAGATCATGGGTAGTTGCATCAGCGTAACGAAGGAGCGGACGGTTCGGCGGAAATCTTAAGTAAGAACTTGGGTAGTCAGATCGGCTAATGCCAAATATTAAGCGAGTTGGAGAGGCGAAGTAGGGGCCAACTTATGGCCAAATAGAAAGATAAGATCATGGGGGCTGCATCGGCGTAACGAAGAAGAGGACGGTTCGGAGGAAATCTAAAGTAAGAACATGGGCAGTCAGATCGGCGGATGTCTCATATTAGGCGATATGGAACGGCGAAGTAGTGGCCAATTTATGGCCAATTAGAAAGATAAGATCATGGGTAGTTGCATCGGCGTAACGAAGGAGTGGACAGTTCGACGGAAATCTAAAGTTAGAACATGGGTAGTCAGATCAGCTAATGCCAAATATTAAGCGAGTTGAAGTGGCGAAGTAGGGGCCAACTTAAGGCCAAATAGAAAGATAAGATAATGGGTAGCTGCATCGGCGTAACGAAGAAGTGGACGGTTCGGCGGAAATCTAAAGTAAGAACATGGGCAGTCAGAACGGCGGATGACTTATATTAGGCGAGTTGAAACGGCTATATAGTGGCCAATTTATGGCCAAGTATAAAGATAGATCATGGGTAGTTGCATCAGCGTAACGAAGGAGTGGACGGTTCGGCGGAAATTTAAAGTAAGAACATGGGCAGTCAGATCGGCAAAAGTCTAAGATTTTGCGAGTTGGAACGGTGAAGTAGTGGCCAACTTATGGCCAAAAAGAAAGATAAGATCATGGGTAGTTTCATCGGCGTAACGAAGGAGTGGATGGTTCGGCGAAAATCTAAAGTAATAACATGAGCAGTCAGATCGGCGGATGACTCATATTAGGCGAGCTAAAACGGCTATGTAGTGGCCAATTTATGGCCAAGTATAAAGATAGATCATGGGTAGTTGCATCAGCGTAACGAAGGAGTGGACGGTTCGGCGGAAATCTAAAGTAAGAACATGGGTAGTCAGATCAGCTAATGCCAAATATTAAGCGAGTTGAAGTGGCAAAGTAGGGGCCAACTTAAGGCCAAATAGAAAGATAAGATAATGGGTAGCTGCATCGGCGTAACGAAGAAGTGGACGGTTCGTTGGAAATCTAAAGTAAGAACATGGGCAGTCAGATCGGAGGATGACTTATATTAGGCGAGTTTAAACGGCTATGTAGTGGCCAATTTATGGCCAAGTATAAAGATAGATCATGGGTAGTTGCATCAGCGTAACGAAGGAGTGGACGGTTCGGCGGAAATCTAAAGAAAGAACATGGGTAGTCAGATCGGCTAATGCCAAATATTAAGCGAGTTGGAGTGGCAAAGTAGGGGCCAACTTATGGCCAAAGAGAAATATAAGATCATGGGTAGTTGCATCGGCGTAACGAAGGAGTGGACAGTTCGGCGGAAATTTAAAGTAAGAACATGGGCAATCAGATCGGCAAAAGTCTAAGATTAAGCGAGTTGGAACGGTGAAGTAGTGGCCAACTTATGGCCAAATAGAAAGATAAGATCATGGGTAGTTTCATCGGCGTAACGAAGGAGTGGACGGTTCGGCGAAAATCTACAGTAAGAACATGGGCAGTCAGATCGGCGGATGTCTCATATTAGGCGATATGGAACGGCGAAAGAGGTGGCCAATTTATGGCCAATTAGAAAGATAAGATCATGGGTAGTTGCATCGGCGTAACGAAGGAGTGGACAGTTCGACGGAAATCTAAAGTAAGAATGTGGGTAGTCAGATCGGAGGATGTCTTATATTAAGAAAGTTGGAGTGGCGAAGTAGGGGCCAACATATGGCCAAATAGAAAGAAAAGATCATGGGTAGTTGCATCGGCGTAACGAAGAAGTGGACGGTTCGGCGGAAATCTAAAGTAACAACATGGGCAGTCAGATCGGCGGATGACTCATATTAGGCGAGCTGAAACAGCTATGTAGTGGCCAATTTATGGCCAAGTATAAAGATAGATCATGGGTAGTTGCATCAGCGTAACGAAGGAGCGGACGGTTCGGCGGAAATCTTAAGTAAGAACTTGGGTAGTCAGATCGGCTAATGCCAAATATTAAGCGAGTTGGAGAGGCGAAGTAGGGGCCAACTTATGGCCAAATAGAAAGATAAGATCATGGGGGCTGCATCGGCGTAACGAAGAAGAGGACGGTTCGGAGGAAATCTAAAGTAAGAACATGGGCAGTCAGATCGGCGGATGTCTCATATTAGGCGATATGGAACGGCGAAGTAGTGGCCAATTTATGGCCAATTAGAAAGATAAGATCATGGGTAGTTGCATCGGCGTAACGAAGGAGTGGACAGTTCGACGGAAATCTAAAGTTAGAACATGGGTAGTCAGATCAGCTAATGCCAAATATTAAGCGAGTTGAAGTGGCGAAGTAGGGGCCAACTTAAGGCCAAATAGAAAGATAAGATAATGGGTAGCTGCATCGGCGTAACGAAGAAGTGGACGGTTCGGCGGAAATCTAAAGTAAGAACATGGGCAGTCAGAACGGCGGATGACTTATATTAGGCGAGTTGAAACGGCTATATAGTGGCCAATTTATGGCCAAGTATAAAGATAGATCATGGGTAGTTGCATCAGCGTAACGAAGGAGTGGACGGTTCGGCGGAAATTTAAAGTAAGAACATGGGCAGTCAGATCGGCAAAAGTCTAAGATTTTGCGAGTTGGAACGGTGAAGTAGTGGCCAACTTATGGCCAAAAAGAAAGATAAGATCATGGGTAGTTTCATCGGCGTAACGAAGGAGTGGATGGTTCGGCGAAAATCTAAAGTAATAACATGGGCAGTCAGATCGGCGGATGTCTCATATTAGGCGATATGGAACGGCGAAGTAGTGGCCAATTTATGGCCAATTAGAAAGATAAGATCATGGGTAGTTGTATCGGCGTAACGAAGGAGTGGACAGTTCGACGGAAATCTAAAGTAAGAATGTGGGCAGTCAGATCGGCGAATGTCTAATATTAAGCGAGTTGGAACGGCGAAGTAGTGGCCAATTTATGGCCAAGTAAAAAGATAGGTCATGGGTAGTTGGATCGTCGTAAAGAGGAGTGGACTGTTTGGCGGAAATCTAAAGTAAGAACATGGGCAGTCAGATCGGCGGATGTCTCATATTAGGCAAGTTCGAACGGCGAAGTAGTGGCCAACTTATGGCCAAGTAGAAAGATAAGATCATGGGTAGTTGCATCGGCGTAAGGAAGGAGTGGACGGTTCGGCGGAAATCTAAAATAAGAATATGGGCAGTCAGATCGGCGAATGTCTAATATTAAGCGAGTTGGAACGGCGAAGTAGTGGCCAATTTATGGCCAAATAAAAAGATAGGTCATGGGTAGTTGGATCGTCGTAAAGAGGAGTGGACTGTTTGGCGGAAATCTAAAGTAAGAACATGGGCAGTCAGATCGGCGGATGTCTCATATTAGGCGAGTTCGAACGGCGAAGTAGTGGCCAACGTATGGCCAAATAGAAATATAAGATCATGAGTAGTTTCATCGGCGTAACGAAGGAGTGGACGGTTCGGCGAAAATCTAAAGTAAGAACATGGGCAGTCAGATCGGCGGATGTCTCATATTAGGCGATTTGGAACGGCGAAGTAGTGGCCAATTTAGGGCCAATTAGAAAGAAAAGATCATGGGTAGTTGCATCGGCGTAACGAAGGAGTGGACAGTTCGGCGGAAATCTAAAGTAAGAACATGGGCAGTCAGATCAGCAAAAGTCTAAGATTAAGCGAGTTGGAACGGTGAAGTAGTGGCCAACTTATGGCAAAATAGAAAGATAAGATCAAGGGTAGTTTCATCGGCGTAACGAAGAAGTGGACGGTTCGGCGGAAATCTAAAGTAAGAACATGGGCAGTCAGATCGGCGAATGTCTAATATTAAGCGGGTTCGAACGGCGAAGTAGTGGCCAACTTATGGCCAGATAGAAAGATAAGATCATGGGTAGTTGCATCGGCGTAACGAAGGTGTGAACGGTTCGGCGAAAATCTAAAGTAAGAACATGGGCAGTCAGATCGGCAAAAGTCTAAGATTAAGCGAGTTGGAACGGTGAAGTAGTGGCCAAATTATGGCCAAATAGAAAGATAAGATCATGGGTAGTTTCATCGGCGTAACGAAGGAGTGGACGGTTCGGCGAAAATCTAAAGTAAGAACATGGGCAGTCAGATCGGAGGATGACTCATATTAGGCGAGCTTAAACGGCTATGTAGTGGCCAATTTATGGCCAAGTATAAAGATAGATCATGTGTAGTTGTATCAGCGTAACGAAGGAATGGACGGTTCGGCGGAAATCTAAAGTAAGAACATGGGTAGTCAGATCGGCTAATGCCAAATATTAAGCGAGTTGGAGTGGCGAAGTAGGGGCCAACTTATGGCCAAAGAGAAATATAAGATCATGGGTAGTTGCATCGGCGTAACGAAGGAGTGGACAGTTCGGCGGAAATCTAAAGTAAGAACATGGGAAGTCAGATCGGCAAAAGTCTAAGATTAAGCGAGTTGGAACGGTGAAGTAGTGGCCAATTTATGGCAAAATAGAAAGATAAGATCATGGGTAGTTTCATCGGCGTAATGAAGAAGTGGACGGTTCGGCGGAAATCCAAAGTAAGAACATGAGTAGTCAGATCGGCGAATGTCTAATATTAAGCGAGTTCGAACGGCGAAGTAGTGGCCAACTTATGGCCAAGTAGAAAGATAAGATCATGGGTAGTTGCATCGGCGTAACGAAGAAGTGGACGGTTCGGCGGAAATCTAAAGTAAGAACATGGGCAGTATGATCGGAGGATGACTCATATAAGGCGAGCTTAAACGGCTATGTAGTGGCCAATTTATGGCCAAGTAAAAAGATAGATCATGGGTAGTTAAATCAGCGTAACGAAGGAGTGGACGGTTCGGCGGAAATCTAAATTAAGAACATGGGCAGTCAGATCGGCGAATGTCTAATATTAAGCGAGTTCGAACGGCGAAGTAGTGGCCAACGTATGGCCAAATAGAAATATAAGATCATGGGTAGTTTCATCGGCGTAACGAAGGAGTGGACGGTTCGGCGAAAATCTAAAGTAAGAACATGGGCAGTCAGATCGGCGGATGTCTCATATTATGCGATTTGGAACGGCGAAGTAGTGGCCAAGTTAGGGCCAAGTATAAAGATAGATCATGGGTAGTTGCATCAGCGTAACGAAGGAGTGGACGGTTCGGCGGAAATTTAAAGTAAGAACATGGGCAGTCAGATCGGCAAAAGTCTAAGATTCAGCGAGTTGGAACGGTGAAGTAGTGGCCAACTTATGGCCAAATAGAAAGATAAGATCATGGGTAGTTTCATCGGCGTAACGAAGGAGTGGACGGTTCGGCGAAAATCTACAGTAAGAACATGGGCAGTCAGATCGGCGGATGTCTCATATTAGGCGATATGGAACGGCGAAGTAGTGGCCAATTTATGGCCAATTAGAAAGATAAGATCATGGGTAGTTGCATCGGCGTAACGAAGGAGTGGACAGTTCGACGGAAATCTAAAGTTAGAACATGGGTAGTCAGATCAGCTAATGCCAAATATTAAGCGAATTGAAGTGGCGAAGTAGGGGCCAACTTAAGGCCAAATAGAAAGATAAGATAATGGGTAGCTGCATCGGCGTAACGAAGAAGTTGACGGTTCGGCGGAAATCTAAAGTAACAACATGGGCAGTCAGATCGGCGGATGACTCATATTAGGCGAGCTAAAACGGCTATGTAGTGGCCAATTTATGGCCAAGTATAAAGATAGATCATGGGTAGTTGCATCAGCGTAACGAAGGAGTGGACGGTTCGGCGGAAATCTAAAGTAAGAACATGGGTAGTCAGATCAGCTAATGCCAAATATTAAGCGAGTTGAAGTGGCAAAGTAGGGGCCAACTTAAGGCCAAATAGAAAGATAAGATAATGGGTAGCTGCATCGGCGTAACGAAGAAGTGGACGGTTCGTTGGAAATCTAAAGTAAGAACATGGGCAGTCAGATCGGAGGATGACTTATATTAGGCGAGTTTAAACGGCTATGTAGTGGCCAATTTATGGCCAAGTATAAAGATAGATCATGGGTAGTTGCATCAGCGTAACGAAGGAGTGGACGGTTCGGCGGAAATCTAAATTAAGAACATGGGCAGTCAGATCGGCGAATGTCTAATATTAAGCGAGTTCGAACGGCGAAGTAGTGGCCAACGTATGGCCAAATAGAAATATAAGATCATGGGTAGTTTCATCGGCGTAACGAAGGAGTGGACGGTTCGGCGAAAATCTAAAGTAAGAACATGGGCAGTCAGATCGGCGGATGTCTCATATTATGCGATTTGGAACGGCGAAGTAGTGGCCAAGTTAGGGCCAAGTATAAAGATAGATCATGGGTAGTTGCATCAGCGTAACGAAGGAGTGGACGGTTCGGCGGAAATTTAAAGTAAGAACATGGGCAGTCAGATCGGCAAAAGTCTAAGATTCAGCGAGTTGGAACGGTGAAGTAGTGGCCAACTTATGGCCAAATAGAAAGATAAGATCATGGGTAGTTTCATCGGCGTAACGAAGGAGTGGACGGTTCGGCGAAAATCTACAGTAAGACCATGGGCAGTCAGATCGGCGGATGTCTCATATTAGGCGATATGGAACGGCGAAGTAGTGGCCAATTTATGGCCAATTAGAAAGATAAGATCATGGGTAGTTGCATCGGCGTAACGAAGGAGTGGACAGTTCGACGGAAATCTAAAGTTAGAACATGGGTAGTCAGATCAGCTAATGCCAAATATTAAGCGAATTGAAGTGGCGAAGTAGGGGCCAACTTAAGGCCAAATAGAAAGATAAGATAATGGGTAGCTGCATCGGCGTAACGAAGAAGTTGACGGTTCGGCGGAAATCTAAAGTAACAACATGGGCAGTCAGATCGGCGGATGACTCATATTAGGCGAGCTAAAACGGCTATGTAGTGGCCAATTTATGGCCAAGTATAAAGATAGATCATGGGTAGTTGCATCAGCGTAACGAAGGAGTGGACGGTTCGGCGGAAATCTAAAGTAAGAACATGGGTAGTCAGATCGGAGGATGACTTATATTAGGCGAGTTTAAACGGCTATGTAGTGGCCAATTTATGGCCAAGTATAAAGATAGATCATGGGTAGTTGCATCAGCGTAACGAAGGAGTGGACGGTTCGGCGGAAATCTAAAGAAAGAACATGGGTAGTCAGATCGGCTAATGCCAAATATTAAGCGAGTTGGAGTGGCAAAGTAGGGGCCAACTTAAGGCCAAATAGAAAGATAAGATAATGGGTAGCTGCATCGGCGTAACGAAGAAGTGGACGGTTCGTTGGAAATCTAAAGTAAGAACATGGGCAGTCAGATCGGAGGATGACTTATATTAGGCGAGTTTAAACGGCTATGTAGTGGCCAATTTATGGCCAAGTATAAAGATAGATCATGGGTAGTTGCATCAGCGTAACGAAGGAGTGGACGGTTCGGCGGAAATCTAAAGAAAGAACATGGGTAGTCAGATCGGCTAATGCCAAATATTAAGCGAGTTGGAGTGGCAAAGTAGGGGCCAACTTATGGCCAAAGAGAAATATAAGATCATGGGTAGTTGCATCGGCGTAACGAAGGAGTGGACAGTTCGGCGGAAATTTAAAGTAAGAACATGGGCAATCAGATCGGCAAAAGTCTAAGATTAAGCGAGTTGGAACGGTGAAGTAGTGGCCAACTTATGGCCAAATAGAAAGATAAGATCATGGGTAGTTTCATCGGCGTAACGAAGGAGTGGACGGTTCGGCGAAAATCTACAGTAAGAACATGGGCAGTCAGATCGGCGGATGTCTCATATTAGGCGATATGGAACGGCGAAGTAGTGGCCAATTTATGGCCAATTAGAAAGATAAGATCATGGGTAGTTGCATCGGCGTAACGAAGGAGTGGACAGTTCGACGGAAATCTAAAGTAAGAATGTGGGTAGTCAGATCGGAGGATGTCTTATATTAAGAAAGTTGGAGTGGCGAAGTAGGGGCCAACATATGGCCAAATAGAAAGAAAAGATCATGGGTAGTTGCATCGGCGTAACGAAGAAGTGGACGGTTCGGCGGAAATCTAAAGTAACAACATGGGCAGTCAGATCGGCGGATGACTCATATTAGGCGAGCTGAAACAGCTATGTAGTGGCCAATTTATGGCCAAGTATAAAGATAGTTCATGGGTAGTTGCATCAGCGTAACGAAGGAGCGGACGGTTCGGCGGAAATCTTAAGTAAGAACTTGGGTAGTCAGATCGGCTAATGCCAAATATTAAGCGAGTTGGAGAGGCGAAGTAGGGGCCAACTTATGGCCAAATAGAAAGATAAGATCATGGGGGCTGCATCTGCGTAACGAAGAAGAGGACGGTTCGGAGGAAATCTAAAGTAAGAACATGGGCAGTCAGATCGGCGGATGTCTCATATTAGGCGATATGGAACGGCGAAGTAGTGGCCAATTTATGGCCAATTAGAAAGATAAGATCATGGGTAGTTGCATCGGCGTAACGAAGGAGTGGACAGTTCGACGGAAATCTAAAGTTAGAACATGGGTAGTCAGATCAGCTAATGCCAAATATTAAGCGAGTTGAAGTGGCGAAGTAGGGGCCAACTTAAGGCCAAATAGAAAGATAAGATAATGGGTAGCTGCATCGGCGTAACGAAGAAGTGGACGGTTCGGCGGAAATCTAAAGTAAGAACATGGGCAGTCAGAACGGCGGATGACTTATATTAGGCGAGTTGAAACGGCTATATAGTGGCCAATTTATGGCCAAGTATAAAGATAGATCATGGGTAGTTGCATCAGCGTAACGAAGGAGTGGACGGTTCGGCGGAAATTTAAAGTAAGAACATGGGCAGTCAGATCGGCAAAAGTCTAAGATTTTGCGAGTTGGAACGGTGAAGTAGTGGCCAACTTATGGCCAAAAAGAAAGATAAGATCATGGGTAGTTTCATCGGCGTAACGAAGGAGTGGATGGTTCGGCGAAAATCTAAAGTAATAACATGGGCAGTCAGATCGGCGGATGTCTCATATTAGGCGATATGGAACGGCGAAGTAGTGGCCAATTTATGGCCAATTAGAAAGATAAGATCATGGGTAGTTGTATCGGCGTAACGAAGGAGTGGACAGTTCGACGGAAATCTAAAGTAAGAATGTGGGCAGTCAGATCGGCGAATGTCTAATATTAAGCGAGTTGGAACGGCGAAGTAGTGGCCAATTTATGGCCAAGTAAAAAGATAGGTCATGGGTAGTTGGATCGTCGTAAAGAGGAGTGGACTGTTTGGCGGAAATCTAAAGTAAGAACATGGGCAGTCAGATCGGCGGATGTCTCATATTAGGCAAGTTCGAACGGCGAAGTAGTGGCCAACTTATGGCCAAGTAGAAAGATAAGATCATGGGTAGTTGCATCGGCGTAAGGAAGGAGTGGACGGTTCGGCGGAAATCTAAAATAAGAATATGGGCAGTCAGATCGGCGAATGTCTAATATTAAGCGAGTTGGAACGGCGAAGTAGTGGCCAATTTATGGCCAAATAAAAAGATAGGTCATGGGTAGTTGGATCGTCGTAAAGAGGAGTGGACTGTTTGGCGGAAATCTAAAGTAAGAACATGGGCAGTCAGATCGGCGGATGTCTCATATTAGGCGAGTTCGAACGGCGAAGTAGTGGCCAACGTATGGCCAAATAGAAATATAAGATCATGAGTAGTTTCATCGGCGTAACGAAGGAGTGGACGGTTCGGCGAAAATCTAAAGTAAGAACATGGGCAGTCAGATCGGCGGATGTCTCATATTAGGCGATTTGGAACGGCGAAGTAGTGGCCAATTTAGGGCCAATTAGAAAGAAAAGATCATGGGTAGTTGCATCGGCGTAACGAAGGAGTGGACAGTTCGGCGGAAATCTAAAGTAAGAACATGGGCAGTCAGATCAGCAAAAGTCTAAGATTAAGCGAGTTGGAACGGTGAAGTAGTGGCCAACTTATGGCAAAATAGAAAGATAAGATCAAGGGTAGTTTCATCGGCGTAACGAAGAAGTGGACGGTTCGGCGGAAATCTAAAGTAAGAACATGGGCAGTCAGATCGGCGAATGTCTAATATTAAGCGGGTTCGAACGGCGAAGTAGTGGCCAACTTATGGCCAGATAGAAAGATAAGATCATGGGTAGTTGCATCGGCGTAACGAAGGTGTGAACGGTTCGGCGAAAATCTAAAGTAAGAACATGGGCAGTCAGATCGGCAAAAGTCTAAGATTAAGCGAGTTGGAACGGTGAAGTAGTGGCCAAATTATGGCCAAATAGAAAGATAAGATCATGGGTAGTTTCATCGGCGTAACGAAGGAGTGGACGGTTCGGCGAAAATCTAAAGTAAGAACATGGGCAGTCAGATCGGAGGATGACTCATATTAGGCGAGCTTAAACGGCTATGTAGTGGCCAATTTATGGCCAAGTATAAAGATAGATCATGTGTAGTTGTATCAGCGTAACGAAGGAATGGACGGTTCGGCGGAAATCTAAAGTAAGAACATGGGTAGTCAGATCGGCTAATGCCAAATATTAAGCGAGTTGGAGTGGCGAAGTAGGGGCCAACTTATGGCCAAAGAGAAATATAAGATCATGGGTAGTTGCATCGGCGTAACGAAGGAGTGGACAGTTCGGCGGAAATCTAAAGTAAGAACATGGGAAGTCAGATCGGCAAAAGTCTAAGATTAAGCGAGTTGGAACGGTGAAGTAGTGGCCAATTTATGGCAAAATAGAAAGATAAGATCATGGGTAGTTTCATCGGCGTAATGAAGAAGTGGACGGTTCGGCGGAAATCCAAAGTAAGAACATGAGTAGTCAGATCGGCAAATGTCTAATATTAAGCGAGTTCGAACGGCGAAGTAGTGGCCAACTTATGGCCAAGTAGAAAGATAAGATCATGGGTAGTTGCATCGGCGTAACGAAGAAGTGGACGGTTCGGCGGAAATCTAAAGTAAGAACATGGGCAGTATGATCGGAGGATGACTCATATAAGGCGAGCTTAAACGGCTATGTAGTGGCCAATTTATGGCCAAGTAAAAAGATAGATCATGGGTAGTTAAATCAGCGTAACGAAGGAGTGGACGGTTCGGCGGAAATCTAAATTAAGAACATGGGCAGTCAGATCGGCGAATGTCTAATATTAAGCGAGTTCGAACGGCGAAGTAGTGGCCAACGTATGGCCAAATAGAAATATAAGATCATGGGTAGTTTCATCGGCGTAACGAAGGAGTGGACGGTTCGGCGAAAATCTAAAGTAAGAACATGGGCAGTCAGATCGGCGGATGTCTCATATTATGCGATTTGGAACGGCGAAGTAGTGGCCAAGTTAGGGCCAAGTATAAAGATAGATCATGGGTAGTTGCATCAGCGTAACGAAGGAGTGGACGGTTCGGCGGAAATTTAAAGTAAGAACATGGGCAGTCAGATCGGCAAAAGTCTAAGATTCAGCGAGTTGGAACGGTGAAGTAGTGGCCAACTTATGGCCAAATAGAAAGATAAGATCATGGGTAGTTTCATCGGCGTAACGAAGGAGTGGACGGTTCGGCGAAAATCTACAGTAAGAACATGGGCAGTCAGATCGGCGGATGTCTCATATTAGGCGATATGGAACGGCGAAGTAGTGGCCAATTTATGGCCAATTAGAAAGATAAGATCATGGGTAGTTTCATCGGCGTAACGAAGGAGTGGACAGTTCGACGGAAATCTAAAGTTAGAACATGGGTAGTCAGATCAGCTAATGCCAAATATTAAGCGAATTGAAGTGGCGAAGTAGGGGCCAACTTAAGGCCAAATAGAAAGATAAGATAATGGGTAGCTGCATCGGCGTAACGAAGAAGTTGACGGTTCGGCGGAAATCTAAAGTAACAACATGGGCAGTCAGATCGGCGGATGACTCATATTAGGCGAGCTAAAACGGCTATGTAGTGGCCAATTTATGGCCAAGTATAAAGATAGATCATGGGTAGTTGCATCAGCGTAACGAAGGAGTGGACGGTTCGGCGGAAATCTAAAGTAAGAACATGGGTAGTCAGATCAGCTAATGCCAAATATTAAGCGAGTTGAAGTGGCAAAGTAGGGGCCAACTTAAGGCCAAATAGAAAGATAAGATAATGGGTAGCTGCATCGGCGTAACGAAGAAGTGGACGGTTCGTTGGAAATCTAAAGTAAGAACATGGGCAGTCAGATCGGAGGATGACTTATATTAGGCGAGTTTAAACGGCTATGTAGTGGCCAATTTATGGCCAAGTATAAAGATAGATCATGGGTAGTTGCATCAGCGTAACGAAGGAGTGGACGGTTCGGCGGAAATCTAAAGAAAGAACATGGGTAGTCAGATCGGCTAATGCCAAATATTAAGCGAGTTGGAGTGGCAAAGTAGGGGCCAACTTATGGCCAAAGAGAAATATAAGATCATGGGTAGTTGCATCGGCGTAACGAAGGAGTGGACAGTTCGGCGGAAATTTAAAGTAAGAACATGGGCAATCAGATCGGCAAAAGTCTAAGATTAAGCGAGTTGGAACGGTGAAGTAGTGGCCAACTTATGGCCAAATAGAAAGATAAGATCATGGGTAGTTTCATCGGCGTAACGAAGGAGTGGACGGTTCGGCGAAAATCTACAGTAAGAACATGGGCAGTCAGATCGGCGGATGTCTCATATTAGGCGATATGGAACGGCGAAGTAGTGGCCAATTTATGGCCAATTAGAAAGATAAGATCATGGGTAGTTGCATCGGCGTAACGAAGGAGTGGACAGTTCGACGGAAATCTAAAGTAAGAATGTGGGTAGTCAGATCGGAGGATGTCTTATATAAAGAAAGTTGGAGTGGCGAAGTAGGGGCCAACATATGGCCAAATAGAAAGAAAAGATCATGGGTAGTTGCATCGGCGTAACGAAGAAGTGGACGGTTCGGCGGAAATCTAAAGTAACAACATGGGCAGTCAGATCGGCGGATGACTCATATTAGGCGAGCTGAAACAGCTATGTAGTGGCCAATTTATGGCCAAGTATAAAGATAGATCATGGGTAGTTGCATCAGCGTAACGAAGGAGCGGACGGTTCGGCGGAAATCTTAAGTAAGAACTTGGGTAGTCAGATCGGCTAATGCCAAATATTAAGCGAGTTGGAGAGGCGAAGTAGGGGCCAACTTATGGCCAAATAGAAAGATAAGATCATGGGGGCTGCATCGGCGTAACGAAGAAGAGGACGGTTCGGAGGAAATCTAAAGTAAGAACATGGGCAGTCAGAACGGCGGATGACTTTTATTAGGCGGGTTGAAACGGCTATATAGTGGCCAATTTATGGCCAAGTATAAAGATAGATCATGGGTAGTTGCATCAGCGTAACGAAGGAGTGGACGGTTCGGCGGAAATTTAAAGTAAGAACATGGGCAGTCAGATCGGCGGATGACTTATATTAGGCGAGTTGAAACGGCTATGTAGTGGCCAATTTATGGCCAAGTATAAAGATAGATCATGGGTAGTTGCATCAGCGTAACGAAGGAGTGGACGGTTCGGCGGAAATCTAAAGAAAGAACATGGGTAGTCAGATCGGCTAATGCCAAATATTAAGCGAGTTGGAGTGGCGAAGTAGGGGCCAACTTATGGCCAAAGAGAAATATAAGATCATGGGTAGTTGCATCGGCGTAACGAAGGAGTGGACAGTTCGGCGGAAATTTAAAGTAAGAACATGGGCAATCAGATCGGCAAAAGTCTAAGATTAAGCGAGTTGGAACGGTGAAGTAGTGGCCAACTTATGGCCAAATAGAAAGATAAGATCATGGGTAGTTTCATCGGCGTAACGAAGGAGTGGACGGTTCGGCGAAAATCTACAGTATGAACATGGGCAGTCAGATCGGCGAATGTCTCATATTAGGCGATATGGAACGGCGAAGTAGTGGCCAATTTATGGCCAATTAAAAAAAAAAAGATCATGGGTAGTTGCATCGGCGTAACGAAGGAGTGGACAGTTCGACGGAAATCTAAAGTAAGAATGAGGGTAGTCAGATCGGAGGATGTCTTATATTAAGCAAGTTGGAGTGGCGAAGTAGGGGCCAACATATGGCCAAATAGAAAGAAAAGATCATGGGTAGTTGCATCGGCGTAACGAAGAAGTGGACGGTTCGGCGGAAATGTAAAGTAACAACATGGGCAGTCAGATCGGCGGATGACTCATATTAGGCGAGCTGAAACGGCTATGTAGTGGCCAATTTATGGCCAAGTATAAAGATAGATCATGGGTAGTTGCATCAGCGTAACGAAGGAGTGGACGGTTCGGCGGAAATTTAAAGTAAGAACATGGGCAGTCAGATCGGCAAAAGTCTAAGATTTTGCGAGTTGGAACGGTGAAGTAGTGGCCAACTTATGGCCAAATAGAAAGATAAGATCATGGGTAGTTGCATCGGCGTAACGAAGGAGTGGACGGTTCGGCGAAAAGCTACAGTAAGAACATGGGAAGTCAGATCGGCGGATGTCTTATATTAAGCAAATTGGAGTGGCGAAGTAAGGGCCAACATATGGCCAAATAGAAAGAAAAGATCATGGGTAGTTTCATCGGCGTAACGAAGGAGTGGACGGTTCGGAGAAAATCTAAAGTAAGAACATGGGTAGTCAGATCAGCTAATGCCAAATATTAAGCGAGTTGAAGTGGCGAAGTAGGGGCCAACTTAAGGCCAAATAGAAAGATAAGATCATGGGTAGTTTCATCGGCGTAACGAAGGAGTGAACGGTTCGGCGGAAATCTAAAGTAAGAACATGGGTAGTCAGATCGGCTAATGCCAAATATTAAGCGAGTTGGAACGTTTAAGTAGTGGCCAACTTATGGCCAAATAGAAAGATAAGATCATGGGTAGTTTCATCGGCATAACGAAGGAGTGGACAGTTCGGCAGAAATCTAAACTAAGAACATGGGCAGTCAGATCGGAAAGAGTCTAAGATTAAGCGAGTTGGAACGGTGAAGTAGTGGCCAACTTATGGCAAAATAGAAAGATAAGATCAAGGGTAGTTTCATCGGCGTAACGAAGGAGTGAACGGTTCGGCGGAAATCTAAAGTAAGAACATGGGCAGTCAGATCGGCGAATGTCTAAGATTAAGCGATTTGGAACGGTGAAGTAGTGGCCAACTTATGGCCAAATAGAAAGATAAGATCATAGGTAGTTTCATCGGCGTAACGAAGGAGTGGACAGTTCGACGGAAATCTAAAGTAATAATGTTGGCAGTCAGATCGGCGGATGTCTTATATTAAGCAAATTGGAGTGGCGAAGTAAGGGCCAACATATGGCCAAATAGAAAGATAAGATCATGGGTAGTTGCATCGGCGTAACGAAGGAGTGGACAGTTCGACGGAAATCTAAAGTAATAATGTTGGCAGTCAGATCGGCGGATGTCTTATATTAAGCAAATTGGAGTGGCGAAGTAAGGGCCAACATATGGCCAAATAGAAAGAAAAGATCATGGGTAGTTACATCGGCGTAACGAAGGAGTGGACGGTTCGGCGAAAATCTAAAGTAAGAACATAGGCAGTCAGATCGGCGGATGTCTCATATTAGGCGATATGGAACGGCAAAGTAGTGGCCAATTTATGGCCAATTAGAAAGATAAGATCATGGGTAGTTGCATCGGCGTAACGAAGGAGTGGACGTTTCGACGGAAATCTAAAGTAAGAACATGGGTAGTCAGATCAGCTAATGCCAAATATTAAGCGAGTTGAAGTGGCGAAGTAGGGGCCAACTTAAGGCCAAATAGAAAGATAAGATCATGGGTAGTTGCATCGGCGTAACGAAGGAGTGGACAGTTCGACGGAAATCTAAAGTAATAATGTTGGCAGTCAGATCGGCGGATGTCTTATATTAAGCAAATTGGAGTGGCGAAGTAAGGGCCAACATATGGCCAAATAGAAAGAAAAGATCATGGGTAGTTACATCGGCGTAACGAAGGAGTGGACGGTTCGGCGAAAATCTAAAGTAAGAACATGGGCAGTCAGATCGGCGGATGTCTCATATTAGGCGATTTGGAACGGCGAAGTAGTGGCCAATTTATGGCCAAATAGAAAGATAAGATCATGGGTAGTTTCATCGGCGTAACGAAGGAGTGGACAGTTCGGCGAAAATCTAAAGTAAGAACATGGGTAGTCAGATCAGCTAATGCCAAATATTAAGCGAGTTGAAGTGGCGAAGTAGGGGCCAACTTAAGGCCAATTAGAAAGATAAGATCATGGGTAGTTGCATCGGGGTAACGAAGAAGTGGACAGTTTGGCGGAAATCTAAAGTAACAACATGGGCAGTCAGATCGGCGGATGACTCATATTAGGCGAGCTGAAACGGCTATGTAGTGGCCAATTTATGGCCAAGTATAAAGATAGATCATGGGTAGTTTCATCGGCGTAACGAAGGAGTGGACAGTTCGGCGGAAATCTTAAGTAAGAACATGGGCAGTCAGAGCGACAAAAGTCTAAGATTAAGCGAGTGGGAACGGTGAAGTAGTGGCCAACGTATGGCCAAATAGAAAGATAAGATCATGGGTAGTTTCATCGGCGTAAAGAAGGAGTGGAATGTTCGGCGAAAATCTAAAGTAAGAACATGGGCAGTCAGATCGGCGGATGTCTCATATTAGGCGATTTGGAACGGCGAAGTAGTGGCCAATTTATGGCCAATTAGAAAGATAAGATCATGGGTAGTTGCATCGGCGTAACGAAGGAGTGAACGGTTCTGCGAAAATCTAAAGTAAGAACATGGGCAGTCAGATCGTCAAAAGTCTAAGATTAAGCGATTTGGAACGGTGAAGTAGTGGCCAACTTATGGCCAAATAGAAAGATAAGATCATGGGTAGTTTCATCGGCGTAACGAAGGAGTGAACGGTTCTGCGATAATCTAAAGTAAGAACATGGGCAGTCAGATCGTCAAAAGTCTAAGATTAAGCGATTTGGAACGGTGAAGTAGTGGCCAACTTATGGCCAAATAGAAAGATAAGATCATGGGTAGTTTCATCGGCGTAACGAAGGAGTGAACGGTTCGGCGAAAATCTAAAGTAAGAACATGGGCAGTCAGATCGGCGGATGTCTCATATTAGGCGATATGGAACGGCGAAGTAGTGGCCAATTTATGGCCAAATAGAAAGATAAGATCATGGGTAGTTGCATCGGCGTAACGAAGGAGTGGACAGTTCAACGGAAATCTAAAGTAAGAATGTTGGCAGTCAGATCGGCGGATGTCTTATATTAAGCAAGTTGGAGTGGCGAAGTAAGGGCCAACATATGGCCAAATAGAAAGAAAAGATCATGGGTAGTTGCATCGGCGTAACGAAGGAGTGGACGGTTCGGCGAAAATCTAAAGTAAGAACATGGGCAGTCAGATCGGCGGATGTCTCATATTAGGCGATTTGGAACGGCTATTTAGTGGCCAATTTATGGCCAATAAGAAAGATAAGATCATGGGTAGTTGCATCGGCGTAACGAAGGAGTGGACAGTTCGGCGGAAATCTAAAGTAAGAACATGGGCAGTCAGATCGGCGGATGACTCATATTAGGCGAGCTGAAACGGCTATGTAGTGTCCAATTTATGGCCAAGTATAAAGATAGATCATGGGTAGTTGCATCAGCGTAACGAAGGAGTGGACAGTTCGGCGGAAATCTAAAGTAAGAACATGGGTAGTCAGATCGGCTAATGCCAAATATTAAGCGAGTTGGAGTGGCGAAGTAGGGGCCAACTTATGGCCAAAGAGAAATATAAGATCATGGGTAGTTGCATTGGCGTAACGAATGAGTGGACAGTTCGGCGGAAATCTAAAGTAAGAACATGGGCAGTCAGATCGACAAAAGTCTAAGATTAAGCGAGTGGGAACGGTGAAGTAGTGGCCAACTTATGGCCAAATAGAAAGATAAGATCATGGGTAGTTTCATCGGCGTAAAGAAGGAGTGGAATGTTCGGCGAAAATCTAAAGTAAGAACATGGGCAGTCAGATCGGCGGATGTCTCATATTAGGCGATTTGGAACGGCGAAGTAGTGGCCAATTTATGGCCAATTAGAAAGATAAGATCATGGGTAGTTGCATCGGCGTAACGAAGGAGTGAACGGTTCTGCGAAAATCTAAAGTAAGAACATGGGCAGTCAGATCGTCAAAAGTCTAAGATTAAGCGATTTGGAACGGTGAAGTAGTGGCCAACTTATGGCCAAATAGAAAGATAAGATCATGGGTAGTTTCATCGGCGTAACGAAGGAGTGAACGGTTCTGCGAAAATCTAAAGTAAGAACATGGGAATTCAGATCGTCAAAAGTCTAAGATTAAGCGATTTGGAACGGTGAAGTAGTGGCCAACTTATGGCCAAATAGAAAGATAAGATCATGGGTAGTTTCATCGGCGTAACGAAGGAGTGAACGGTTCGGCGGAAATCTAAAGTAAGAACATGGGCAGTCAGATCGGCGAATGTCTAATATTAAGCGAATTAGAACGGCGAAGTAGTGGCCAACTTATGGCCAAATAGAAAGATAAGATCATGGGTAGTTGCATCGGCGTAACGAAGGAGTGAACTGTTCGGCGAAAATCTAAAGTAAGAAAATGGGCAGTCAGATCGGCGGATGTCTCATATTAGGCGATATGGAACGGCGAAGTAGTGGCCAATTTATGGCCAAATAGAAAGATAAGATCATGGGTAGTTGCATCGGCGTAACGAAGGAGTGGACAGTTCAACGGAAATCTAAAGTAAGAATGTTGGCAGTCAGATCGGCGGATGTCTTATATTAAGCAAGTTGGAGTGGCGAAGTAAGGGCCAACATATGGCCAAATAGAAAGAAAAGATCATGGGTAGTTGCATCGGCGTAACGAAGGAGTGGACGGTTAGGCGAAAATCTAAAGTAAGAACATGGGCAGTCAGATCGGCGGATGACTCATATTAGGCGAGATGAAACGGCTATGTAGTGTCCAATTTATGGCCAAGTATAAAGATAGATCATGGGTAGTTGCATCAGCGTAACGAAGGAGTGGACAGTTCGGCGGAAATCTAAAGTAAGAACATGGGTAGTCAGATCGGCTAAAGCCAAATATTAAGCGAGTTGGAGTGGCGAAGTAGGGGCCAACTTATGGCCAAAGAGAAATATAAGATCATGGGTAGTTGCATTGGCGTAACGAATGAGTGGACAGTTCGGCGGAAATCTAAAGTAAGAACATGGGCAGTCAGATCGACAAAAGTCTAAGATTAAGCGAGTGGGAACGGTGAAGTAGTGGCCAACTTATGGCCAAATAGAAAGATAAGATCATGGGTAGTTTCATCGGCGTAAAGAAGGAGTGGAATGTTCGGCGAAAATCTAAAGTAAGAACATGGGCAGTCAGATCGGCGGATGTCTCATATTAGGCGATTTGGAACGGCGAAGTACTGGCCAATTTATGGCCAATTAGAAAGATAAGATCATGGGTAGTTGCATCGGCGTAACGAAGAAGTGAACGGTTCTGCGAAAATCTAAAGTAAGAACATGGGCAGTCAGATCGTCAAAATTCTAAGATTAAGCGATTTGGAACGGTGAAGTAGTGGCCAACTTATGGCCAAATAGAAAGATAAGATCATGGGTAGTTGCATCGACGTACCGAAGGAGTGAACGGTTCGGCGAAAATCTAAAGTAAGAACATGGGCAGTCAGATCGGCGGATGTCTCATATTAGGCGATATGGAAAGGCGAAGTAGTGGCCAATTTATGGCCAAATAGAAAGATAAGATCATGGGTAGTTGCATCGGCGTAACGAAGGAGTGAACGGTTCGGCGGAAATCTAAAGTAAGAACATGGGTAGTCAGATCGGCTAATGCCAAATATTAAGCGAGTTGGAGTGGCAAAGTAGGGGCCAACTTATGGCCAAAGAGAAATATAAGATCATGGGTAGTTGCATCGGCGTAACGAAGGAGTGGACAGTTCGGCGGAAATTTAAAGTAAGAACATGGGCAGTCAGATCGGCAAAAGTCTAAGATTAAGCGAGTTGGAACGTTTAAGTAGTGGCCAACTTATGGCCAAATAGAAAGATAAGATCATGGGTAGTTTCATCGGCATAACGAAGGAGTGGACAGTTCGGCAGAAATCTAAACTAAGAACATGGGCAGTCAGATCGGAAAGAGTCTAAGATTAAGCGAGTTGGAACGGTGAAGTAGTGGCCAACTTATGGCAAAATAGAAAGATAAGATCAAGGGTAGTTTCATCGGCGTAACGAAGGAGTGAACGGTTCGGCGGAAATCTAAAGTAAGAACATGGGCAGTCAGATCGGCGAATGTCTAAGATTAAGCGATTTGGAACGGTGAAGTAGTGGCCAACTTATGGCCAAATAGAAAGATAAGATCATAGGTAGTTTCATCGGCGTAACGAAGGAGTGGACAGTTCGACGGAAATCTAAAGTAATAATGTTGGCAGTCAGATCGGCGGATGTCTTATATTAAGCAAATTGGAGTGGCGAAGTAAGGGCCAACATATGGCCAAATAGAAAGATAAGATCATGGGTAGTTGCATCGGCGTAACGAAGGAGTGGACAGTTCGACGGAAATCTAAAGTAATAATGTTGGCAGTCAGATCGGCGGATGTCTTATATTAAGCAAATTGGAGTGGCGAAGTAAGGGCCAACATATGGCCAAATAGAAAGAAAAGATCATGGGTAGTTACATCGGCGTAACGAAGGAGTGGACGGTTCGGCGAAAATCTAAAGTAAGAACATGGGCAGTCAGATCGGCGGATGTCTCATATTAGGCGATATGGAACGGCGAAGTAGTGGCCAATTTATGGCCAATTAGAAAGATAAGATCATGGGTAGTTGCATCGGCGTAACGAAGGAGTGGACGTTTCGACGGAAATCTAAAGTAAGAACATGGGTAGTCAGATCAGCTAATGTCAAATATTAAGCGAGTTGAAGTGGCGAAGTAGGGGCCAACTTAAGGCCAAATAGAAAGATAAGATCATGGGTAGTTGCATCGGCGTAACGAAGGAGTGGACAGTTCGACGGAAATCTAAAGTAATAATGTTGGCAGTCAGATCGGCGGATGTCTTATATTAAGCAAATTGGAGTGGCGAAGTAAGGGCCAACATATGGCCAAATAGAAAGATAAGATCATGGGTAGTTTCATCGGCGTAACAAAGGAGTGAACGGTTCGGCGGAAATCTAAAGTAAGAACATGGGCAGTCAGATCGGCGAATGTCTAATAATAAGCGAATTAGAACGGCGAAGTAGTGGCCAACTTATGGCCAAATAGAAAGATAAGATCATGGGTAGTTGCATCGGCGTAACGAAGGAGTGAACGGTTCGGCGAAAATCTAAAGTAAGAACATGGGCAGTCAGATCGGCGGATGTCTCATATTAGGCGATATGGAACGGCGAAGTAGTGGCCAACTTATGGCCAAATAGAAAGATAAGATCATGGGTAGTTTCATCGGCGTAACGAAGGAGTGGACGGTTCGGCGAAAAGCTACAGTAAGAACATGGGCAGTCAGATCGACAAAAGTCTAAGATTAAGCGAGTGGGAACGGTGAAGTAGTGGCCAACTTATGGCCAAATAGAAAGCTAAGATCATGGGTAGTTTCATCGGCGTAAAGAAGGAGTGGAATGTTCGGCGAAAATCTAAAGTAAGAACATGGGCAGTCAGATCGGCGGATGTCTCATATTAGGCGATTTGGAACGGCGAAGTACTGGCCAATTTATGGCCAATTAGAAAGATAAGATCATGGGTAGTTGCATCGGCGTAACGAAGGAGTGAACGGTTCTGCGAAAATCTAAAGTAAGAACATGGGCAGTCAGATCGTCAAAATTCTAAGATTAAGCGATTTGGAACGGTGAAGTAGTGGCCAACTTATGGCCAAATAGAAAGATAAGATCATGGGTAGTTGCATCGACGTACCGAAGGAGTGAACGGTTCGGCGAAAATCTAAAGTAAGAACATGGGCAGTCAGATCGGCGGATGTCTCATATTAGGCGATATGGAAAGGCGAAGTAGTGGCCAATTTATGGCCAAATAGAAAGATAAGATCATGGGTAGTTGCATCGGCGTAACGAAGGAGTGAACGGTTCGGCGGAAATCTAAAGTAAGAACATGGGTAGTCAGATCGGCTAATGCCAAATATTAAGCGAGTTGGAGTGGCAAAGTAGGGGCCAACTTATGGCCAAAGAGAAATATAAGATCATGGGTAGTTGCATCGGCGTAACGAAGGAGTGGACAGTTCGGCGGAAATTTAAAGTAAGAACATGGGCAGTCAGATCGGCAAAAGTCTAAGATTAAGCGAGTTGGAACGTTTAAGTAGTGGCCAACTTATGGCCAAATAGAAAGATAAGATCATGGGTAGTTTCATCGGCATAACGAAGGAGTGGACAGTTCGGCAGAAATCTAAACTAAGAACATGGGCAGTCAGATCGGAAAGAGTCTAAGATTAAGCGAGTTGGAACGGTGAAGTAGTGGCCAACTTATGGCAAAATAGAAAGATAAGATCAAGGGTAGTTTCATCGGCGTAACGAAGGAGTGAACGGTTCGGCGGAAATCTAAAGTAAGAACATGGGCAGTCAGATCGGCGAATGTCTAAGATTAAGCGATTTGGAACGGTGAAGTAGTGGCCAACTTATGGCCAAATAGAAAGATAAGATCATAGGTAGTTTCATCGGCGTAACGAAGGAGTGGACAGTTCGACGGAAATCTAAAGTAATAATGTTGGCAGTCAGATCGGCGGATGTCTTATATTAAGCAAATTGGAGTGGCGAAGTAAGGGCCAACATATGGCCAAATAGAAAGAAAAGATCATGGGTAGTTACATCGGCGTAACGAAGGAGTGGACGGTTCGGCGAAAATCTAAAGTAAGAACATGGGCAGTCAGATCGGCGGATGTCTCATATTAGGCGATTTGGAACGGCGAAGTAGTGGCCAATTTATGGCCAAATAGAAAGATAAGATCATGGGTAGTTTCATCGGCGTAACGAAGGAGTGGACAGTTCGGCGAAAATCTACAGTAAGAACATGGGCAGTCAGATCGGCGGATGTCTCATATTAGGCGATATGGAACGGCGAAGTAGTGGCCAATTTATGGCCAATTAGAAAGATAAGATCATGGGTAGTTGCATCGGCGTAACGAAGAAGTGGACAGTTCGACGGAAATCTAAAGTAAGAACATGGGTAGTCAGATCAGCTAATGCCAAATATTAAGCGAGTTGAAGTGGCGAAGTAGGGGCCAACTTAAGGCCAATTAGAAAGATAAGATCATGGGTAGTTGCATCGGGGTAACGAAGAAGTGGACAGTTTGGCGGAAATCTAAAGTAACAACATGGGCAGTCAGATCGGCGGATGACTCATATTAGGCGAGCTGAAACGGCTATGTAGTGGCCAATTTATGGCCAAGTATAAAGATAGATCATGGGTAGTTGCATCAGCGTAACGAAGGAGCGGACGGTTCGGCGGAAATCTTAAGTAAGAACATGGGTAGTCAGATCGGCTAATGCCAAATATTAAGCGAGTTGGAGTGGCGAAGTAGGGGCCAACTTATGGCCAAAGAGAAATATAAGATCATGGGTAGTTGCATTGGCGTAACGAATGAGTGGACAGTTCGGCGGAAATCTAAAGTAAGAACATGGGCAGTCAGAGCGACAAAAGTCTAAGATTAAGCGAGTGGGAACGGTGAAGTAGTGGCCAACGTATGGCCAAATAGAAAGATAAGATCATGGGTAGTTTCATCGGCGTAAAGAAGGAGTGGAATGTTCGGCGAAAATCTAAAGTAAGAACATGGGCAGTCAGATCGGCGGATGTCTCATATTAGGCGATTTGGAACGGCGAAGTAGTGGCCAATTTATGGCCAATTAGAAAGATAAGATCATGGGTAGTTGCATCGGCGTAACGAAGGAGTGAACGGTTCTGCGAAAATCTAAAGTAAGAACATGGGCAGTCAGATCGTCAAAAGTCTAAGATTAAGCGATTTGGAACGGTGAAGTAGTGGCCAACTTATGGCCAAATAGAAAGATAAGATCATGGGTAGTTTCATCGGCGTAACGAAGGAGTGAACGGTTCGGCGAAAATCTAAAGTAAGAACATGGGCAGTCAGATCGGCGGATGTCTCATATTAGGCGATATGGAACGGCGAAGTAGTGGCCAATTTATGGCCAAATAGAAAGATAAGATCATGGGTAGTTGCATCGGCGTAACGAAGGAGTGGACAGTTCAACGGAAATCTAAAGTAAGAATGTTGGCAGTCAGATCGGCGGATGTCTTATATTAAGCAAGTTGGAGTGGCGAAGTAAGGGCCAACATATGGCCAAATAGAAAGAAAAGATCATGGGTAGTTGCATCGGCGTAACGAAGGAGTGGACGGTTCGGCGAAAATCTAAAGTAAGAACATGGGCAGTCAGATCGGCGGATGTCTCATATTAGGCTATTTGGAACGGCTATTTAGTGGCCAATTTATGGCCAATAAGAAAGATAAGATCATGGGTAGTTGCATCGGCGTAACGAAGGAGTGGACAGTTCGGCGGAAATCTAAAGTAAGAACATGGGCAGTCAGATCGGCGGATGACTCATATTAGGCGAGCTGAAACGGCTATGTAGTGTCCAATTTATGGCCAATAAGAAAAATAAGATCATGGGTAGTTGCATCAGCGTAACGAAGGAGTGGACAGTTCGGCGGAAATCTAAAGTAAGAACATGGGTAGTCAGATCGGCTAATGCCAAATATTAAGCGAGTTGGAGTGGCGAAGTAGGGGCCAACTTATGGCCAAAGAGAAATATAAGATCATGGGTAGTTGCATTGGCGTAACGAATGAGTGGACAGTTCGGCGGAAATCTAAAGTAAGAACATGGGCAGTCAGATCGACAAAAGTCTAAGATTAAGCGAGTGGGAACGGTGAAGTAGTGGCCAACTTATGGCCAAATAGAAAGATAAGATCATGGGTAGTTTCATCGGCGTAAAGAAGGAGTGGAATGTTCGGCGAAAATCTAAAGTAAGAACATGGGCAGTCAGATCGGCGGATGTCTCATATTAGGCGATTTGGAACGGCGAAGTAGTGGCCAATTTATGGCCAATTAGAAAGATAAGATCATGGGTAGTTGCATCGGCGTAACGAAGGAGTGAACGGTTCTGCGAAAATCTAAAGTAAGAACATGGGCAGTCAGATCGTCAAAAGTCTAAGATTAAGCGATTTGGAACGGTGAAGTAGTGGCCAACTTATGGCCAAATAGAAAGATAAGATCATGGGTAGTTTCATCGGCGTAACGAAGGAGTGAACGGTTCTGCGAAAATCTAAAGTAAGAACATGGGCAGTCAGATCGTCAAAAGTCTAAGATTAAGCGATTTGGAACGGTGAAGTAGTGGCCAACTTATGGCCAAATAGAAAGATAAGATCATGGGTAGTTTCATCGGCGTAACGAAGGAGTGAACGGTTCGGCGGAAATCTAAAGTAAGAAGATGGGCAGTCAGATCGGCGAATGTCTAATATTAAGCGAATTAGAACGGCGAAGTAGTGGCCAACTTATGGCCAAATAGAAAGATAAGATCATGGGTAGTTGCATCGGCGTAACGAAGGAGTGAACGGTTCGGCGAAAATCTAAAGTAAGAAAATGGGCAGTCAGATCGGCGGATGTCTCATATTAGGCGATATGGAACGGCGAAGTAGTGGCCAATTTATGGCCAAATAGAAAGATAAGATCATGGGTAGTTGCATCGGCGTAACGAAGGAGTGGACAGTTCAACGGAAATCTAAAGTAAGAATGTTGGCAGTCAGATCGGCGGATGTCTTATATTAAGCAAGTTGGAGTGGCGAAGTAAGGGCCAACATATGGCCAAATAGAAAGAAAAGATCATGGGTAGTTGCATCGGCGTAACGAAGGAGTGGACAGTTCGACGGAAATCTAAAGTAATAATGTTGGCAGTCAGATCGGCGGATGTCTTATATTAAGCAAATTGGAGTGGCGAAGTAAGGGCCAACATATGGCCAAATAGAAAGAAAAGATCATGGGTAGTTACATCGGCGTAACGAAGGAGTGGACGGTTCGGCGAAAATCTAAAGTAAGAACATGGGCAGTCAGATCGGCGGATGTCTCATATTAGGCGATTTGGAACGGCGAAGTAGTGGCCAATTTATGGCCAAATAGAAAGATAAGATCATGGGTAGTTTCATCGGCGTAACGAAGGAGTGGACAGTTCGGCGAAAATCTACAGTAAGAACATGGGCAGTCAGATCGGCGGATGTCTCATATTAGGCGATATGGAACGGCGAAGTAGTGGCCAATTTATGGCCAATTAGAAAGATAAGATCATGGGTAGTTGCATCGGCGTAACGAAGAAGTGGACAGTTCGACGGAAATCTAAAGTAAGAACATGGGTAGTCAGATCAGCTAATGCCAAATATTAAGCGAGTTGAAGTGGCGAAGTAGGGGCCAACTTAAGGCCAATTAGAAAGATAAGATAATGGGTAGTTGCATCGGGGTAACGAAGAAGTGGACAGTTTGGCGGAAATCTAAAGTAACAACATGGGCAGTCAGATCGGCGGATGACTCATATTAGGCGAGCTGAAACGGCTATGTAGTGGCCAATTTATGGCCAAGTATAAAGATAGATCATGGGTAGTTGCATCAGCGTAACGAAGGAGCGGACGGTTCGGCGGAAATCTTAAGTAAGAACATGGGTAGTCAGATCGGCTAATGCCAAATATTAAGCGAGTTGGAGTGGCGAAGTAGGGGCCAACTTATGGCCAAAGAGAAATATAAGATCATGGGTAGTTGCATTGGCGTAACGAATGAGTGGACAGTTCGGCGGAAATCTAAAGTAAGAACATGGGCAGTCAGAGCGACAAAAGTCTAAGATTAAGCGAGTGGGAACGGTGAAGTAGTGGCCAACGTATGGCCAAATAGAAAGATAAGATCATGGGTAGTTTCATCGGCGTAAAGAAGGAGTGGAATGTTCGGCGAAAATCTAAAGTAAGAACATGGGCAGTCAGATCGGCGGATGTCTCATATTAGGCGATTTGGAACGGCGAAGTAGTGGCCAATTTATGGCCAATTAGAAAGATAAGATCATGGGTAGTTGCATCGGCGTAACGAAGGAGTGAACGGTTCTGCGAAAATCTAAAGTAAGAACATGGGCAGTCAGATCGTCAAAAGTCTAAGATTAAGCGATTTGGAACGGTGAAGTAGTGGCCAACTTATGGCCAAATAGAAAGATAAGATCATGGGTAGTTTCATCGGCGTAACGAAGGAGTGAACGGTTCGGCGAAAATCTAAAGTAAGAACATGGGCAGTCAGATCGGCGGATGTCTCATATTAGGCGATATGGAACGGCGAAGTAGTGGCCAATTTATGGCCAAATAGAAAGATAAGATCATGGGTAGTTGCATCGGCGTAACGAAGGAGTGGACAGTTCAACGGAAATCTAAAGTAAGAATGTTGGCAGTCAGATCGGCGGATGTCTTATATTAAGCAAGTTGGAGTGGCGAAGTAAGGGCCAACATATGGCCAAATAGAAAGAAAAGATCATGGGTAGTTGCATCGGCGTAACGAAGGAGTGGACGGTTCGGCGAAAATCTAAAGTAAGAACATGGGCAGTCAGATCGGCGGATGTCTCATATTAGGCGATTTGGAACGGCTAAGTAGTGGCCAATTTATGGCAATTTAGAAAGATAAGATCATGGGTAGTTGCATCGGCGTAACGAAGGAGTGGACAGTTCGGCGGAAATCTAAAGTAAGAACATGGGCAGTCAGATCGGCGGATGACTCATATTAGGCGAGCTGAAACGGCTATGTAGTGTCCAATTTATGGCCAAGTATAAAGATAGATCATGGGTAGTTGCATCAGCGTAACGAAGGAGTGGACAGTTCGGCGGAAATCTAAAGTAAGAACATGGGTAGTCAGATCGGCTAATGCCAAATATTAAGCGAGTTGGAGTGGCGAAGTAGGGGCCAACTTATGGCCAAAGAGAAAGAAAAGATCATGGGTAGTTACATCGGCGTAACGAAGGAGTGGACGTATCGGCGAAAATCTAAAGTAAGAACATGGGCAGTCAGATCGGCGGATGTCTCATATTAGGCTATTTGGAACGGCTATTTAGTGGCCAATTTATGGCCAATAAGAAAGATAAGATCATGGGTAGTTGCATCGGCGTAACGAAGGAGTGGACAGTTCGGCGGAAATCTAAAGTAAGAACATGGGCAGTCAGATCGGCGGATGACTCATATTAGGCGAGCTGAAACGGCGAAGTAGTGGCCAATTTAGGGCCAATTAGAAAGAAAAGATCATGGGTAGTTGCATCGGCGTAACGAAGGAGTGGACAGTTCGGCGGAAATCTAAAGTAAGAACATGGGCAGTCAGATCAGCAAAAGTCTAAGATTAAGCGAGTTGGAACGGTGAAGTAGTGGCCAACTTATGGCAAAATAGAAAGATAAGATCAAGGGTAGTTTCATCGGCGTAACGAAGAAGTGGACGGTTCGGCGGAAATCTAAAGTAAGAACATGGGCAGTCAGATCGGCGAATGTCTAATATTAAGCGGGTTCGAACGGCGAAGTAGTGGCCAACTTATGGCCAGATAGAAAGATAAGATCATGGGTAGTTGCATCGGCGTAACGAAGGTGTGAACGGTTCGGCGAAAATCTAAAGTAAGAACATGGGCAGTCAGATCGGCAAAAGTCTAAGATTAAGCGAGTTGGAACGGTGAAGTAGTGGCCAAATTATGGCCAAATAGAAAGATAAGATCATGGGTAGTTTCATCGGCGTAACGAAGGAGTGGACGGTTCGGCGAAAATCTAAAGTAAGAACATGGGCAGTCAGATCGGAGGATGACTCATATTAGGCGAGCTTAAACGGCTATGTAGTGGCCAATTTATGGCCAAGTATAAAGATAGATCATGTGTAGTTGTATCAGCGTAACGAAGGAATGGACGGTTCGGCGGAAATCTAAAGTAAGAACATGGGTAGTCAGATCGGCTAATGCCAAATATTAAGCGAGTTGGAGTGGCGAAGTAGGGGCCAACTTATGGCCAAAGAGAAATATAAGATCATGGGTAGTTGCATCGGCGTAACGAAGGAGTGGACAGTTCGACGGAAATCTAAAGTTAGAACATGGGTAGTCAGATCAGCTAATGCCAAATATTAAGCGAATTGAAGTGGCGAAGTAGGGGCCAACTTAAGGCCAAATAGAAAGATAAGATAATGGGTAGCTGCATCGGCGTAACGAAGAAGTTGACGGTTCGGCGGAAATCTAAAGTAACAACATGGGCAGTCAGATCGGCGGATGACTCATATTAGGCGAGCTAAAACGGCTATGTAGTGGCCAATTTATGGCCAAGTATAAAGATAGATCATGGGTAGTTGCATCAGCGTAACGAAGGAGTGGACGGTTCGGCGGAAATCTAAAGTAAGAACATGGGTAGTCAGATCAGCTAATGCCAAATATTAAGCGAGTTGAAGTGGCAAAGTAGGGGCCAACTTAAGGCCAAATAGAAAGATAAGATAATGGGTAGCTGCATCGGCGTAACGAAGAAGTGGACGGTTCGTTGGAAATCTAAAGTAAGAACATGGGCAGTCAGATCGGAGGATGACTTATATTAGGCGAGTTTAAACGGCTATGTAGTGGCCAATTTATGGCCAAGTATAAAGATAGATCATGGGTAGTTGCATCAGCGTAACGAAGGAGTGGACGGTTCGGCGGAAATCTAAATTAAGAACATGGGCAGTCAGATCGGCGAATGTCTAATATTAAGCGAGTTCGAACGGCGAAGTAGTGGCCAACGTATGGCCAAATAGAAATATAAGATCATGGGTAGTTTCATCGGCGTAACGAAGGAGTGGACGGTTCGGCGAAAATCTAAAGTAAGAACATGGGCAGTCAGATCGGCGGATGTCTCATATTATGCGATTTGGAACGGCGAAGTAGTGGCCAAGTTAGGGCCAAGTATAAAGATAGATCATGGGTAGTTGCATCAGCGTAACGAAGGAGTGGACGGTTCGGCGGAAATTTAAAGTAAGAACATGGGCAGTCAGATCGGCAAAAGTCTAAGATTCAGCGAGTTGGAACGGTGAAGTAGTGGCCAACTTATGGCCAAATAGAAAGATAAGATCATGGGTAGTTTCATCGGCGTAACGAAGGAGTGGACGGTTCGGCGAAAATCTACAGTAAGACCATGGGCAGTCAGATCGGCGGATGTCTCATATTAGGCGATATGGAACGGCGAAGTAGTGGCCAATTTATGGCCAATTAGAAAGATAAGATCATGGGTAGTTGCATCGGCGTAACGAAGGAGTGGACAGTTCGACGGAAATCTAAAGTTAGAACATGGGTAGTCAGATCAGCTAATGCCAAATATTAAGCGAATTGAAGTGGCGAAGTAGGGGCCAACTTAAGGCCAAATAGAAAGATAAGATAATGGGTAGCTGCATCGGCGTAACGAAGAAGTTGACGGTTCGGCGGAAATCTAAAGTAACAACATGGGCAGTCAGATCGGCGGATGACTCATATTAGGCGAGCTAAAACGGCTATGTAGTGGCCAATTTATGGCCAAGTATAAAGATAGATCATGGGTAGTTGCATCAGCGTAACGAAGGAGTGGACGGTTCGGCGGAAATCTAAAGTAAGAACATGGGTAGTCAGATCGGAGGATGACTTATATTAGGCGAGTTTAAACGGCTATGTAGTGGCCAATTTATGGCCAAGTATAAAGATAGATCATGGGTAGTTGCATCAGCGTAACGAAGGAGTGGACGGTTCGGCGGAAATCTAAAGAAAGAACATGGGTAGTCAGATCGGCTAATGCCAAATATTAAGCGAGTTGGAGTGGCAAAGTAGGGGCCAACTTAAGGCCAAATAGAAAGATAAGATAATGGGTAGCTGCATCGGCGTAACGAAGAAGTGGACGGTTCGTTGGAAATCTAAAGTAAGAACATGGGCAGTCAGATCGGAGGATGACTTATATTAGGCGAGTTTAAACGGCTATGTAGTGGCCAATTTATGGCCAAGTATAAAGATAGATCATGGGTAGTTGCATCAGCGTAACGAAGGAGTGGACGGTTCGGCGGAAATCTAAAGAAAGAACATGGGTAGTCAGATCGGCTAATGCCAAATATTAAGCGAGTTGGAGTGGCAAAGTAGGGGCCAACTTATGGCCAAAGAGAAATATAAGATCATGGGTAGTTGCATCGGCGTAACGAAGGAGTGGACAGTTCGGCGGAAATTTAAAGTAAGAACATGGGCAATCAGATCGGCAAAAGTCTAAGATTAAGCGAGTTGGAACGGTGAAGTAGTGGCCAACTTATGGCCAAATAGAAAGATAAGATCATGGGTAGTTTCATCGGCGTAACGAAGGAGTGGACGGTTCGGCGAAAATCTACAGTAAGAACATGGGCAGTCAGATCGGCGGATGTCTCATATTAGGCGATATGGAACGGCGAAGTAGTGGCCAATTTATGGCCAATTAGAAAGATAAGATCATGGGTAGTTGCATCGGCGTAACGAAGGAGTGGACAGTTCGACGGAAATCTAAAGTAAGAATGTGGGTAGTCAGATCGGAGGATGTCTTATATTAAGAAAGTTGGAGTGGCGAAGTAGGGGCCAACATATGGCCAAATAGAAAGAAAAGATCATGGGTAGTTGCATCGGCGTAACGAAGAAGTGGACGGTTCGGCGGAAATCTAAAGTAACAACATGGGCAGTCAGATCGGCGGATGACTCATATTAGGCGAGCTGAAACAGCTATGTAGTGGCCAATTTATGGCCAAGTATAAAGATAGTTCATGGGTAGTTGCATCAGCGTAACGAAGGAGCGGACGGTTCGGCGGAAATCTTAAGTAAGAACTTGGGTAGTCAGATCGGCTAATGCCAAATATTAAGCGAGTTGGAGAGGCGAAGTAGGGGCCAACTTATGGCCAAATAGAAAGATAAGATCATGGGGGCTGCATCTGCGTAACGAAGAAGAGGACGGTTCGGAGGAAATCTAAAGTAAGAACATGGGCAGTCAGATCGGCGGATGTCTCATATTAGGCGATATGGAACGGCGAAGTAGTGGCCAATTTATGGCCAATTAGAAAGATAAGATCATGGGTAGTTGCATCGGCGTAACGAAGGAGTGGACAGTTCGACGGAAATCTAAAGTTAGAACATGGGTAGTCAGATCAGCTAATGCCAAATATTAAGCGAGTTGAAGTGGCGAAGTAGGGGCCAACTTAAGGCCAAATAGAAAGATAAGATAATGGGTAGCTGCATCGGCGTAACGAAGAAGTGGACGGTTCGGCGGAAATCTAAAGTAAGAACATGGGCAGTCAGAACGGCGGATGACTTATATTAGGCGAGTTGAAACGGCTATATAGTGGCCAATTTATGGCCAAGTATAAAGATAGATCATGGGTAGTTGCATCAGCGTAACGAAGGAGTGGACGGTTCGGCGGAAATTTAAAGTAAGAACATGGGCAGTCAGATCGGCAAAAGTCTAAGATTTTGCGAGTTGGAACGGTGAAGTAGTGGCCAACTTATGGCCAAAAAGAAAGATAAGATCATGGGTAGTTTCATCGGCGTAACGAAGGAGTGGATGGTTCGGCGAAAATCTAAAGTAATAACATGGGCAGTCAGATCGGCGGATGTCTCATATTAGGCGATATGGAACGGCGAAGTAGTGGCCAATTTATGGCCAATTAGAAAGATAAGATCATGGGTAGTTGTATCGGCGTAACGAAGGAGTGGACAGTTCGACGGAAATCTAAAGTAAGAATGTGGGCAGTCAGATCGGCGAATGTCTAATATTAAGCGAGTTGGAACGGCGAAGTAGTGGCCAATTTATGGCCAAGTAAAAAGATAGGTCATGGGTAGTTGGATCGTCGTAAAGAGGAGTGGACTGTTTGGCGGAAATCTAAAGTAAGAACATGGGCAGTCAGATCGGCGGATGTCTCATATTAGGCAAGTTCGAACGGCGAAGTAGTGGCCAACTTATGGCCAAGTAGAAAGATAAGATCATGGGTAGTTGCATCGGCGTAAGGAAGGAGTGGACGGTTCGGCGGAAATCTAAAATAAGAATATGGGCAGTCAGATCGGCGAATGTCTAATATTAAGCGAGTTGGAACGGCGAAGTAGTGGCCAATTTATGGCCAAATAAAAAGATAGGTCATGGGTAGTTGGATCGTCGTAAAGAGGAGTGGACTGTTTGGCGGAAATCTAAAGTAAGAACATGGGCAGTCAGATCGGCGGATGTCTCATATTAGGCGAGTTCGAACGGCGAAGTAGTGGCCAACGTATGGCCAAATAGAAATATAAGATCATGAGTAGTTTCATCGGCGTAACGAAGGAGTGGACGGTTCGGCGAAAATCTAAAGTAAGAACATGGGCAGTCAGATCGGCGGATGTCTCATATTAGGCGATTTGGAACGGCGAAGTAGTGGCCAATTTAGGGCCAATTAGAAAGAAAAGATCATGGGTAGTTGCATCGGCGTAACGAAGGAGTGGACAGTTCGGCGGAAATCTAAAGTAAGAACATGGGCAGTCAGATCAGCAAAAGTCTAAGATTAAGCGAGTTGGAACGGTGAAGTAGTGGCCAACTTATGGCAAAATAGAAAGATAAGATCAAGGGTAGTTTCATCGGCGTAACGAAGAAGTGGACGGTTCGGCGGAAATCTAAAGTAAGAACATGGGCAGTCAGATCGGCGAATGTCTAATATTAAGCGGGTTCGAACGGCGAAGTAGTGGCCAACTTATGGCCAGATAGAAAGATAAGATCATGGGTAGTTGCATCGGCGTAACGAAGGTGTGAACGGTTCGGCGAAAATCTAAAGTAAGAACATGGGCAGTCAGATCGGCAAAAGTCTAAGATTAAGCGAGTTGGAACGGTGAAGTAGTGGCCAAATTATGGCCAAATAGAAAGATAAGATCATGGGTAGTTTCATCGGCGTAACGAAGGAGTGGACGGTTCGGCGAAAATCTAAAGTAAGAACATGGGCAGTCAGATCGGAGGATGACTCATATTAGGCGAGCTTAAACGGCTATGTAGTGGCCAATTTATGGCCAAGTATAAAGATAGATCATGTGTAGTTGTATCAGCGTAACGAAGGAATGGACGGTTCGGCGGAAATCTAAAGTAAGAACATGGGTAGTCAGATCGGCTAATGCCAAATATTAAGCGAGTTGGAGTGGCGAAGTAGGGGCCAACTTATGGCCAAAGAGAAATATAAGATCATGGGTAGTTGCATCGGCGTAACGAAGGAGTGGACAGTTCGGCGGAAATCTAAAGTAAGAACATGGGAAGTCAGATCGGCAAAAGTCTAAGATTAAGCGAGTTGGAACGGTGAAGTAGTGGCCAATTTATGGCAAAATAGAAAGATAAGATCATGGGTAGTTTCATCGGCGTAATGAAGAAGTGGACGGTTCGGCGGAAATCCAAAGTAAGAACATGAGTAGTCAGATCGGCAAATGTCTAATATTAAGCGAGTTCGAACGGCGAAGTAGTGGCCAACTTATGGCCAAGTAGAAAGATAAGATCATGGGTAGTTGCATCGGCGTAACGAAGAAGTGGACGGTTCGGCGGAAATCTAAAGTAAGAACATGGGCAGTATGATCGGAGGATGACTCATATAAGGCGAGCTTAAACGGCTATGTAGTGGCCAATTTATGGCCAAGTAAAAAGATAGATCATGGGTAGTTAAATCAGCGTAACGAAGGAGTGGACGGTTCGGCGGAAATCTAAATTAAGAACATGGGCAGTCAGATCGGCGAATGTCTAATATTAAGCGAGTTCGAACGGCGAAGTAGTGGCCAACGTATGGCCAAATAGAAATATAAGATCATGGGTAGTTTCATCGGCGTAACGAAGGAGTGGACGGTTCGGCGAAAATCTAAAGTAAGAACATGGGCAGTCAGATCGGCGGATGTCTCATATTATGCGATTTGGAACGGCGAAGTAGTGGCCAAGTTAGGGCCAAGTATAAAGATAGATCATGGGTAGTTGCATCAGCGTAACGAAGGAGTGGACGGTTCGGCGGAAATTTAAAGTAAGAACATGGGCAGTCAGATCGGCAAAAGTCTAAGATTCAGCGAGTTGGAACGGTGAAGTAGTGGCCAACTTATGGCCAAATAGAAAGATAAGATCATGGGTAGTTTCATCGGCGTAACGAAGGAGTGGACGGTTCGGCGAAAATCTACAGTAAGAACATGGGCAGTCAGATCGGCGGATGTCTCATATTAGGCGATATGGAACGGCGAAGTAGTGGCCAATTTATGGCCAATTAGAAAGATAAGATCATGGGTAGTTTCATCGGCGTAACGAAGGAGTGGACAGTTCGACGGAAATCTAAAGTTAGAACATGGGTAGTCAGATCAGCTAATGCCAAATATTAAGCGAATTGAAGTGGCGAAGTAGGGGCCAACTTAAGGCCAAATAGAAAGATAAGATAATGGGTAGCTGCATCGGCGTAACGAAGAAGTTGACGGTTCGGCGGAAATCTAAAGTAACAACATGGGCAGTCAGATCGGCGGATGACTCATATTAGGCGAGCTAAAACGGCTATGTAGTGGCCAATTTATGGCCAAGTATAAAGATAGATCATGGGTAGTTGCATCAGCGTAACGAAGGAGTGGACGGTTCGGCGGAAATCTAAAGTAAGAACATGGGTAGTCAGATCAGCTAATGCCAAATATTAAGCGAGTTGAAGTGGCAAAGTAGGGGCCAACTTAAGGCCAAATAGAAAGATAAGATAATGGGTAGCTGCATCGGCGTAACGAAGAAGTGGACGGTTCGTTGGAAATCTAAAGTAAGAACATGGGCAGTCAGATCGGAGGATGACTTATATTAGGCGAGTTTAAACGGCTATGTAGTGGCCAATTTATGGCCAAGTATAAAGATAGATCATGGGTAGTTGCATCAGCGTAACGAAGGAGTGGACGGTTCGGCGGAAATCTAAAGAAAGAACATGGGTAGTCAGATCGGCTAATGCCAAATATTAAGCGAGTTGGAGTGGCAAAGTAGGGGCCAACTTATGGCCAAAGAGAAATATAAGATCATGGGTAGTTGCATCGGCGTAACGAAGGAGTGGACAGTTCGGCGGAAATTTAAAGTAAGAACATGGGCAATCAGATCGGCAAAAGTCTAAGATTAAGCGAGTTGGAACGGTGAAGTAGTGGCCAACTTATGGCCAAATAGAAAGATAAGATCATGGGTAGTTTCATCGGCGTAACGAAGGAGTGGACGGTTCGGCGAAAATCTACAGTAAGAACATGGGCAGTCAGATCGGCGGATGTCTCATATTAGGCGATATGGAACGGCGAAGTAGTGGCCAATTTATGGCCAATTAGAAAGATAAGATCATGGGTAGTTGCATCGGCGTAACGAAGGAGTGGACAGTTCGACGGAAATCTAAAGTAAGAATGTGGGTAGTCAGATCGGAGGATGTCTTATATAAAGAAAGTTGGAGTGGCGAAGTAGGGGCCAACATATGGCCAAATAGAAAGAAAAGATCATGGGTAGTTGCATCGGCGTAACGAAGAAGTGGACGGTTCGGCGGAAATCTAAAGTAACAACATGGGCAGTCAGATCGGCGGATGACTCATATTAGGCGAGCTGAAACAGCTATGTAGTGGCCAATTTATGGCCAAGTATAAAGATAGATCATGGGTAGTTGCATCAGCGTAACGAAGGAGCGGACGGTTCGGCGGAAATCTTAAGTAAGAACTTGGGTAGTCAGATCGGCTAATGCCAAATATTAAGCGAGTTGGAGAGGCGAAGTAGGGGCCAACTTATGGCCAAATAGAAAGATAAGATCATGGGGGCTGCATCGGCGTAACGAAGAAGAGGACGGTTCGGAGGAAATCTAAAGTAAGAACATGGGCAGTCAGAACGGCGGATGACTTTTATTAGGCGGGTTGAAACGGCTATATAGTGGCCAATTTATGGCCAAGTATAAAGATAGATCATGGGTAGTTGCATCAGCGTAACGAAGGAGTGGACGGTTCGGCGGAAATTTAAAGTAAGAACATGGGCAGTCAGATCGGCGGATGACTTATATTAGGCGAGTTGAAACGGCTATGTAGTGGCCAATTTATGGCCAAGTATAAAGATAGATCATGGGTAGTTGCATCAGCGTAACGAAGGAGTGGACGGTTCGGCGGAAATCTAAAGAAAGAACATGGGTAGTCAGATCGGCTAATGCCAAATATTAAGCGAGTTGGAGTGGCGAAGTAGGGGCCAACTTATGGCCAAAGAGAAATATAAGATCATGGGTAGTTGCATCGGCGTAACGAAGGAGTGGACAGTTCGGCGGAAATTTAAAGTAAGAACATGGGCAATCAGATCGGCAAAAGTCTAAGATTAAGCGAGTTGGAACGGTGAAGTAGTGGCCAACTTATGGCCAAATAGAAAGATAAGATCATGGGTAGTTTCATCGGCGTAACGAAGGAGTGGACGGTTCGGCGAAAATCTACAGTATGAACATGGGCAGTCAGATCGGCGAATGTCTCATATTAGGCGATATGGAACGGCGAAGTAGTGGCCAATTTATGGCCAATTAAAAAAAAAAAGATCATGGGTAGTTGCATCGGCGTAACGAAGGAGTGGACAGTTCGACGGAAATCTAAAGTAAGAATGAGGGTAGTCAGATCGGAGGATGTCTTATATTAAGCAAGTTGGAGTGGCGAAGTAGGGGCCAACATATGGCCAAATAGAAAGAAAAGATCATGGGTAGTTGCATCGGCGTAACGAAGAAGTGGACGGTTCGGCGGAAATGTAAAGTAACAACATGGGCAGTCAGATCGGCGGATGACTCATATTAGGCGAGCTGAAACGGCTATGTAGTGGCCAATTTATGGCCAAGTATAAAGATAGATCATGGGTAGTTGCATCAGCGTAACGAAGGAGTGGACGGTTCGGCGGAAATTTAAAGTAAGAACATGGGCAGTCAGATCGGCAAAAGTCTAAGATTTTGCGAGTTGGAACGGTGAAGTAGTGGCCAACTTATGGCCAAATAGAAAGATAAGATCATGGGTAGTTGCATCGGCGTAACGAAGGAGTGGACGGTTCGGCGAAAAGCTACAGTAAGAACATGGGAAGTCAGATCGGCGGATGTCTTATATTAAGCAAATTGGAGTGGCGAAGTAAGGGCCAACATATGGCCAAATAGAAAGAAAAGATCATGGGTAGTTTCATCGGCGTAACGAAGGAGTGGACGGTTCGGAGAAAATCTAAAGTAAGAACATGGGTAGTCAGATCAGCTAATGCCAAATATTAAGCGAGTTGAAGTGGCGAAGTAGGGGCCAACTTAAGGCCAAATAGAAAGATAAGATCATGGGTAGTTTCATCGGCGTAACGAAGGAGTGAACGGTTCGGCGGAAATCTAAAGTAAGAACATGGGTAGTCAGATCGGCTAATGCCAAATATTAAGCGAGTTGGAACGTTTAAGTAGTGGCCAACTTATGGCCAAATAGAAAGATAAGATCATGGGTAGTTTCATCGGCATAACGAAGGAGTGGACAGTTCGGCAGAAATCTAAACTAAGAACATGGGCAGTCAGATCGGAAAGAGTCTAAGATTAAGCGAGTTGGAACGGTGAAGTAGTGGCCAACTTATGGCAAAATAGAAAGATAAGATCAAGGGTAGTTTCATCGGCGTAACGAAGGAGTGAACGGTTCGGCGGAAATCTAAAGTAAGAACATGGGCAGTCAGATCGGCGAATGTCTAAGATTAAGCGATTTGGAACGGTGAAGTAGTGGCCAACTTATGGCCAAATAGAAAGATAAGATCATAGGTAGTTTCATCGGCGTAACGAAGGAGTGGACAGTTCGACGGAAATCTAAAGTAATAATGTTGGCAGTCAGATCGGCGGATGTCTTATATTAAGCAAATTGGAGTGGCGAAGTAAGGGCCAACATATGGCCAAATAGAAAGATAAGATCATGGGTAGTTGCATCGGCGTAACGAAGGAGTGGACAGTTCGACGGAAATCTAAAGTAATAATGTTGGCAGTCAGATCGGCGGATGTCTTATATTAAGCAAATTGGAGTGGCGAAGTAAGGGCCAACATATGGCCAAATAGAAAGAAAAGATCATGGGTAGTTACATCGGCGTAACGAAGGAGTGGACGGTTCGGCGAAAATCTAAAGTAAGAACATAGGCAGTCAGATCGGCGGATGTCTCATATTAGGCGATATGGAACGGCAAAGTAGTGGCCAATTTATGGCCAATTAGAAAGATAAGATCATGGGTAGTTGCATCGGCGTAACGAAGGAGTGGACGTTTCGACGGAAATCTAAAGTAAGAACATGGGTAGTCAGATCAGCTAATGCCAAATATTAAGCGAGTTGAAGTGGCGAAGTAGGGGCCAACTTAAGGCCAAATAGAAAGATAAGATCATGGGTAGTTGCATCGGCGTAACGAAGGAGTGGACAGTTCGACGGAAATCTAAAGTAATAATGTTGGCAGTCAGATCGGCGGATGTCTTATATTAAGCAAATTGGAGTGGCGAAGTAAGGGCCAACATATGGCCAAATAGAAAGAAAAGATCATGGGTAGTTACATCGGCGTAACGAAGGAGTGGACGGTTCGGCGAAAATCTAAAGTAAGAACATGGGCAGTCAGATCGGCGGATGTCTCATATTAGGCGATTTGGAACGGCGAAGTAGTGGCCAATTTATGGCCAAATAGAAAGATAAGATCATGGGTAGTTTCATCGGCGTAACGAAGGAGTGGACAGTTCGGCGAAAATCTAAAGTAAGAACATGGGTAGTCAGATCAGCTAATGCCAAATATTAAGCGAGTTGAAGTGGCGAAGTAGGGGCCAACTTAAGGCCAATTAGAAAGATAAGATCATGGGTAGTTGCATCGGGGTAACGAAGAAGTGGACAGTTTGGCGGAAATCTAAAGTAACAACATGGGCAGTCAGATCGGCGGATGACTCATATTAGGCGAGCTGAAACGGCTATGTAGTGGCCAATTTATGGCCAAGTATAAAGATAGATCATGGGTAGTTTCATCGGCGTAACGAAGGAGTGGACAGTTCGGCGGAAATCTTAAGTAAGAACATGGGCAGTCAGAGCGACAAAAGTCTAAGATTAAGCGAGTGGGAACGGTGAAGTAGTGGCCAACGTATGGCCAAATAGAAAGATAAGATCATGGGTAGTTTCATCGGCGTAAAGAAGGAGTGGAATGTTCGGCGAAAATCTAAAGTAAGAACATGGGCAGTCAGATCGGCGGATGTCTCATATTAGGCGATTTGGAACGGCGAAGTAGTGGCCAATTTATGGCCAATTAGAAAGATAAGATCATGGGTAGTTGCATCGGCGTAACGAAGGAGTGAACGGTTCTGCGAAAATCTAAAGTAAGAACATGGGCAGTCAGATCGTCAAAAGTCTAAGATTAAGCGATTTGGAACGGTGAAGTAGTGGCCAACTTATGGCCAAATAGAAAGATAAGATCATGGGTAGTTTCATCGGCGTAACGAAGGAGTGAACGGTTCTGCGATAATCTAAAGTAAGAACATGGGCAGTCAGATCGTCAAAAGTCTAAGATTAAGCGATTTGGAACGGTGAAGTAGTGGCCAACTTATGGCCAAATAGAAAGATAAGATCATGGGTAGTTTCATCGGCGTAACGAAGGAGTGAACGGTTCGGCGAAAATCTAAAGTAAGAACATGGGCAGTCAGATCGGCGGATGTCTCATATTAGGCGATATGGAACGGCGAAGTAGTGGCCAATTTATGGCCAAATAGAAAGATAAGATCATGGGTAGTTGCATCGGCGTAACGAAGGAGTGGACAGTTCAACGGAAATCTAAAGTAAGAATGTTGGCAGTCAGATCGGCGGATGTCTTATATTAAGCAAGTTGGAGTGGCGAAGTAAGGGCCAACATATGGCCAAATAGAAAGAAAAGATCATGGGTAGTTGCATCGGCGTAACGAAGGAGTGGACGGTTCGGCGAAAATCTAAAGTAAGAACATGGGCAGTCAGATCGGCGGATGTCTCATATTAGGCGATTTGGAACGGCTATTTAGTGGCCAATTTATGGCCAATAAGAAAGATAAGATCATGGGTAGTTGCATCGGCGTAACGAAGGAGTGGACAGTTCGGCGGAAATCTAAAGTAAGAACATGGGCAGTCAGATCGGCGGATGACTCATATTAGGCGAGCTGAAACGGCTATGTAGTGTCCAATTTATGGCCAAGTATAAAGATAGATCATGGGTAGTTGCATCAGCGTAACGAAGGAGTGGACAGTTCGGCGGAAATCTAAAGTAAGAACATGGGTAGTCAGATCGGCTAATGCCAAATATTAAGCGAGTTGGAGTGGCGAAGTAGGGGCCAACTTATGGCCAAAGAGAAATATAAGATCATGGGTAGTTGCATTGGCGTAACGAATGAGTGGACAGTTCGGCGGAAATCTAAAGTAAGAACATGGGCAGTCAGATCGACAAAAGTCTAAGATTAAGCGAGTGGGAACGGTGAAGTAGTGGCCAACTTATGGCCAAATAGAAAGATAAGATCATGGGTAGTTTCATCGGCGTAAAGAAGGAGTGGAATGTTCGGCGAAAATCTAAAGTAAGAACATGGGCAGTCAGATCGGCGGATGTCTCATATTAGGCGATTTGGAACGGCGAAGTAGTGGCCAATTTATGGCCAATTAGAAAGATAAGATCATGGGTAGTTGCATCGGCGTAACGAAGGAGTGAACGGTTCTGCGAAAATCTAAAGTAAGAACATGGGCAGTCAGATCGTCAAAAGTCTAAGATTAAGCGATTTGGAACGGTGAAGTAGTGGCCAACTTATGGCCAAATAGAAAGATAAGATCATGGGTAGTTTCATCGGCGTAACGAAGGAGTGAACGGTTCTGCGAAAATCTAAAGTAAGAACATGGGAATTCAGATCGTCAAAAGTCTAAGATTAAGCGATTTGGAACGGTGAAGTAGTGGCCAACTTATGGCCAAATAGAAAGATAAGATCATGGGTAGTTTCATCGGCGTAACGAAGGAGTGAACGGTTCGGCGGAAATCTAAAGTAAGAACATGGGCAGTCAGATCGGCGAATGTCTAATATTAAGCGAATTAGAACGGCGAAGTAGTGGCCAACTTATGGCCAAATAGAAAGATAAGATCATGGGTAGTTGCATCGGCGTAACGAAGGAGTGAACTGTTCGGCGAAAATCTAAAGTAAGAAAATGGGCAGTCAGATCGGCGGATGTCTCATATTAGGCGATATGGAACGGCGAAGTAGTGGCCAATTTATGGCCAAATAGAAAGATAAGATCATGGGTAGTTGCATCGGCGTAACGAAGGAGTGGACAGTTCAACGGAAATCTAAAGTAAGAATGTTGGCAGTCAGATCGGCGGATGTCTTATATTAAGCAAGTTGGAGTGGCGAAGTAAGGGCCAACATATGGCCAAATAGAAAGAAAAGATCATGGGTAGTTGCATCGGCGTAACGAAGGAGTGGACGGTTAGGCGAAAATCTAAAGTAAGAACATGGGCAGTCAGATCGGCGGATGACTCATATTAGGCGAGATGAAACGGCTATGTAGTGTCCAATTTATGGCCAAGTATAAAGATAGATCATGGGTAGTTGCATCAGCGTAACGAAGGAGTGGACAGTTCGGCGGAAATCTAAAGTAAGAACATGGGTAGTCAGATCGGCTAAAGCCAAATATTAAGCGAGTTGGAGTGGCGAAGTAGGGGCCAACTTATGGCCAAAGAGAAATATAAGATCATGGGTAGTTGCATTGGCGTAACGAATGAGTGGACAGTTCGGCGGAAATCTAAAGTAAGAACATGGGCAGTCAGATCGACAAAAGTCTAAGATTAAGCGAGTGGGAACGGTGAAGTAGTGGCCAACTTATGGCCAAATAGAAAGATAAGATCATGGGTAGTTTCATCGGCGTAAAGAAGGAGTGGAATGTTCGGCGAAAATCTAAAGTAAGAACATGGGCAGTCAGATCGGCGGATGTCTCATATTAGGCGATTTGGAACGGCGAAGTACTGGCCAATTTATGGCCAATTAGAAAGATAAGATCATGGGTAGTTGCATCGGCGTAACGAAGAAGTGAACGGTTCTGCGAAAATCTAAAGTAAGAACATGGGCAGTCAGATCGTCAAAATTCTAAGATTAAGCGATTTGGAACGGTGAAGTAGTGGCCAACTTATGGCCAAATAGAAAGATAAGATCATGGGTAGTTGCATCGACGTACCGAAGGAGTGAACGGTTCGGCGAAAATCTAAAGTAAGAACATGGGCAGTCAGATCGGCGGATGTCTCATATTAGGCGATATGGAAAGGCGAAGTAGTGGCCAATTTATGGCCAAATAGAAAGATAAGATCATGGGTAGTTGCATCGGCGTAACGAAGGAGTGAACGGTTCGGCGGAAATCTAAAGTAAGAACATGGGTAGTCAGATCGGCTAATGCCAAATATTAAGCGAGTTGGAGTGGCAAAGTAGGGGCCAACTTATGGCCAAAGAGAAATATAAGATCATGGGTAGTTGCATCGGCGTAACGAAGGAGTGGACAGTTCGGCGGAAATTTAAAGTAAGAACATGGGCAGTCAGATCGGCAAAAGTCTAAGATTAAGCGAGTTGGAACGTTTAAGTAGTGGCCAACTTATGGCCAAATAGAAAGATAAGATCATGGGTAGTTTCATCGGCATAACGAAGGAGTGGACAGTTCGGCAGAAATCTAAACTAAGAACATGGGCAGTCAGATCGGAAAGAGTCTAAGATTAAGCGAGTTGGAACGGTGAAGTAGTGGCCAACTTATGGCAAAATAGAAAGATAAGATCAAGGGTAGTTTCATCGGCGTAACGAAGGAGTGAACGGTTCGGCGGAAATCTAAAGTAAGAACATGGGCAGTCAGATCGGCGAATGTCTAAGATTAAGCGATTTGGAACGGTGAAGTAGTGGCCAACTTATGGCCAAATAGAAAGATAAGATCATAGGTAGTTTCATCGGCGTAACGAAGGAGTGGACAGTTCGACGGAAATCTAAAGTAATAATGTTGGCAGTCAGATCGGCGGATGTCTTATATTAAGCAAATTGGAGTGGCGAAGTAAGGGCCAACATATGGCCAAATAGAAAGATAAGATCATGGGTAGTTGCATCGGCGTAACGAAGGAGTGGACAGTTCGACGGAAATCTAAAGTAATAATGTTGGCAGTCAGATCGGCGGATGTCTTATATTAAGCAAATTGGAGTGGCGAAGTAAGGGCCAACATATGGCCAAATAGAAAGAAAAGATCATGGGTAGTTACATCGGCGTAACGAAGGAGTGGACGGTTCGGCGAAAATCTAAAGTAAGAACATGGGCAGTCAGATCGGCGGATGTCTCATATTAGGCGATATGGAACGGCGAAGTAGTGGCCAATTTATGGCCAATTAGAAAGATAAGATCATGGGTAGTTGCATCGGCGTAACGAAGGAGTGGACGTTTCGACGGAAATCTAAAGTAAGAACATGGGTAGTCAGATCAGCTAATGTCAAATATTAAGCGAGTTGAAGTGGCGAAGTAGGGGCCAACTTAAGGCCAAATAGAAAGATAAGATCATGGGTAGTTGCATCGGCGTAACGAAGGAGTGGACAGTTCGACGGAAATCTAAAGTAATAATGTTGGCAGTCAGATCGGCGGATGTCTTATATTAAGCAAATTGGAGTGGCGAAGTAAGGGCCAACATATGGCCAAATAGAAAGATAAGATCATGGGTAGTTTCATCGGCGTAACAAAGGAGTGAACGGTTAGGCGGAAATCTAAAGTAAGAACATGGGCAGTCAGATCGGCGAATGTCTAATAATAAGCGAATTAGAACGGCGAAGTAGTGGCCAACTTATGGCCAAATAGAAAGATAAGATCATGGGTAGTTGCATCGGCGTAACGAAGGAGTGAACGGTTCGGCGAAAATCTAAAGTAAGAACATGGGCAGTCAGATCGGCGGATGTCTCATATTAGGCGATATGGAACGGCGAAGTAGTGGCCAACTTATGGCCAAATAGAAAGATAAGATCATGGGTAGTTTCATCGGCGTAACGAAGGAGTGGACGGTTCGGCGAAAAGCTACAGTAAGAACATGGGCAGTCAGATCGACAAAAGTCTAAGATTAAGCGAGTGGGAACGGTGAAGTAGTGGCCAACTTATGGCCAAATAGAAAGCTAAGATCATGGGTAGTTTCATCGGCGTAAAGAAGGAGTGGAATGTTCGGCGAAAATCTAAAGTAAGAACATGGGCAGTCAGATCGGCGGATGTCTCATATTAGGCGATTTGGAACGGCGAAGTACTGGCCAATTTATGGCCAATTAGAAAGATAAGATCATGGGTAGTTGCATCGGCGTAACGAAGGAGTGAACGGTTCTGCGAAAATCTAAAGTAAGAACATGGGCAGTCAGATCGTCAAAATTCTAAGATTAAGCGATTTGGAACGGTGAAGTAGTGGCCAACTTATGGCCAAATAGAAAGATAAGATCATGGGTAGTTGCATCGACGTACCGAAGGAGTGAACGGTTCGGCGAAAATCTAAAGTAAGAACATGGGCAGTCAGATCGGCGGATGTCTCATATTAGGCGATATGGAAAGGCGAAGTAGTGGCCAATTTATGGCCAAATAGAAAGATAAGATCATGGGTAGTTGCATCGGCGTAACGAAGGAGTGAACGGTTCGGCGGAAATCTAAAGTAAGAACATGGGTAGTCAGATCGGCTAATGCCAAATATTAAGCGAGTTGGAGTGGCAAAGTAGGGGCCAACTTATGGCCAAAGAGAAATATAAGATCATGGGTAGTTGCATCGGCGTAACGAAGGAGTGGACAGTTCGGCGGAAATTTAAAGTAAGAACATGGGCAGTCAGATCGGCAAAAGTCTAAGATTAAGCGAGTTGGAACGTTTAAGTAGTGGCCAACTTATGGCCAAATAGAAAGATAAGATCATGGGTAGTTTCATCGGCATAACGAAGGAGTGGACAGTTCGGCAGAAATCTAAACTAAGAACATGGGCAGTCAGATCGGAAAGAGTCTAAGATTAAGCGAGTTGGAACGGTGAAGTAGTGGCCAACTTATGGCAAAATAGAAAGATAAGATCAAGGGTAGTTTCATCGGCGTAACGAAGGAGTGAACGGTTCGGCGGAAATCTAAAGTAAGAACATGGGCAGTCAGATCGGCGAATGTCTAAGATTAAGCGATTTGGAACGGTGAAGTAGTGGCCAACTTATGGCCAAATAGAAAGATAAGATCATAGGTAGTTTCATCGGCGTAACGAAGGAGTGGACAGTTCGACGGAAATCTAAAGTAATAATGTTGGCAGTCAGATCGGCGGATGTCTTATATTAAGCAAATTGGAGTGGCGAAGTAAGGGCCAACATATGGCCAAATAGAAAGAAAAGATCATGGGTAGTTACATCGGCGTAACGAAGGAGTGGACGGTTCGGCGAAAATCTAAAGTAAGAACATGGGCAGTCAGATCGGCGGATGTCTCATATTAGGCGATTTGGAACGGCGAAGTAGTGGCCAATTTATGGCCAAATAGAAAGATAAGATCATGGGTAGTTTCATCGGCGTAACGAAGGAGTGGACAGTTCGGCGAAAATCTACAGTAAGAACATGGGCAGTCAGATCGGCGGATGTCTCATATTAGGCGATATGGAACGGCGAAGTAGTGGCCAATTTATGGCCAATTAGAAAGATAAGATCATGGGTAGTTGCATCGGCGTAACGAAGAAGTGGACAGTTCGACGGAAATCTAAAGTAAGAACATGGGTAGTCAGATCAGCTAATGCCAAATATTAAGCGAGTTGAAGTGGCGAAGTAGGGGCCAACTTAAGGCCAATTAGAAAGATAAGATCATGGGTAGTTGCATCGGGGTAACGAAGAAGTGGACAGTTTGGCGGAAATCTAAAGTAACAACATGGGCAGTCAGATCGGCGGATGACTCATATTAGGCGAGCTGAAACGGCTATGTAGTGGCCAATTTATGGCCAAGTATAAAGATAGATCATGGGTAGTTGCATCAGCGTAACGAAGGAGCGGACGGTTCGGCGGAAATCTTAAGTAAGAACATGGGTAGTCAGATCGGCTAATGCCAAATATTAAGCGAGTTGGAGTGGCGAAGTAGGGGCCAACTTATGGCCAAAGAGAAATATAAGATCATGGGTAGTTGCATTGGCGTAACGAATGAGTGGACAGTTCGGCGGAAATCTAAAGTAAGAACATGGGCAGTCAGAGCGACAAAAGTCTAAGATTAAGCGAGTGGGAACGGTGAAGTAGTGGCCAACGTATGGCCAAATAGAAAGATAAGATCATGGGTAGTTTCATCGGCGTAAAGAAGGAGTGGAATGTTCGGCGAAAATCTAAAGTAAGAACATGGGCAGTCAGATCGGCGGATGTCTCATATTAGGCGATTTGGAACGGCGAAGTAGTGGCCAATTTATGGCCAATTAGAAAGATAAGATCATGGGTAGTTGCATCGGCGTAACGAAGGAGTGAACGGTTCTGCGAAAATCTAAAGTAAGAACATGGGCAGTCAGATCGTCAAAAGTCTAAGATTAAGCGATTTGGAACGGTGAAGTAGTGGCCAACTTATGGCCAAATAGAAAGATAAGATCATGGGTAGTTTCATCGGCGTAACGAAGGAGTGAACGGTTCGGCGAAAATCTAAAGTAAGAACATGGGCAGTCAGATCGGCGGATGTCTCATATTAGGCGATATGGAACGGCGAAGTAGTGGCCAATTTATGGCCAAATAGAAAGATAAGATCATGGGTAGTTGCATCGGCGTAACGAAGGAGTGGACAGTTCAACGGAAATCTAAAGTAAGAATGTTGGCAGTCAGATCGGCGGATGTCTTATATTAAGCAAGTTGGAGTGGCGAAGTAAGGGCCAACATATGGCCAAATAGAAAGAAAAGATCATGGGTAGTTGCATCGGCGTAACGAAGGAGTGGACGGTTCGGCGAAAATCTAAAGTAAGAACATGGGCAGTCAGATCGGCGGATGTCTCATATTAGGCTATTTGGAACGGCTATTTAGTGGCCAATTTATGGCCAATAAGAAAGATAAGATCATGGGTAGTTGCATCGGCGTAACGAAGGAGTGGACAGTTCGGCGGAAATCTAAAGTAAGAACATGGGCAGTCAGATCGGCGGATGACTCATATTAGGCGAGCTGAAACGGCTATGTAGTGTCCAATTTATGGCCAATAAGAAAAATAAGATCATGGGTAGTTGCATCAGCGTAACGAAGGAGTGGACAGTTCGGCGGAAATCTAAAGTAAGAACATGGGTAGTCAGATCGGCTAATGCCAAATATTAAGCGAGTTGGAGTGGCGAAGTAGGGGCCAACTTATGGCCAAAGAGAAATATAAGATCATGGGTAGTTGCATTGGCGTAACGAATGAGTGGACAGTTCGGCGGAAATCTAAAGTAAGAACATGGGCAGTCAGATCGACAAAAGTCTAAGATTAAGCGAGTGGGAACGGTGAAGTAGTGGCCAACTTATGGCCAAATAGAAAGATAAGATCATGGGTAGTTTCATCGGCGTAAAGAAGGAGTGGAATGTTCGGCGAAAATCTAAAGTAAGAACATGGGCAGTCAGATCGGCGGATGTCTCATATTAGGCGATTTGGAACGGCGAAGTAGTGGCCAATTTATGGCCAATTAGAAAGATAAGATCATGGGTAGTTGCATCGGCGTAACGAAGGAGTGAACGGTTCTGCGAAAATCTAAAGTAAGAACATGGGCAGTCAGATCGTCAAAAGTCTAAGATTAAGCGATTTGGAACGGTGAAGTAGTGGCCAACTTATGGCCAAATAGAAAGATAAGATCATGGGTAGTTTCATCGGCGTAACGAAGGAGTGAACGGTTCTGCGAAAATCTAAAGTAAGAACATGGGCAGTCAGATCGTCAAAAGTCTAAGATTAAGCGATTTGGAACGGTGAAGTAGTGGCCAACTTATGGCCAAATAGAAAGATAAGATCATGGGTAGTTTCATCGGCGTAACGAAGGAGTGAACGGTTCGGCGGAAATCTAAAGTAAGAAGATGGGCAGTCAGATCGGCGAATGTCTAATATTAAGCGAATTAGAACGGCGAAGTAGTGGCCAACTTATGGCCAAATAGAAAGATAAGATCATGGGTAGTTGCATCGGCGTAACGAAGGAGTGAACGGTTCGGCGAAAATCTAAAGTAAGAAAATGGGCAGTCAGATCGGCGGATGTCTCATATTAGGCGATATGGAACGGCGAAGTAGTGGCCAATTTATGGCCAAATAGAAAGATAAGATCATGGGTAGTTGCATCGGCGTAACGAAGGAGTGGACAGTTCAACGGAAATCTAAAGTAAGAATGTTGGCAGTCAGATCGGCGGATGTCTTATATTAAGCAAGTTGGAGTGGCGAAGTAAGGGCCAACATATGGCCAAATAGAAAGAAAAGATCATGGGTAGTTGCATCGGCGTAACGAAGGAGTGGACAGTTCGACGGAAATCTAAAGTAATAATGTTGGCAGTCAGATCGGCGGATGTCTTATATTAAGCAAATTGGAGTGGCGAAGTAAGGGCCAACATATGGCCAAATAGAAAGAAAAGATCATGGGTAGTTACATCGGCGTAACGAAGGAGTGGACGGTTCGGCGAAAATCTAAAGTAAGAACATGGGCAGTCAGATCGGCGGATGTCTCATATTAGGCGATTTGGAACGGCGAAGTAGTGGCCAATTTATGGCCAAATAGAAAGATAAGATCATGGGTAGTTTCATCGGCGTAACGAAGGAGTGGACAGTTCGGCGAAAATCTACAGTAAGAACATGGGCAGTCAGATCGGCGGATGTCTCATATTAGGCGATATGGAACGGCGAAGTAGTGGCCAATTTATGGCCAATTAGAAAGATAAGATCATGGGTAGTTGCATCGGCGTAACGAAGAAGTGGACAGTTCGACGGAAATCTAAAGTAAGAACATGGGTAGTCAGATCAGCTAATGCCAAATATTAAGCGAGTTGAAGTGGCGAAGTAGGGGCCAACTTAAGGCCAATTAGAAAGATAAGATAATGGGTAGTTGCATCGGGGTAACGAAGAAGTGGACAGTTTGGCGGAAATCTAAAGTAACAACATGGGCAGTCAGATCGGCGGATGACTCATATTAGGCGAGCTGAAACGGCTATGTAGTGGCCAATTTATGGCCAAGTATAAAGATAGATCATGGGTAGTTGCATCAGCGTAACGAAGGAGCGGACGGTTCGGCGGAAATCTTAAGTAAGAACATGGGTAGTCAGATCGGCTAATGCCAAATATTAAGCGAGTTGGAGTGGCGAAGTAGGGGCCAACTTATGGCCAAAGAGAAATATAAGATCATGGGTAGTTGCATTGGCGTAACGAATGAGTGGACAGTTCGGCGGAAATCTAAAGTAAGAACATGGGCAGTCAGAGCGACAAAAGTCTAAGATTAAGCGAGTGGGAACGGTGAAGTAGTGGCCAACGTATGGCCAAATAGAAAGATAAGATCATGGGTAGTTTCATCGGCGTAAAGAAGGAGTGGAATGTTCGGCGAAAATCTAAAGTAAGAACATGGGCAGTCAGATCGGCGGATGTCTCATATTAGGCGATTTGGAACGGCGAAGTAGTGGCCAATTTATGGCCAATTAGAAAGATAAGATCATGGGTAGTTGCATCGGCGTAACGAAGGAGTGAACGGTTCTGCGAAAATCTAAAGTAAGAACATGGGCAGTCAGATCGTCAAAAGTCTAAGATTAAGCGATTTGGAACGGTGAAGTAGTGGCCAACTTATGGCCAAATAGAAAGATAAGATCATGGGTAGTTTCATCGGCGTAACGAAGGAGTGAACGGTTCGGCGAAAATCTAAAGTAAGAACATGGGCAGTCAGATCGGCGGATGTCTCATATTAGGCGATATGGAACGGCGAAGTAGTGGCCAATTTATGGCCAAATAGAAAGATAAGATCATGGGTAGTTGCATCGGCGTAACGAAGGAGTGGACAGTTCAACGGAAATCTAAAGTAAGAATGTTGGCAGTCAGATCGGCGGATGTCTTATATTAAGCAAGTTGGAGTGGCGAAGTAAGGGCCAACATATGGCCAAATAGAAAGAAAAGATCATGGGTAGTTGCATCGGCGTAACGAAGGAGTGGACGGTTCGGCGAAAATCTAAAGTAAGAACATGGGCAGTCAGATCGGCGGATGTCTCATATTAGGCGATTTGGAACGGCTAAGTAGTGGCCAATTTATGGCAATTTAGAAAGATAAGATCATGGGTAGTTGCATCGGCGTAACGAAGGAGTGGACAGTTCGGCGGAAATCTAAAGTAAGAACATGGGCAGTCAGATCGGCGGATGACTCATATTAGGCGAGCTGAAACGGCTATGTAGTGTCCAATTTATGGCCAAGTATAAAGATAGATCATGGGTAGTTGCATCAGCGTAACGAAGGAGTGGACAGTTCGGCGGAAATCTAAAGTAAGAACATGGGTAGTCAGATCGGCTAATGCCAAATATTAAGCGAGTTGGAGTGGCGAAGTAGGGGCCAACTTATGGCCAAAGAGAAAGAAAAGATCATGGGTAGTTACATCGGCGTAACGAAGGAGTGGACGTATCGGCGAAAATCTAAAGTAAGAACATGGGCAGTCAGATCGGCGGATGTCTCATATTAGGCTATTTGGAACGGCTATTTAGTGGCCAATTTATGGCCAATAAGAAAGATAAGATCATGGGTAGTTGCATCGGCGTAACGAAGGAGTGGACAGTTCGGCGGAAATCTAAAGTAAGAACATGGGCAGTCAGATCGGCGGATGACTCATATTAGGCGAGCTGAAACGGCTATGTAGTGTCCAATTTATGGCCAAGTATAAAGATAGATCATGGGTAGTTGCATCAGCGTAACGAAGGAGTGGACAGTTCGGCGGAAATCTAAAGTAAGAACATGGGTAGTCAGATCGGCTAATGCCAAATATTAAGCGAGTTGGAGTGGCGAAGTAGGGGCCAACTTATGGCCAAAGAGAAATATAAGATCATGGGTAGTTGCATTGGCGTAACGAATGAGTGGACAGTTCGGCGGAAATCTAAAGTAAGAACATGGGCAGTCAGATCGACAAAAGTCTAAGATTAAGCGAGTGGGAACGGTGAAGTAGTGGCCAACTTATGGCCAAATAGAAAGATAAGATCATGGGTAGTTTCATCGGCGTAAAGAAGGAGTGGAATGTTCGGCGAAAATCTAAAGTAAGAACATGGGCAGTCAGATCGGCGGATGTCTCATATTAGGCGATTTGGAACGGCGAAGTAGTGGCCAATTTATGGCCAATTAGAAAGATAAGATCATGGGTAGTTGCATCGGCGTAACGAAGGAGTGAACGGTTCTGCGAAAATCTAAAGTAAGAACATGGGCAGTCAGATCGTCAAAAGTCTAAGATTAAGCGATTTGGAACGGTGAAGTAGTGGCCAACTTATGGCCAAATAGAAAGATAAGATCATGGGTAGTTTCATCGGCGTAACGAAGGAGTGAACGGTTCTGCGAAAATCTAAAGTAAGAACATGGGCAGTCAGATCGTCAAAAGTCTAAGATTAAGCGATTTGGAACGGTGAAGTAGTGGCCAACTTATGGCCAAATAGAAAGATAAGATCATGGGTAGTTTCATCGGCGTAACGAAGGAGTGAACGGTTCGGCGGAAATCTAAAGTAAGAACATGGGCAGTCAGATCGGCGAATGTCTAATATTAAGCGAATTAGAACGGCGAAGTAGTGGCCAACTTATGGCCAAATAGAAAGATAAGATCATGGGTAGTTGCATCGGCGTAACGAAGGAGTGAACGGTTCGGCGAAAATCTAAAGTAAGAAAATGGGCAGTCAGATCGGCGGATGTCTCATATTAGGCGATATGGAACGGCGAAGTAGTGGCCAATTTATGGCCAAATAGAAAGATAAGATCATGGGTAGTTGCATCGGCGTAACGAAGGAGTGGACAGTTCAACGGAAATCTAAAGTAAGAATGTTGGCAGTCAGATCGGCGGATGTCTTATATTAAGCAAGTTGGAGTGGCGAAGTAAGGGCCAACATATGGCCAAATAGAAAGAAAAGATCATGGGTAGTTGCATCGGCGTAACGAAGGAGTGGACGGTTAGGCGAAAATCTAAAGTAAGAACATGGGCAGTCAGATCGGCGGATGACTCATATTAGGCGAGATGAAACGGCTATGTAGTGTCCAATTTATGGCCAAGTATAAAGATAGATCATGGGTAGTTGCATCAGCGTAACGAAGGAGTGGACAGTTCGGCGGAAATCTAAAGTAAGAACATGGGTAGTCAGATCGGTTAAAGCCAAATATTAAGCGAGTTGGAGTGGCGAAGTAGGGGCCAACTTATGGCCAAAGAGAAATATAAGATCATGGGTAGTTGCATTGGCGTAACGAATGAGTGGACAGTTCGGCGGAAATCTAAAGTAAGAACATGGGCAGTCAGATCGACAAAAGTCTAAGATTAAGCGAGTGGGAACGGTGAAGTAGTGGCCAACTTATGGCCAAATAGAAAGATAAGATCATGGGTAGTTTCATCGGCGTAAAGAAGGAGTGGAATGTTCGGCGAAAATCTAAAGTAAGAACATGGGCAGTCAGATCGGCGGATGTCTCATATTAGGCGATTTGGAACGGCGAAGTACTGGCCAATTTATGGCCAATTAGAAAGATAAGATCATGGGTAGTTGCATCGGCGTAACGAAGGAGTGAACGGTTCTGCGAAAATCTAAAGTAAGAACATGGGCAGTCAGATCGTCAAAATTCTAAGATTAAGCGATTTGGAACGGTGAAGTAGTGGCCAACTTATGGCCAAATAGAAAGATAAGATCATGGGTAGTTGCATCGACGTACCGAAGGAGTGAACGGTTCGGCGAAAATCTAAAGTAAGAACATGGGCAGTCAGATCGGCGGATGTCTCATATTAGGCGATATGGAAAGGCGAAGTAGTGGCCAATTTATGGCCAAATAGAAAGATAAGATCATGGGTAGTTGCATCGGCGTAACGAAGGAGTGGACAGTTCGGCGGAAATCTAAAGTAAGAATGTTGGCAGTCAGATCGGCGGATGTCTTATATTAAGCAAGTTGGAGTGGCGAAGTAAGGGCCAACATATGGCCAAATAGAAAGAAAAGATCATGGGTAGTTGCATCGGCGTAACGAAGGAGTGGACGGTTCGGCGAAAATCTAAAGTAAGAACATGGGCAGTCAGATCGGCGGATGTCTCATATTAGGCGATTTGGAACGGCTAAGTAGTGGCCAATTTATGGCCAATTAGAAAGATAAGATCATGGGTAGTTGCATCGGCGTAACGAAGGAGTGGACGGTTCGGCGGAAATCTAAAGTAAGAACATGGGCAGTCAGATCGGCTAATGCCAAATATTAAGCGAGTTGGAGTGGCGAAGTAGGGGCCAACTTATGGCCAAAGAGAAATATAAGATCATGGGTAGTTGCATTGGCGTAACGAATGAGTGGACAGTTCGGCGGAAATCTAAAGTAAGAACATGGGCAGTCAGATCGACAAAAGTCTAAGATTAAGCGAGTGGGAACGGTGAAGTAGTGGCCAACTTATGGCCAAATAGAAAGATAAGATCATGGGTAGTTTCATCGGCGTAAAGAAGGAGTGGAATGTTCGGCGAAAATCTAAAGTAAGAACATGGGCAGTCAGATCGGCGGATGTCTCATATTAGGCGATTTGGAACGGCGAAGTAGTGGCCAATTTATGGCCAATTAGAAAGATAAGATCATGGGTAGTTGCATCGGCGTAACGAAGGAGTGAACGGTTCTGCGAAAATCTAAAGTAAGAACATGGGCAGTCAGATCGTCAAAAGTCTAAGATTAAGCGATTTGGAACGGTGAAGTAGTGGCCAACTTATGGCCAAATAGAAAGATAGGATCATGGGTAGTTGCATAGACGTACCGAAGGAGTGAACGGTTCGGCGAAAATCTAAAGTAAGAACATGGGCAGTCAGATCGGCGGATGTCTCATATTAGGCGATATGGAAAGGCGAAGTAGTGGCCAATTTATGGCCAAATAGAAAGATAAGATCATGGGTAGTTGCATCGGCGTAACGAAGGAGTGGACAGTTCAACGGAAATCTAAAGTAAGAATGTTGGCAGTCAGATCGGCGGATGTCTTATATTAAGCAAGTTGGAGTGGCGAAGTAAGGGCCAACATATGGCCAAATAGAAAGAAAAGATCATGGGTAGTTGCATCGGCGTAACGAAGGAGTGAACGGTTCTGCGAAAATCTAAAGTAAGAACATGGGCAGTCAGATCGTCAAAAGTCTAAGATTAAGCGAGTTGGAACGGTGAAGTAGTGGCCAACTTATGGCCAAATAGAAAGATAAGATCATGGGTAGTTTCATCGGCGTAACGAAGGAGTGAACGGTTCTGCGAAAATCTAAAGTAAGAACATGGGCAGTCAGATCGGCGAATGTCTAATATTAAGCGAATTAGAACGGCGAAGTAGTGGCCAACTTATGGCCAAATAGAAAGATAAGATCATGGGTAGTTTCATCGGCGTAACGAAGGAGTGAACGGTTCGGCGGAATTCTAAAGTAAGAACATGGGCAGTCAGATCGGCGAATGTCTAATATTAAGCGAATTAGAACGGCGAAGTAGTGGCCAACTTATGGCCAAATAGAAAGATAAGATCATGGGTAGTTGCATCGGCGTAACGAAGGAGTGAACGGTTCGGCGAAAATCTAAAGTAAGAACATGGGCAGTCAGATCGGCGGATGTCTCATATTAGGCGATATGGAACGGCGAAGTAGTGGCCAATTTATGGCCAAATAGAAAGATAAGATCATGGGTAGTTGCATCGGCGTAACGAAGGAGTGGACAGTTCAACGGAAATCTAAAGTAAGAATGTTGGCAGTCAGATCGGCGGATGTCTTATATTAAGCAAGTTGGAGTGGCGAAGTAAGGGCCAACATATGGCCAAATAGAAAGAAAAGATCATGGGTAGTTGCAACGGCGTAACAAAGGAGTGGACGGTTCGGCAAAAATCTAAAGTAAGAACATGGGCAGTCAGATCGGCGGATGTCTCATATTAGGCGATTTGGAACGGCTATTTAGTGGCCAATTTATGGCCAATTAGAAAGATAAGATCATGGGTAGTTGCATCGGCGTAACGAAGGAGTGGACAGTTCGGCGGAAATCTAAAGTAAGAACATGGGCAGTCAGATCGGCGGATGACTCATATTAGGCTAGATGAAACGGCTATGTAGTGTCCAATTTATGGCCAAGTATAAAGATAGATCATGGGTAGTTGCATCAGCGTAACGAAGGAGTGGACAGTTCGGCGGAAATCTAAAGTAAGAACATGGGTAGTCAGATCGGCTAATGCCAAATATTAAGCGAGTTGGAGTGGCGAAGTAGGGGCCAACTTATGGCCAAAGAGAAATATAAGATCATGGGTAGTTGCATTGGCGTAACGAATGAGTGGACAGTTCGGCGGAAATCTAAAGTAAGAACATGGGCAGTCAGATCGACAAAAGTCTAAGATTAAGCGAGTGGGAACGGTGAAGTAGTGGCCAACTTATGGCCAAATAGAAAGATAAGATCATGGGTAGTTTCATCGGCGTAAAGAAGGAGTGGAATGTTCGGCGAAAATCTAAAGTAAGAACATGGGCAGTCAGATCGGCGGATGTCTCATATAAGGCGATATGGAACGGCGAAGTAGTGGCCAATTTATGGCCAATTAGAAAGATAAGATCATGGGTAGTTGCATCGGCGTAACGAAGGAGTGAACGGTTCTGCGAAAATCTAAAGTAAGAACATGGGCAGTCAGATCGTCAAAAGTCTAAGATTAAGCGATTTGGAACGGTGAAGTAGTGGCCAACTTATGGCCAAATAGAAAGATAAGATCATGGGTAGTTGCATCGACGTACCGAAGGAGTGAACGGTTCGGCGAAAATCTAAAGTAAGAACATGGGCAGTCAGATCGGCGGATGTCTCATATTAGGCGATATGGAAAGGCGAAGTAGTGGCCAATTTATGGCCAAATAAAAAGATAAGATCATGGGTAGTTGCATCGGCGTAACGAAGGAGTGGACAGTTCAACGGAAATCTAAAGTAAGAATGTTGGCAGTCAGATCGGCGGATGTCTTATATTAAGCAAGTTGGAGTGGCGAAGTAAGGGCCAACATATGGCCAAATAGAAAGAAAAGATCATGGGTAGTTGCATCGGCGTAACGAAGGAGTGGACGGTTCGGCGAAAATCTAAAGTAAGAACATGGGCAGTCAGATCGGCGGATGTCTCATATTAGGCGATTTGGAACGGCTAAGTAGTGGCCAATTTATGGCAATTTAGAAAGATAAGATCATGGGTAGTTGCATCGGCGTAACGAAGGAGTGGACAGTTCGGCGGAAATCTAAAGTAAGAACATGGGCAGTCAGATCGGCGGATGACTCATATTAGGCGAGCTGAAACGGCTATGTAGTGTCCAATTTATGGCCAAGTATAAAGATAGATCATGGGTAGTTGCATCAGCGTAACGAAGGAGTGGACAGTTCGGCGGAAATCTAAAGTAAGAACATGGGTAGTCAGATCGGCTAATGCCAAATATTAAGCGAGTTGGAGTGGCGAAGTAGGGGCCAACTTATGGCCAAAGAGAAAGAAAAGATCATGGGTAGTTACATCGGCGTAACGAAGGAGTGGACGTATCGGCGAAAATCTAAAGTAAGAACATGGGCAGTCAGATCGGCGGATGTCTCATATTAGGCGATTTGGAACGGCGAAGTAGTGGCCAATTTTTGGCCAAATAGAAAGATAAGATCATGGGTAGTTTCATCGGCGTAACGAAGGAGTGGACGGTTCGGCGAAAAGCTACAGTAAGAACATGGGCAGTCAGATCGGCGGATGTCTCATATTAGGCGATATGGAACGGCGAAGTAGTGGCCAATTTATGGCCAATTAGAAAGTTAAGATCATGGGTAGTTGCATCGGCGTAACGAAGGAGTGAACAGTTCGACGGAAATCTAAAGTAAGAACATGGGTAGTCAGATCGGCTAATGCCAAATATTAAGCGAGTTGGAGTGGCGAAGTAGGGGCCAACTTATGGCCAAAGAGAAATATAAGATCATGGGTAGTTGCATTGGCGTAACGAATGAGTGGACAGTTCGGCGGAAATCTAAAGTAAGAACATGGGCAGTCAGATCGACAAAAGTCTAAGATTAAGCGAGTGGGAACGGTGAAGTAGTGGCCAACTTATGGCCAAATAGAAAGATAAGATCATGGGTAGTTTCATCGGCGTAAAGAAGGAGTGGAATGTTCGGCGAAAATCTAAAGTAAGAACATGGGCAGTCAGATCGGCGGATGTCTCATATTAGGCGATTTGGAACGGCGAAGTAGTGGCCAATTTATGGCCAATTAGAAAGATAAGATCATGGGTAGTTGCATCGGCGTAACGAAGGAGTGAACGGTTCTGCGAAAATCTAAAGTAAGAACATGGGCAGTCAGATCGTCAAAAGTCTAAGATTAAGCGATTTGGAACGGTGAAGTAGTGGCCAACTTATGGCCAAATAGAAAGATAAGATCATGGGTAGTTGCATCGACGTACCGAAGGAGTGAACGGTTCGGCGAAAATCTAAAGTAAGAACATGGGCAGTCAGATCGGCGGATGTCTCATATTAGGCGATATGGAAAGGCGAAGTAGTGGCAATTTATGGCCAAATAGAAAGATAAGATCATGGGTAGTTGCATCGGCGTAACGAAGGAGTGGACAGTTCAACGGAAATCTAAAGTAAGAATGTTGGCAGTCAGATCGGCGGATGTCTTATATTAAGCAAGTTGGAGTGGCGAAGTAAGGGCCAACATATGGCCAAATAGAAAGAAAAGATCATGGGTAGTTGCATCGGCGTAACGAAGGAGTGGACGGTTCGGCGAAAATCTAAAGTAAGAACATGGGCAGTCAGATCGGCGGATGTCTCATATTAGGCGATTTGGAACGGCTAAGTAGTGGCCAATTTATGGCCAATTAGAAAGATAAGATCATGGGTAGTTGCATCGGCGTAACGAAGGAGTGGACAGTTCGGCGGAAATCTAAAGTAAGAACATGGGCAGTCAGATCGGCGGATGACTCATATTAGGCGAGCTGAAACGGCTATGTAGTGTCAGATTTATGGCCAAGTATAAAGATAGATCATGGGTAGTTGCATCAGCGTAACGAAGGAGTGGACAGTTCGGCGGAAATCTAAAGTAAGAACATGGGTAGTCAGATCGGCTAATGCCAAATATTAAGCGAGTTGGAGTGGCGAAGTAGGGGCCAACTTATGGCCAAAGAGAAAGAAAAGATCATGGGTAGTTACATCGGCGTAACGAAGGAGTGGACGTATCGGCGAAAATCTAAAGTAAGAACATGGGCAGTCAGATCGGCGGATGTCTCATATTAGGCGATTTGGAACGGCGAAGTAGTGGCCAATTTATGGCCAAATAGAAAGATAAGATCATGGGTAGTTTCATCGGCGTAACGAAGGAGTGGACGGTTCGGCGAAAAGCTACAGTAAGAACATGGGCAGTCAGATCGGCGGATGTCTCATATTAGGCGATATGGAACGGCGAAGTAGTGGCCAATTTATGGCCAATTAGAAAGATAAGATCATGGGTAGTTGCATCGGCGTAACGAAGGAGTGAACAGTTCGACGGAAATCTAAAGTAAGAACATGGGTAGTCAGATCGGCTAATGCCAAATATTAAGCGAGTTGGAGTGGCGAAGTAGGGGCCAACTTATGGCCAAAGAGAAAGAAAAGATCATGGGTAGTTACATCGGCGTAACGAAGGAGTGGACGTATCGGCGAAAATCTAAAGTAAGAACATGGGCAGTCAGATCGGCGGATGTCTCATATTAGGCGATTTGGAACGGCGAAGTAGTGGCCAATTTTTGGCCAAATAGAAAGATAAGATCATGGGTAGTTTCATCGGCGTAACGAAGGAGTGGACGGTTCGGCGAAAAGCTACAGTAAGAACATGGGCAGTCAGATCGGCGGATGTCTCATATTAGGCGATATGGAACGGCGAAGTAGTGGCCAATTTATGGCCAATTAGAAAGATAAGATCATGGGTAGTTGCATCGGCGTAACGAAGGAGTGAACAGTTCGACGGAAATCTAAAGTAAGAACATGGGTAGTCAGATCGGCTAATGCCAAATATTAAGCGAGTTGGAGTGGCAAAGTAGGGGCCAACTTATGGCCAAAGAGAAATATAAGATCATGGGTAGTTGCATCGGCGTAACGAAGGAGTGGACAGTTCGGCGGAAATTTAAAGTAAGAACATAAGCAGTCAGATCGGCAAAAGTCTAAGATTAAGCGAGTTGGAACGGTGAAGTAGTGGCCAACTTATGGCCAAATAGAAAGATAAGATCATGGGTAGTTTCATCGGCGTAACGAAGGAGTGGACGGTTCGGCGAAAAGCTACAGTAAGAACATGGGCAGTCAGATCGGCGGATGTCTCATATTAGGCGATATGGAACGGCGAAGTAGTGGCCAATTTATGGCCAATTAGAAAGATAAGATCATGGGTAGTTGCATCGGCGTAACGAAGGAGTGAACAGTTCGACGGAAATCTAAAGTAAGAACATGGGTAGTCAGATCGGCTAATGCCAAATATTAAGCGAGTTGGAGTGGCGAAGTAGGGGCCAACTTATGGCCAAAGAGAAAGAAAAGATCATGGGTAGTTACATCGGCGTAACGAAGGAGTGGACGTATCGGCGAAAATCTAAAGTAAGAACATGGGCAGTCAGATCGGCGGATGTCTCATATTAGGCGATTTGGAACGGCGAAGTAGTGGCCAATTTTTGGCCAAATAGAAAGATAAGATCATGGGTAGTTTCATCGGCGTAACGAAGGAGTGGACGGTTCGGCGAAAAGCTACAGTAAGAACATGGGCAGTCAGATCGGCGGATGTCTCATATTAGGCGATATGGAACGGCGAAGTAGTGGCCAATTTATGGCCAATTAGAAAGATAAGATCATGGGTAGTTGCATCGGCGTAACGAAGGAGTGAACAGTTCGACGGAAATCTAAAGTAAGAACATGGGTAGTCAGATCGGCTAATGCCAAATATTAAGCGAGTTGGAGTGGCAAAGTAGGGGCCAACTTATGGCCAAAGAGAAATATAAGATCATGGGTAGTTGCATCGGCGTAACGAAGGAGTGGACAGTTCGGCGGAAATTTAAAGTAAGAACATAAGCAGTCAGATCGGCAAAAGTCTAAGATTAAGCGAGTTGGAACGGTGAAGTAGTGGCCAACTTATGGCCAAATAGAAAGATAAGATCATGGGTAGTTTCATCGGCGTAACGAAGGAGTGGACGGTTCGGCGAAAATCTACAGTAAGAACATGGGCAGTCAGATCGGCGGATGTCTCATATTAGGCGATATGGAACGGCGAAGTAGTGGCCAATTTATGGCCAATTAGAAAGATAAGATCATGGGTAGTTGCATCGGCGTAACGAAGGAGTGGACAGTTCGACGGAAATCTAAAGTAAGAACATGGGTAGTCAGATCGGCTAATGCCAAATATTAAGCGAGTTGAAAAGGCGAAGTAGGGGCCAACTTTAGGCCAAATAGAAAGATAAGATCATGGGTAGTTGCATCGGCGTAACGAAGAAGTGGACAGTTTGGCGGAAATCTAAAGTAACAACATGGGCAGTCAGATCGGCGGATGACTCATATTAGGCGAGCTGAAACGGCTATGTAGTGGCCAATTTATGGCCAAGTATAAAGATAGATCATGGGTAGTTGCATCAGCGTAACGAAGGAGCGGACGGTTCGGCGGAAATCTTAAGTAAGAACATGGGTAGTCAGATCGGCTAATGCCAAATATTAAGCGAGTTTGAGTGGCGAAGTAGGGGCCAACTTATAGCCAAAGAGAAATATAAGATAATGGGTAGTTGCATTGGCGTAACGAATGAGTGGACAGTTCGGCGGAAATCTAAAGTAAGAACATGGGCAGTCAGATCGACAAAAGTCTAAGATTAAGCGAGTGGGAACGGTGAAGTAGTGTCCAACTTATGGCCAAATAGAAAGATAAGATCATGGGTAGTTTCATCGGCGTAACGAAGGAGTGAACGGTTCGGCGGAAATCTAAAGTAAGAACATGGGCAGTCAGATCGGCGAATGTCTAATATTAAGCGAATTAGAACGGCGAAGTAGTGGCCAACTTATGGCCAAATAGAAAGATAAGATCATGGGTAGTTGCATCGGCGTAACGAAGGAGTGAACGGTTCGGCGAAAATCTAAAGTAAGAACATGGGCAGTCAGATCGGCGGATGTCTCATATTAGGCGATATGGAACGGCGAAGTAGTGGCCAATTTATGGCCAAATAGAAAGATAAGATCATGGGTAGTTGCATCGGCGTAACGAAGGAGTGGACAGTTCAACGGAAATCTAAAGTAAGAATGTTGGCAGTCAGATCGGCGGATGTCTTATATTAAGCAAGTTGGAGTGGCGAAGTAAGGGCCAACATATGGCCAAATAGAAAGAAAAGATCATGGGTAGTTGCATCGGCGTAACGAAGGAGTGGACGGTTCGGCGAAAATCTAAAGTAAGAACATGGGCAGTCAGATCGGCGAATGTCTAATATTAAGCGAATTAGAACGGCGAAGTAGTGGCCAACTTATGGCCAAATAGAAAGATAAGATCATGGGTAGTTGCATCGGCGTAACGAAGGAGTGAACGGTTCGGCGAAAATCTAAAGTAAGAACATGGGCAGTCAGATCGGCGGATGTCTCATATTAGGCGATATGGAACGGCGAAGTAGTGGCCAATTTATGGCCAAATAGAAAGATAAGATCATGGGTAGTTGCATCGGCGTAACGAAGGAGTGGACAGTTCAACGGAAATCTAAAGTAAGAATGTTGGCAGTCAGATCGGCGGATGTCTTATATTAAGCAAGTTGGAGTGGCGAAGTAAGGGCCAACATATGGCCAAATAGAAAGAATAGATCATGGGTAGTTGCATCGGCGTAACGAAGGAGTGGACGGTTCGGCGAAAATCTAAAGTAAGAACATGGGCAGTCAGATCGGCGGATGTCTCATATTAGGCGATTTGGAACGGCTAAGTAGTGGCCAATTTATGGCCAATTAGAAAGATAAGATCATGGGTAGTTGCATCGGCGTAACGAAGGAGTGGACAGTTCGGCGGAAATCTAAAGTAAGAACATGGGCAGTCAGATCGGCGGATGACTCATATTAGGCGAGTTGGAACGGCGAAGTAGTGGCCAATTTATGGCCAAATATAAAGATAGATTATGGGTAGTTGCATCGGCGTAACGAAGGAGTGGACGGTTCGGCGGAAATCTAAAGTAAGAACATGGGTAGTCAGATCGGCGGATGACTCATATTAGGCGAGCTGAAACGGCTATGTAGTGGCCAATTGATGGCCAAGTATAAAGATAGAGTGTGCGGCCAAACGAACCAATGATGGGGTAAAATATGTGTGTTGTCATGAATGAAGAGTGTGTGTATTCATGAATGAAAAGTGTGTGTTGCCATGAAAATTACGGACCAATGACGGAGTTTTGACTGCCCATGATGTCGGGGGAGGAGAGTGTGTCGCCATAAACAGTACGGACCAGTGACGGACTCTTGACTGCCCATGATCTCGGGTAAGGAAAATGTGTGGCCAAATGCTCGGTGACGGAGTCTTGACTGCCCATGACCTTGGGGAGGAGAATGTGTGGCCATAAACAGTACGGATCTTTGACGGGGTCTTGACTGCCCATGATCTCGGGGGAGGAGAATGTACGGCCAATAATAGCACGGACCAGTGATTGTGTGGCCACAAACAGTTAAGACCAGTGACGGAGTATTAACAGCCCATGAACTCGGGGTAGGACAATATGTGGCGAAATAGCCCGGTGACGGAGTTTTGACTGCCCATGATTGCAGTGGAAGAGTGTGTGTGTCCATAAACAGTACGGCCCCTTTTACAGCCCATGATCGCAGTGGAAGAGTGTGTGTGGCCATAAACAGTACGGACTAGTGAGAGAGTCTTGACTGCCCACGACCTTGGGGAGAAGAATGTGTGGCCATAAACAGTACGGCCCTTTGACGGAGTCTTCACTGCCCATGATCGCAGTGCAAGAGTATGTGTCGCCATAAACAATACGACCAGTGACGGAGTCTTGAATGCCCATGATCTCGGGGAGGAGAAATTGTGGCCATATGGCCCATGTGACGGATTCGTGACTGCCCATGAGAGGCCATAAACAGTACTGCCCATTGACAGAGTATTGACTGTCCATGATCGCAGGGGAAGAGTGTGTGTCGCCATAAACAGTACGAACCAATGACGGAGTCTTGACTGCTCATGATCGTTGCAGTGGTTTCTTCCTAAAAAAACAAACAATTCTGGCTACTAAACCTAAAGCAATACATTAAACTAAGTATAAACAAAAAATATAACTAATAATTAAACATTAGGGTGACTAAACCTCTTTAAGGTGCTTTAAATTAATTTAGTGACTAACAAAAAAAGATACACACAGACAAGACATGACCATTAGTCGCCTCTTACGACATGCCATTAGGTCAAGACAGTGGGTCTATTCTAGCACCTAGCTCTAGCTAAGACCCCGAAACCCACACGGGGGAAAAGGGGCTAACACATAAGACTAATAACACATTAACAAGGGCAAAGCAATGTATGAAAAACAAAACAATAGAAAACAAACGAAAGAATTATATAGTAGGTCAAAAGGTATAGGAGCTTAGCAATGTTTGTCAAAAATATATATTTTGTAGACAGAGTATGTGTAGCCATAAACGATATGGCCCAGTGATGAAGTATGGACTGCTCAGGATAAATATATAAGTACAGGTAAAAGAAGAAAAGGCAGACAGAGAAAGCGATGGGAGGACCACATAAAAGAATGGACGGGCCAACACAATTGAAAGAGGTTCTAAGAAAGACGGTCGACATATACGGCATGGTGCCCCAACGGTCCAACAGTCTAAGGGATAAATAAAGAAAGGTAAAAGATATATATATATTGCGGATGGAGAATGTGTGGCCACAAACATTATGGCCCAATTATGAAGTATTGACTGCCCATTGATGTATATGGCCAATGGAGGAAATTTTGAAATAAGAAAAAATTAAGTCCCTTCAACGGAAAATAGTTTCTAACGGAGTCTTGACTGCCCATGATCTTGCGGATGGAGAATGTGTGGCCATAAACATTATAGCCCAGTGATGAAGTATTGACTGCCCATGATATATATATATATATATATGCTAAATTGATGAGTATGATAAAAAAAATAATAAAGTCGCTGCGGAGGATAATAGTTTCTAACAGAGTCTTCGCTGCCCATAATCTTGCGGATGGAGAATGTATGGCCATAAACACTATGGTCCAGTGATGAAGTATTGACTGCCCATGATATATATATATATATATATATGCTAAATGGATGAGTCTGATAAAAAAAAATAATAAAGTCGCTGCGGAGGATAATAGTTTCTAACAGAGTCTTCGCTGCCCATGATCTTGCGGATGGAGAATGTATGGCCATAAACACTATGGTCCAGTGATGAAGATAAAAGTAACAGGAAAAAGAAAAAGAGGCAGACAGAGAAAGTGATGGGAGGACAACATAAAAGAATAGACGAGTCTTGCCATTGAAAGAGGATCTCACTAAGGCAAAAGACAGAGAAGAATGGAGAAGAACGGTCGACGAACTTTGCATGGTGCCTTAACTTTCCAACAGACTAAGAGATAGGTAAAGTAACGGTAAAAATATATATGGTCAACGGATGAGTCTAATAAGAAAAATAATAAAGTCACTACGGCGGATAATAGTTTCTAACACAGTCTTGACTACCCATGATCTTGCGGACGGAGTATGTGACTAAACCTCTTTAAGGTGCTTTAAATTAATTTAATCACAAAATTTAATCGCAAACAAAAAAAGACACACACAGACAAGACATGACCATTAGTCGCCTCTTACGACATGCCATTAGGTCAAGACAGTGGGTCTATTCTAGCACCTAGCTCTAGCTAAGACCCCGAAACCCACACGGGGGAAAAGGGGCTAACACATAAGACTAATAACACATTAACAAGGGCAAAGCAATGTATGAAAAACAAAACAATAGAAAACAAACGAAAGAATTATATAGTAGGTCAAAAGGTATAGGAGCTTAGCAATGTTTGTCAAAAATATATATTTTGTAGACAGAGTATGTGTAGCCATAAACGATATGGCCCAGTGATGAAGTATGGACTGCTCAGGATAAATATATAAGTACAGGTAAAAGAAGAAAAGGCAGACAGAGAAAGCGATGGGAGGACCACATAAAAGAATGGACGGGCCAACACAATTGAAAGAGGTTCTAAGAAAGACGGTCGACATATACGGCATGGTGCCCCAACGGTCCAACAGTCTAAGGGATAAATAAAGAAAGGTAAAAGATATATATATATATTGCGGATGGAGAATGTGTGGCCACAAACATTATGGCCCAATTATGAAGTATTGACTGCCCATTGATGTATATGGCCAATGGAGGAAATTTTGAAATAAGAAAAAATTAAGTCCCTTCAACGGAAAATAGTTTCTAACGGAGTCTTGACTGCCCATGATCTTGCGGATGGAGAATGTGTGGCCATAAACATTATAGCCCAGTGATGAAGTATTGACTGCCCATGATATATATATATATATATATGCTAAATGGATGAGTATGATAAAAAAAATAATAAAGTCGCTGCGGAGGATAATAGTTTCTAACAGAGTCTTCGCTGCCCATAATCTTGCGGATGGAGAATGTATGGCCATAAACACTATGGTCCAGTGATGAAGTATTGACTGCCCATGATATATATATATATATATATGCTAAATGGATGAGTCTGATAAAAAAAAATAATAAAGTCGCTGCGGAGGATAATAGTTTCTAACAGAGTCTTCGCTGCCCATGATCTTGCGGATGGAGAATGTATGGCCATAAACACTATGGTCCAGTGATGAAGATAACAGTAACAGGAAAAAGAAAAAGAGGCAGACAGAGAAAGTGATGGGAGGACAACATAAAAGAATAGACGAGTCTTGCCATTGAAAGAGGATCTCACTAAGGCAAAAGACAGAGAAGAATGGAGAAGAACGGTCGACGAACTTTGCATGGTGCCTTAACTTTCCAACAGACTAAGAGATAGGTAAAGTAACGGTAAAAATATATATGGTCAACGGATGAGTCTAATAAGAAAAATAATAAAGTCACTACGGCGGATAATAGTTTCTAACACAGTCTTGACTACCCATGATCTTGCGGACGGAGTATGTGACTAAACCTCTTTAAGGTGCTTTAAATTAATTTAATCACAAAATTTAATCGCAAACAAAAAAAGACACACACAGACAAGACATGACCATTAGTCGCCTCTTACGACATGCCATTAGGTCAAGACAGTGGGTCTATTCTAGCACCTAGCTCTAGCTAAGACCCCGAAACCCACACGGGGGAAAAGGGGCTAACACATAAGACTAATAACACATTAACAAGGGCAAAGCAATGTATGAAAAACAAAACAATAGAAAACAAACGAAAGAATTATATAGTAGGTCAAAAGGTATAGGAGCTTAGCAATGTTTGTCAAAAATATATATTTTGTAGACAGAGTATGTGTAGCCATAAACGATATGGCCCAGTGATGAAGTATGGACTGCTCAGGATAAATATATAAGTACAGGTAAAAGAAGAAAAGGCAGACAGAGAAAGCGATGGGAGGACCACATAAAAGAATGGACGGGCCAACACAATTGAAAGAGGTTCTAAGAAAGACGGTCGACATATACGGCATGGTGCCCCAACGGTCCAACAGTCTAAGGGATAAATAAAGAAAGGTAAAAGATATATATATATATTGCGGATGGAGAATGTGTGGCCACAAACATTATGGCCCAATTATGAAGTATTGACTGCCCATTGATGTATATGGCCAATGGAGGAAATTTTGAAATAAGAAAAAATTAAGTCCCTTCAACGGAAAATAGTTTCTAACGGAGTCTTGACTGCCCATGATCTTGCGGATGGAGAATGTGTGGCCATAAACATTATAGCCCAGTGATGAAGTATTGACTGCCCATGATATATATATATATATATATATGCTAAATGGATGAGTATGATAAAAAAAATAATAAAGTCGCTGCGGAGGATAATAGTTTCTAACAGAGTCTTCGCTGCCCATGATCTTGCGGATGGAGAATGTATGGCCATAAACACTATGGTCCAGTGATGAAGTATTGACTGCCCATGATATATATATATATATATATATGCTAAATGGATGAGTCTGATAAAAAAAAATAATAAAGTCGCTGCGGAGGATAATAGTTTCTAACAGAGTCTTCGCTGCCCATGATCTTGCGGATGGAGAATGTATGGCCATAAACACTATGGTCCAGTGATGAAGATAACAGTAACAGGAAAAAGAAAAAGAGGCAGACAGAGAAAGTGATGGGAGGACAACATAAAAGAATAGACGAGTCTTGCCATTGAAAGAGGATCTCACTAAGGCAAAAGACAGAGAAGAATGGAGAAGAACGGTCGACGAACTTTGCATGGTGCCTTAACTTTCCAACAGACTAAGAGATAGGTAAAGTAACGGTAAAAGATATATATGGTCAACGGATGAGTCTAATAAGAAAAATAATAAAGTCACTACGGCGGATAATAGTTTCTAACACAGTCTTGACTACCCATGATCTTGCGGACGGAGTATGTGACTAAACCTCTTTAAGGTGCTTTAAATTAATTTAATCACAAAATTTAATCGCAAACAAAAAAAGACACACACAGACAAGACATGACCATTAGTCGCCTCTTACGACATGCCATTAGGTCAAGACAGTGGGTCTATTCTAGCACCTAGCTCTAGCTAAGACCCCGAAACCCACACGGGGGAAAAGGGGCTAACACATAAGACTAATAACACATTAACAAGGGCAAAGCAATGTATGAAAAACAAAACAATAGAAAACAAACGAAAGAATTATATAGTAGGTCAAAAGGTATAGGAGCTTAGCAATGTTTGTCAAAAATATATATTTTGTAGACAGAGTATGTGTAGCCATAAACGATATGGCCCAGTGATGAAGTATGGACTGCTCAGGATAAATATATAAGTACAGGTAAAAGAAGAAAAGGCAGACAGAGAAAGCGATGGGAGGACCACATAAAAGAATGGACGGGCCAACACAATTGAAAGAGGTTCTAAGAAAGACGGTCGACATATACGGCATGGTGCCCCAACGGTCCAACAGTCTAAGGGATAAATAAAGAAAGGTAAAAGATATATATATATATTGCGGATGGAGAATGTGTGGCCATAAACATTATAGCCCAGTGATGAAGTATTGACTGCCCATGATATATATATATATATATATATGCTAAATGGATGAGTATGATAAAAAAAATAATAAAGTCGCTGCGGAGGATAATAGTTTCTAACAGAGTCTTCGCTGCCCATGATCTTGCGGATGGAGAATGTATGGCCATAAACACTATGGTCCAGTGATGAAGTATTGACTGCCCATGATATATATATATATATATATATGCTAAATGGATGAGTCTGATAAAAAAAAATAATAAAGTCGCTGCGGAGGATAATAGTTTCTAACAGAGTCTTCGCTGCCCATGATCTTGCGGATGGAGAATGTATGGCCATAAACACTATGGTCCAGTGATGAAGATAACAGTAACAGGAAAAAGAAAAAGAGGCAGACAGAGAAAGTGATGGGAGGACAACATAAAAGAATAGACGAGTCTTGCCATTGAAAGAGGATCTCACTAAGGCAAAAGACAGAGAAGAATGGAGAAGAACGGTCGACGAACTTTGCATGGTGCCTTAACTTTCCAACAGACTAAGAGATAGGTAAAGTAACGGTAAAAGATATATATGGTCAACGGATGAGTCTAATAAGAAAAATAATAAAGTCACTACGGCGGATAATAGTTTCTAACACAGTCTTGACTACCCATGATCTTGCGGACGGAGTATGTGACTAAACCTCTTTAAGGTGCTTTAAATTAATTTAATCACAAAATTTAATCGCAAACAAAAAAAGACACACACAGACAAGACATGACCATTAGTCGCCTCTTACGACATGCCATTAGGTCAAGACAGTGGGTCTATTCTAGCACCTAGCTCTAGCTAAGACCCCGAAACCCACACGGGGGAAAAGGGGCTAACACATAAGACTAATAACACATTAACAAGGGCAAAGCAATGTATGAAAAACAAAACAATAGAAAACAAACGAAAGAATTATATAGTAGGTCAAAAGGTATAGGAGCTTAGCAATGTTTGTCAAAAATATATATTTTGTAGACAGAGTATGTGTAGCCATAAACGATATGGCCCAGTGATGAAGTATGGACTGCTCAGGATAAATATATAAGTACAGGTAAAAGAAGAAAAGGCAGACAGAGAAAGCGATGGGAGGACCACATAAAAGAATTGACGGGCCAACACAATTGAAAGAGGTTCTAAGAAAGACGGTCGACATATACGGCATGGTGCCCCAACGGTCCAACAGTCTAAGGGATAAATAAAGAAAGGTAAAAGATATATATATATATTGCGGATGGAGAATGTGTGGCCACAAACATTATGGCCCAATTATGAAGTATTGACTGCCCATTGATGTATATGGCCAATGGAGGAAATTTTGAAATAAGAAAAAATTAAGTCCCTTCAACGGAAAATAGTTTCTAACGGAGTCTTGACTGCCCATGATCTTGCGGATGGAGAATGTGTGGCCATAAACATTATAGCCCAGTGATGAAGTATTGACTGCCCATGATATATATATATATATATATATATGCTAAATGGATGAGTATGATAAAAAAAATAATAAAGTCGCTGCGGAGGATAATAGTTTCTAACAGAGTCTTCGCTGCCCATGATCTTGCGGATGGAGAATGTATGGCCATAAACACTATGGTCCAGTGATGAAGTATTGACTGCCCATGATATATATATATATATATATATGCTAAATGGATGAGTCTGATAAAAAAAAATAATAAAGTCGCTGCGGAGGATAATAGTTTCTAACAGAGTCTTCGCTGCCCATGATCTTGCGGATGGAGAATGTATGGCCATAAACACTATGGTCCAGTGATGAAGATAACAGTAACAGGAAAAAGAAAAAGAGGCAGACAGAGAAAGTGATGGGAGGACAACATAAAAGAATAGACGAGTCTTGCCATTGAAAGAGGATCTCACTAAGGCAAAAGACAGAGAAGAATGGAGAAGAACGGTCGACGAACTTTGCATGGTGCCTTAACTTTCCAACAGACTAAGAGATAGGTAAAGTAACGGTAAAAGATATATATGGTCAACGGATGAGTCTAATAAGAAAAATAATAAAGTCACTACGGCGGATAATAGTTTCTAACACAGTCTTGACTACCCATGATCTTGCGGACGGAGTATGTGACTAAACCTCTTTAAGGTGCTTTAAATTAATTTAATCACAAAATTTAATCGCAAACAAAAAAAGACACACACAGACAAGACATGACCATTAGTCGCCTCTTACGACATGCCATTAGGTCAAGACAGTGGGTCTATTCTAGCACCTAGCTCTAGCTAAGACCCCGAAACCCACACGGGGGAAAAGGGGCTAACACATAAGACTAATAACACATTAACAAGGGCAAAGCAATGTATGAAAAACAAAACAATAGAAAACAAACGAAAGAATTATATAGTAGGTCAAAAGGTATAGGAGCTTAGCAATGTTTGTCAAAAATATATATTTTGTAGACAGAGTATGTGTAGCCATAAACGATATGGCCCAGTGATGAAGTATGGACTGCTCAGGATAAATATATAAGTACAGGTAAAAGAAGAAAAGGCAGACAGAGAAAGCGATGGGAGGACCACATAAAAGAATGGACGGGCCAACACAATTGAAAGAGGTTCTAAGAAAGACGGTCGACATATACGGCATGGTGCCCCAACGGTCCAACAGTCTAAGGGATAAATAAAGAAAGGTAAAAGATATATATATATATTGCGGATGGAGAATGTGTGGCCACAAACATTATGGCCCAATTATGAAGTATTGACTGCCCATTGATGTATATGGCCAATGGAGGAAATTTTGAAATAAGAAAAAATTAAGTCCCTTCAACGGAAAATAGTTTCTAACGGAGTCTTGACTGCCCATGATCTTGCGGATGGAGAATGTGTGGCCATAAACATTATAGCCCAGTGATGAAGTATTGACTGCCCATGATATATATATATATATATATGCTAAATTGATGAGTATGATAAAAAAAATAATAAAGTCGCTGCGGAGGATAATAGTTTCTAACAGAGTCTTCGCTGCCCATAATCTTGCGGATGGAGAATGTATGGCCATAAACACTATGGTCCAGTGATGAAGTATTGACTGCCCATGATATATATATATATATATATATGCTAAATGGATGAGTATGATAAAAAAAATAATAAAGTCGCTGCGGAGGATAATAGTTTCTAACAGAGTCTTCGCTGCCCATGATCTTGCGGATGGAGAATGTATGGCCATAAACACTATGGTCCAGTGATGAAGTATTGACTGCCCATGATATATATATATATATATATATATATGCTAAATGGATGAGTCTGATAAAAAAAAATTAAAAAGTCGCTGCGGAGGATAATAGTTTCTAACAGAGTCTTCGCTGCCCATGATCTTGCGGATGGAGAATGTATGGCCATAAACACTATGGTCCAGTGATGAAGATAACAGTAACAGGAAAAAGAAAAAGAGGCAGACAGAGAAAGTGATGGGAGGACAACATAAAAGAATAGACGAGTCTTGCCATTGAAAGAGGATCTCACTAAGGCAAAAGACAGAGAAGAATGGAGAAGAACGGTCGACGAACTTTGCATGGTGCCTTAACTTTCCAACAGACTAAGAGATAGGTAAAGTAACGGTAAAAGATATATATGGTCAACGGATGAGTCTAATAAGAAAAATAATAAAGTCACTACGGCGGATAATAGTTTCTAACACAGTCTTGACTACCCATGATCTTGCGGACGGAGTATGTGACTAAACCTCTTTAAGGTGCTTTAAATTAATTTAATCACAAAATTTAATCGCAAACAAAAAAAGACACACACAGACAAGACATGACCATTAGTCGCCTCTTACGACATGCCATTAGGTCAAGACAGTGGGTCTATTCTAGCACCTAGCTCTAGCTAAGACCCCGAAACCCACACGGGGGAAAAGGGGCTAACACATAAGACTAATAACACATTAACAAGGGCAAAGCAATGTATGAAAAACAAAACAATAGAAAACAAACGAAAGAATTATATAGTAGGTCAAAAGGTATAGGAGCTTAGCAATGTTTGTCAAAAATATATATTTTGTAGAGGGAGTATGTGTAGCCATAAACGATATGGCCCAGTGATGAAGTATGGACTGCTCAGGATAAATATATAAGTACAGGTAAAAGAAGAAAAGGCAGACAGAGAAAGCGATGGGAGGACCACATAAAAGAATGGACGGGCCAACACAATTGAAAGAGGTTCTAAGAAAGACGGTCGACATATACGGCATGGTGCCCCAACGGTCCAACAGTCTAAGGGATAAATAAAGAAAGGTAAAAGATATATATATATATTGCGGATGGAGAATGTGTGGCCACAAACATTATGGCCCAATTATGAAGTATTGACTGCCCATTGATGTATATGGCCAATGGAGGAAATTTTGAAATAAGAAAAAATTAAGTCCCTTCAACGGAAAATAGTTTCTAACGGAGTCTTGACTGCCCATGATCTTGCGGATGGAGAATGTGTGGCCATAAACATTATAGCCCAGTGATGAAGTATTGACTGCCCATGATATATATATATATATATATATGCTAAATGGATGAGTATGATAAAAAAAATAATAAAGTCGCTGCGGAGGATAATAGTTTCTAACAGAGTCTTCGCTGCCCATGATCTTGCGGATGGAGAATGTATGGCCATAAACACTATGGTCCAGTGATGAAGTATTGACTGCCCATGATATATATATATATATATATATGCTAAATGGATGAGTCTGATAAAAAAAAATAATAAAGTCGCTGCGGAGGATAATAGTTTCTAACAGAGTCTTCGCTGCCCATGATCTTGCGGATGGAGAATGTATGGCCATAAACACTATGGTCCAGTGATGAAGATAACAGTAACAGGAAAAAGAAAAAGAGGCAGACAGAGAAAGTGATGGGAGGACAACATAAAAGAATAGACGAGTCTTGCCATTGAAAGAGGATCTCACTAAGGCAAAAGACAGAGAAGAATGGAGAAGAACGGTCGACGAACTTTGCATGGTGCCTTAACTTTCCAACAGACTAAGAGATAGGTAAAGTAACGGTAAAAGATATATATGGTCAACGGATGAGTCTAATAAGAAAAATAATAAAGTCACTACGGCGGATAATAGTTTCTAACACAGTCTTGACTACCCATGATCTTGCGGACGGAGTATGTGACTAAACCTCTTTAAGGTGCTTTAAATTAATTTAATCACAAAATTTAATCGCAAACAAAAAAAGACACACACAGACAAGACATGACCATTAGTCGCCTCTTACGACATGCCATTAGGTCAAGACAGTGGGTCTATTCTAGCACCTAGCTCTAGCTAAGACCCCGAAACCCACACGGGGGAAAAGGGGCTAACACATAAGACTAATAACACATTAACAAGGGCAAAGCAATGTATGAAAAACAAAACAATAGAAAACAAACGAAAGAATTATATAGTAGGTCAAAAGGTATAGGAGCTTAGCAATGTTTGTCAAAAATATATATTTTGTAGACAGAGTATGTGTAGCCATAAACGATATGGCCCAGTGATGAAGTATGGACTGCTCAGGATAAATATATAAGTACAGGTAAAAGAAGAAAAGGCAGACAGAGAAAGCGATGGGAGGACCACATAAAAGAATGGACGGGCCAACACAATTGAAAGAGGTTCTAAGAAAGACGGTCGACATATACGGCATGGTGCCCCAACGGTCCAACAGTCTAAGGGATAAATAAAGAAAGGTAAAAGATATATATATATTGCGGATGGAGAATGTGTGGCCATAAACATTATAGCCCAGTGATGAAGTATTGACTGCCCATGATATATATATATATATATATATGCTAAATGGATGAGTATGATAAAAAAAATAATAAAGTCGCTGCGGAGGATAATAGTTTCTAACAGAGTCTTCGCTGCCCATGATCTTGCGGATGGAGAATGTATGGCCATAAACACTATGGTCCAGTGATGAAGTATTGACTGCCCATGATATATATATATATATATATATGCTAAATGGATGAGTCTGATAAAAAAAAATAATAAAGTCGCTGCGGAGGATAATAGTTTCTAACAGAGTCTTCGCTGCCCATGATCTTGCGGATGGAGAATGTATGGCCATAAACACTATGGTCCAGTGATGAAGATAACAGTAACAGGAAAAAGAAAAAGAGGCAGACAGAGAAAGTGATGGGAGGACAACATAAAAGAATAGACGAGTCTTGCCATTGAAAGAGGATCTCACTAAGGCAAAAGACAGAGAAGAATGGAGAAGAACGGTCGACGAACTTTGCATGGTGCCTTAACTTTCCAACAGACTAAGAGATAGGTAAAGTAACGGTAAAAGATATATATGGTCAACGGATGAGTCTAATAAGAAAAATAATAAAGTCACTACGGCGGATAATAGTTTCTAACACAGTCTTGACTACCCATGATCTTGCGGACGGAGTATGTGACTAAACCTCTTTAAGGTGCTTTAAATTAATTTAATCACAAAATTTAATCGCAAACAAAAAAAGACACACACAGACAAGACATGACCATTAGTCGCCTCTTACGACATGCCATTAGGTCAAGACAGTGGGTCTATTCTAGCACCTAGCTCTAGCTAAGACCCCGAAACCCACACGGGGGAAAAGGGGCTAACACATAAGACTAATAACACATTAACAAGGGCAAAGCAATGTATGAAAAACAAAACAATAGAAAACAAACGAAAGAATTATATAGTAGGTCAAAAGGTATAGGAGCTTAGCAATGTTTGTCAAAAATATATATTTTGTAGACAGAGTATGTGTAGCCATAAACGATATGGCCCAGTGATGAAGTATGGACTGCTCAGGATAAATATATAAGTACAGGTAAAAGAAGAAAAGGCAGACAGAGAAAGCGATGGGAGGACCACATAAAAGAATGGACGGGCCAACACAATTGAAAGAGGTTCTAAGAAAGACGGTCGACATATACGGCATGGTGCCCCAACGGTCCAACAGTCTAAGGGATAAATAAAGAAAGGTAAAAGATATATATATATATTGCGGATGGAGAATGTGTGGCCATAAACATTATAGCCCAGTGATGAAGTATTGACTGCCCATGATATATATATATATATATATATGCTAAATGGATGAGTATGATAAAAAAAATAATAAAGTCGCTGCGGAGGATAATAGTTTCTAACAGAGTCTTCGCTGCCCATGATCTTGCGGATGGAGAATGTATGGCCATAAACACTATGGTCCAGTGATGAAGTATTGACTGCCCATGATATATATATATATATATATATGCTAAATGGATGAGTCTGATAAAAAAAAATAATAAAGTCGCTGCGGAGGATAATAGTTTCTAACAGAGTCTTCGCTGCCCATGATCTTGCGGATGGAGAATGTATGGCCATAAACACTATGGTCCAGTGATGAAGATAACAGTAACAGGAAAAAGAAAAAGAGGCAGACAGAGAAAGTGATGGGAGGACAACATAAAAGAATAGACGAGTCTTGCCATTGAAAGAGGATCTCACTAAGGCAAAAGACAGAGAAGAATGGAGAAGAACGGTCGACGAACTTTGCATGGTGCCTTAACTTTCCAACAGACTAAGAGATAGGTAAAGTAACGGTAAAAGATATATATGGTCAACGGATGAGTCTAATAAGAAAAATAATAAAGTCACTACGGCGGATAATAGTTTCTAACACAGTCTTGACTACCCATGATCTTGCGGACGGAGTATGTGACTAAACCTCTTTAAGGTGCTTTAAATTAATTTAATCACAAAATTTAATCGCAAACAAAAAAAGACACACACAGACAAGACATGACCATTAGTCGCCTCTTACGACATGCCATTAGGTCAAGACAGTGGGTCTATTCTAGCACCTAGCTCTAGCTAAGACCCCGAAACCCACACGGGGGAAAAGGGGCTAACACATAAGACTAATAACACATTAACAAGGGCAAAGCAATGTATGAAAAACAAAACAATAGAAAACAAACGAAAGAATTATATAGTAGGTCAAAAGGTATAGGAGCTTAGCAATGTTTGTCAAAAATATATATTTTGTAGACAGAGTATGTGTAGCCATAAACGATATGGCCCAGTGATGAAGTATGGACTGCTCAGGATAAATATATAAGTACAGGTAAAAGAAGAAAAGGCAGACAGAGAAAGCGATGGGAGGACCACATAAAAGAATGGACGGGCCAACACAATTGAAAGAGGTTCTAAGAAAGACGGTCGACATATACGGCATGGTGCCCCAACGGTCCAACAGTCTAAGGGATAAATAAAGAAAGGTAAAAGATATATATATATATTGCGGATGGAGAATGTGTGGCCATAAACATTATAGCCCAGTGATGAAGTATTGACTGCCCATGATATATATATATATATATATATGCTAAATGGATGAGTATGATAAAAAAAATAATAAAGTCGCTGCGGAGGATAATAGTTTCTAACAGAGTCTTCGCTGCCCATGATCTTGCGGATGGAGAATGTATGGCCATAAACACTATGGTCCAGTGATGAAGTATTGACTGCCCATGATATATATATATATATATATATGCTAAATGGATGAGTCTGATAAAAAAAAATAATAAAGTCGCTGCGGAGGATAATAGTTTCTAACAGAGTCTTCGCTGCCCATGATCTTGCGGATGGAGAATGTATGGCCATAAACACTATGGTCCAGTGATGAAGATAACAGTAACAGGAAAAAGAAAAAGAGGCAGACAGAGAAAGTGATGGGAGGACAACATAAAAGAATAGACGAGTCTTGCCATTGAAAGAGGATCTCACTAAGGCAAAAGACAGAGAAGAATGGAGAAGAACGGTCGACGAACTTTGCATGGTGCCTTAACTTTCCAACAGACTAAGAGATAGGTAAAGTAACGGTAAAAGATATATATGGTCAACGGATGAGTCTAATAAGAAAAATAATAAAGTCACTACGGCGGATAATAGTTTCTAACACAGTCTTGACTACCCATGATCTTGCGGACGGAGTATGTGACTAAACCTCTTTAAGGTGCTTTAAATTAATTTAATCACAAAATTTAATCGCAAACAAAAAAAGACACACACAGACAAGACATGACCATTAGTCGCCTCTTACGACATGCCATTAGGTCAAGACAGTGGGTCTATTCTAGCACCTAGCTCTAGCTAAGACCCCGAAACCCACACGGGGGAAAAGGGGCTAACACATAAGACTAATAACACATTAACAAGGGCAAAGCAATGTATGAAAAACAAAACAATAGAAAACAAACGAAAGAATTATATAGTAGGTCAAAAGGTATAGGAGCTTAGCAATGTTTGTCAAAAATATATATTTTGTAGACAGAGTATGTGTAGCCATAAACGATATGGCCCAGTGATGAAGTATGGACTGCTCAGGATAAATATATAAGTACAGGTAAAAGAAGAAAAGGCAGACAGAGAAAGCGATGGGAGGACCACATAAAAGAATGGACGGGCCAACACAATTGAAAGAGGTTCTAAGAAAGACGGTCGACATATACGGCATGGTGCCCCAACGGTCCAACAGTCTAAGGGATAAATAAAGAAAGGTAAAAGATATATATATATATTGCGGATGGAGAATGTGTGGCCACAAACATTATGGCCCAATTATGAAGTATTGACTGCCCATTGATGTATATGGCCAATGGAGGAAATTTTGAAATAAGAAAAAATTAAGTCCCTTCAACGGAAAATAGTTTCTAACGGAGTCTTGACTGCCCATGATCTTGCGGATGGAGAATGTGTGGCCATAAACATTATAGCCCAGTGATGAAGTATTGACTGCCCATGATATATATATATATATATATGCTAAATTGATGAGTATGATAAAAAAAATAATAAAGTCGCTGCGGAGGATAATAGTTTCTAACAGAGTCTTCGCTGCCCATAATCTTGCGGATGGAGAATGTATGGCCATAAACACTATGGTCCAGTGATGAAGTATTGACTGCCCATGATATATATATATATATATATATGCTAAATGGATGAGTATGATAAAAAAAATAATAAAGTCGCTGCGGAGGATAATAGTTTCTAACAGAGTCTTCGCTGCCCATGATCTTGCGGATGGAGAATGTATGGCCATAAACACTATGGTCCAGTGATGAAGTATTGACTGCCCATGATATATATATATATATATATATATATGCTAAATGGATGAGTCTGATAAAAAAAAATTAAAAAGTCGCTGCGGAGGATAATAGTTTCTAACAGAGTCTTCGCTGCCCATGATCTTGCGGATGGAGAATGTATGGCCATAAACACTATGGTCCAGTGATGAAGATAACAGTAACAGGAAAAAGAAAAAGAGGCAGACAGAGAAAGTGATGGGAGGACAACATAAAAGAATAGACGAGTCTTGCCATTGAAAGAGGATCTCACTAAGGCAAAAGACAGAGAAGAATGGAGAAGAACGGTCGACGAACTTTGCATGGTGCCTTAACTTTCCAACAGACTAAGAGATAGGTAAAGTAACGGTAAAAGATATATATGGTCAACGGATGAGTCTAATAAGAAAAATAATAAAGTCACTACGGCGGATAATAGTTTCTAACACAGTCTTGACTACCCATGATCTTGCGGACGGAGTATGTGACTAAACCTCTTTAAGGTGCTTTAAATTAATTTAATCACAAAATTTAATCGCAAACAAAAAAAGACACACACAGACAAGACATGACCATTAGTCGCCTCTTACGACATGCCATTAGGTCAAGACAGTGGGTCTATTCTAGCACCTAGCTCTAGCTAAGACCCCGAAACCCACACGGGGGAAAAGGGGCTAACACATAAGACTAATAACACATTAACAAGGGCAAAGCAATGTATGAAAAACAAAACAATAGAAAACAAACGAAAGAATTATATAGTAGGTCAAAAGGTATAGGAGCTTAGCAATGTTTGTCAAAAATATATATTTTGTAGAGGGAGTATGTGTAGCCATAAACGATATGGCCCAGTGATGAAGTATGGACTGCTCAGGATAAATATATAAGTACAGGTAAAAGAAGAAAAGGCAGACAGAGAAAGCGATGGGAGGACCACATAAAAGAATGGACGGGCCAACACAATTGAAAGAGGTTCTAAGAAAGACGGTCGACATATACGGCATGGTGCCCCAACGGTCCAACAGTCTAAGGGATAAATAAAGAAAGGTAAAAGATATATATATATATTGCGGATGGAGAATGTGTGGCCACAAACATTATGGCCCAATTATGAAGTATTGACTGCCCATTGATGTATATGGCCAATGGAGGAAATTTTGAAATAAGAAAAAATTAAGTCCCTTCAACGGAAAATAGTTTCTAACGGAGTCTTGACTGCCCATGATCTTGCGGATGGAGAATGTGTGGCCATAAACATTATAGCCCAGTGATGAAGTATTGACTGCCCATGATATATATATATATATATATATGCTAAATGGATGAGTATGATAAAAAAAATAATAAAGTCGCTGCGGAGGATAATAGTTTCTAACAGAGTCTTCGCTGCCCATGATCTTGCGGATGGAGAATGTATGGCCATAAACACTATGGTCCAGTGATGAAGTATTGACTGCCCATGATATATATATATATATATATATGCTAAATGGATGAGTCTGATAAAAAAAAATAATAAAGTCGCTGCGGAGGATAATAGTTTCTAACAGAGTCTTCGCTGCCCATGATCTTGCGGATGGAGAATGTATGGCCATAAACACTATGGTCCAGTGATGAAGATAACAGTAACAGGAAAAAGAAAAAGAGGCAGACAGAGAAAGTGATGGGAGGACAACATAAAAGAATAGACGAGTCTTGCCATTGAAAGAGGATCTCACTAAGGCAAAAGACAGAGAAGAATGGAGAAGAACGGTCGACGAACTTTGCATGGTGCCTTAACTTTCCAACAGACTAAGAGATAGGTAAAGTAACGGTAAAAGATATATATGGTCAACGGATGAGTCTAATAAGAAAAATAATAAAGTCACTACGGCGGATAATAGTTTCTAACACAGTCTTGACTACCCATGATCTTGCGGACGGAGTATGTGACTAAACCTCTTTAAGGTGCTTTAAATTAATTTAATCACAAAATTTAATCGCAAACAAAAAAAGACACACACAGACAAGACATGACCATTAGTCGCCTCTTACGACATGCCATTAGGTCAAGACAGTGGGTCTATTCTAGCACCTAGCTCTAGCTAAGACCCCGAAACCCACACGGGGGAAAAGGGGCTAACACATAAGACTAATAACACATTAACAAGGGCAAAGCAATGTATGAAAAACAAAACAATAGAAAACAAACGAAAGAATTATATAGTAGGTCAAAAGGTATAGGAGCTTAGCAATGTTTGTCAAAAATATATATTTTGTAGACAGAGTATGTGTAGCCATAAACGATATGGCCCAGTGATGAAGTATGGACTGCCCATGATCTTGCGGATGGAGAATGTGTGGCCCAGTGATGAAGTATTGACTGCCCATGATATATATATATATATATATATGCTAAATGGATGAGTCTGATAAAAAAAATAATAAAGTTGCTGCGGAGGATAATAGTTTCTAACAGAGTCTTCGCTGCCCATGATCTTGCGGATGGAGAATGTATGGCCATAAACACTATGGTCCAGTGATGAAGTATTGACTGCCCATGATATATATATATATATATATATATGCTAAATGGATGAGTCTGATAAAAAAAAATTTAAAAGTCGCTGCGGAGGATAATAGTTTCTAACAGAGTCTTCGCTGCCCATGATCTTGCGGATGGAGAATGTATGGCCATAAACACTATGGTCCAGTGATGAAGATAACAGTAACAGGAAAAAGAAAAAGAGGCAGACAGAGAAAGTGATGGGAGGACAACATAAAAGAATAGACGAGTCTTGCCATTGAAAGAGGATCTCACTAAGGCAAAAGACAGAGAAGAATGGAGAAGAACGGTCGACGAACTTTGCATGGTGCCTTAACTTTCCAACAGACTAAGAGATAGGTAAAGTAACGGTAAAAGATATATATGGTCAACGGATGAGTCTAATAAGAAAAATAATAAAGTCACTACGGCGGATAATAGTTTCTAACACAGTCTTGACTACCCATGATCTTGCGGACGGAGTATGTGACTAAATCTCTTTAAGGTGCTTTAAATTAATTTAATCACAAAATTTAATCGCAAACAAAAAAAGACACACACAGACAAGACATGACCATTAGTCGCCTCTTACGACATGCCATTAGGTCAAGACAGTGGGTCTATTCTAGCACCTAGCTCTAGCTAAGACCCCGAAACCCACACGGGGGAAAAGGGGCTAACACATAAGACTAATAACACATTAACAAGGGCAAAGCAATGTATGAAAAACAAAACAATAGAAAACAAACGAAAGAATTATATAGTAGGTCAAAAGGTATAGGAGCTTAGCAATGTTTGTCAAAAATATATATTTTGTAGACAGAGTATGTGTAGCCATAAACGATATGGCCCAGTGATGAAGTATGGACTGCTCAGGATAAATATATAAGTACAGGTAAAAGAAGAAAAGGCAGACAGAGAAAGCGATGGGAGGAACACATAAAAGAATGGACGGGCCTACACAATTGAAAGAGGTTCTAAGGAACAGAGAAGAATGGACAAAGACGGTTGACTTATATGGCATGGTGCCCCAACGGTCCAACAGTCTAAGGGATAAATAAAGAAAGGTAAAAGATATGTATATATATATGGTCAACAGATGCGTCTTTAAAAAAAAAAAGAATAAAGTCCCTTCGGCGGAAAATAATTTCAAACATAGTCTTGACTGCCCATGATCTTGCGAACGGAGTATGTGTGGCCATAAACATTATGGCCCATTTATGAAGTATTGACTGCCCATGATATATATTATATATATATATATGGTAAACGGATAATTCTGATAAGAAAAATAAAGTCGCTGCGGAGGATAATAGTTTCTAATAGAGTCTTTGCTGCCCATGATCTTGCGGATGGAGTATGTGTGGATATAGACTAGTATATTACAGAATATAGCGACAGATTTTCCATTTTGAATTTATAATGTAGACATAAAAACACTTTTAGAGTGTCTACAAAAAAATGATAAAAATATAGGTCTGTGATACTGATATAGATTTAGAAAACTTACTTGACTTATTCCTGGGTGCCTTCCTTCTTTTGTACTGAATCTGCTAATTCTTCTCCCTTGGCATATGCATATGTCATTCCAGTATCCTCAGCTTCGCTGATCTGACATCTTTCAGGTTTGTTTGAACTTGTCCACTTTCCATTTTCTAAGCCGATATCAAATAAAGTGCCTGCTTTGCAATATTGGTAGATCTAGTAGTTTTCCAGAGTTTTCTATCCAGCTCCATTTTTGCTTTAAAATATATCTTTGGGTGTGTTTTTTTTGTTTTGTTCTCTCCTTTGTAGTTGATAGTAGATGATATCTTTTCGAATGTCCAGAGTAGGGAACAGTTGATGAAGGCCTGCAATATTTTCATGTTTTTGTAACTCTCCATGTCTTGGAACTTTATAGAAGAACCGAATTAATGTTCATGTTAAAGATCAAGATCTTAATTTGTAAAAACAGTACTTTAGAGTGCCAGATAGTTTGAAGAGTGTTAAAGGCAAATCTAGCTTTAGTAATGCCATTTCTTATATCATGATCAGTTCCACCGTTTTTGCTAATCATACTTCCCAGGGGTAACATTTATGGTATAGAGGATGTATCCCCCAGTAGTATGATTGGGATTCACATAACCTCAGTTTTCTTTTTATTGATTCAGAAAATCTTGTCAGTTTGGCTTGGTTGTTTTGTTGCATATGAAAGAAGAGGCAGATGTCATCAGCAACATCCAAGTCTTCTACATCTTCTTATCTTATATATTACAGATGTTACTTTATGTTGTGTTGGGGTTAATGGTATGCCATTTTTGTTCTTGTTCCCAAATCTTGCACATTAGCAAATGTAGCAATTCATCTGATGTTTAGGGTCTGCTTTTATATATACCACCTGGGCCTGCTGCCTTTCCGCTTTTTATGGCCTTGATGATTTCCACTTTAGTAGAAGCCCTGCATTAAAAGAGCAAAATTAATTTCATTTCAATTATATACAATGAAACATTTACAAATTAATAGGACAATAAAACAAAAACAAAGGCAATGTTTCATTTGTCAACAAAACATACACAAAGGCAATGTAAGCTTATCAAAGGAAAAAAAAATCATAGATAACAAGCTTCATAACAGTCAAATAAAAACAAATGACTAACATTTAGCGAGCCTAAATAGCATTAATTGTTTACCTTTGGATGTTATGACAAAATATTTACTTTATTCAATGTCAGTTTTCTATGGTCACGAAGAAGAAAACACTTACCTAAAATATTGTGTTAATTAGATCTATATTTATATTCTATTATCTATAGTAGTTTATTTAATTCGGAGATTAAATGAATTCGGACATTCGCTGTTTTTGTGGTCATTAAATAATTATTTTAATATTCATCATAAAACTAGTGTGCTGTCCATTTTCCAATGATTCTAACCCAATTTCCTTCCATTTAGCTGTCTTTTTATGTAAGAAAAACGAATTTCTACAAAATATCATCTGTATTAGAAATTTATTAAATTAATAAACAAAAAACACAAACATTCAACACACATTATGCAAACATAAAATAAGTCTAAAAGTCTGTGTAGAAGTCACTATCCCAGTGAACTAATTTTGGTAGAATAAGTGTGTTCATATTTTTATTTTTTGTGTTCGTGTTTATGCATAATTTGAAAACATCTTAATGATTTAATGTGAGGGGCTATGCCTGGGGATCTTAAAATTTAGTTAATGTCAATATAGAATTAAAATCTGAGTTTATTGATGCCTAAATATAGAGACTGTCCAAAATAAATTAAATGGTGTCCGGAATCAAATAATGTGGGTCAAATTTGTCCGAATAAAATGAAAACACACTGCCTCTATGACCTTAAATATAATAAATACTTGGCTTGGCTTGGCTACCTAGAAGGGGGCTCAAGGTTCGACACCCGACTCGGGCAGAGTTGTGTTTACTGAGCGCCCAAAGGCAGCACAGAAAACCAACTCCTAGATACCCCCTCCCCCCACCGGTCCACAAATGAGATTGGACAAAAAGTGCTCTGAGCATGCTATAAGCATGAAAGTAGCGCTATATAAAAGCTATAATAATAAATATAGGTTAGGGGTACAAATTTAAGTAGTCATCCTTATTCTCATTTAACTATTAAAGAAGATTTTGATACTTTATTTTCTTTTCTATGTCGAACCATTGTAAAATAATGCACTGTCAAAGTCAAACTTTCAAATTTGGGCCTATAGGTGTCAGAATAGCATAAACTACTCTATTGTCTCTATATTAGATCTATAAATAAATTAAAATAATAAATAATAATTAAATCATAAATGAATAAATGGTCACGAAGAAGAAAAAACTTCTTTATATGACACTGACTTATGTCTTATTCAACTTATTCAATTATTGACTTAGTCCTTAGTTAGACAGTAATACTAATAGACTTGTCTTACCTAATAATATATTTTGTGTTAATTATAATTAAATAAATACCAATGATCGTGCTCCTTCTGTTGAATTTGAATAATTTCGTGCAGCTATCACACACAATTAAGCAGTTGCAGAGACAATCAACATAATCATGTCACAAGGATAATTACCACAGATGGCACCTTGTGAACTAAGTTCACAACTAGAGTTACATTTTGGATAGAAGACGAAAGCAATACGATTGGTTGGTTAAGTGTAAACATAAACATTAGACTCGGAAGAGTGTTGTACTGAAGCGAAAATAGTCCTCTATTTTTAGGTCCATACAAATAATAATTCAGGATCGCCGCTACCTATTGTGAAATATAGATCTAGCCTTTTGTGTTTAAAACACGTTTTTAATTATATATTGTATACAGTAGAACTATCATTCAATTTAGTTTAAAATGGTATAATGGTTGAATTTGTAAGTCAGGTCTGGTGACGGTTGGTTAAGGGTCTCTTTATAGTGCTCTACCCATCTTGCATCCTGTTCTTCTTTCGTTAGCAAAGTTTTGCCTTGTTAATCTTTTATTGGTGCTCCGTGTCCACTCATTGGAATTGTGCTGTAATATTGCAGTCCACATTAAATGGCCGGGGTCATGTAGCTCATTTTGGTTGGCGTTTCAGACGGAGCTTACATTTGCCACTCACAATGTGGTGGTCTGAGCCAATATCAGCTCCTCTTTGGGACCACATGTCTAATAGAGATGACCTCCATCGTTTGGTATTTGAAATTTGTGGGTTTTTGGCACATCGGCACAATTTAGGCCATGTAATTTGAAATGCAAATATAATCTATTTTGTTAGAAGTTTCTTCATTTGGTGATCGCCATGCTTAAAATATGTGTTCCCAATTAAAAATCTGTTGGATGCTCAGAGAGAAATCAAGCACTCACCATTATTATATTTTCTGCAGAGCCATTTGGTCCCATTGCGTATTCAAAGCCAGTTCGGTTGGGATTGATTTTGCCGTTAAAATCTCCCATCAGTAAAATTAGGTCTTGGATGGGCGGGCGTTTCATCAAGTGTGGTTTGAAGTAAATCATAATAGTTATCCTTGATGCTATCTTCTGCATATGCTTGGATGGCAGTGATTTGATTTAGTTTGCTTGGAGTCAAGCTGTAATAATGCGGTCACATAGACTTATTGGCCTCTAAGCAATTAGCGCTTAAGCTAATGACGATGCCTACACCACCAACGTGTTCCGAATCGTGTTATGAGTATATTGTGGTCTTGCCATCATTTGTTATTTGTCCACCTGATGTGCACCGCATCTAACAGATTCCAAGGATGTCCAGCCACTAGGTGTCAAACTCTTTTAAAAGTTGGGCCAGTTTACCGCATTAGTTCAGGGTTCTTAAGTTCCATTTGCAAATAAGGGTCGATTTCTTTGCATTGAAGGGCTTGCCATGTATCGGGCATTGGACGTCCTGTTGGTTTGGTCCAACACCATCATAGGGGGTTAGCCACTCTCGTGGCATGTAGTTAAAAGTTTGCCGTTTCTGTAACAATTAAAGTTTTACAAGATAGCCCCACGCCCTCCTTTCTCACTCACAGCTTTTAAAATGTCAGAGCAAAAACAAAAAAAGAACACAACGCTTATCTGGAGCCCCGACAAAAGCTTAGAAAAATCGAAAAAAAAAATTGAAAGGATAATTTAATACATTTGTTTAGCCTCAAAAATGACTAAAAGCGAAAAGCCGGATGACAACGACGGCGCAAATGTACCCAGTGGCTTGTTTAGCGACTTAGTCTATCGACTACTCGAGTAAAATAATTCAGTGAAAGCCAGAGATCTATAATTCTATAAGAGATGTGTAAGGAAAAGGATAAAAAAAAATATCATCACAAACTAGTTCATCTGAAAATAAAACTTTGACAGTCAAGACAATTTATATCAAACGATCCTAGTGGCCTGGTCGTGATATTCATATTCTAATTCAAAATTGTCCCCAACATACCAGCAATATACTTGTTATGAGCAGATGAGACTCTTAATCTTTTCCCAACAGACTCACCTATTATGAAGACTTTAATCTTGATCAACAAAAAACAATATGTCAATTACAACCTCGTTTACATAACTCCATCAGTCCACATTCACACTATGCTGCGAACATAACGATACTAGTTCCACATAATACATTTCCCACATGTTATCCTTTGGACGTTCACTGAACTTTGAAAAAGTTACATCGTCAATGGCTTTTGTTTTCCGAGTCACTTTGTTCTGCGATCCTATAATCAATTTCGGTTGTTTTTAGAGATATAATATATATTTTGAAAAGGACATAACAGATACAAAAGCAGTAAATAATCGGGATATACCAAGTGTGAAAAGACAAGAATATAATGCCAATCATATAAAAAAAAAATTAATGTCAGAACTAATACTTTTGTAAAGCCAAAAAAAAATTAGATTCAAAGCAATAAAGAATGTATAATTTTGAAAAGCAAAGCTAGTAATCTGTTATACAACAATTAATTTTTCAAGTGGAGGGTGCCTGACTTGTAAATAAGTTTATTCCTAATCTGCAGACGGGTCGGCCTAGTCTTGAGTTTTAAAGAATCAGTAGACCTAATTAAACATTTGCGCACCATCTTATTGTAGATTTTGTTTTTTAACTATGAATTGAGAAGTAATTGTGTTTTAAGTGCTTAATAATTGTTTACACTTTAATTGCGTAGAGCGGTGTAGATACCTTTTACTTTGTTGTTTATTTCCATTGTTATTTATTTTGCTGGTGACATCCAGCTGTTTCGTTCTGAGGCCGCATGCAACCAGGTGCTCTCTTCTATGTCAGCTAAGGCAAGTTGGCGCCTAAGCTGCTCTTTAAAGCGTTTACTGTCGGACCTTAAGAATACGCGGATACACATTTGGAAAAGAAAATCTTAATCGAGCATAGGCGGACAATGAATGTGCTTGCCCTGAATGTGGCAAAATATGTAGTTCACAACTGGGGCTGCGTATCCACGGGAATACTGCATTTCTCATTAATTTTTGGACTCAAATTCAAGTCTTATTATTATTATTTTTTTGCTGGTGAATTATTACCATGTGTTCATGCTTCGGTGTCTACTGTCCAATACCAAAACAAAGGAAATGGTCATAACACAGCTTCTCCATGCCTTACTTGCTCACACTGAACATGATATCTAGCAAGCGGTCAACAAGTTCGCGTACGCTGCAGCCTCTTTTGATTTAACTATTAACCTCGGTAAAAAGCTTGGGGTTAGGGCGTGGTGACGGAAGGCAGAGATCTGAATGGAGGGATGTGTTGAAGCAGGCCATATCCCTCAATGGGCTGTAGCACCCTGGGATGGATGGATGGCAAAAGCCGGTATGAACTTCTTATAGTCCGACACTCTGGCTGGGCAGGACAAGTATCCCATATGGCGTAAGAACTTAAGCCAAAGGCAAAGTGGTCGGCGTAACACAGGTGCCCCACGGAAACGTTTCTTTAGAAAAATAACGCAATGTTTTAAGTCTTTTAAGAACAAATGCGCCATTTTACAATGTTACAAAGTGCCTGTTTACCCTATAACGTAGAGATTGGCATCACTTGATATTTCGTACTAAAGCCATAATGAATATACTAATTGCAATAATAGGCTAAATGTCTGAACCTAACCATTTGAGAAGTTACACTGCAAAGACTTTCTTCCTAGCCAATAATAACCCAATAGTTTTACGCAAAGGATGCATTGTAAAACGACACGACGTGAAATGTGGTTTGTCTAGAGTCAGTCCAGACTGAATGAGGACTTAAGAGACTATATTTAATCGCTTTGTACAATTACATTTAAAACTTTTAGAACACAAAAAAACCTCTTCAAATTAGTTGTCTTTACCTATTGTTAATTTTCGTAATTACAAAAATATTTCCAAAATGATTTCGGGTATAATCTTTCCTTATGAAATTATTTAACCGAGCGAGGCGCGGCCACCTGATATTACTTCTTTTAAGAAATTCTGTTGTACCTAGAGCTATACGAAAGTGTATCACAAACCTATATATAAATTGGTTTACCGTAGGGGATCGATTTTTAAAAAAAAACTGAGGGGAGGTGTTAATTGCTTTACATTTTGCAAAAATAAAATATCTTGAGTTGATTCTTATTTTTACATAAAAGAACCCATAAAACAGCAGTGCTCAAACTGTGTTCGCGACCCCGTTAGAGAGTCAACTATTGGCCAGGGGCATCCAAGACCATCAGAAGGAGGGAAGTCACGACTTCGGGTATAATCTTTCCTTATGAAATTATTTAACCGAGCGAGGCTCGGCCACCTGATATTACTTCTTTTAAGAAATTCTGTTGTACCTAGAGCTATACGAAAGTGTATCACACACCTATATATAAATTGGTTTACCGTAGGGGATCGATTTTAAAAAAAAACTGAGGGGAGGTGTTAATTCTTTTACATTTTGCAAAAAATAAAATGTCTTGAGTTGATACATACTTATTTTTACATAAAAGAACCCCTAAAACAGCAGTGCTCAAACTGTGTTTGCGACCCCGTTAGAGAGTCAACTATTGGTCAGGGGCATCCAAGACCATCAGAAGGAGGGAAGTCACGAAGGTTTTGGCCACCAGCATGCGGAAGTAAAAATAACCTCCCTCTCCTTTTTTTTCCTAGTAAAAAAAAAATCTTAAATTTAGAAAAAAAACTGTTTATATATCATTCAATACAAACGTTATATAACTAACTCTGACTGTCTGTCTGGTAAAAGATTTGAACATGTTTTTCTCCCATTTCCCATTTTAGGATCAAATTGAAACTTTGCACAATAATTTATTGTACCTGACAAGACATGAATCAATAAAAAAATTAATAAAATAATAAAATTAATTATTTTGTTTAATATAGAAATATGGGGAATAAATGCTACTTAATGAGAAATGTGTATGTATATATGGATTTAATTAACTTATTACGTTTTAACAAAGTCCTTCTCCGGTTGTATCAGTAATTGGGCAAATAAACTTCTAAAAAAAATGTCCACATATTTCTACATGATATGAACAAGAAACAGAAGGAATAATCATAGTGATTTGTTCAGATGAGACAAATTTGGTTTTCTGATCTTCTTTATTGATTTGATATTAACTTTCATATATTTTTACATATTCTTTATTTCAATTAATAACAGAGATTTACAGATTAATGATTTATTTTCAATTCAACTAAACAATAAATATTTATATGTAGTGTATTAGATACTTGTATAAATGTTTTTTAGACTCATCTGTTTCTGTAAGTGTTATACAAAACTTAAATATTATAAACAACACGTGAAAATTAAAGCCTTGAAGTGAGTAGGTGCCTACGAAAAACCCATTGGAAATCCTCGCATGTGTCAATTTTTTTTGTTATAATGTTTCCAAAATAACAATAGTTAAGGTTACAAAGACAGCTAATGAGGAAACACAAAATCATAATAGGCTCCAGAACTAGTCCACCCAGGCAAGTAAAAAAGCAGGTTTCAATATTTTCAGCATGAATATTTGAAATTATGAGCTTGACCCTATCTCTGCCAATCCAAAAGAAGAGAAGCGTACATTTTGAAAATGTAGCCAATACTATCATTATTATTATAGCTTTTATATAACGCTACTTTCATGCTTATAGCATGCTCAGAGCGCTTTGGTCCAATCTCATTTGTGGACCGGTGGGAGGTATCTAGGAGTTGGTTTTCCGTGCTACCTTTAGGCGCTTGAGTCGGGTGTCGAACCTCGAGCCCCCTTCTAGGTACCCAAGACAAGCCAAGTTCAAGTTTCCCACTATAGTATTGCTAGTTCGAATTGATGAAATGATATCACAGGATATGGAAATTTATTAATGTTATTATATGTACTCAATGAACTGATATTTATAAAGATATAGTTCTCAATGTGAACCTGGACTAGATGATGTTATTGAATGAATTGTTTTATAAACAGTCAAACTCTCATTGAAGGACTCAAGGAATAAACTTTTTCTTCTTTTTATTTATGTTCGCATACCAGTGTAGTCTACCATGGACTCAGTTGTATATAAATTACTGCTTATTAATTGTAGTTTTAAATTAGGTTGAACTTATTTATGACAAAATACATGTTTTCTCATTTAAAACAAAAAAGTATACATTTTATTTAAAATAGAAGTAATTTATGGAACAAACAATACTTAGTTTAGTAATACAAATTTTTATAACATTATTTTAGAAAAAAACAAGTTTGCATAAATTTGTTTAAAAAGTATTAAAATATCACATTCCTTAATAGAATAGCCTCCCCTGCTGTTGTTTTACTATTAGTAGTGAATAGTTATAAAACTGGTGTATTTTTTTTTCAGGGGTTGCTAAAAAGGATAATGAAATAATTAAAATCAAAATAAAATGTTTAAATGAAATATAAAAGTAATTTATTTTTTTATTAAACACAAAATTAAAAAAGAAAACAAAGATAACTTTAAAATAATGATTTGTCCACCACCTAAATTTGTCTGCCTATGTAGTATTTTTGTACAATACACACATTGCACAATAATTACATAATACACATTACATAATAGTCACAATACGTCTACGCTGAATTTTATTTTTACTATAATTGTCATTCAACGACATATGTTGCATCCAATTAAGCTGAATGATTTCAACATTTTAATTGTTGCAGTATGAATTTGTATATACCAGTTTATGTGAACTATAGAATGTCTTTTAATGTCTTTGGCTAACATTTGTAACAACTAGCTCTACTACATTTTTAAATAGCTTTTCTTTATGAAACATGTTTTTCAAATCATTTAGTTTAAGATTATCAAGTTTAAATACAGAAGTAATTTATAAGGGCACAGAAAGACAAATGTTTCAAATGGCAAAAACAGAACAATAATCGGCACAAACACATACAAAAGATTACTATGAATACTTCTTCATAATCAATTAGTTAACTTATTCTGTTTAAAATTAAGTCTACCACATTAGTAGGAAAAAAAAAGAACATAGATTTTTTTAGCAGCCTCAAAAAGGGGAATAGTCGCTATTAGTTTCGTGTGGTCTGTCTGTCCATCCATCTGTCCGTCTCCCATTTAGATCTCGTAAACTAGAAAAGATATTGAAAATGCGACATCATGATATTTAAGACCTTTAAAAGTTCTGATGCAACGGCTACTTTTTTTGTTTTCTGAAAGTGAAAAATTTAATTTTTAAAATCAACTATGCAAGCAGTTGTTGTTTTTTTTTCATAAAAATACACCATTTTTACAACTATTCACTATTAATAGTAACAAACACGGAAGACTATTTTGTAAAAAAAATTGTTTTTAAATTGTATTATTAAGTTAAACAATCTCTGTCATACTAACTACTACATTTACAAAAAATTGTTTTCTTTTTTTTAAAGATAAAAAATCTATTTAATATGCCTATAAGGGAAACTTAATACAAAACAACAATTTAATATGCATGAAGACATGCATTACAACACTCATGATCAATCGTAGTTGATGAGACTCTAAATGAGAGATTGGCCCTTTACATAACAATTAGATCAATTACATAATCATTGAATAACACCAGTTTGGCCAGGTTCATATTTAACTTCACTTTCTCCTATCCCTTTGTGTTGGACCATTGTGGCACCACATGAGATCTGTCAACCGTCTTTCTCCATTCCTCTCTGTCCTTTGTATTTGATAAAATTTCATTTACTGACAGGCCTGTCCATTCTTTGATGTTGTCTTCCCATCTAGTCTGACTTCCACTTCATCTTCTTGCTTGTAATGTTCCCTGAAGGAAGTTCATTCCTGAAGGAGGAGTACTGTCAGTGACTTTTCAAGAGCATGTTCTGACTTTGGCCTCACATCACCTATCATATCCCTTAGTCTGTTGAACCGTAAGGGCACAACACAAGACCTGTCAACTATCTTTCTCCATTCCTATGTCCTTTGGATTAAATAGAATTTCAATAACTAACAGGCCTGTCCATTCTTTGATCTTGTCTTCCCTTTGCTTTCTTTTCATCTTCTTCCTGGTAATTGACAAGCAAGTTGCTCACACTGCCAAAACAAGCAAAAGAACATACAGAACCGATCCAGACCTCATTACTAATATGCACCAAGCTGCCATTATTTATAGAGAATTCAACAAATGTGGCTTGTCTGGCAGTTAGTATATGTTATTTCTCAGACACCCAATCTCTGATCATGCTGAGAATTTGCACAATTATATCTTTTACTTGACAACACAATAATCAATAAAAAATAATTAGTTAATAAACTATTGGTAATTAAATATTTTGTTTGGTATCTTGAACAAGGGAAAGAAATTATACTTGACTGAAGTGGTGGTATAAGCTGAATTAGTTCCTATTTATAGGTCGCTGCTTGAAAGTAAGTATTGAACAAATAGTAGGTAACTACTATACAATCCTCTATTTTCATAAGCGCTTCACTAACAGAGTGGTTTGAAAATTCAGCTTATGGAGGCTTGAGCCATGAGTTCAAATTCAAGTCGTTCCCCATTTTTTAAAATAAATGCTTTTAAAAAGCAATTATGGTAAAATTTACACAGATATTATAAAAATCACAAGACAAAATAAGCACAAAGATAACGTTCATACAGTAATCTTTAATTGCATTTTGATGTAAACTAATCTTCTGTTCAATACCATGAGCACCATACATTAGTTGTGCATTATTTACATATCAGCACAGATATCTCTTTCTTTCTTCACCTTTTTGATTTTTTATCCCTGTATTCTGACTAGGCAATTAAAAAAATTATACAAATCATACAGCATAAGTTTATGAAATAGCAGTTAATTATTAGCTTCATATTTATTATTATTATTATATATTTACTTATATCTACAAGAATATGTAACTACATAACTAATTGGAGATAAATAGAGATTTAACAAATTTATGACATCCATAGAAAATACAAGTGTACTTCAACAGATTATCCAAACATCAAACATTGACTGATGGCAGCAGCCAACAGGAGTAGGACACAAGCACTCTTTTGTTCCCTTGGCATTTAAATCATTGAATAAAATCCAAAATTCCGATGTAAATTTCACAAATACTGTTCAAGAGTATATTTTATGTGCTATTATATTTTTTTTCTCTTATAATATATTATTATGTGTAATGTACAATTGTAAGACAAATTTCCTAATGTATAATATTATTATTATTATTATTATAATTAAATAACATTCAATGCAAAACATCTAAGAAAAAGCACAAAGTAATAACAACCATAAGACTTATTTATCACAATTATTAGAAATAATCCTTCAAAATAAAATAGGACAATGAGACAATGTACAACAAATTCTGATTTATACTTGAACACATCTTGCAACTTATTTTCTTAGTTAAAGAACAAAGAGAAAATTATTACTTTGTAGAAAGTGAGAGATTCTCTTGAGGAATCAGATAATGAATATTTTTTAAAGCTACCCTCAGTTCATTACCATAAAATTCTGTTGAACTGACAAAAATAAAGGTAACAATAGCATCATTGGTAAAAAGTTTTGAGATTGCAGAAAGTTAACCTGTTGAATGACAATTTTAATAATTTTGGTTATTATACAAATAGCAACAAAACTGATAAGATAATTGTTAAACATTTTGACACAAACTTCCAGAACCTTTTTCTACCCATTTGTTAAAAGCTAAAATGTTAAAAACACATATGTAGGGACTACTAAACAGTAAAATGGATAATTCTTTTAAATTTCTGTAACCTTTGCCACAAATTAAATTTTGATTTAATGAAAAAACATGTCCAAGCCAGCGCAAGTTGCGTTGTCTAAGGGTTGTAAAGATGCTGGGAATACCTGTTCATGCAAGGATCTCCGTATTGCACACTTTTTCTTTTCAAGTGATTTTCAAGATCATACAGAGACATCGCAAATGGAATGAGTTAAGTTTTCTCTCTTGCTTTGCGTAGGTGGTCCATGATTCACTACCATACAGTAGTGTACTCATAACGCATGCCTTGTAGACTTCCATTTTGGTCACTGTAGTGAGCTTCTGGTTTTCCCAAACTCTTGACCTGAGTCTAGTGAAGGTCAAGGAAGCCTTCCCTTTGCGTTTGTTTATCTCCTCTTCTAGACACAGGTCATCTTGAATTGTTCATAGGATGAAATATGTAGGCCTGTCTAGCTGCTTTGAAGACCTTAATGGAAGAAGAGAGAAAATATTTGTTATTAATAGCACTATGCTTATTTTTTTATCTTATACAATACAGACAATATTTCAAAAAGAAGATGATTATGTCCTACGCGTCATGCATCTAGTCATGCATCAAGTCATTGGTTTATCTGGCTGGCTCAGGCAACCCATTCCATGCTCTAATAGAACTAGAGAAGAAAGAGCATTTGTACAAATTTGTCCTAGATAAAGGAACGAGGAATGTGCTTTTATCTTGGTTTCTTTCTGAGTATTTTATCAGATTTTGTTTTTGTATTTGAAGATTATGGTTTAGTGTTTTATGTATAATTGCTACTTTACTTTTGAGTCTTCTCTCCTGAAGTCTTCTAAATTTAGTGATTTTACTAATGGTGTTACTCTAGTCAAATGTGAATATTCATTTGTTATGAGTCTCACTGCTCTATTTTGTGCCTGTTCCAGTTTCTAAATGTTTTCTTGATTTGAGGGGTCCTAAACAGAGGATGCAATTTAGTTTTATGTTCTTATTTGATTTATAGAAATTTCTTTTTATTAATCCTAATGCTTTGTTTGATTTTTGATAGTTTCATCGATATGGGGATTTCATGACAGTGTTTCATTTATTATAACGCCTAGGTATTTTGCGTTTTTAGTCTGTGTTACTAGTTTACCATGAATAAGATAAGTGGAATGTATATATTTTAGTTTTTTTTGGTACTCTTAATAAGTGACATTTTTCTGGGTGGAAAGATATGCTCTAATTTGATATGGGGATTCAATGACAGTGTTTCATTTATTATAACACCTAGGTATTTTGCGTTTTTAGTCTGTGTTACTAGTTTACCATGAATAAGATAAGTGGAATGTATATATTTTAGTTTTTTTTGGTACTCTTAATAAGTGACATTTTTCTGGGTGGAAAGATATGCTCTAATTTGATATGGGGATTCCATGACAGTGTTTCATTTATTATAACACCTAGGTATTTTGCATTTTTAGTCTGTGTTACTAGTTTACCATAAATAAGATAAATGGAATGTATATATTTTAGTTTTTTTTGGTACTCTTAATAAGTGACATTTTTCTCTAATTTGATTCGCATTTCATCTAATTCTCTTTGTAAAATTTCTATATCTTGTGTTGTTTTTATTGTTCTATATGCCTTGGACAAGAGTATTTAAATCATTATACAATTTTAGATTGACAAAAAGCTTGACATTTGTCATTGAGGAAAACTAATGAGGAAATGTAAGTGAAATATGTACTAATATTTTTGTTCCATTAGTGGAAGGTTTATCTCATTGACAGAGTAATGAGGTTCCATAGAAAACTGAAGTAAGATGTGAAAATGTCATAGAGGATGATTAAAGAAATGGTTAAGGAAAACCTGTTTTAATGAAATTATCAAATTATAAATGAGCTATTATTTTTTCTAAATGAAATGTATTATTCAACTTTGAATTTATTTTTTTTACCTCACAAGCAAAAGAGCCTTAAAAAAAAAGACTTCAGATTACTTAAAATAGTGGTTCTATGACTGAGGGTATCCAACACTACACTATAAAGAACATATATGTAATAGATTCAAAAATGACTAAGTTGACTAATTATTTTTAGGGAATAATACCTTGAGTCTTAACAAAGGAAAGCTGGCTGACTTATAGACAGGAACTTTTACACACAAAAAAATAACAATCCCAAGCCAAAAAAAAAACAACATAATATACGTAGAATTAAACTTAGTACTTTTTTTTTTTTAATTTTACTCAGACTATGAAGCTTCTAAATTGTTTGACAATTCTATTTCAATAGTCATTTTGATGTGCATGTTTTTAACATACACAGTCTTACCATCAATTAGTGATCCTCTATTTTGTGTTCACCATCAATTAATTTTTCCATCTCATCATTTTGATAAAACTAAAATTGAATTTATAAAGAGTAAATAACACAAAAATATATATATACAACAAAAGTGATGGTAAATTAGATAAGAAAACAGGCTCTATTGTAAATTTGAGTACAAGTTTTCTCTACCCCGCCCCCCCCCCCCCCCCCCCCACCCCAACCTTATGGAATAGTCTAATATTTTTACAATCATTGACCCAAACAAAGTTATGCCAAAATACTATTCCTAACATAGGTTTAGATTAAGTTCTGACTGAAACATTAACTTAACTAAGTAACAGTAAAAATAAAAGTAGAGTAACCATTGAGATCTCAAAATTTAATTGTAGATGCTATAGGAAATTTCAGGATTAAGTAAATTCCAATAATTTTTTCTTTCCGTTTGATTTTTAATATCTGTTCTACAAAAGATTCTCATATTGCAAAAAATAAAGAGAAAGTAAAATGGATAAATATAAGGTTAATTTTATGGAGCCTAAAGAAAAATGTACAAAAATGAAAAGAGATTGAAAGAGATTGGAAATGAAAAGACAAAATAAATAATGTCAAGGAAGTTATATAGTTAGCTAAATACTAAAAATTGGCTCAGTTCTTTTACATGTCTTCTGTATACCATCCATGTTTCTGAGGCATTGAGCAATGTGAGGATGATAACAGCCTAATAGACACCTAGCTTAGTACTTGTGCTAATTCTTCATCTAATCTATATATTTCTAGACAGACTACCATAGAATGCACTGGCTTTGGTGATTCCCAAGCAGATTATATTATCAACGTCTACCTACATTTTGTAAAAGTGTGCTGCCAAGGAAGGTGAATCTGTCCACTGCATTTATATCCTATCCATTTATCTTGATGTTAGCATCAAATTAAGCTTTGCATGGAGCTGGCAAGTGTAAGACTTCAGTCTTTTTTTTTGTGTTTATAGTGAGGCTGAAGTCTGAACATGCCATTGAAAATTTATAGGAAATGCTATGCAGATCCATTTCGGAAGAGACATTTTGTGCACACTTGTCAGCAAATAACAGGTCAAAGCATTTACACAATTCTAATGCAGTCTCAGGTGAGTTGGGAAGGCCATGTCTGCAGGATGCAGAACTTTCATATCCCTGTTTGGTCAATTAAAGAAAGGGAAGCGATCAAAAAGTGGACAAAGACAAGCAAAATATAAAAAATCTTAAAAAAAAAAAGCTTATCTAATGGGGAAGAATTCCGTCTTTAAAACCATATCTACAAGTTATTTCCCTTATTTGATAGCAAACAAAGTAATTAATTACCAATAATTAATGACTAATTAAGTATTTTTTTTATTGATTCATGTTTTTTTAGGCACAATAAATACTTGTTTAAAGTATCAACTTGATCTGAGCATTTAATTATTAAAGGGGACTAAACCTAACAAATTTAGCCATATATGTGAATACTGAAGTATTAGCTTCCCTTGTCGCTATTAAACAAAATAATGAATTACCTGTAATTAATTGGTTATTTTTTTTTATTGATTCATGTCTTGTCTATGTCAATGAATAATTGTGTGAAGTTTCAGCTTGATCTAAGAATGGGTGTGGGAGAAATAGCGTGTACACACTTTTTAACAGACAGAGTGAGTTGATATAAGCATTGTAAAAATGCTTCAGGGATACCCTCAAAGAATCTCGGAAAGTCTTCAAGATTGACTGTATTGCCAGGGAGACGGAAGCACATGATAGAGCATCATGGCATCAGGCTGTGAAAACTGATGCAAAAAATGCAGAGGATTAGTGAGCAGTGCTGGCAGAAGAAAAAATCAAGGCAGTGACACAAGCTGTGTCATGCCCAGAGTACAGCCAATTATCATGGGCTCACATTGGAGGCACAAAACTGCAGAGTAAAGCCAACAGCCCCTGGATCACAAAAGTGGACATCATTGAAGATGGATGAACTATATATATATATATGTTTGGCCCTATGCATTTAAATGAGTCCAGAGTTTTTCTAAGTACCCCTTGAGCCAAGTGAAAAGAACCTGACAAATACTTCCATATCCCATACACCAACAAGAAATCTATTTATAAATTTACCACCATTTATGGAAATCTCAATGATAGAATTGGACAGAGGAAGTGATTTAACTTATGGCTAAAAATTTTTCTTTATTAAATAATGGCAAAAAATAAACATTAAGGCATTTTATATTTAGATCTAGATAAAATATCTTTGTCATTTTACATCTTAAAAGAGACTTTTTTTTACAACTTTTCATCCCCAGCCTCTGCAGTGTTTCCACCTTTTTTCTTTCTGGTGTGTTTACCATCTGCTATAGAAGATCTCATCCTCAGCCTCTGCAGTGTTTCCAACTTTTTTTCTGGTGTGTTCACCATCTGCTATAGAAGATCTCATCCCCAGCCTCTGCAGTGTTTCCAACTTTTTTTCTGGTGTGTTCACCATCTGCTATAGAAGATCTCATCCCCAGCCTCTACAGTGTTTCCACCTTTTTTTCTGGTGTGTTCACCATCTGCTATAGAAGATCTCATCCCCAGCCTCTGCAGTGTTTCCACCTTTTTTTCTGGTGTGTTCACCATCTGCTATAGAAGATCTCATCCCCAGCCTCTGCAGTGTTTCCAACTTTTTTTCTGGTGTGTTCACCATCTGCTATAGAAGATCTCATCCCCAGCCTCTGCAGTGTTTCCACCTTTTTTTCTGGTGTGTTCACCATCTGCTATAGAAGATCTCATCCTCAGACTCTGCAGTGTTTCCACCTTTTTTTCTGATGTGTTCACCATCTGCTATAGAAGATCTCATCCCCAGCCTCTGCAGTGTTTCCACCTTTTTTTCTGGTGTGTTCACCATCTGCTATAGAAGATCTCATCCCCAGCCTCTGCAGTGTTTCCAACTTTTTTTCTGGTGTGTTCACCATCTGCTATAGAAGATCTCATCCCCAGCCTCTACAGTGTTTCCACCTTTTTTTCTGGTGTGTTCACCATCTGCTATAGAAGATCTCATCCCCAGCCTCTGCAGTGTTTCCAACTTTTTTCTTTCTGGTGTGTTCACCATCTGCTATAGAAGATCTCATCCCCAGCCTCTACAGTGTTTCCACCTTTTTTTCTGGTGTGTTCACCATCTGCTATAGAAGATCTCATCCCCAGCCTCTGCAGTGTTTCCAACTTTTTTCTTTCTGGTGTGTTCACCATCTGCTATAGAAGATCTCATCCCCAGCCTCTACAGTGTTTCCACCTTTTTTTCTGGTGTGTTCACCATCTGCTATAGAAGATCTCATCCCCAGCCTCTGCAGTGTTTCCAACTTTTTTTTCTGGTGTGTTCACCATCTGCTATAGAATATCCTTCCTTGATGCATGACCTCCATTCATATCTATCCTGTGATTTTTTCTCTCTCCCAATAGTTGTTTTCGATGTTGAAGAGCTTCATATCTCACTTACATATATCAGAGCATCACTTAAGCTCTCTTGTCCTTACAATACTGTGGAAGTCAACCAGTTAGTCAAGGCATCTACTGCTGATAAACATGGATGTAATGACTGTTTGGAAGACTTCCTCATATAGGGATTTTCTTTTGCCACCTTATTTTCAGTGATAAAGATATTTTAGATTAGCTTTTCCTGCCAAAAGTTTGATAAACTAGGGCTTTAATATTAATAATTAGCAAAGTATTGTCCCACATTCTTTTCTGAAACCAGGACATGGTGTCCATTGCCTTAGCTTCCTGTTATTCACATCAACAGTGATAATCTTATGATTGGAGATATTGCAGCCAAGGGAACAGAAATGATGAAGTATTTTAAGGGTTGACCATAAATGGTCACATAAGTTATTTTGGACTAGTACTTTGGTTTTGCTTTGTCTAATATTTAAGCTAAAAGTCTGGCAGTCAGAAAACAGTCTGTCAACCAGGGTCCAAAGCTGAATAGCAGATTCAGCAACAATAGCTGGCTCATCTGAATAGAGCAATTCCCTAATTAACACATTGCTAGCTTTAGTTTTTGCCCTCAATAAAATTCTTGTTTTCACTACTGCTGAACTCAAAATGTGCTAATTAGGCTTCAATAAATTTCTTTCTACATTGTTTACTCATGAAATCTTTCAATGAGCTATAGTAGTTTGGGAGGGCATCATTTTCTCCTTTTTTTTTTATCTGCTGGTATGTTTAAAGGTTTCATCAGATTAACAAATAGAATGTAGACAGCCTGTCTCTCTCTCAGAACTTCTCCTTCACGAGTTGTAGATCATGTCTATAATGGGTTAACCACTCCTGAATCCACATTAAGATTTTAGATAGACTCTAGATGCTATCACTTGCAGCCTCAAGTAAAGATATTTACAACAATGCTGAAGGGATAATGTTTTCATTCTCTTTTTTTTTCATATATTGTGACTATATTATCATTGAGGCAGGACGCTAGATTCACAAAAGCAGCAGAGGAGATTATAAAGTTTAAAGAGCAGTGTTGTTTGGTTGACCAATATTACTTCTACTGAAATGCCATTGTGATTGCTTTTTAAGGTCATCTGGCTTGGTTGCTCATCTGGCAATTCTAACATCGGAAGATCTGGTTGATGCATAGTTTCAGCTGTTTGGTTTGATTTTCCCAGGACCCAGGGTTGATTTGAAGCTATCATTTAGAGCTTTGCTATTGCCTAAGGACAGACTTTTTTGTAGTTTGTTGCAGATGTTATTAGGACACTGTCTAGCAATTAGTTTGGCTTCTCTATTAGCCATTTTGAATGCTTGTAGAGATTTATGGCAAGTGTTTGTATTATGTGCAAGGTGAAAAGATCTCTTTTTTATGCAGGGTTCCATCTGTGTAAGGTTTGACTCAAACCAGTCTAAATTTTTGCATTCTTGAGCTCCAAAAGCAATGAGGGCCAAGCTATAGATTCTCCCATTTATTCAGGGTATTGATATATTTAGAATTCCTCAAAGAGCTCAGTTCTCTCTGGATCACTTACATTAAGGTATATTTGATTGATTGGAAACTTACGAAGTAATTTGACCTTGCTTATAACTAGGTCATTATATTAATCTGAGCAATGATATGAATGCATGTGAATGCCATTTTTTTCAGAATCTTTCTCAGAGTGATGCATAGGTCAAGCTGGTGCCACATTCACCATAGTGGAACTTTATAGCATTCCTTGCCATGGAAGTATGTGTTTGTCATACACTGTTCAAGGGAGCTACAGAATTCAGAAGTCTATGACCATTGTCATTGCTGACACCATAAGAATCAAACATTTTGAACATGAGCAGCATCAACTAGGGTATAAAACCTCCATTAATATAAAGGTACTCTGATTTGGGGATGTTTTTAATTACCTCCTTCATAGCTTGGAAGAAACTGTCTTTGTCCTCTTCTGGTACACTACAACAGAAATAGCCCAATTGAAATAATCAGAGATGTGCAAAACTAAAAGGTGCTATGAACATCCAAAATAAAAGAAATATATATATAAGTTTCTTTGGAATGTTTCAAGGAAGAATCTGTCTTAAAAACCAATGGCATTAGTTGGGTTTCCAGATGTAGTTGTAATTGGAATTAATTTGGACATTAAAAAAAATTAATAATCTAGTCTTAAAAAACATTAAGTAAACATCACACAGTTAAAAAGTTCTTGAAAAAAAACAACACCAAAATATTAACTTTCTTTATATCATGTAGAAGAGAGGATAATAATTTTTTATGGTAGAAAAAATCATTATTGAAAAGAATATAACTTATGATAATAATGATACTTAAGCTAACATTCTAAATAAATACTTTGCCCCTGATAAATTTACAACAAGTAAAAAACAGCATGCAAAGGAACTATGAAAATAGAACAGTTGCACCCAATTGTATACATGTATAATATTAAAATACATAATAAGCAATGGATTCAATGAACCCAAGGCCTACAACCATTAGGGGGGCCTACAACCATTAGGGGGCATACAGCCTGTCCCATTGTAATCAGGCAGTTAAGTAGACAAAATAATTGTACTTTTGTAAAAGCCGAAACCTATTTTGGAAAGTAGGTCTATAATTACAAAAATCTAGAAGATAGATAGAGCAATGACTAAAATTATCATGTAGTAGTGTCATTCACTGATCAATGCTTAGTATTTGGTTTGTAGTTCTTATATTTATACAAAAAACACAGACCAAGCTTTATTTACTATTGTTATTAATATTGAAATTTGACAAGAAAGCAAAGCATAATTAGCATAACAACACAACTTCTAGGTTTTCATAAATTTGAGAAACAGAAGTCTTCAGAATTCGCTGAATAAATATTCCAAGTAACAAAAAAAAATCATATATCTTTACTTAAACAGTGCTATGATGATGCTTTCAATGTGTAGAGACCGTACAATGACCTTCAATTACTTCTTCAAAATTAACAGCCACTTGCGCACAACTTAAACTTGATTTTAAATGATTCTGTCAGCTGTCTTCAAGAAGTTGCAGATGACTTGATATAAAATGGATTTGATTTTGATCACAGAATCTCAAGTTGGGTGCTTCTTGAATCCAATAAGGAGAGCATAGTTTAAAAGACACTAAAAAAAGTTTAAAAGACACTAAAAAATGTGACCTACAAGATGGGAATGAGACTGTAACAACAGTGAGATTTAGATACTTTAATGTACTTAAGATGTTGACATAAATTACTTTGTTTTTCCCATTAGCGTTGTGTCCAAATGTTGGAAAGTAAGCAGCAAGATCTACAATAAGCTGTAAGTCAACTTGAGAAGATCTATAAGAAAATACCATAATTTAAGACATGACTTTCAGAACGGGAAAATGAGGCTGCTGAAGTAACTCAATCCTTGATTGTTGAACCAGTTTTTTCACTTTTTTGCAGATAGTTAGAACACAATTTGATGAGACTACCACTGACCACTATGATGACAATATTTAAGATCCAGATGTATTTTATTGAACTATTGATGTCATTTTCCTTTTCAATGACATGGCAGATTTCATAGGCATAAAAGAATTGTCATATATTTTAGTCATTAATGCCCAGTTTCATTTCAAATGCAAAAAAACTAAGGGTTTCAATGCTTCTAATATTGCCATAGAATATTGTTCTTAAATACAATCCTTCAAAGAAGTATTTCATTAAGACATATAAAGTCGTTGCTGTTTTGTTATCATAGGTAACTACATTTTATCTTCAGGTTTTCCAAACATTGTCACAGCAAGCATGTTATTTCTCAATTTGTCTGTGACATTTGCCCAGAGTGTCATTTTCAAAGTTAAGATTATTGAAGAAGTTTTATGACAGCAGGTTAGCTTTACTTGCGGTTCTTTCTATTGATCAAGAAACATGAAACAGTTTAGAAACAGATGCATTATTCTTCTTCTTCCTTGTTCTCATTTTTATGTTGGAGCATTCAGATGACTAGACCAATATATGAGATGAACTGCGCAGTGGTTTCCAAATCAGGGAACTCTTCATATAGTTTTCTTTCTATTGGGCTGTTTTGGGGCCAGTGTCTTGTAGGTCCTCATGGTAAGAGACCAGTTTTGAAGGACATGGTCAGCATTTTCTGGTGATACACCACATGGACATTGGTTTCTGACTTTGCTGCTCAGGAAAAGTACATATTAGTAATAATATGTTAGATCTATTTACTATTAATGGATGGACTTAGAACTAGATTGTAGTTTTCTCAGAATGCAAATGTGTTGAATGGGAAAAATAAATACAAATTTGTTTAAAACACGTTTTAGTCCAATAATGTTTCAATTTCGCACAGGCCACCAAGTTTAGACTTCACATGCTAGGTTTGACAAAAACTCAGTGTACTGAGTGTCATCGACACATCATATACCCTCTACCTGGTTTGTCAGCCAGTCAAAGCCATTTCCAGGGTGTGGCCACTTCACAAGCTATAACTACTGGGAGCCACGGTAGAGGATCAAGATTGAGCCAAGCTACCCTCAGCAAAAAAAGGGTATGACTGTCCACTAGATACCCCATACACCCTCAAAGCTTCTCTGAAAGCCATCAGCATTAACCCTGCCACCTGGGAGACAGATGCACTTGATAGAGCATCTCATGGTAACGCACTGTGAAAAATGGCGAACAAATTGCAAAAAACAAGAGAACAGCACTGGCAGAAGAAAAGTGTTAGAAAAAAAAAGCAAAACATTAGCTTCAGCTGGAATAACCTGCCCAGTTTGCAACTGAACATTCTGGGCTCACAAAGGTCTCACCAGCCATGTGAGAAGGCAAAAACTGCAGTGCAAAGCCCTAAGCTCCCTGGATGACAAAGTGGTCATCATCGAACCATCAAGGATGAACTATATATATATATATATATATATATATACTGTAACAATTAGTTAAGAAATTGTACAAACATTGAGTTTAAAGACACTTTTACTTGAAGGGAATCATAACTGAATCAATACTCATCAAATGTCATTATTACTTACAAAAAGGTACAATACTTGCATTGGAATGCATCTATAAATATACTTATAGGACTACTCAGTTATTTGTCACACACTGAATTTGTGTAATTGGGGTGGTGAAGGAACACAAACATATTATTGAAACTGGATGCATGCGTACTTTGCTGCACCACTGATACTCTTTAGTTGATTTTTGGATGACTTAAATTTTCTAAAGCATGTTCATTATGACTCTTAATTAACAGTAAACTCAGGTGTCATTTTTACTTCCCCCTTTGTTTGTAATTTACATAATTGACCAACCTAATTGCAGAAGTTTAAAACAAAAGTAAGACTTTTTGCACAAGACAATATATAATATAATATATAAAACAATATAAACAAATCAATATACTGAGATTTTACATAGAGAATTAGATGAATTAATGAAATGGGAATCAAACTGGAGCATGTCTTTCTACCCAGAAATTGACAAATTTTAAGAGAAACAAAAAAAAATAGACACTAATTTTCTTATTCATGGTTAACCAGTTACTCACTCAAGAAACTCAACAAAAAAAAAGATGTAATTGTAAATTAAAAGTTATCATTGAATGCCCATATTGATGAGATTAAAAATAAAATCTAACAAATCTAAGAAATTACAACAGTGAGATTTATAACAAATGAATATTCCTATTTGACTAAAATAACACCATTAGGAATATCAATGAATTTAGAGACACTTCAGGACAAACTAAAAAGAAAAGTTGCACTGAACAACAACTGACAAATACAAAACACAATCTAATAAAATACTTTGAAAGAAACATATGTTATGACAAATTTGTACAAGTGCTCCTTCTTCCCTTGCGCCACTAGAGCATGGAAGCGGTTGCCTGAATCAGCCAAGGAATTAGATGAGTTTAAGTCAAGTCTTTAATTAACATGCATAACTAGATATGATTAGAATGTAATTATCTTCTTATTTGAAGGAACATCTGTAATTTATAAGATAAGAAAATTAGATTAGATATATATATGCTCAGCATAAGGTGTGATGAACATTGAAAGTGATTTTAGCTGAAACTCAAAAATAAAATCACATTCTGTTTGCCATGGTCAGTTTAGTATGTTCACGAACTTACTTTCAGAGTTTTGCCAATTTTGTGCTTCCTGTAGCAATATCAGAATAATGAAAAAGCCATTGAGCCTCAGACCAGCAAGTATGTACCACCATATCAGAAATGCTATCTCGATAACTTCTCAACACTTGCAGTTTTGGATGAATAAGAGAATTAGACAAAATCACGCCCTTTGTAAAGGAATTGAGAGCAGCCATTGACAAACTAATTTGTGGGAAAGCATCTGGAGGTGTTGGAATTTCTCCAGAAGCCATTTAGGCTAGAAAGCATGAATCCACAAACTGTTAAGCATGTGTTGGGTTCCCTAGGATTTAAAAGATGCAAATTTTGGTACAATTTTAAAAAAAAATAACAAGGGCAACAGCTCTGATTGTAACAATTACAGAGATATCTCACTGCAAAGCATTGTTGGAAAAGCAGGAGTACTACTAAAATAGCTGCAGATCTTATCAGAACAAGGCCCTGTAGATCTATAACATATTTGATTTTCTCCTTGCTGCAGCTACAGAAGAAGAGCAGAGAAGAAAAAAGTTCATTTATAAAAATATTTATAGCCTTATGATCATAATAGCAAAAGTGGTCTGTTTGCCATAAACAAAAAAATTGGCTGCTCACTACAGAAACTAGTGTCAAGCTTTTCATGAGAACATGCAAGGCACTGTACAGTTTGACAACTCTGCCTCTGCCAGTATCCATCAAGAAAAGGAAAGGATAAAACAAGGATGTGTTCTGGCCCCAACACTATTCAACATCTTCTGTTCAGTTGAAATCATCAGCACCTTTATATTTTAATTACCCCATCCCTCCCTCTAAAATGTTAGCCAATTTGGTGGAGACCCGACCCTTAACTTTTGAGTGGGGGGTGATCCAATTTTTTTTGCAGAAATCACAGTTTGGTAACATAATTAGTTACATATCTGTATGATAAAAGCTACCTATTGATATTTTAACCAATCTTAATATTATGTCATTCCCCTTCTGGTATGTTGGCCCATTTGGTGAGGTGAGGTGGGGTAGGGTGATAGCATAAATACGCCCCCCCCCCAATCCTTAACTTTCTAACGAGGGGAGGGGGGTATCCAATTTTTTGGCAGAAATCACAGGATGTTAACATTAGTTAAAGCTACTTATTGATAAATATCTGAACTAATCTGGTATCTTGGCCGCTTCTATGGTGGTGGGGAATGGGAGGGGGGATTGCATCTACTGTCCTCCCCCACTCTAGACTTTTGAATGTGGGGGGGGGGGGGGGTAAGGCAGTCCAATTAAGCAGAAATCATAGTGTGTGAACAAAATTAGCTGAGCATCTTAATAATATAAGCTATTTTATTGATAATTGAGCCCATTTGTATATTATGCCACACCACACTCTAATCTCAAATTAAATCATTAGTAAATCTAAAATGAAAGAGGGTTGTACCCGGTGGTATGGGTGGTAGATGTAATTACTCTCTTCCCACCAATACTTAGTATAGAAAAGATCTAATCTACAATTAAACCAGGCTTTCCTACCTAAAGTTAAAAGTACCTTCAAAACCGAAGCCTACACATTTGTAGAAATCTAAGTTAACCTATATAAAAAAAAAGTAGAGATCTAGATCACTGATCGATGAAGAAAAAGAGACCTACCAATTTGAAATTGTTAGTTACACTCAAGTTAAAGGTCGTTGGCAAGATCAATGAATGTGTGGATCATGGTCATGATGCATTAAAATGAACATAATGAGGAACAAACTAGATGAAATTGATAAGTAGAAAGCCAAATAGACCAAAGTGGTCACATTGTGTCGCAAGCGAAAGGAGTAATAGACTCGAAGAAGGAGCGGTTGCCTGTAGAATCGTTATTGAAGTCGACATGTCTGTAACATATTGGTAATGTCTACCTGTATAATATAGATCTAACTCTCTATATAAGTATATATAGGTATGTGATCTATAATTCGTTGCATATTTATTTTTATCCAAAGTAATTTGGTCCAATTTGGTTATACGTGATTCTTTAAAAATAAAAAAAATAAAACGTTATTAGAGGAAATAATACTTGGAGCTATTAAAGTAATATAACATTAAACAAAGGTAGAGAATCAGCAGACACTAGTCAACCCAGTGAGGTGGAGCGAGCGGAGGGGGCGGGGACAAGAAGATGCATCTTGACCCTGAGACAAAAGAGTTGCTAGACTCACAAAGTTGTGCAGAAAATTTCATTTTTTTAAAAAATCTTTTATATTCTCCAAAATCGATTCTCTGATTTAAAAACTTTTCGGTTGGTAAAAGTAAGATATATATATATATGGTAAAAAAGGTGGCCTGCCTAGGGCAAGGTAGCTAAATGTTGAAAGGTTGGCTGACGTACAAGAGCGCTTCAGTGTACTACTCGAGGCTGATCTTCGAAAGCCCCAGGACAGTGACCCAGTGAGTAACTGCAGCCAGATAAAAACGATACTTCAGGACGTAACGGCCAAAGCCGTGGGATACTGAGTAAACCCAATAGAGACTGGTTTGATGAGAACAATGCCGCAATTCAAGACCTGTTAAAGAATAAGCACAAATACTATCGCTCTGTTCTTGTGAACCCAAATGACAACGCACCCAGAACTCTCTATAAAGCTTCTTGTCACACTATGCAGTCAAAAATCAGGGAACTAAAAAATAATTGGTGGCTTGAGCTGTCCGTAAACATGCAGAGACATGGTGACACTGGTGACACACGCTCTTTCTATGAGTCGCTTCAATGTGCTTACCAGACTACAGCACCGCTAAGATCATCCGATGGTTCTACCCTATTAACTAGCAAGACGGACATACTAACTCGTTGGACAGAACACTACAGTATGCTGTTGTTTGGTGATAAAAGGCACGTATCGGAGGAATCGCTGGCAAATGTCCCCCAGAAAACTATGAGAGAGGAGCTCGACGACCCACCGACTTTTGAGGAAATTGAGACAGCAATGTCTAAACTTAAAAAACACAAGGCACCTGGCTCTGATGGGCTTCCCGCTGAAATATTTAAAATGGGTGGTGTAGCCCTAACGGAGAGCCTAACAGACTTGTTAGCTCTATGCTGGGAGAATTGCGTGGTCCCACCTGAACTTCGAGATTCCGTTATCATATCCCTATACAAAAAGGGTGACAAGTCTAACTGCTCCAACTATCGAGGCATTACACTTCTGTCTTTAGCAGGAAAGATTTTTGCTCGAGTGTTGCGCGACCGACTAACCCGCTCTTTAGTGGACAAGGTCTTATCTGAAAGCTAACGTGGTTTCAGAGCCGGTAGAGGTACATCTGACATGATATTTGTTCTGCGACAATTACAAGAAAAATGCAAAGAGCAGAACCTAACCCTATACGCTGCCTTTGTGGACCTCACCAAGGCTTTCAACACGGTCAGTCGAATGGTTTGTGGAGGATTTTGGCTAGGCTGAGATGCTCCCTTATGTTACTATCCATTCTCAAGCAGTTTCACGTAGGACAAAAATGCCGGATCAGACACAATGGTGCCCTTTCTGATCACTTCCCAATAGAAAATGGCGTGAAGCAGGGCTGTATACTTGCTCCTACTCTATTCGCTATCGTCTTTGGCGTAATGCTGGGTCAAATGAGGCAGCGATTGCACGAAAGCATCTACATCCGGTTTCGTTCAGACAGCAATGTGTTCAATCTTTGACGTTTACTATCCCATACAAAAACAAAGGAGATGGTCATAACGGAGCTTCACAATGAACATGATCTCCAGAACGCGGTAAACGAATTTGCATACGCTCCCGCCTCTTTTGGTCTATCTATAAACCTCGGGGAAAAAAAAGTCACCCAATAAAACCTACTCAGCCCCAAGGATCACCGTAAACTGACAGCCCCTTAACATGGTAGACCACTTCACATATCTAGGTAGTATAGTGTCAAATGATAACTGTCTGACCACGGCCAGTAGCACATTTGAACGCCTTTAGGCGAGAGTTTGGCGCAACAAATCGCTCCGCCTACCTACAAAAATCAATGTCAACCCATATATATGGCTCTGAGACATGGGCACTATGCAGAAAACAACTAAGACTTCTTGAGCGCTTCCACCATAGATGCTTGCGCTCCATCATGGACATACGGTGGCAAGACCGCACTACAAACAGCGATGTCTTTGCGAATGCCGGTATGGACAGTATAGAGGGACTTCTTACGCTGGGTAGGGCACGTATCCCGTATGGGAGACGAACGTATGCCAAAGGCAGTCTTTTCCGATGAGCTAAAAGGTGGTCGACGTAACAGAGGCTCCCCACGGAAACGCTTCAAAGACCAGCTTAGGCGTCAACTTTCCTTGGCTGACAGAAGAGAGCACCTGGTTGCATGCGCCTCAGAACGAGACAGCTGGAAGGCCGAAGGCCGCGGGATACACACTTGAGACCAAAAGAAAATCCGCTGCCGAGGACAAACACAGACGGCGAATAGAAAATCTAAATCGACCAGCTGCGGACAATGGTTATATTTGCCCTGGATGTGGCAAAATAAGTAGGTCACCGCTTGGGCTGCGCAGCCACGGGAACTACTGCACTCCCCACTAATCTTCGGACAAGCCTTATTTATTATTATAATATATATATATATATATATATATATATATATATATATATATATATATATATATATATATATTGTTATGACCCTACTGGCGGCTCAAAAGGGTTAACTGTAGGCTCAGCTGACACACACATGAATCACTCAGGTCAGTGGGGCCATGGACAAGGGACAGTACTACGATTACACGATTACACGCAAATATGACCCATGTTATGGTCATGTGTTCGAAAGCCTGCGAGTACGAGTGAGACAGTGTGTAGGAAAGCGGCAGTTCAAGACCGGAGAGCGTTCGGACCGGGACTGTTAGTCAGCCATGAAGTCGGTCCTGGTGCAGTCCTCCAATGAAACGTATAAGTCAAGGAAGAGATAGAGACAGTAGAGTTTTTTACGGTGATGTACAATGTAACATTTTAGTTGTTGATGTGTTTGTTGCCAATTGTCTAGTATTGGCTGTTATCTACTTGACCATTATTAAAGTACCAGATTATTTGGAGCCATGTTGTCAAGTTGTTGGTGTGTTGATGTGTTGTGTTGTGTTTAGCAGTGTTTACAGAAGGCCTGAGTAGGAGAGAGAATCGTATAAATATATGTTTGTCTGAAAACTTGCGATATTTGATCGGAAACAGAAGTCACATAAAATAAAAGTCCTAGATACTTATTTGACTTGATGTATATTATTTATTAGCTGATTTTCAACATTGAATGCCAGAAAAGAAATACATTCAATTTGATAAAGTGGACTTTTCTATCAGAAGTTCTTGGCATTTGAAATGTTAAAAATAATTTGCTTGTAGGCTATTTGATCCAATTGAACTACTCGTTTTAGAAATGTTTTCAACTTAGTACATCTTGAAGTGCTCCATTTCTGTAGATGATCAGATACATTATGCAGACTAATATTCTCTAAATATAGATTGCAAACATTATTTTGCGAGCTGTAAAAATGTTTATAATGATGCATCGATTCCCGTTTTATTAATATTCTTTCTGCTTTCTAAGTTGTAAACATTTTCAATGATTTAAACTTTTTCTCATCGCTCATTGATGTTTCCTGTAACATTACTGTCGAACTTGAATGTGAAACACGAAGGAGCGTCAGTGCACTCTCTTTTAACGTAGTTGTGCACAAAATGTGCATACAGTCCTTATTTTATTTATTCTTTTTTAATACGAGAAACATAATAACAACTTGTAGAACCAGAGTTGGGCAGAAGCTATTCGTAATAATATTTTGAGTTTAAGGTAACCAAATATTCGGAGAACAAAAGCGGGACTCAGCATCAGGAATTGTGCAACTTTGTCATTGCGACAGAAATAATACACAAAAATAATAGCCGCTAAAATTATTAAGGCCTATGAATAATTAGAAAAAAATAAAATTGAAAGTGAGTTAAATTAAAATGTGTAAACTTTATGTAGAAGCAATGAGCACAATAGGGTTAGGGTCTGTGTCGACTGCAAATGAAAAAAAAAATTGATAATTGAAAATAAACACCTGCATACCCTACCCTCCGTAGCATCCCTTTGCACACCCTCCCTTCCGTAGCATCCCTTTGCAGTAGCTGCATCTCCTACCCTTCGTAGCATCCCTTTGCAATAGCTGCATCTCCTACCCTTCGTAGCATCCCTTTGCAGTAGCTGCATCTCCTACCCTTCGTAGCATCCCTTTGCAGTAGCTGCATCTCCTACCCTTCGTAGCATCCCTTTGCAGTAGCTGCATCTCCTACCCTTCGTAGCATCCCTTTGCAGTAGCTGCATCTCATACCCTTCGTAGCATCCCTTTGCACTAGCTGCATCTCCTACCCTCCGTAGCATCCTGCACACCCTCCCCTCCGTAGCATCCCTTTGCAGTAGCTGCATCTCCTACCCTTCGTAGCATCCCTTTGCAATAGCTGCATCTCCTACCCTTCGTAGCATCCCTTTGCAGTAGCTGCATCTCCTACCCTTCGTAGCATCCCTTTGCACTAGCTGCATCTCCTACCCTCCGTAGCATCCTGCACACCCTCCCCTCCGTAGCATCCCTTTGCAGTAGCTGCATCTCCTACCCTTCGTAGCATCCCTTTGCAATAGCTGCATCTCCTACCCTTCGTAGCATCCCTTTGCACTAGCTGCATCTCCTACCCTCCGTAGCATCCTGCACACCCTCCCCTCCGTAGCATCCCTTTGCAGTAGCTGCATCTCCTACCCTTCGTAGCATCCCTTTGCAATAGCTGCATCTCCTACCCTTCGTAGCATCCCTTTGCAGTAGCTGCATCTCCTACTCTTCGTAGCATCCCTTTGCAGTAGCTGCATCTTCTACCCTTCGTAGCATCCCTTTGCAGTAGCTGCATCTCCTACCCTTCGTAGCATCCCTTTGCACTAGCTGCATCTCCTACCCTCCGTAGCATCCTGCACACCCTCCCCTCCGTAGCATCCCTTTGCAGTAGCTGCATCTCCTACCCTTCGTAGCATCCCTTTGCAGTAGCTGCATCTCCTACCCTTCGTAGCATCCCTTTGCAATAGCTGCATCTCCTACCCTTCGTAGCATCCCTTTGCAGTAGCTGCATCTCCTACCCTTCGTAGCATCCCTTTGCAGTAGCTGCATCTCCTACCCTTCGTAGCATCCCTTTGCAATAGCTGCATCTCCTACCCTTCGTAGCATCCCTTTGCAGTAGCTGCATCTCCTACCCTTCGTAGCATCCCTTTGCAGTAGCTGCATCTCCTACTCTTCGTAGCATCCCTTTGCAGTAGCTGCAACTACCTTTTTACGTAATGGTAAGTATGTTAATACAAATACAATTATATAATTAGACCTAAATGTCCTAAATCTATTCTATACAATTTTTATTTATATTCAATGATTGGTCTGCAATAGTTTAACTTTAAAAAGGCCTCTACATTTTTAAAAGCCAATAATATTAAACAATATTTGAAAAAAGACATTATAATTTTTTTTAGTTTAAATATTTCATACGTTACTTCAGTAATCTTCAGTTGATGTCATGCACATATACATTGAGGAAAACGAAACCTAAGACACATGCTAAAACAACGGAAATATGAAATAAAAAGTCAGAAATAACACTCTACCTGAAAACCACCAATTAGGTGTATTCCATTGTAAACATTTCAAATTGTGAACGTTGTATAAAAAATGTGACAAAAAAGTAACAGTAAGAACAATTGTAATTATTTCAGAAATGTACTTGCTAAATATGATCTAGATTTATAATAAAACAATAATTGAATATCTCACTATTATGTTTCCTATAGGTAAATCCGGCCCTGATCAAGTCGGAGATCGTTAGTTTATTATATTGAACGACTGAAACATATCAACATCCTTTTTTCTTAAGAAAAAAAAACAATCATAAGCAACAAAACACATCATACACATATACACATTTCGATGAATTTGAAACATATTATGTGACATTCAAAACCAACATGCAGAAATTCTGTAGGAAACATACTCATTAGAGTCTTGTCGGTTTCTTCTATAGATTCCTTGGTCATAGGGAATGATGAGTAGTTTGTTGGTTGTCACTTCTGAAGTTAGCTCATGTTTTGGTCTTCCGTTTTGTAGTTTGTCATCAGTATCTTGAAATTTATCTTGTTCTCTTTCTCTGTTTAGGTTGCTATGCATTCTATTTCTCTGTTTAGGTTGCTATGCATTCTATTTCTTTGTTTAGGTTGATATGCATTCTCTTTCTCTGTTTAGGTTGCTATGCATTCTATTTCTCTGTTTAGGTTGCTATGCATTCTATTTCTCTGTTTAGGTTGATATGCATTCTCTTTCTCTGTTTATGTTGCTATGCATTCTATTTCTCTGTTTAGGTTGCTATGCATTCTATTTCTCTGTTTAGGTTGATATGCATTCTCTTTCTCTGTTTAGGTTGCTATGCATTCTCTTTCTCTGTTTAGGTTGCTATGCATTCTATTTCTCTGTTTAGGTTGCTACGCATTTTATTTCTCTGTTTAGGTTGCTATGCATTCTCTTTCTCTGTTTATGTTGCTATGCATTCTATTTCTCTGTTTAGGTTGCTATGCATTCTATTTCTCTGTTTAGGTTGATATGCATTCTCTTTCTCTGTTTAGGTTGCTATGCATTCTATTTCTCTGTTTAGGTTGATATGCATTCTCTTTCTCTGTTTAGGTTGCTATGCATTCTCTTTCTCTGTTTAGGTTGCTATGCATTCTATTTCTCTGTTTAGGTTGCTACGCATTTTATTTCTCTGTTTAGGTTGCTATGCATTCTCTTTCTCTGTTTATGTTGCTATGCATTCTATTTCTCTGTTTAGGTTGCTATGCATTCTATTTCTCTGTTTAGGTTGATATGCATTCTCTTTCTCTGTTTATGTTGCTATGCATTCTATTTCTCTGTTTAGGTTGCTATGCATTCTATTTCTCTGTTTAGGTTGATATGCATTCTCTTTCTCTGTTTAGGTTGCTATGCATTCTATTTCTCTGTTTAGGTTGCTATGCATTCTATTTCTCTGTTTAGGTTGATATGCATTCTCTTTCTCTGTTTAGGTTGCTATGCATTCTCTTTCTCTGTTTAGGTTGCTATGCATTCTCTTTCTCTGTTTAGGTTGCTATGCATTCTCTTTCTCTGTTTAGGTTGCTATGCATTCTATTTCTCTGTTTAGGTTGCTATGCATTCTATTTCTCTGTTTAGGTTGCTATGCATTCTATTTCTATGTTTAACTGCACCATTGTATCCTAAAATAGTGGACGCTCTCTGATTCATTTGGGGCTGGATTCTGTCACGTCCTTATAAAATAAAGGGTCATTTGATGATTGGAAATAATTAAACCAGTTTTCTGAATTTCCTGCTATCGTATGATACATAGTTTTTATGCTCATCTGAGATTTTTCCTTTACCTCTCATGGTGTTCTCTTAACTAGTAGAAATCTTAATGTTGCTCATTTTTGCTAAGAACATATGATGCTTACATTTGAAATGCATAATAGAGGCGCGGCAACGGTGCTTAGAGTATTTCTGATGTAAATAGACACACTATGAAGTTGGCAGTAGGCAGTTAAAAAGTAGTTTTGACCATACAATTTCTCACATTTTGAGCTGCAGAAATGTAATCTCTCTGCCAGTGCTGGATTTACCCATAGACAACATAAGTTAGAGCTTAGAGAACTCACTTGTCTGACCCCATCCGAAATATTGTTTTGAAGAAAAAGGAAAGTCTTTTGTTGACCACAAGCAGTCCCATATGTCAAATAGCTTAGGGCCTTAGGTAATTGGAGCTGGCTCTAGGCGAAGTAGCTTTGGTAGCCCCAATTGAAACAGAAAAATTAAAAATAAACACCGTAAAAAAGTACGCGATTTACTAATAACCTACCTGTATGATCTCTAGGACAAATATGGCTGAAATATATATATATATCCCCCCCCCCTTTTTCAGACATTATGGTCTATAGGGCAGATGATGTAAAGGTCATCTGTTTCTGTGGCAAACGGTTAACGTGGGTGTCATGTGGCCAGCACAACGACCAGCCGCCTTTACTTTTCCCCAACTAATGTCGGGTACCCATTAGAATATATTTAATTTCGGGATCTTCGGGCACCTCTGTCTTTACCAGGATTCGAACCCCAGACTCCGGTACGAAGCCAAGCGCTTTACCACTCAGCCACCGCACCTCTGCAGATATCATAAGCCTTCACCAAAGATTAGCTTTGATGGCAGCAAAGTCTCGAATACATTGTGAATAGTCCAGAGCCAGGGTGATATCTCGTTTGATTGATATTATTACCAGGCGTTCTTGCATCATAGTCATTCTCAAATAGTTTTTGGATTAATTTCAACTTGGAATAACTACTTTCCCCCGATGTAACAGTAATCGGAATTGTCAATGCTATACGAAGGGCTATAGGAACACTTGAAACAACGGTATTCAAACCATGATCATAAATAGAACGTAAAGGATCTAGACATCTAGAGAAGACGAAACATTATCTGGAATATGATTGAAAACTATTAATCCTTATATATATATACATACATACATATTTAGTCTAACTAGCCCATTGTGACGTAATGGATTTTTTTCCTTTGACGTAATTGACGTAGTTAATTCTTTAAATGAAATGCTAAAAAAACAACTCGGTTCACCAATGTCTATGAATCCTCCAGAACCTGCTCGTATTGATGATAATAATAATAATAATAATTGTATTTATAAAGCGCTGTTAACAAACAAAATGTAGGCTCAATGCTCTGAAATAACATTACAACACAAACACGACAGCTTCTACTTCTTCTAGCCAGCTTTATTGCTGCTGAGCTATGAGCTCTTTTGTAGACTGTGCCAAGGAAAAAAAAGTGTGCAGTTCTTAAGTTGTTCAGCACTGCCGTACAGGGTGTTGGTTATGTTGGGCTGTAGTGGAAGTAAGGTCTGCCTAATGTGGATTAGGGAGAAGCATTCAAAGAGGATATGGTTTACGGTTTCAAAGGGGTGGGCGCAGTGTCTGCATAGGGGGAGTTGTGTGGAGTTTATTTTGTTCAGATGGTAATTTAATAGTGGTGTGTGTCCTGTTCTTAGTTGGAAAATTGTAGATTGTTCTTTGCGGGGGAGGAAGTTAATACTGTCCAGTTTGTTAGGCGTAGTCATTTCTTTGTACATGGCTCTGCCTGTGTTTCCTGATGCCCATTGGTTGAGCCACTCCTCTTTGTGATTGTTGACTAACATTGACCTTAGTGTGAGCTAGTTAACAGGTCTATCTGGTTGTTCCATAGATAAATCTGCTTTTGATAGCTTATCTATCCATCCATCCATCCCATCTACAGCCCATGGAGGGCTCTGGCCTGCTTCAACACATCCTTCCATTCAGATCTCTCCTGGGCCTTTCGTCTCCACGCCCTAACCCCAAGCTGCTTCAGATCTGCTCCACATCATTTTGATAGCTTATCTGCCTTTTCATTTCCCATGATGCCATTGTGTCCACGGATCCACTGTAGTGTGATATTGATATTTAATTTTGATAGCATCTGATGGATTATCACAATTAGTGTTGTCAACTCTCTTGGGCTGTTTGAGGTGCTGCTGTTAAGTGCTTGCAGAGTCTGTAAAGACAACAATATGTGATGGTGGTTGCACTCCTTCATATAATTTGTTTTCCTCTGTCTGTAGGGCTATGGTAATTACCTCAATTTCAGATTGAAAGTTTGAGCAGTAATCGCCATAGGGTCCGCTTATCTCAAAGTGTTTATTTTTAGGGCAGACCAGGAAGACCAGCATTGATGGTGGCTTTGAAAGCCGATCCGTCTGTATATAAATATAAATAGCTGTTTTTTGATAGCTTTCAATTGTTTCAAGCGTGTCTTCTTTGAGCTCTAGTGGATTTAATTCTTTTGTTAAGATGTTTTTTAGTAAATGTGTTTACTCACTCTTTTATTTCTGCAAGTCGGACGGACTAGAGTTATCCTAAGAAAAAAAAAGAGGGTGGGGGAGAAACAAGTAGTATTCACCCATCACAAAATAGCAGGGCCGGACTTAACCGTTGTGACCAAGAAGTGATGGAAAGAGAACAAGTAATCTACTCTGTATTCACCCGTCACTAAAAAGCAGGGCCGACTTAACCATAGTGGGGCCCAATGCGAGACGGTTTTCGCGGGGCCCAGTTTGGGTAGGGATACGGATAATAAATGAAAATTAAATGTTTGTATTAGAAAATATATTCGTCTTTGCATTTTATTCATTCTTTACTACGCACAGAATTACTACACGAGCCTTGCGTGTAGCGAAGTCATACAGTATATCATAAAAAAATTATTTCCTACATTGATCACGCTCAATAGCAAGAAATACCAAATTTAATATTTCAAACTATCTTTGAGAATTTTTGACCTCAAGTAATTCTTCATTAGTTGTGAGACGCGAGAAGCTTCTTTCACTAGATTCCACAATTACGGGTATTGTATAATGCCGTTTTTTTAAACGCGCGTAGGATTGGCGTTTCCCATATTGAATGACACTCCAAATGACAATTTTGTCTATATATTTCAAGAGATTTGTATGAGTTTTCAAAAGATTTTAATAATTTCCGGAGATTTCCAGGACTTTTTCGTAATATTTTGCAATTTCAGGACATTTCCAGGAGCTCCTTGTAAATCAGGAGACGGCGGGAAATCTGTTATAAGTTATAAAATAGTTTTAATTTAATAATGTATTCACCTAGAATTAGCGCGGATTGTATGAAAGTGCGGGGCACACTACGGACGCATAGGTTGCAGTAGCCCTGCAAAATAGCGGCGTATACTACGCCACCGATCGAATAGTCAAAGTAAAAAAATAACCAATTGTTAATTAAATATTATTAATTTATTATTTTCTTGGTATCGAACAAAGAAAAGAGGTTGTATTTGATAGATGTGGTGGTATAAGTTGAGGTGACTTGAGCACTCAGTTCGAATTCTAAATTGTCGTTAGTCTAAATGCATTACAAATGTAACTACATAACTGATCAAAACTAATTGATACAGCTATGCTTAATATAAGCATATTTTTCTTGTTATACATTCCAGTCAAAATGCGTGTTTTTCAATTGCATCAATTTGCAGGCGATCTTTATTTAAGCCAAAAATCGTAAAAGATGGCTAAAGAAACATTTAAAATGTAAGTAGCTTTAGTTTAGTAATAATATATATTAAATTATTTTTTTTAGAAAGTAACAAAAATATTTACACACAAATTTTTAAATATTTTAGAGATGTCTGCAGTGTTGTTGTTTTTTTGTTTCTGTTCTTTTGCTTTTTTTTTTTTTTTTTGTAAAACAAAAATGGTGTATTTTTATGAAACAAAATTGCTTGGATATTTAATTATAAAAATTAAATGATTCGCTTTCAGAAAAGAAAAGGGTAGCCGTCGCATCAGAACTTTGGAAGGTCTAAAATACCATGACGAATTTTCAATATCTTTTAGTTTCTGTGATCTAAACGGGACAAACGAACTGACAGACCACACAAAACAATTTCCCTTTCCGTTGCCGCTAAAAAGGGGGTGGGGTCAGCTGATGTGTTGCCTTACAAACAAACAAAAAAAAACATTTCATTTCCTTCTTAGTCTTAATCACAAAACTCAGTATTGGCTGTAACCTATTGACAAATGAGCTGTTTAAAAGAAAAAAAAAACAACCGCCATCTTAGTTGATAACAACAGTTACAGGGGATGTTACTCTGAAATAGTTAATGATATAACCTATATAATAAACATATTAACACTGACCAATGGATTTTTTGCGAGGGTAAATTGACACAGTTTTTCGGTAATTAACATTAAGTGACTCACAGGTGAATCTAGCTTTAGTTCTAGGTATATATATTATAATTATAGATCTTGACTAGGTCTAGCTAGATCTAGTCTAGTCCTAAAGTCTAGATCAATATTAAATTATCTCTTCAGATTTCTAGTTCAAATATCAAATTCTTCAAAGTAGGAAATATATTCATATAATATTCCAAATATTCTATTTTTAGTCATCTTATCTGCTATCTTATATAGATCTACTATAGTCAGTATAGTTATAGTTTTAGGCTAGTTTATTTAATTCGGACATTATATGAATTAGGACATTCGCTGTTTTTGTGGTCTACTATAGTTATAGTTTTAGAGTAGTTTATTTAATTCGGACATTACATGAATTCGGACATTCGCTGTTTTTGTGGTCATTAAATAATTATTTTAATATTTATTATAAAACAAGCGCCCTGTATAATGTGCTTGTCCATTTTCCAATGATTCTGACCAAAGTTCCTTCCATTTATGATTTAGCAATTTAGCTGTCTTTTTATGTAAGAAAAATGAATTTCAAATTTGTAAGTCAGGTTGTTGTTACCAGGATGACTTAGGGTTAAGACTACATTTTTTGATTGGCTAAGTTAGGTACTTCGATAAAAATTTCAAAATGATCACAATGCAATGGAACCTATTTGGTTAGATAGAGCTTGAGAAATGCTTTCCAATGATACCAATTTTATATTGCTGAGTTAATTGTGAGGGTACATATATTATATTTTTTTGGTGGCCAAAAATTAGCCTTCTTTAGCCTTTGTAAAGCAAAAAAAAATCTGTGACCGAAACAACTGACAGCTGAACTTTAATTAACTGTATTATAAAAAGTCTTAAAGATATGGGGTTGAAACTTCACACTCTATTTCATTAACCTGTATTCAGTTTAAACCAATTTAAAAAATAAGACCAAGCAATCAAATCTTTGAAAAAAAGTGAATTAATATATAAAAAAAGCCTTCGACAAAAAATACAAATATATGTGATTTTGTCATCATATGAGCCCAAAAATCACAAATAAAACAAATCAGAGATCTGTAGTGTGTTTTATTTTGTTTAGTTTAATTATAATATTACTTCAGTTTAAACCTTTTTGTAAAGCACTGGCAATTAATGATTTTAAAATGCCTGAATTTAAATGCTTTAAAATTAAATTGTAAATGAAAAATTTCTTGCATCGGACAATAAAATAAAAAAAGAAACCTTGCGATTTATTTAGAAGTTATTAAAAGATTTTTTACTTAAATTTTTGTGCAGTAATAGCTCATCATTTTAAAAATATAATGTACTCATTTATTAACTATTAATTTACATGTATACTAATAGAAAAAAAAACAACAACACACAGAAAAAAAAAATAATTCGCAGAGCTAAAAATATGAAGTAAAAAAAAAATTTAATATTATTATTTTAAAATATTTATTTTTACTTTAAAAATTTGCAGATTACAAAGTCATTAAATAATAAAGATACATTCCCTCACCATAATCTAGCATTTAAACATTATAGAAATTAATCTAAATGAAAAATTCCTATGTGTGCTTTTAAAAATAGGACGTGATACATAGAAATTGACCATTTCCAGTAAATCACAGTGTTGGTTGTTATTAAAAATAGATTTTAACCATCAACTTTGAAAATTAATATCTAAAGAGTGCGCCAAGCTACAAAGTTCAAACTTAGCACACAGATATATATTAACATGCTAAATTCAATAAAATTAGTGAGATTGTTGTAACTATAAACACTTGTATTTTATTTAAAAAATAAAATTTTACCCATCGTTGTCTTTGTTAATTTTAATATCAAATATCTTTAAAGTGCGCCAAGAGAATTTAATGAAATTTGAAATATACACATTTCATAATATGATAAATTATTGTAGCAAACAGCATTGTTGTAACTTTTATAGGAAAAAAGTTGTAAAAATGTCAACTTTCACTTAAACTTTTGTTAAGAAAAATTTAACAGATTGGCTTCAAAAGCAAATAAAAATGAGCTCTGATATCTTATGTTTACAAAAAGTAATCATAATTAGTCCTGAAATCAAATACAATGTGCTAAAACTTTGATGGAAATGACCACCCCTAAAAAAAGGGTAAAATCTGCTGACACACTTTTCTGCTATTTTTTGGGAGAAAAAAAATGGATCTAGGTCAGTTTATTGAAGTACCTAGCTAAGTCTATACTTATGAGCCCGGCAATATTGATTCTGTTTTTGGAGCTGATTTACTTGATTCATAAGCCATAAGCCAAGTTGTTTGATCCATACAAAAAAAAAAATTAATAGGGTGTCCGAATTAAATTCTAAACGATTTTCTTACAAAAATTTATTTCAGTTTTGGAAATCAATTTTAATGATCTTTCATTTGTTTTTTTTTTTTATAAAGAATAAATGGGCAAATGTTTGGAGTGAGCTTGGTACATTGAATGAAGTTAAATGCTTAGATCTAGACCTACTAGATAGATCTAGATTTTTTTAATATATCGAGAATATCTATATAGAGGATTTAGTTAGGCAAGAATGGCTATCCTAACGTGTAGTCTAAAAGTCGGTGTATAGAAGTCAGTATCCCAATGACCTAATTTAGGTAGAATAAGTGTGTTCATATTTTTATTTTTTGTGTTCGTATTAATGATTTAATGTGTGGGGCTATGTCTGGTGATCTTAAAATTTAGTTAATATTAATATAGAATTAAAATCTGAGTTTATTGATGGCTAAATATTGAGACTGTCCGAAATAAATTATATTAATGATGTCTGGAATCAAATAATGTCGGGTCAAATTTGTCCGAATTAAATGAAAACACACTGCCTCTTTGACCTTAAATATAATAACAAATATATTTTAGGGGTACAAATATAAGTAGTCATCCTTATTCTCCTTAAACTAAAGAAGATTTTGATACTTCATTTTCTTTTCTATGTCAAGCCATTGCAAAATAATGCCTGTCAAAGTCAAACTTTCAAATTTGGGACTATAGGTGTCTGAATAGCATAAACTACTCTATTGTCTCTATATTAGATCTATAAATAAATTCGACCTATGCTGGAGGGCAGTGGCTGGAGGGTCAATCAGGGAGCTGCTGTATCGGACACATGCCCGATGCAGTAGCTGACTGAGTATAGCACCTGTGTAGCCCTGGCGGGCTCATTCTGGACTTCCGAATGGTCCGTCCCCTTGTTGGACTCGATGTCGGGTGGGGAACACAGGTGCCGAATTACTACTTACGTACATGGACAAAAAAACACACACAAAACTACTTGCCCCAGACCTATGTCTGGGCAAAAAACTTCAAATTGATGATAAAAAAGAGGAGGTCTCAAAAAGCTGCGCTACCTGGCCATCATTTCTGGTGGTCAGGTGCACAGAGGAGGGGAAAGCCTGACAAAGTTGAGCCCTTTTCGTATCTATAAAGGACTCAAGTCAGTAGTGGGAGAGCCCAAGAGTGTGTCTAAGCTACACAAGTCAATGGAACTTCTTGTAGAAGTAGATAGCAAGATACACTCTGATGGGCTTTTACGATGCAGGAGAATCTGTGAAGTGGAAGTCATGCCACATTAGAGTTTGAACACCAGCAGAGGTGTTATCAGCGCTAGAGACCTGCTGGAATATTACGAGATGGAAATATTGGAGGGCATTGAAGGAGTCACCCATGCCCGGCGCATTACCAGGCACAGGGATGGTGAGGAGGTCAAAACCGCCACTATTATCCTCACATTGGGAACTAGGACACCGCCAGAGTATGTGAAGGCAGGATACCTACGAGTTCCAGTGAGGGCCTACATACCTAACCCCATGAGGTGCTTCAAGTGCCAGGTTATGGACACGGCGCGGCAGTCTGCAAGAGGAACACTATGTGTGCCAGATGTGCTGGAGAGGGTCATGAGGACAAGGGCTGCACAGCCTAGTTCAAATGCCCAAACTGTCATGCTGGCCACTCAGCCTACTCCAAGGACTGCCTTGTGTGGAAACAGGAGGTTGCCATGCAGGAGTACAAGGCAAGCCAGGCGAATTTGGCTATATTGGCCCTACCCAATGGCCAATTTGGCTTGACAAAGACCTATGCCCAGGCTGTTTCTAAGATAGGAAGATCCATAGCCACACAGACGAACACATTGACCCCACCTCCCCCTCCTCCTCCTCCAACTCAGAAGAAAACACCACCAAAGAACACACCTCCGAAGAGACAAGAAAGCCCTGTTGTCATGCTAAAGAACAGGTTCTCTGTGCTTGCTGATGAGAGCATGGAGACTGAGCAGCATGTCAAAACCAACACTCCGGGAGAACCCGGAGACATCATGTCTGACACAGGTAATCCTCACAGAACCCAGCCAGACACCCCAACCTCTACTGAATTAGAGGTTGACCAACTCCCTAAGGGGAGAAATCAAAGCGGAGAGGATGCCCGAGGTGAGGGGGGAGGAAATAACCTCTGCTCTAACCAGAGGGATCTCCCCTCTCCAGAGAGAAAGACTTCCCCCAAAAGGGGGTTGTCCTCCTCTCCATCCAAACCCAAGAATAAAAATACCAAGGTCACTGGAATAAAGGGAAACTCCCTCCAGGGGCCTCCCAAGGCCTAATAGCTCCAAGTAGGTCATTTAGAATAAGCCATGGATTCCAGAATTGTACAGTGGAACTGTAGAGGCCTCAAGGCCAATTATGAGGAAATGCAGCTACTGATGGACTCTGAGACTCCTGTATCTGTCTGGTTACAGGAAACATTTCTGAAAGATAGCATCAGGTTCCGAAGCTATAGTGCCTACAGCAAGAATGTTGAGGATGCAGAGAGAGCATCAGGTGGAGTCTGTATCCTTGTGAAGGACAGCGTCCCCCATGAGAGGGTAGAACTACAGACCACACTACAGGCCGTAGCAGCTAGGATAACCCTACACAAGGTTATCACTTGCTGCAGCCTGTATCTACCACCAGGCGCTCAATTAAACCCAACAGACATGGAGGACCTATTGAAACAACTCCCCCGGCGTATATAATCCTTGGGGATTTCACTGCCCATAACACCATGTGGGGATCCAACAATACTGACACAAGAGGTCGTATGCTGGAGGATATCTTCCTCCAACATGATTTATGCATACTTAATAATGCATCAACGACCTACTTGCACCCAGGAACTGGATCTCTCACATGCATTGACGTCACCGTATGCGTCCCCGGACTTTAAATGGTCATCATTACTAACAATCTCCCCTCATTGGGACAACCTCAGTGGTGGAAACTGAATAAGGCCGATTGGGAATAATTCCAAAAAAGATGCTCCGAGGATATCACAGAAAATATCCTCAATGAACAGAACCCAGCTGATACCTTCGCTAGCAAGCTACTTAGTATAGCCAGGAAAGTTGTACCCATAACCTCCGCAAATCCAAAACGGCCTAGCAAACCATGGTTTGATACAGCTTGCAAAAGAGCTATTGGTGATAGGAACAAACGACTGGCTGCATTTATAAAGAATCCTTCCCAGGAAAACTGAAAGCTATTCAGGATAACTAGAGCAATGGCTAGACAAACCATACGGTCAGCCAAAAGGAATTCCTGGAGAAGTTTTGTCTGCAGTCTTGATGCCAAAACTTCTGCTAGAGCGGTTTGGAAGGAGTAAGGCGAATCAAAGGGAAAGAATCAAATGCAATAGGGCATTTGAAAAACCAAGGATGAACTGTCACGTCCCCAGAGAAATAGCTGACTGCCTTGCATCCTCAATAGCAGATAAGTCATCCACTGCACACACTACACGCCAGAGTTCCAAAAAGTCAAAACCAGGGAGGAAAGACACCTCATTGATTTCAGGTCAGAGAACAATGAAGACTACAACAAACCATTCTCGCTTGAGTCACTGAGGGACTCGCTGGACAAGTCACATGACACAGCGCCTGGAGAAGATGAAATCCATTACCAGTTCCTTAAGCACCTTCCAAACCCTAAATGGCAGTCCTGCTAGGGGTCTATAACTGTTTGTGGCAAACAGGCGCTTTCCCAAGCAGCTGGAGGAAAGCCACAGTTATACCGATTCCTAAACCGGGAAGAGACGGCTCTGACCCAGTTAACTATCGACCAATAGCACTAACAAGATGCATCTGCAAAACCATGCAAAGAATGATTAATAGTAGGCTGGTCTGGTACCTGGAGAGGAATAAAGTGATCTCCAAAACTACCAGTGCGGATTCCGGCAGGGGCGGACAACTGACCACCTGGTAAGGCTGGAAGCTTATATTAGAAATGCATTACTCACAAGAGAACATCTAGTAGTTGTATTCTTTGATATAGAAAAGGCCTATGACACAACCTGGAAACATGGCATTCTACGTGACCTGGAGCTTATGGGGCATGTGGGGGAAATCCTAAAAGACCGAAAATTTCAGGTTCGAGTGGGCAACTCCGCTTCTGACACTTATGTCCAGGAAATGGGTGTACCCCAGGGCAGCATTCTGTCAGTCACCCTGTTCAACATTAAAATTAACAGCATCATAAATGCTCTGTCCCCTGGCATAGAGTGCTCTTTGTATGTTGATGACTTTGTCATTTTTACTTATGGGAAAAACATGAACACCTTAGAAAGAAAATTACGGTTATGTTTAAACAAAATGGACTCCAAAACAATTAAAATGTTTTACATGTTTCGGATGTTCCTTCAGAGTTGAAGATAGTTTACTTCCTAGTCCAAACCTCCCGCAGGACGACTGGGGATGGGAGCGGGCAGGGTTTGAACCCGGGACCATCGATAAATCCGAGCGACAGTCCAGCGTGCAAACCGCACGACCAGGCAGCCAGCCAGCCAATTAGTATGCATTTTTGTAATTTAAGGGGACTCCACCCAGACCCTGAACTATTTATACACAAAAAGAAGATCCCTGTCGTGAAAACTACAAAATTTTTAGGCCTCACCCTAGATTCCAAATTTAATTTTCTCCCCCACATTAAGGAACTTAACAAGGAATGCCAAAAGTCATTAAACATACTTAGAGTACTTAGCCATACGGACTGGGGAGCTGACAGAGATACCTTGCTGCTGCTATATCAGTCTAATTTGATCCAAGCTAGACTACGGATCCATAATTATGGAGCAGCAAGGAAGTCTTATCTAAAAATACTGGAACCAATACAAAATGCTGTACAGCAGCTCTGTCTTGGCGCGTTTCGTACATCACCTATCCCAAGTCTCCATGTGGAGGCTGGAGAACTCCCCATGGATATAAGAATGAAAAAGCTTGCAATGCAGTATATAGTCAAGCTAAAATCCAACCCCGCGAACTCTGCTTTCAACTTCATATTTAACCCCACAGAGGTAGAATTATACAATCGAAGGCCTAATGTCATACTGGCGTTGGGCCTTCGATTGAGAGAAACCATCCAATATTTGACCCCACCCATTGACTAAATTTCTATAATAGAAATCCCACAGAACCCTGCTTGGTTGATGAATAAACCCAAATTAAATTTATCCCTCCTTAATTTCAAAAAAGAAAATACAGACCCAAGCATACTACAAGTCCACTTTAGGGAACTGCAGGAGAGCTACGGAGATTGTGGCACCATCTACACAGACGGATCCAAAATGGATGGAAGGGTCACCTGAGCCTGAAGCTGTTGGACCAAATAACAGCCGACCATAGGGATGTCACCTTCATCTGGGTCCCCTCCCATGTGGGCATTGAGGGAAATGAAGCCGCAGACAGAGAAGCAAAGAGAGCCCTAAATCATGCAGTGTCAGGAACCCAAATTCCCTGCTCGGACCTGAGACAAAGTATTGCCTCTGCCACCTATCGAGAGTGGCAGGACCGATGGAGGCTGAGACTCACAATAAACTCAGGCAGTCTGTGGCAGATGTCAGGTGGCGGCCCACATCTAAGGGTCTGACAAGGCGTGGTAGCACGACCATGTCCAGACTTAGGATTGGCCACACCTACATCACGCACTCTTTTGTGCTGAAGAGAGAAATGCCCCCACTTTGTGAGTACTGTGACTCTCGCCTCACCGTGGAACATATCCTCATTGATTGCCCCAGATACCAGGATGTCAGGGAGAAATATTTTAGAGCCACTAACTTAAAAACACTATTCGACAATGTCGACCCTGGGAAGGTACTGGGCTTTATCTGGGAAGTGGGGTTGTCTACGAAGATCTGATTTATGAATTTGTGAACATGTACTATTTACATTAGATTTGTACCAAATTATTAAATTTCTACTACCTTTACTATTTTAACTGTGAATAGACCTTGATTTTAATGATTTAACTGTATAGAATTTAGCCCTTGTTATGTAGAGAGAGAGTAGTCCTTAAGGGACTGCAGGCAGAACATGGCCTAAATTGTGCCAATGTGCCTAAAATAAAAAACAAAACAAAACAAATGATACAGACGTTACTTCAAAAAAGAAGATGATTACGTCCTAAGCGTCATGCATTTAGTCATGCATATTAACCAATGACCTAAATTCTGTCAAGTCACTGGTTTTCCTGGTTAGCTCAGGCAAGCCATTCCATGCTCTAATAGAGCTAGGGAAGAAAGAGCATTTGTACAGATATGTCCTAGCGTATGGAACGAGAATTGTGCCTTAATAAACAGAAGGCAGTATTTACAGACCACCACATTCTAGTTTAACTAAAACATCTACAATAATTTAGCTTCTACAAATTAGGCTACTATACTGTTTTACGGTCTAAAAAGAACACAGATGCTACGTGATGTTTCTGAATTTTTAAAATCCATTTTTCTAACATTTAATAATGCAACGGCAGTAAAAATGTATTGCAACTAATATTAACTTGCATTATGATTGTACAAAATCTTCCTTTACATGGGTGTAAAAGGAATGTAAAACCTCAAGTTGGTAGGCCTGAAAATGTAAAAAAAAAATATTATTTAAATCTGTATTTACTATCAATTCATTTTTTAAATGTGGTGGTAGCGCCAATAACTAGTCATGCATATTATATCTATTACCACAATTTCAAATTGAGTTTATTCATCTTCTAATAAGTAGCATTAAAGGAATAAAATAAGGAACTTTATTTGACTCAACTTATAATGTTATCTCTCATCGAGAGCAAATGTCAAAAAGTCTTTTATTCAATAGATACTGCTTTTACTAACAAAATCAAGGAATCGTTTTTGAAGACTTATTGAAATGCACATGCTAAAGATGTATCCTCAATTTTAGACAAAAATAGTTTCCAACCACAATGTCTTTGATTCAGAAGATTTAGGATGAGTGCTGTATTTCACATGACTACACAAACCCAGTTGCAACCTGCATATTTTTCAACATCTGATTCAGACAAAGCCCTTGTCCACAAGGGATCTATCAAAGTTTCCTTTTTGTCTTCTGGGTCTGTCTTCTACATGGGCTTTATACTGGGCTTGAAATTTTTGTAATTAGTGCACAATTAATGCTCAAATTGAGTAGGAGTTACTGTAGCTAAATAAGATCCAATCGTAACATTCTTTAAATATTTAAAACATATGTGATATATCACATTTTCTCATATAAAGATTGATAGCCTTTTAAACATTAATAAAAGCACAGATCTAAAACATTTCTCAAACTTTTTATATTGGCTCCCACTCCCCCCCCCCTCCCCCCCAATATATTCACATTTCCCCCCTTATCCAGCTAATAAGTTGTTAGGCATCGGGATCAAGCTAGAATATCAATCTAGAATGTATATAATTATAATAATAATCAATAGACTCTAGTTTTCATCTAGATCTAGAATAGAGATTATCATCTTGATTATGCTGCATTTGAGTATCAGTATTTTAGAGTATTGATGTAGCATCAGACTTCACTAGTGACTACAATCTAGAATCTTATCTTCATTAAATTTATTAATCCAGATTTTAAGATCTATACCTCAGGCTCTTTTGTTCAGATTAGATACATTATTTATAAATAATAAAATAATAATTCTTGAAAGAATCTATAGATCTTAACCCTATGCTCTATACAGGGCTGCTACAAGGATTTGTATATCAACATAAATCATTTTATGTAGAATATGTACAAAGTATATAAAGATCAATCCATCCAGAACAGAAAATAGTCACACACTGCTTTGAGAAACTAAAACCTCTTTCTACTACTCCCCTTCTCCTTTTTTAAATGAAAAAAAACACACAGTAACTCCCCTCCTATTACCCAGAATACACATTCCTTGTTCCCTATGCTTGGACAAATTTGTACAAATATTCCTTTCTAGCTAGAGCTATTAGAGCATGGAATAAGTCAGCCAGAAAACCAGTGTAAGTCCATATTAACATGACCTAGGGACATGGGTAGGACTTACTCACCTTCTTTTTTTGAAGTAACATCTGTATAAGATAAGAACCCGCTCACCATATTATAACAGCAATTGTGATAGTCAAGGTCAGTTTCTACTGTAATACTGAAAGTTATAAGGATCTAAAAATGTAACTCTAATTAGTCTAATTCTACAAACATGACTTGTGACATGTAGACCTCTTAATTACTTTCAGTTGTATGCTTTGCATTTAATTTCATTTCTTTTGAATGAAGGTTGTTTGTCAGGTTAATTATGAATAGAACTTGATTTAACAATACCAAGCAGAGAAAAGAAAACGTTTGCTAACTTTTATAAATTGTTAAGTTGAGCGGAAATCATGGCAAGTCTCACCTATATGAATGGAGGATGATGCATCACCTTAAACACTATGAGATTCTTTTTTCTGAGCTAATCTATATCTACAATTATATTCCATTCTTTTTTTTCTTTGTAATTTTTTACTTGTCGCCTCTCTTTATTAAATGTAAACTCTGTCTGGTAAAAATTGTGTACACCCAATCTTGGATCAAACTAAAATTTTGAACAATTATTTTTTTTAACTGACAAAACAAGAATCAATTTTTTAAAAAATAACTATTTAGTTTTTTTAATTATTGGTAATTATTTTGTTAGGTATTGAACAAGAAAAAGAAATGGTTGTTTACTGATGTTGTGGTATAAGCTGAATTAGTCACCTTTATAGGTCGCCGCTTTAAAGTTTAAAACTAACATTAGATAACTTTAAAACCTTCTATTTTCATTAGTACTTCACTAGCAGTGGTTAGTATGTAGGCGTGAGGAGGCTTGAGCTCTGAGTCTGAATTCAGGTTATTCTCCTTTTTTTTACACATGCATTTATAGTAACATTGACACATATATCCCCTTGTTACTCCCCCTACCCCTTTTCCAACAGGTCCAGATAAGTGATAGGATTCTAACATATTGAGAAAGCTAAAAGCATTAAATAGTGCTAAACAAAAACAATTGGTAAAAATATTTTAATTGCACAGATTTATTATTGTTAGTCTAGATTTTTAGATCAAATTACACATTTAATTACATAAGCGTATTTGTATCAAAGTTGTTGTTTTTTTAAAGGATTTTTTTATATTTTTCTTGTTTTTATTCATATTTCAGTGGCTCTAGGAACATTGTTTTAAGTTGTTGGTCTACCCAAGTTGATGTCTGAGGACTACACCAACACATAAAGGTCATGTACAATATTTTCACACAATTTTAAATCTTAGTTTAGAGTGAAGTTTTTTTTAACTTTCTAATCAAAGTTTCCATTCTCATCTCATCTTTTCTATCTTCTCTGCTCTGTAGAAGTTCAAGATTGCTACATTTTGGCATACATTTGTATGGCAAGGATGATCAAACTATTTCACTACTCACCTTCCTTTCCTATTTCTATTCATCTATTAATTTTACTAACAAGTTAAGTTCATCTTTAATGTAACAATTTGTGTTCTAATTTTGATGTTTTAATTATTTGCATTTCAGTTTATTGTTTCCTTATTTTCAGGGTTATTGTACTAACTGTGTTCACACACATACAACTCACTCATGCATATCAAACACATACAAACATATGCATACATATAAATACATACATGTACACATATACATACATATATACAGACACATGCATACAATACAAACTGGTAAACATACAACACACAAACACATGCATACATATACATACATACACAAATGCATACACATTCAGACACACTTACAAACACACACATGCATATACATACATACTCACACAAACACATATATACTCATACACATATACTGATAATGTTTACTAATGCCTTTTACTTTTGCCTCTATTGTCATCTTCCTTTTCTTTGTTTTCAAGTTTTGATCAGTCCCAGAGGGAATCACTTAATTCATTCCTGTCTTCTGGGGTGTTTTGTTCATAACCTCATTTGAGGAAACCATCCCTGATACTGGTAGCATATAGTGGCTTTATTGGTAGGGTCTTATCCCTCTGTGGGTATTGGTAAACCTGCAGTGGCAGACTAGATGGAAGCCAGTCCTTCCCAAGGTCATCAGTGTATTGTCTTGATGAAGGTGTTAGTACATTTTGTACCTTGTGACTATCATCATAGTCACTCTTGGCTAAGGATTGATAGTGTGCAGTCAACATCTCTGCTTTGGATATCATGTCTTGTTATCTGTTACTGAGCTAATGGTGGATGCATATCAAGTCACAGTTCTCGTTTTACAAACAATCTCCATTTCCTTAGGGGGAGGAGCTCTCCCAATACTCAATCTAGACTGATGCTTTATATATTAAAGGAGAGTGCTGGGTAAAGATACAAGGAGAAGAAAACCAGTCTATCATGCTACAAGTCTACACAAACAAGGAAAGCTAGAAGAGTTAAGACTTACATAGAGAGGAATGATATATGAATGTGAAAGTCCAATGTTTGAGATTTGTTGGGGAGCAAGTTTCATACCTTTATGCCATGGACAAAGAAATTCTAAGTTCATGAAGTCATAGAGTCTGTAAACAAATATGATCTGATCTGACCTTTAACTTTCGCAAATGGGGCCAAACAGTTAGTTATCATGAATTTGGACCCTTCATTTTTGATATTATTCAGTTGGACTTACTACTAGCTTACAATGGCAAAGAATGCTGGGACATTTGAGACATGGAAATTGTGTTGCATGATTCCTTGACTAAAATAATCTGCTTCAGGAATAAAACTGGCTACTGAACATGTTGAGATGGACCAAAATGAAACCCCAAAAAATAACAAGAATTGAAATAAAAGAACACATTTGCATAACTCAAGCTCTTGTTGCATTAAAAATCAAATACAGAACTAACATTGTTTTCAAAAATGGAACAAATTATTGTCTTTGTACCAAAAGGAAAATGCATAAACTGATTAATCTCTACTCACAATTTGAAGTGATAAAATTTGAGCTTGTCAAGACTATTTTGTTGGAGAGCAAGTTCTTATACTTATTTTGAAGTCATGAAGTATAAGCCTGTTGGGGAGAAAGTTTTTATACTTATTTTTGAAGTCATGAAGTATAAGCCTGTTGGAGAGAAAGTTCTTATACTTATGTTGAAGTCATGAAGTATAAGCCTGTTGGAGAGCATTGTCCATACTTATTGTCAAGTCTTGAAGTTTGAGCTTGTTGGGGAGCAAGTTTCATACTTATTTTGAAGTCATGATGTATAAGAATATTTGACAGCAGGTTTCATACTTATTGTCTAGTCTTGAAGTTTGAGCTTGTCAAGGAGCAAGATCTTTACTTATGTTGAAGTCATGAAGTTTAAGAACATTGGAGAGCATGGTCCATACTAATTATCAAGTCATGAAGTTTGAGCTTGTCATGGAGCAAGTTCCATTCTTTCATGCTATGTGTACACAGGTCTTAAGTCCATAAGTTTCTAGAGAAATATCAAACCTTTTCTGTTTAGCTGATAATAGAGGGCACCATTGAATCAAACAGAAATTCTTATCTTCCTAAAGAACCTAACAGTTAATAGCAATGAACTTGGACCTGCCATCTTTGAAATATTACTTTTGGTTCCAATTAGATTGACCCAAAATAAAAAATCCCAGTCTTCAAAAGGATACAAACCCGGGACACCGGTTCAGAAGCCAAGTGCTTTACTGCTTAGCCACAGCACCTTCTGGGATACTAAAAGCTTCAAAACCTGTTGTACTTTTTTAACCCAATTACTACTTCAATTGAGCACATTGGATCAGGTGTGAGCTTAGTCATTTTAGTCAATTGAAACAATGATTAATGAAACACAGAATCTTAAGGCTAAGTCTATTCCAACAAAATACAGTATACTGTATTTTTAACAGGAGGAATAGGCTCATTCCAGTTGTATTACAGGCTTTGAATGTTTGGACAGATTTAATTCTTAATAGAGACTGGCCAAGCCATCTTGAAAATGATGCTGTTAAGTTATATATACATGATATATGATCTGGTTTTCTTCTCCTGATCCCTAATGTTTTTGCATTTCATCCATACAAATGAAGACCAATCTGCCCCTCCCCCCCCCCCCCCCCCCCCCCAAACAACCCCTATAATACAAGTCAACAGCCCTATGACGATTTTAATATAAAAGAAAATATTCACATGAAATTTATATATAGTTTTAAGGCCAGAAAATCAAGCCTGGAACAGTAAAGAAAATGTGCTCCCTTGAAAGCTTTGATCATGATGATTTAAAAAAAGGTCTTGTTCATTAAATATTATAGACGAGTTTTGCAATTTTTTGACTTTATAAAAAGTTTGTAAAATATGTTGCTGTCTATAGTGATTGTTTGTAAATCGAGATCTGTTTAATTGATGATTGGTCATAAGGAAAAACAAAGAAGGTGTGGACTTCAATTACTTCTACTAAAATTAGACTTTTGATATTGAGTTAGTCTGAAAGTTTTTTTTTTGTTTGTTTTTTTTTTAGATAAAGTTTTAAAAAATGATCAACAGAATTTGACTTATTAAACAAAGAACTTATGGGAAATTGCACAAAATCAAACAGTGTTTAAACTAATGGGCATGGTAAACTATGGACTTGAAGACAATATTTGGTGAAGCATTGCTTGTTTATTGATGTACTATGTCAGTTTTGTTTCGTACTTAAAACTAACAATAACTTGACTAGTGGCAACAACTACATCTGACAGTTTCTTGCACCAAAGTGAGAGACTAACAAAAGATTCTTAAATGTAAAAATTAATCATATAATAATATGAAATGTATACAAAGAGGTTGGCATAAAATTAATTGTGAGAATCAAATAATACATTATTTAACATTTGTAACAGCTGGACATCTTAAGTTAAAACAGAACAATACATTCTGCATATTGTGATGCCATGCTAACAGTGGGTTAGCCAATTTCTTCAACATCCTACTATTTTCTGGTCTAAGTCCCTGAGGTAAAGATAAGTGACCCTGTAACTGGTATTCTACAAAGAAAACTGCAAATAAAAAACAAGCAGCTACACCATTATCTAAACATCAGGGACCAGAAAGGCCAAAAGGTCCCAAAGAAATCTCCAAATGCAGGAATACAGCCTGCAGCTCCAAAGCAGAAAATGTTAAAACAAACAATTTTACACATTTTGTAACTGTGGCGCATTATCACATTGTGCACACAAAAAGATTCACTGCACAAGAGATACAGAATATGCACCACTAATGTGATGTTTTTTGTCAGAAGGAGTGGGTACATTATTTCAGCAACTTTCAAAATACAAGACTCATGATGTTTATTTTATAATACAAGTGTAGTAGTAGAACCATGGTTGCTAAAGTGACTCAAGTTTAAATCCTAGTGAATACCTGTTACTTGTTGGCTTTAGGAAAAAAAAACATGTCTTCTTCTAGCCAGCTCTTTTGCAAACTGTGCCAAGGAATAATAGTGTGCTGTTTTCTTCACTTGTTCAGCACTGCCATAGAGAGTGTTGGTTATGTTAGGTAGTGGTAGTAGGGTCTGCCTATGGTGGGTTAAGATGAGGCATTCAAAGAGGATATAGTTTGCAGTTTCATATGGGTGGGTACAGTCTAGAAAAGGGGAAATATGTGAGATTATTTCTGTTAAGATTTAAAGGTATGGGTCCAAATCTTTGCTGGAAGATTTTAGTTTGCTCTTAGTGGGGCAAAGAGTTACTACTGTTTACTTTTTTTGGAATGGTCATTTCTTTATACATAGCTCTGCCTGTTTCCTGATGCCCATTGGTTGAGCCACTCCTTGTTGACTAACATTGACCTTAGGGTTTGGTAGTTAACAGGTCTATCTGATTGTTCCTTAGATGACACCACTTTTGATAGGCTATCAGCCTTTTCATTTCCCATGATGCCTATGTGTTCAGGGGTCCACTGTAATATGACTGTAATATTTGATTTTGACATCATATAATAGATTATCACAATTAGTGTAGTCAACTCTTTTAGGCTGGATGAGGTGTTGCTAAGTCTGTAAAGCTTCACTTAAAAAGAATTCTTTAATCAGAAACTTTATTTCTACATTGTGTTCTTTCACCTGTACTGTAATGTTTCCATTAGAGTCTACAAAAGCTGAATAGGTCTTTTTAAAGGAAAATCATCTCCTTACAGCAACCAATTGCTGATTGAGACAACATAATGATTTATACCATATATTTTAGTCTTTAAATTAGTGTTTGAACTTTAGAATATCTTTCTTTAGTTTTTTGTTTTTAAGAGTCTTTTAAAAAAAAATTTTTTTAATTGTGAAAGAAGGGCATCTTCAAATACAATAACAAAAGTAGAAAATAAAGAAACATGAATTGAAATGAATCTTTAAGGGACTTTATTATTATTGATATTATTAATTTAATAAACAAGGTTTGCTACGTCTATTGTCATAAGATTTGTCTTTGATATTTATCATAAATTATTTCCTAGAAGAAAATATTTACTATAAAGAACAAATCCTTCTAAACTGTTTCTAATAGTTTTCTCAGCAATGATTTCATTCAGTAGTTTCTCCTAATTCTCCTTCTCTTTGGTAGTACTTTGGGAGCTCAAAAAGTAACACAGCTTTGCTGCTTACATTGTTTTCATCTCTGAATTTCTATCTCTTCAGTCTTAATGCTTTATTAGGCTGATATGTTTTCTATTTTATTATTCTATTTTATTATTCTATTTTATGCTGATATTCCAAACCAAAACAAATCATTTCCCGTATTACTATATATTACTTCATGTAGTGCTTCAGTTTTGTACTTTTTTAACTGTACTCTTTGTTGATCTGTGCTTCTCTTGGGGAGGGGGAGTCCTGACCAACTTCAGAAGATGAATAGAGCTTTTTTCCCATTGCTTTACTTAAGTCATTTCTTTTTCTATTTCTTGTTGATCAATGCTTCTCTTGGGGAGGGGGAGTGCTGACCAACCAAGATAAATAGGTCTTTTTTTAGTGCTTTACTTCTGTAATTTCTGTACTAATTTGGTTCTTTAACTGATGTATTTGTTGAGCTGTGCTTTACTTGGGAAGGTAGAGTTCAGACTGGCTTACAGAAGATGAAGAGCTTTTTTTTTTTTTTTTTTTCAAGGCTTTACTCAAGTAATGTCTTTTGCTATTTCTTTCTTTAACAGATCTTTCAATTTCTTCTCTTGGAGGATGAATGATGAGATAAATCTTTATATCAACATTAACAACTACAGAATATTCTTGTTAGATCTATTATATTTATCTTGTTAGGTCTATTATATGCATGAAACAATTATTAGCAGCATAATACTTTACAATTTTTCTTTGAATTATTCTGTAATATTTATATTGTTATTCATTCTATAAAAATCTGTAAGGAAAGTGTGAGGGGCTTCAAAGCAAACACACTTCTGTACTGCTAAAGGTCCTTTTTAGAACCTTTACCTGCCTATTGGAAGCAAAAAGATCCTGAAACAAGTTTCTCTTTGTGAAAAGCGAATTAGATCAATGTAGACAACTAGATATGTTAAGCAGCTCATTTTAAGCACTAGTTTTCTCCCAAAGGAAGTAAAGTGCAACTGACTCAACATTTATGAAGAATTAGAACAAAATGTATAGAATATATTTAACAATAGCAACAGTAGCTAAAATGGTTCTTTTTGTGGGCCCAGTTCCTGGCTGGTAGCTTTAAAGTGATCAAATCAACATGAAATATATTTATTGACAGCTACAAAAGAAAACAGGATTATCAAGCCACAGCCTAATAAAAGACAATATTGTGACACACTATTTTTGTAGCAACTTGAAACAAAAAAACTATGCCACTTACAACATTACTGTAACTCTTTTTATAACTAGAACAGGTCTTATATAACAAAGGTTCTTTTTAGAACCAGGACCTAAACATAATCCTATGCTTGGGATATGATTTCTATAAAAGGTCTTTTTCAAGGCCAGGTTCTTTTAAGGACCAGTACCCAAGTTTTAGTCCTAAAACCTTTTAGTCCTGTTATTGGTATCTTTTCTAAGGGTGTGACTAATCCATTTCCACTTTCTAAGATCTGCACCTCTATATTTCTCTGTTCACCCATCTCACACAGTTTGGTGTTCTCTATTTTGTCATACCACTGTATTTTGTAAGAGATTTGTTGATGAAGATCTGTACTGTTGTTGCTTCAGTTGTTCTCCATGTTTCAGAACCATACAGTTGGACCACCTTACCATTAGAGTTAAAGATTCTTATTTTAGTCTTATTAGAGATGTGAAGAGATTTCCAGGTTGGTTTTTGTTGTGTAAATATCTGATGCACTAGATTTATATGATGTTAAATGTCTTCATCTGTTTCACTTGATGCACTGACTAAATTCCTAAAATGCTAAATACTTTTTTAGATAAAAGGCCTGTCTTCATCATTTTCATTTTATATTTTTGCAAATAGTTTGATTCGAAGAAATAATTGATTAGATATCTGTCAAAGAAAGAGTCTTTGATAACCTTGAATATTAAATCATGTTTAAATGGGAGATTGAGGGCTATAATTAATATATAGTTATTATAGTAAATCAAAATATGCAGGAAACAATAAAATAATAACACTTACACAATATTTCATAGTTCATGAGAAAAAAACAACAGTTCAGGTTTCTTATAAACGAAAAAAAACAAACTATTTCTATTAAGTAGTTTATGCAGTATCCAATTTAAATGAATGGATTGCCTAGACAATGGTAGTGAATATTTCTTTTATATTATGCATCCATTCTATCATAGCATGCATTTTTGCTCAATAACTTTAAAAAAAAAGAATGGTTTTGTGGGAGTAGAATCTATTATACATTTTTCAACTGCATTTACTTTGTTGGTAGAGGAACCAGCCATTTTCATCAGCTTGCTTGTCTTCCAGAGCTTTTTATAAGTTTATAGTTATCTTTGTCATAACCTCTCTCCATGTGATGCTGTTTTGAGCTATATCTTTCAAGTAGTCAACACTGATGCCAACTGCTTTTAGTTCCCTATTGATTAACATCACATTTCTGAGGTGGGGGCTACCAGTTTTGTCTTGTGCCCATCTCAGTGTGTCCATAGAGAATGACTTTTGAGTTATTTCTCCTATGTAGCATATATAATCAAACCAATGTAGGTGGCATTGTCATAGACGGGGTAGAGGATGGCAAGAATGAAATTTCCTTTCTTGCTTTGCATAAGTAGTCCATGACTCACTTGCCCTTCTGTACTTAAGAGTGCCTAAAAAATATTTTGAATCCTTGAATAAAATTATTTGCTTCCATTGGGATTTGAACTTGAGACTACTCATTTCAGCAACCAAGTGTCTACAACCAAGTGTCTACAACCACTCAGCAAATTATCTTAGACAATTAGCATTCTTGGGGAAAAAACAACTTATTACTAAGACAGTTGCTGGTCTTGATGATTAAATGCCTGCTAATCCAGACAGTTTGAAACAAAAATTAAATCAGTGGAGCTGTTTATGAAGAGTTTATTGATTTACTATGTCAGGTTTCTTTAGTGCATCCCAGTATAAAGAAGGATTGGTTATTAGAATAATTGCCTCACAGCTTTTAAAAAATGTAAACCCAGTCATATAGCCATCATCCATCCTCAGTACCTATAAAGCATCACTTGGCAAGGTACATTTTCATGAATAATAAAGGAAAACTAACAGTGGGATGACAAGATGGGTTACCTTAAGTAAGGCAGAAAAAGAAACACTCATGCTATATGATCAGGCAGTGATATAAGACTAAGAGTGTTGACCAACAAAACTAATTACATAGGACCTGACATGTGCCCACTACATCCTCAGTACCAGGTGACAATTCAGGATGTCCAAAGTCCAGGTGTCCTCAGCATGTCATTGATCCTCATCCATCGGTGACTATGGTATGTGTTGTGTGGAGTACAAGATGTATGACTATACCTTCATCAAGAAGATGACCTTTGGTTGGCTGGTGCTGACCATCTGGCTGACCACTGCTTTAGGTTTATCAATACCTGACAGAGGGCTAAGATTTCTGCCGATAAAGCTACTTTTGCACCAGTATTTTGGATGGGGACCTCTGAAGGTTATGAGCAAACACAAAGATAGGAACGCTGAAGTGTTTCTCAATTTCATCATCCTATGTGTGTCATTCTGTATTCCAATCTTTTGGCTGATTTCATGCTCTACATCTTTTTCCTTTTCTTCTGCTTTACTAAACTTTTTCATTTACTATAAATTAGTTTAGATCATATATAAGTTTATATGCTTTTTATACAAATCCACTAATAGACAATCTTTTTCTTTAAGTTTGTTTTCAGTTTATTGTCAAGGCAAGATATATCAGATCAAGACACAACCAAAGTACCTAACTAGTTTTCATGACTCTAAATAAATTTTTCTAATTTTTTTTTTTTAGAAAGTTTATTTTCAGCTTGTGTTTGCTAAAGTGGTAAAGGACAATATTTGAGAGGAGGTCTGACAAGTAAGATATTTTTGCATTTATATAGACAATTTAAACTTACAGTTTCAATCAAAACTTTAGAAACACTAATAACTACTGTTCAGAGCACCAAAAAAAAAACAACAGACTCTGCAGAAAATGTCTTACACAAACTAGTAGGTGGCCCATGAGTATCACACTCAAACTTTAAACCCACTCATAAAAAAAACAAAACATTATATCATTAACAAACTTTGGTGGTTATCTAATAAAAACAAAATATGACTTTGTATACCAATTTAACAAAAAAAAAAGTTAAAAACTTTTATTAAAACATTTTTAGGATTGGACTATCTCTTATTTTAGTCTTGTATTTTTTTAAAAATGAAATTGCAAACAGTTAGCATATTTATTTTTTAAACTAAAAGATTAAGGTGAAGTTAATTTGGTAACAAATAAGAAATGTAATTTTTTTTTTTTGTAAACATAATAAAGATAATAATAAAATCTTGCTAGTGTAAAATACTCCTTAGATAAAATCATGCGTAATATGGATTGTCATTTCACTTTTTAAAAAATGATTTGTAGGTTTGTTCATAAAGTTTCAGTTTTAAAATAAGTATTTGAACAGATAGACAGCATACAATGTCAGATTCAAATATAATCAACAGGATTCCTATTTTTGTTTTTACAGAACTGAAGTATTTTCTTAATCTTAAATTATTATTTTGTGTGATAGATTTTGAAGGCATGGAAAACTTTAGCAATAGTACCATTCTTAAAGGGGATGATATATTCACAATTTTATAGGCACTGGTGGCTTTTAAATCAAAATCCCATACATCAGTAGCCTTTCCTTCAGGGAGCCTCCCAAAATTAATAAATAGGCTTAATTTTTTTATTTATATTTTGTTTTACTTAAGACTTCTGCTAGATTAAATGACATTATTTTTCTTTAAGGTCATAGAGAAATCTCACCATTTTTACAAGCTATTAAATTAGTCTTTTGTTTATTCAGGTCAAGAGTCATTGAAGGAAATCAAGATGGACATCAATATCTCACTGGGAGATGGTTGTTAGGGTAAAGTGGAGTATTTTTTTGTGTCAACATGTACACATTTTCTTTTTGTCCTTTCAAGTTTATACTATTTTGTTTATGGTTAGACAAATACATATGCATCTTAAACATGCATCTCCACTGAATGATAAACCTTTTCTTTTACAGTTGATTGAACATGGAAACGGTCCATTTACAACTCAGCATTTTCTGTTACAGGTGTAGGATCATGAAGTGTGGAAGACAGAACAGGTGGGTTTGGTTTTTAGGATCCTTTTTGTGGCCTAGATTTAATTACTTAGAAAAAATAGTTATGATCTTAGCTTCTTTAACCACCTAATGATAAGCATTTCCTGTTACACATTGTAGGATCATGGAAGAAAAGGAAGCTGACCATCTAGAGCTAGTGATTAAGGTGAAGTTAATTTGTTTCCTTTCATGAATTCTGTCTGTAGTGTTGCTTGTCTATGTGAGATCTGTGTCTCTTATGCGAGTCTTATTTCTGTTGTATTGTTTTTCTTTTCTGTGAATAATTTGATTTAAAGCACCTTAATAAGAGTTGTTTACATCTTTCCTTTGTTTTGTAGGGTTAGTCTTATTCTTTTCATCAGTTGTAAACTTGTTTTATTTTTTTTTTTTTCTGTTCTGATTCTGCATTATTATTTACTTATCCTTTCTGGCTTATTTTAGAATTTCAACTTAGAATTTAAAGACTATAAGCCTAATTCTTTTAGTTTGAAAGCATCTCTTTCAGCTGAGGTTCCCCTTTCAAGACTTTCAAGTGTGGAATGTAAAACAGGTAGGTTTGGTTTTTATTATCTCTTTTGCTGTCTAGATTAAATTTTAAAAAAATGGTTAGACCTTATGAGCTTAGCTTCTTTTATCATCTAATGATAAGCATTTTCTGTTACATGTGCAGGATCATGGAAGAAAAGGAAGCTGACCATCTAGAACTTAATATGTCACTAGTCATTAAGGTGAAGTTAATTTTATTCCTTTCATGAGTTCTATCTGTAAGGGTGGCTAATCCATGTGAGGTCTGTGTCTCTTATTTGAGTTTTATTTCTGTTGTATTGTCTTTCTTTTTTTTATTTCTGTGAATAATTTGATTTAAAGCACCTTAATGAGAATTGTTTACATCTTTCCTCTTTTTTGTTGGATTAGTCTTGAAAGCGTCTCTTTCAGCGGAGGGTTACCTTTCCAAGAAAGTGTAATGTGAAACAGGTGTTGTTTTTTTTTTAACCCTTTTGTTGTTTAGATTTTATTTCTTAACAAAATGATTACACCTTCGTATAAACACTTATGAATGGGTTTGTAGAGTAGATGTTTGGGTAATTATCTCTTAAATTAGCAGCTGATAGATAGATTCTATAGTTCTGAAAAGTACTATGGCTCATTCTGTTGTGCAGCCAATTTTACTAGTTGGGACCTGGTTAGAGCTTTTTTTTTTTTTGTAGGATGACGGTTGGGATTTGAGTGGAGAAACACATACTTTCATACAAACATATTCTAACACAACAGTAAGGACATACATTAGTGGAACTGTTTACTTTGCTTGCTTTGAGTAGAATGAATGAGAAATAAATTTAGAGATGAATAATTGCAGATATGTGACTGTGTTTTTATCTTTTTTTCAGTTAAGTTGAGTGCTCTTTTAATACAAATAGAAATGTCATCTTTTTTTTTTTCCACATAATAATTAGTCTTTTTTTTTCACAGGTGAAGGAGCATGGAAGCTTAGTTATAAATGAAATACAGACTTAGGTGCTTAGTGTCAGGTGGGTTTTGTCGCTTTGGTATGATATGATGGTCCCGTAACCTAACCTGAACAGAGTAACGCAAGAACCTAAAGGCAACAGCAATGTACAGTATTTAACAACAAGATAGTACGTTTAATAATTTAATGAATACATGATATGATGAAGCATACATTATGAATAATTATCAATAACATTTATAAAGCAATTCAAAGTACATCCAAAGGGACTATAGCACACCTTAATCTCGGTGCCATAGTCGATCAGGCCTCACACGCCAACCCACCACCACGGGCAATAGTCAACTACCAAGCCTACAACTCAGACTTGACTCCAGCAGAGTCCCAAGCCTGCGTCCCCAATACTGGGGAAAAAAACCCATACAAGAAACTCACAGGAGATCTAGCCTCATCACACAACAGCAGCAAACACAAGTAAGCAAAAAATGACATAAACAAAAGCGCGTTCCTAGAAACCAAAATTCACAATCTCTTATGGTACACAAAGGAAAACCCCATAAGAAGATGCGCATTACACTTAGGTCTGCCATTTCTTATTCTGTTAGATGATTTAAAAGAGGTATAACTTTGGGTGCTCAAGGTTATAATCTCCTTAATTTGGCAGCCGATAGATGGATTCTATAGTTCTGAAAAAGACTATGGCCCATTCTGTTGTGCGGCCAATTTTACTAGATGGGGCCTGGGTAGTGATTTGTTTTGTAGGATGATGGTTGGGATTTGAGTGGAGAAACACATACTTTCATACAAACATATTCTAACACAACAGTAGTGACATACATTAGTGTAACTGTTCACACAACGGTATGTGTGAATGGGGTTTGTGGAGTAGATGTTTAATTTATTTGTCTTAAGTTATTGACTTGAGGAGAATATGTCTAATTCTTTTAGTTTCAAAGTTTTTCTTTCAGCTGATGTGGTTCCCGTTCCAAGGCTCTCTAGTTTGGAATGTGTAACAGGTAAAAAAATTTTTTTTATCCATTTAAATCTTTGTTAGTGACGAGTAGAATGAATGATAAATAAAAAAATTAGACAGGGATAATTGCAGTTGTTTTTATCTTTATTCCGTAAAGAGTAGCGACTCCTTAATAATTAGTCTTTTTTTTTTCCCAGGTGAAGGAACATGGAAGAAAAGGATGCCAGCCATCAAGAACTTAACATGTCACTGAGACATGGTGATTAAGGTGAAGTTGATTTTTTTCTCATTTATGAAGAGGCCTGCATGTTAGTGGAGTTATTGCACACTCTGCTGCTTACCTGGTTGTCTGAGGTTCAAATGTTGGTTGTAATGACCAGATTTCTTCTTGGGACAAGAGTTAACCCAGCTCTAAATGGGTACCTGGCAACAGCTGGGGCATTAAAGAGTTTGTTGTTTCGGGATACAACACTCTGGTGGAGTCCTTTCTCTCAGAAATAGGTTGTCTATCATACTGTAAGGTATGAAGGGTTAATTTCTGTGACGTTAGTTCTTGTACATAACTTTCCTTAACTCTGCATCACCAGCATACAAACGCTCTTCTCCTCTATAGCGACACATCTTTTCTCCACTCAGGGTTATTTGAGACATAGAGGAGTTTAAAGAAATACAGCCTTAAGTTTCTTAATGCTGCTTTTTCTTAGGTAAGGTTAGCTTAGTTATAAAAGAAATACAGACTTAGGTGCTTAGGTCTGCCATTTCTTATTCTGTTAGATGATTTAAAAGAGGTATAACTTTGGGTGCTCAAGGTTATAATCTCCTTAATTTGGCAGCCGATAGATGGATTCTATAGTTCTGAAAAAGACTATGGCCCATTCTGTTGTGCGGCCAATTTTACTAGATGGGGCCTGGGTAGTGATTTGTTTTGTAGGATGATGGTTGGGATTTGAGTGGAGAAACACATACTTTCATACAAACATATTCTAACACAACAGTAGTGACATACATTAGTGTAACTGTTCACACAACGGTATGTGTGAATGGGGTTTGTGGAGATGATGTTTAATTTATTTGTCTTAAGTTATTGACTTGAGGAGAATATGTCTAATTCTTTTAGTTTCAAAGTTTTTCTTTCAGCTGATGTGGTTCCCGTTCCAAGGCAGCTTAGTTTGGAATGTGTAACAGGTAAAAAAAAATTTTTTTATCCATTTAAATCTTTGTTAGTAACGAGTAGAATGAATGATAAACAAAAAATTTAGACAGGAATAATTGCAGTTGTTTTTATCTTTATTCCGTAAAGAGTAGCGACTCCTTAATAATTAGTCTTTTTTTTTCCCAGGTGAAGGAACATGGAAGAAAAGGATGCCAGCCATCAAGAACTTAACATGTCACTGAGACATGGTGATTAAGGTGAAGTTGATTTTTTTCTCATTTATGAAGAGGCCTGCATGTTAGTGGAGTTATTGCACACTCTGCTGCTTACCTGGTTGTCTGAGGTTCAAATGTTGGTTGTAATGACCAGATTTCTTCTTGGGACAAGAGTTAACCCAGCTCTAAATGGGTACCTGGCAACAGCTGGGGCATTAAAGAGTTTGTTGTTTCGGGATACAACACTCTGGTGGAGTCCTTTCTCTCAGAAATAGGTTGTCTATCATACTGTAAGGTATGAAGGGTTAATTTCTGTGAGGTTAGTTCTTGTACACAACTTTCCTTAACTCTGCATCACCAGCATACAAACGCTCTTCTCCTCTATAGCGACACATCTTTTCTCCACTCAGGGTTATTTGAGACATAGAGGAGTTTAAAGAAATACAGCCTTAAGTTTCTTAATGCTGCTTTTTCTTAGGTAAGGTTAGCTTAGTTATAAAAAAAATACAGACTTAGGTGCTTAGGTCTGCCATTTCTTATTCTGTTAGATGATTTAAAAGAGGTATAACTTTGGGTGCTCAAGGTTATAATCTCCTTAATTTGGCAGCCGATAGATGGATTCTATAGTTCTGAAAAAGACTATGGCCCATTCTGTTGTGCGGCCAATTTTACTAGATGGGGCCTGGGTAGTGATTTGTTTTGTAGGATGATGGTTGGGATTTGAGTGGAGAAACACATACTTTCATACAAACATATTCTAACACAACAGTAGTGACATACATTAGTGTAACTGTTCACACAACGGTATGTGTGAATGGGGTTTGTGGAGTAGATGTTTAATTTATTTGTCTTAAGTTATTGACTTGAGGAGAATATGTCTAATTCTTTTAGTTTCAAAGTTTTTCTTTCAGCTGATGTGGTTCCCGTTCCAAGGCAGCTTAGTTTGGAATGTGTAACAGGTAAAAAAAATTTTTTTATCCATTTAAATCTTTGTTAGTGACGAGTAGAATGAATGATAAACAAAAAATTTAGACAGGAATAATTGCAGTTGTTTTTATCTTTATTCCGTAAAGAGTAGCGACTCCTTAATAATTAGTCTTTTTTTTTCCCAGGTGAAGGAACATGGAAGAAAAGGATGCCAGCCATCAAGAACTTATCATGTCACTGAGACATGGTGATTAAGGTGAAGTTAATTTTTTTCTCATTTATGAAGAGGCCTGCATGTTAGTGGAGTTATTGCACACTCTGCTGCTTACCTGGTTGTCTGAGGTTCAAATGTTGGTTGTAATGACCAGATTTCTTCTTGGGACAAGAGTTAACCCAGCTCTAAATGGGTACCTGGCATCAGCTGGGGCATTAAAGAGTTTGTTGTTTCGGAATACAACACTCTGGTGGAGTCGTTTCTCTCAGAAATAGGTTGTCCATCATACTGTAAGGTATGAAGGGTTAATTTCTGTGAGGATAGTTCTTGTACACAACTTTCCTTAACTCTGCATCACCAGCATACAAACGCTCTTCTCCTCTATAGCGACACATCTTTTCTCCACTCAGGGTTATTTGAGACATAGAGGAGTTTAAAGAAATACAGCCTTAAGTTTCTTAATGCTGCTTTTTCTTAGGTAAGGTTAGCTTAGTTATAAAAGAAATACAGACTTAGGTGCTTAGGTCTGCCATTTCTTATTCTGTTAGATTATTTAAAAGAGGTATAACTTTGGGTGCTCAAGGTTATAATCTCCTTAATTTGGCAGCCGATAGATGGATTCTATAGTTCTGAAAAGGACTATGGCCCATTCTGTTGTGCAGCCAATTTTACTAGATGGGGCCTGGGTAGTGATTTGTTTTGTCGGATGATGGTTGGGATTTGAGTGGAGAAACACATACTTTCATACAAACATATTCTAACACAACAGTAGTGACATACATTAGTGTAACTGTTCACACAAAGGTATGTGTGAATGGGGTTTGTGGAGATGATGTTTAATTTATTTGTCTTAAGTTATTGACTTGAGGAGAATATGTCTAATTCTTTTAGTTTCAAAGTTTTTCTTTCAGCTGATGTGGTTCCCATTCCAAGGCTCTCTAGTTTGGAATGTGTAACAGGTAAAAAAAAATTTTTATCCATTTAAATCTTTGTTAATGACGAGTAGAATGAATGATAAACAAAAAAAATTAGACAGGAATAATTGCAGTTGTTTTTATCTTTATTCCGTAAAGAGTAGCGACTCCTTAATAATTAGTCTTTTTTTTTTCCCAGGTGAAGGAACATGGAAGAAAAGGATGCCAGCCATCAAGAACTTAACATGTCACTGAGACATGGTGATTAAGGTGAAGTTGATTTTTTTCTCATTTATGAAGAGGCCTGCATGTTAGTGGAGTTATTGCACACTCTGCTGCTTACCTGGTTGTCTGAGGTTCAAATGTTGGTTGTAATGACCAGATTTCTTCTTGGGACAAGAGTTAACCCAGCTCTAAATGGGTACCTGGCAACAGCTGGGGCATTAAAGAGTTTGTTGTTTCGGGATACAACACTCTGGTGGAGTCCTTTCTCTCAGAAATAGGTTGTCTATCATACTGTAAGGTATGAAGGGTTAATTTCTGTGAGGTTAGTTCTTGTACACAACTTTCCTTAACTCTGCATCACCAGCATACAAACGCTCTTCTCCTCTATAGCGACACATCTTTTCTCCACTCAGGGTTATTTGAGACATAGAGGAGTTTAAAGAAATACAGCCTTAAGTTTCTTAATGCTGCTTTTTCTTAGGTAAGGTTAGCTTAGTTATAAAAAAAATACAGACTTAGGTGCTTAGGTCTGCCATTTCTTATTCTGTTAGATTATTTAAAAGAGGTATAACTTTGGGTGCTCAAGGTTATAATCTCCTTAATTTGGCAGCCGATAGATGGATTCTATAGTTCTGAAAAGGACTATGGCCCATTCTGTTGTGCGGCCAATTTTACTAGATGGGGCCTGGGTAGTGATTTGTTTTGTAGGATGATGGTTGGGATTTGAGTGGAGAAACACATACTTTCATACAAACATATTCTAACACAACAGTAGTGACATACATTAGTGTAACTGTTCACACAAAGGTATGTGTGAATGGGGTTTGTGGAGATGATGTTTAATTTATTTGTCTTAAGTTATTGACTTGAGGAGAATATGTCTAATTCTTTTAGTTTCAAAGTTTTTCTTTCAGCTGATGTGGTTCCCATTCCAAGGCTCTCTAGTTTGGAATGTGTAACAGGTAAAAAAAAATTTTTATCCATTTAAATCTTTGTTAGTGACGAGTAGAATGAATGATAAACAAAAAAATTTAGACAGGAATAATTGCAGTTGTTTTTATCTTTATTCCGTAAAGAGTAGCGACTCCTTAATAATTAGTCTTTTTTTTTCCCAGGTGAAGGAACATGGAAGAAAAGGATGCCAGCCATCAAGAACTTAACATGTCACTGAGACATGGTGATTAAGGTGAAGTTGATTTTTTTCTCATTTATGAAGAGGCCTGCATGTTAGTGGAGTTATTGCACACTCTGCTGCTTACCTGGTTGTCTGAGGTTCAAATGTTGGTTGTAATGACCAGATTTCTTCTTGGGACAAGAGTTAACCCAGCTCTAAATGGGTACCTGGCATCAGCTGGGGCATTAAAGAGTTTGTTGTTTCGGAATACAACACTCTGGTGGAGTCGTTTCTCTCAGAAATAGGTTGTCCATCATACTGTAAGGTATGAAGGGTTAATTTCTGTGAGGATAGTTCTTGTACACAACTTTCCTTAACTCTGCATCACCAGCATACAAACGCTCTTCTCCTCTATAGCGACACATCTTTTCTCCACTCAGGGTTATTTGAGACATAGAGGAGTTTAAAGAAATACAGCCTTAAGTTTCTTAATGCTGCTTTTTCTTAGGTAAGGTTAGCTTAGTTATAAAAGAAATACAGACTTAGGTGCTTAGGTCTGCCATTTCTTATTCTGTTAGATTATTTAAAAGAGGTATAACTTTGGGTGCTCAAGGTTATAATCTCCTTAATTTGGCAGCCGATAGATGGATTCTATAGTTCTGAAAAGGACTATGGCCCATTCTGTTGTGCAGCCAATTTTACTAGATGGGGCCTGGGTAGTGATTTGTTTTGTCGGATGATGGTTGGGATTTGAGTGGAGAAACACATACTTTCATACAAACATATTCTAACACAACAGTAGTGACATACATTAGTGTAACTGTTCACACAAAGGTATGTGTGAATGGGGTTTGTGGAGATGATGTTTAATTTATTTGTCTTAAGTTATTGACTTGAGGAGAATATGTCTAATTCTTTTAGTTTCAAAGTTTTTCTTTCAGCTGATGTGGTTCCCATTCCAAGGCTCTCTAGTTTGGAATGTGTAACAGGTAAAAAAAAATTTTTATCCATTTAAATCTTTGTTAGTGACGAGTAGAATGAATGATAAACAAAAAAATTTAGACAGGAATAATTGCAGTTGTTTTTATCTTTATTCCGTAAAGAGTAGCGACTCCTTAATAATTAGTCTTTTTTTTTCCCAGGTGAAGGAACATGGAAGAAAAGGATGCCAGCCATCAAGAACTTAACATGTCACTGAGACATGGTGATTAAGGTGAAGTTGATTTTTTTCTCATTTATGAAGAGGCCTGCATGTTAGTGGAGTTATTGCACACTCTGCTGCTTACCTGGTTGTCTGAGGTTCAAATGTTGGTTGTAATGACCAGATTTCTTCTTGGGACAAGAGTTAACCCAGCTCTAAATGGGTACCTGGCATCAGCTGGGGCATTAAAGAGTTTGTTGTTTCGGAATACAACACTCTGGTGGAGTCCTTTCTCTCAGAAATAGGTTGTCCATCATACTGTAAGGTATGAAGGGTTAATTTCTGTGAGGTTAGTTCTTGTACACAACTTTCCTTAACTCTGCATCACCAGCATACAAACGCTCTTCTCCTCTATAGCGACACATCTTTTCTCCACTCAGGGTTATTTGAGACATAGAGGAGTTTAAAGAAATACAGCCTTAAGTTTCTTAATGCTGCTTTTTCTTAGGTAAGGTTAGCTTAGTTATAAAAGAAATACAGACTTAGGTGCTTAGGTCTGCCATTTCTTATTCTGTTAGATGATTTAAAAGAGGTATAACTTTGGGTGCTCAAGGTTATAATCTCCTTAATTTGGCAGCCGATAGATGGATTCTATAGTTCTGAAAAGGACTATGGCCCATTCTGTTGTGCAGCCAATTTTACTAGATGGGGCCTGGGTAGTGATTTGTTTTGTAGGATGATGGTTGGGATTTGAGTGGAGAAACACATACTTTCATACAAACATATTCTAACACAACAGTAGTGACATACATTAGTGTAACTGTTCACACAACGGTATGTGTGAATGGGGTTTGTGGAGATGATGTTTAATTTATTTGTCTTAAGTTATTGACTAGAGGAGAATATGTCTAATTCTTTTAGTTTCAAAGTTTTTCTTTCAGCTGATGTGGTTCCCGTTCCAAGGCTCTCTAGTTTGGAATGTGTAACAGGTAAAAAAAATTTTTTTATCCATTTAAATCTTTGTTAGTGACGAGTAGAATGAATGATAAACAAAAAATTTAGACAGGGATAATTGCAGTTGTTTTTATCTTTATTCCGTAAAGAGTAGCGACTCCTTAATAATTAGTCTTTTTTTTTCCCAGGTGAAGGAACATGGAAGAAAAGGATGCCAGCCATCAAGAACTTAACATGTCACTGAGACATGGTGATTAAGGTGAAGTTGATTTTTTTCTCATTTATGAAGAGGCCTGCATGTTAGTGGAGTTATTGCACACTCTGCTGCTTACCTGGTTGTCTGAGGTTCAAATGTTGGTTGTAATGACCAGATTTCTTCTTGGGACAAGAGTTAACCCAGCTCTAAATGGGTACCTGGCATCAGCTGGGGCATTAAAGAGTTTGTTGTTTCGGAATACAACACTCTGGTGGAGTCGTTTCTCTCAGAAATAGGTTGTCCATCATACTGTAAGGTATGAAGGGTTAATTTCTGTGAGGATAGTTCTTGTACACAACTTTCCTTAACTCTGCATCACCAGCATACAAACGCTTTTCTCCTCTATAGCGACACATCTTTTCTCCACTCAGGGTTATTTGAGACATAGAGGAGTTTAAAGAAATACAGCCTTAAGTTTCTTAATGCTGCTTTTTCTTAGGTAAGGTTAGCTTAGTTATAAAAGAAATACAGACTTAGGTGCTTAGGTCTGCCATTTCTTATTCTGTTAGATTATTTAAAAGAGGTATAACTTTGGGTGCTCAAGGTTATAATCTCCTTAATTTGGCAGCCGATAGATGGATTCTATAGTTCTGAAAAAGACTATGGCCCATTCTGTTGTGCGGCCAATTTTACTAGATGGGGCCTGGGTAGTGATTTGTTTTGTAGGATGATGGTTGGGATTTGAGTGGAGAAACACATACTTTCATACAAACATATTCTAACACAACAGTAGTGACATACATTAGTGTAACTGTTCACACAACGGTATGTGTGAATGGGGTTTGTGGAGTAGATGTTTAATTTATTTGTCTTAAGTTATTGACTTGAGGAGAATATGTCTAATTCTTTTAGTTTCAAAGTTTTTCTTTCAGCTGATGTGGTTCCCGTTCCAAGGCAGCTTAGTTTGGAATGTGTAACAGGTAAAAAAAATTTTTTTATCCATTTAAATCTTTGTTAGTGACGAGTAGAATGAATGATAAACAAAAAATTTAGACAGGAATAATTGCAGTTGTTTTTATCTTTATTCCGTAAAGAGTAGCGACTCCTTAATAATTAGTCTTTTTTTTTCCCAGGTGAAGGAACATGGAAGAAAAGGATGCCAGCCATCAAGAACTTATCATGTCACTGAGACATGGTGATTAAGGTGAAGTTAATTTTTTTCTCATTTATGAAGAGGCCTGCATGTTAGTGGAGTTATTGCACACTCTGCTGCTTACCTGGTTGTCTGAGGTTCAAATGTTGGTTGTAATGACCAGATTTCTTCTTGGGACAAGAGTTAACCCAGCTCTAAATGGGTACCTGGCATCAGCTGGGGCATTAAAGAGTTTGTTGTTTCGGAATACAACACTCTGGTGGAGTCGTTTCTCTCAGAAATAGGTTGTCCATCATACTGTAAGGTATGAAGGGTTAATTTCTGTGAGGATAGTTCTTGTACACAACTTTCCTTAACTCTGCATCACCAGCATACAAACGCTCTTCTCCTCTATAGCGACACATCTTTTCTCCACTCAGGGTTATTTGAGACATAGAGGAGTTTAAAGAAATACAGCCTTAAGTTTCTTAATGCTGCTTTTTCTTAGGTAAGGTTAGCTTAGTTATAAAAGAAATACAGACTTAGGTGCTTAGGTCTGCCATTTCTTATTCTGTTAGATTATTTAAAAGAGGTATAACTTTGGGTGCTCAAGGTTATAATCTCCTTAATTTGGCAGCCGATAGATGGATTCTATAGTTCTGAAAAGGACTATGGCCCATTCTGTTGTGCAGCCAATTTTACTAGATGGGGCCTGGGTAGTGATTTGTTTTGTCGGATGATGGTTGGGATTTGAGTGGAGAAACACATACTTTCATACAAACATATTCTAACACAACAGTAGTGACATACATTAGTGTAACTGTTCACACAAAGGTATGTGTGAATGGGGTTTGTGGAGATGATGTTTAATTTATTTGTCTTAAGTTATTGACTTGAGGAGAATATGTCTAATTCTTTTAGTTTCAAAGTTTTTCTTTCAGCTGATGTGGTTCCCATTCCAAGGCTCTCTAGTTTGGAATGTGTAACAGGTAAAAAAAAATTTTTATCCATTTAAATCTTTGTTAATGACGAGTAGAATGAATGATAAACAAAAAAAATTAGACAGGAATAATTGCAGTTGTTTTTATCTTTATTCCGTAAAGAGTAGCGACTCCTTAATAATTAGTCTTTTTTTTTTCCCAGGTGAAGGAACATGGAAGAAAAGGATGCCAGCCATCAAGAACTTAACATGTCACTGAGACATGGTGATTAAGGTGAAGTTGATTTTTTTCTCATTTATGAAGAGGCCTGCATGTTAGTGGAGTTATTGCACACTCTGCTGCTTACCTGGTTGTCTGAGGTTCAAATGTTGGTTGTAATGACCAGATTTCTTCTTGGGACAAGAGTTAACCCAGCTCTAAATGGGTACCTGGCAACAGCTGGGGCATTAAAGAGTTTGTTGTTTCGGGATACAACACTCTGGTGGAGTCCTTTCTCTCAGAAATAGGTTGTCTATCATACTGTAAGGTATGAAGGGTTAATTTCTGTGAGGTTAGTTCTTGTACACAACTTTCCTTAACTCTGCATCACCAGCATACAAACGCTCTTCTCCTCTATAGCGACACATCTTTTCTCCACTCAGGGTTATTTGAGACATAGAGGAGTTTAAAGAAATACAGCCTTAAGTTTCTTAATGCTGCTTTTTCTTAGGTAAGGTTAGCTTAGTTATAAAAAAAATACAGACTTAGGTGCTTAGGTCTGCCATTTCTTATTCTGTTAGATGATTTAAAAGAGGTATAACTTTGGGTGCTCAAGGTTATAATCTCCTTAATTTGGCAGCCGATAGATGGATTCTATAGTTCTGAAAAGGACTATGGCCCATTCTGTTGTGCGGCCAATTTTACTAGATGGGGCCTGGGTAGTGATTTGTTTTGTAGGATGATGGTTGGGATTTGAGTGGAGAAACACATACTTTCATACAAACATATTCTAACACAACAGTAGTGACATACATTAGTGTAACTGTTCACACAACGGTATGTGTGAATGGGGTTTGTGGAGATGATGTTTAATTTATTTGTCTTAAGTTATTGACTTGAGGAGAATATGTCTAATTCTTTTAGTTTCAAAGTTTTTCTTTCAGCTGATGTGGTTCCCATTCCAAGGCTCTCTAGTTTGGAATGTGTAACAGGTAAAAAAAAATTTTTATCCATTTAAATCTTTGTTAGTGACGAGTAGAATGAATGATAAACAAAAAAATTTAGACAGGAATAATTGCAGTTGTTTTTATCTTTATTCCGTAAAGAGTAGCGACTCCTTAATAATTAGTCTTTTTTTTTCCCAGGTGAAGGAACATGGAAGAAAAGGATGCCAGCCATCAAGAACTTAACATGTCACTGAGACATGGTGATTAAGGTGAAGTTGATTTTTTTCTCATTTATGAAGAGGCCTGCATGTTAGTGGAGTTATTGCACACTCTGCTGCTTACCTGGTTGTCTGAGGTTCAAATGTTGGTTGTAATGACCAGATTTCTTCTTGGGACAAGAGTTAACCCAGCTCTAAATGGGTACCTGGCATCAGCTGGGGCATTAAAGAGTTTGTTGTTTCGGAATACAACACTCTGGTGGAGTCGTTTCTCTCAGAAATAGGTTGTCCATCATACTGTAAGGTATGAAGGGTTAATTTCTGTGAGGATAGTTCTTGTACACAACTTTCCTTAACTCTGCATCACCAGCATACAAACGCTCTTCTCCTCTATAGCGACACATCTTTTCTCCACTCAGGGTTATTTGAGACATAGAGGAGTTTAAAGAAATACAGCCTTAAGTTTCTTAATGCTGCTTTTTCTTAGGTAAGGTTAGCTTAGTTATAAAAGAAATACAGACTTAGGTGCTTAGGTCTGCCATTTCTTATTCTGTTAGATTATTTAAAAGAGGTATAACTTTGGGTGCTCAAGGTTATAATCTCCTTAATTTGGCAGCCGATAGATGGATTCTATAGTTCTGAAAAGGACTATGGCCCATTCTGTTGTGCAGCCAATTTTACTAGATGGGGCCTGGGTAGTGATTTGTTTTGTCGGATGATGGTTGGGATTTGAGTGGAGAAACACATACTTTCATACAAACATATTCTAACACAACAGTAGTGACATACATTAGTGTAACTGTTCACACAAAGGTATGTGTGAATGGGGTTTGTGGAGATGATGTTTAATTTATTTGTCTTAAGTTATTGACTTGAGGAGAATATGTCTAATTCTTTTAGTTTCAAAGTTTTTCTTTCAGCTGATGTGGTTCCCATTCCAAGGCTCTCTAGTTTGGAATGTGTAACAGGTAAAAAAAAATTTTTATCCATTTAAATCTTTGTTAGTGACGAGTAGAATGAATGATAAACAAAAAAATTTAGACAGGAATAATTGCAGTTGTTTTTATCTTTATTCCGTAAAGAGTAGCGACTCCTTAATAATTAGTCTTTTTTTTTCCCAGGTGAAGGAACATGGAAGAAAAGGATGCCAGCCATCAAGAACTTAACATGTCACTGAGACATGGTGATTAAGGTGAAGTTGATTTTTTTCTCATTTATGAAGAGGCCTGCATGTTAGTGGAGTTATTGCACACTCTGCTGCTTACCTGGTTGTCTGAGGTTCAAATGTTGGTTGTAATGACCAGATTTCTTCTTGGGACAAGAGTTAACCCAGCTCTAAATGGGTACCTGGCATCAGCTGGGGCATTAAAGAGTTTGTTGTTTCGGAATACAACACTCTGGTGGAGTCCTTTCTCTCAGAAATAGGTTGTCCATCATACTGTAAGGTATGAAGGGTTAATTTCTGTGAGGTTAGTTCTTGTACACAACTTTCCTTAACTCTGCATCACCAGCATACAAACGCTCTTCTCCTCTATAGCGACACATCTTTTCTCCACTCAGGGTTATTTGAGACATAGAGGAGTTTAAAGAAATACAGCCTTAAGTTTCTTAATGCTGCTTTTTCTTAGGTAAGGTTAGCTTAGTTATAAAAGAAATACAGACTTAGGTGCTTAGGTCTGCCATTTCTTATTCTGTTAGATGATTTAAAAGAGGTATAACTTTGGGTGCTCAAGGTTATAATCTCCTTAATTTGGCAGCCGATAGATGGATTCTATAGTTCTGAAAAGGACTATGGCCCATTCTGTTGTGCAGCCAATTTTACTAGATGGGGCCTGGGTAGTGATTTGTTTTGTAGGATGATGGTTGGGATTTGAGTGGAGAAACACATACTTTCATACAAACATATTCTAACACAACAGTAGTGACATACATTAGTGTAACTGTTCACACAACGGTATGTGTGAATGGGGTTTGTGGAGATGAGGTTTAATTTATTTGTCTTAAGTTATTGACTTGAGGAGAATATGTCTAATTCTTTTAGTTTCAAAGTTTTTCTTTCAGCTGATGTGGTTCCCGTTCCAAGGCTCTCTAGTTTGGAATGTGTAACAGGTAAAAAAAATTTTTTTATCCATTTAAATCTTTGTTAGTGACGAGTAGAATGAATGATAAACAAAAAATTTAGACAGGGATAATTGCAGTTGTTTTTATCTTTATTCCGTAAAGAGTAGCGACTCCTTAATAATTAGTCTTTTTTTTTCCCAGGTGAAGGAACATGGAAGAAAAGGATGCCAGCCATCAAGAACTTAACATGTCACTGAGACATGGTGATTAAGGTGAAGTTGATTTTTTTCTCATTTATGAAGAGGCCTGCATGTTAGTGGAGTTATTGCACACTCTGCTGCTTACCTGGTTGTCTGAGGTTCAAATGTTGGTTGTAATGACCAGATTTCTTCTTGGGACAAGAGTTAACCCAGCTCTAAATGGGTACCTGGCATCAGCTGGGGCATTAAAGAGTTTGTTGTTTCGGAATACAACACTCTGGTGGAGTCGTTTCTCTCAGAAATAGGTTGTCCATCATACTGTAAGGTATGAAGGGTTAATTTCTGTGAGGATAGTTCTTGTACACAACTTTCCTTAACTCTGCATCACCAGCATACAAACGCTTTTCTCCTCTATAGCGACACATCTTTTCTCCACTCAGGGTTATTTGAGACATAGAGGAGTTTAAAGAAATACAGCCTTAAGTTTCTTAATGCTGCTTTTTCTTAGGTAAGGTTAGCTTAGTTATAAAAGAAATACAGACTTAGGTGCTTAGGTCTGCCATTTCTTATTCTGTTAGATTATTTAAAAGAGGTATAACTTTGGGTGCTCAAGGTTATAATCTCCTTAATTTGGCAGCCGATAGATGGATTCTATAGTTCTGAAAAGGACTATGGCCCATTCTGTTGTGCAGCCAATTTTACTAGATGGGGCCTGGGTAGTGATTTGTTTTGTAGGATGATGGTTGGGATTTGAGTGGAGAAACACATACTTTCATACAAACATATTCTAACACAACAGTAGTGACATACATTAGTGTAACTGTTCACACAACGGTATGTGTGAATGGGGTTTGTGGAGATGATGTTTAATTTATTTGTCTTAAGTTATTGACTTGAGGAGAATATGTCTAATTCTTTTAGTTTCAAAGTTTTTCTTTCAGCTGATGTGGTTCCCGTTCCAAGGCTCTCTAGTTTGGAATGTGTAACAGGTAAAAAAAATTTTTTTATCCATTTAAATCTTTGTTAGTGACGAGTAGAATGAATGATAAACAAAAAATTTAGACAGGGATAATTGCAGTTGTTTTTATCTTTATTCCGTAAAGAGTAGCGACTCCTTAATAATTAGTCTTTTTTTTTCCCAGGTGAAGGAACATGGAAGAAAAGGATGCCAGCCATCAAGAACTTAACATGTCACTGAGACATGGTGATTAAGGTGAAGTTGATTTTTTTCTCATTTATGAAGAGGCCTGCATGTTAGTGGAGTTATTGCACACTCTGCTGCTTACCTGGTTGTCTGAGGTTCAAATGTTGGTTGTAATGACCAGATTTCTTCTTGGGACAAGAGTTAACCCAGCTCTAAATGGGTACCTGGCATCAGCTAGGGCATTAAAGAGTTTGTTGTTTCGGAATACAACACTCTGGTGGAGTCGTTTCTCTCAGAAATAGGTTGTCCATCATACTGTAAGGTATGAAGGGTTAATTTCTGTGAGGATAGTTCTTGTACACAACTTTCCTTAACTCTGCATCACCAGCATACAAACGCTTTTCTCCTCTATAGCGACACATCTTTTCTCCACTCAGGGTTATTTGAGACATAGAGGAGTTTAAAGAAATACAGCCTTAAGTTTCTTAATGCTGCTTTTTCTTAGGTAAGGTTAGCTTAGTTATAAAAGAAATACAGGCTTAGGTCTGCCATTTCTTATTCTGTTAGATGATTTAAAAGAGGTATAACTTTGGGTGCTCAAGGTTATAATCTCCTTAATTTGGCAGCCGATAGATGGATTCTATAGTTCTGAAAAGGACTATGGCCCATTGTGTTGTGCTGCCAATTTTACTAGATGGGGCCTGGGTAGTGATTTGTTTTGTAGGATGATGGTTGGGATTTGAGTGGAGAAACACATACTTTCATACAAACATATTCTAACACAACAGTAGTGACATACATTAGTGTAACTGTTCACACAAAGGTATGTGTGAATGGGGTTTGTGGAGATGATGTTTAATTTATTTGTCTTAAGTTATTGACTTGAGGAGAATATGTCTAATTCTTTTAGTTTCAAAGTTTTTCTTTCAGCTGATGTGGTTCCCGTTCCAAGGCTCTCTAGTTTGGAATGTGTAACAGGTAAAAAAAATTTTTTTATCCATTTAAATCTTTGTTAGTGACGAGTAGAATGAATGATAAACAAAAAATTTAGACAGGGATAATTGCAGTTGTTTTTATCTTTATTCCGTAAAGAGTAGCGACTCCTTAATAATTAGTCTTTTTTTTTCCCAGGTGAAGGAACATGGAAGAAAAGGATGCCAGCCATCAAGAACTTAACATGTCACTGAGACATGGTGATTAAGGTGAAGTTGATTTTTTTCTCATTTATGAAGAGGCCTGCATGTTAGTGGAGTTATTGCACACTCTGCTGCTTACCTGGTTGTCTGAGGTTCAAATGTTGGTTGTAATGACCAGATTTCTTCTTGGGACAAGAGTTAACCCAGCTCTAAATGGGTACCTGGCATCAGCTAGGGCATTAAAGAGTTTGTTGTTTCGGAATACAACACTCTGGTGGAGTCGTTTCTCTCAGAAATAGGTTGTCCATCATACTGTAAGGTATGAAGGGTTAATTTCTGTGAGGATAGTTCTTGTACACAACTTTCCTTAACTCTGCATCACCAGCATACAAACGCTTTTCTCCTCTATAGCGACACATCTTTTCTCCACTCAGGGTTATTTGAGACATAGAGGAGTTTAAAGAAATACAGCCTTAAGTTTCTTAATGCTGCTTTTTCTTAGGTAAGGTTAGCTTAGTTATAAAAGAAATACAGGCTTAGGTCTGCCATTTCTTATTCTGTTAGATGATTTAAAAGAGGTATAACTTTGGGTGCTCAAGGTTATAATCTCCTTAATTTGGCAGCCGATAGATGGATTCTATAGTTCTGAAAAGGACTATGGCCCATTGTGTTGTGCTGCCAATTTTACTAGATGGGGCCTGGGTAGTGATTTGTTTTGTAGGATGATGGTTGGGATTTGAGTGGAGAAACACATACTTTCATACAAACATATTCTAACACAACAGTAGTGACATACATTAGTGTAACTGTTCACACAACGGTATGTGTGAATGGGGTTTGTGGAGATGATGTTTAATTTATTTGTCTTAAGTTATTGACTTGAGGAGAATATGTCTAATTCTTTTAGTTTCAAAGTTTTTCTTTCAGCTGATGTGGTTCCCGTTCCAAGGCTCTCTAGTTTGGAATGTGTAACAGGTAAAAAAATTTTTTTTATCCATTTAAATCTTTGTTAGTGACGAGTAGAATGAATGATAAACAAAAAAATTTAGACAGGAATAATTGCAGTTGTTTTTATCTTTATTCCGTAAAGAGTAGCGACTCCTTAATAATTAGTCTTTTTTTTTCCCAGGTGAAGGAACATGGAAGAAAAGGATGCCAGCCATCAAGAACTTAACATGTCACTGAGACATGGTGATTAAGGTGAAGTTGATTTTTTTCTCATTTATGAAGAGGCCTGCATGTTAGTGGAGTTATTGCACACTCTGCTGCTTACCTGGTTGTCTGAGGTTCAAATGTTGGTTGTAATGACCAGATTTCTTCTTGGGACAAGAGTTAACCCAGCTCTAAATGGGTACCTGGCATCAGCTGGGGCATTAAAGAGTTTGTTGTTTCGGAATACAACACTCTGGTGGAGTCGTTTCTCTCAGAAATAGGTTGTCCATCATACTGTAAGGTATGAAGGGTTAATTTCTGTGAGGATAGTTCTTGTACACAACTTTCCTTAACTCTGCATCACCAGCATACAAACGCTCTTCTCCTCTATAGCGACACATCTTTTCTCCACTCAGGGTTATTTGAGACATAGAGGAGTTTAAAGAAATACAGCCTTAAGTTTCTTAATGCTGCTTTTTCTTAGGTAAGGTTAGCTTAGTTATAAAAGAAATACAGACTTAGGTGCTTAGGTCTGCCATTTCTTATTCTGTTAGATTATTTAAAAGAGGTATAACTTTGGGTGCTCAAGGTTATAATCTCCTTAATTTGGCAGCCGATAGATGGATTCTATAGTTCTGAAAAGGACTATGGCCCATTCTGTTGTGCGGCCAATTTTACTAGATGGGGCCTGGGTAGTGATTTGTTTTGTAGGATGATGGTTGGGATTTGAGTGGAGAAACACATACTTTCATACAAACATATTCTAACACAACAGTAGTGACATACATTAGTGTAACTGTTCACACAAAGGTATGTGTGAATGGGGTTTGTGGAGATGATGTTTAATTTATTTGTCTTAAGTTATTGACTTGAGGAGAATATGTCTAATTCTTTTAGTTTCAAAGTTTTTCTTTCAGCTGATGTGGTTCCCATTCCAAGGCTCTCTAGTTTGGAATGTGTAACAGGTAAAAAAAATTTTTTATCCATTTAAATCTTTGTTAGTGACGAGTAGAATGAATGATAAACAAAAAAATTTAGACAGGAATAATTGCAGTTGTTTTTATCTTTATTCCGTAAAGAGTAGCGACTCCTTAATAATTAGTCTTTTTTTTTCCCAGGTGAAGGAACATGGAAGAAAAGGATGCCAGCCATCAAGAACTTAACATGTCACTGAGACATGGTGATTAAGGTGAAGTTGATTTTTTTCTCATTTATGAAAAGGCCTGCATGTTAGTGGAGTTATTGCACACTCTGCTGCTTACCTGGTTGTCTGAGGTTCAAATGTTGGTTGTAATGACCAGATTTCTTCTTGGGACAAGAGTTAACCCAGCTCTAAATGGGTACCTGGCATCAGCTGGGGCATTAAAGAGTTTGTTGTTTCGGAATACAACACTCTGGTGGAGTCGTTTCTCTCAGAAATAGGTTGTCCATCATACTGTAAGGTATGAAGGGTTAATTTCTGTGAGGATAGTTCTTGTACACAACTTTCCTTAACTCTGCATCACCAGCATACAAACGCTCTTCTCCTCTATAGCGACACATCTTTTCTCCACTCAGGGTTATTTGAGACATAGAGGAGTTTAAAGAAATACAGCCTTAAGTTTCTTAATGCTGCTTTTTCTTAGGTAAGGTTAGCTTAGTTATAAAAGAAATACAGACTTAGGTGCTTAGGTCTGCCATTTCTTATTCTGTTAGATTATTTAAAAGAGGTATAACTTTGGGTGCTCAAGGTTATAATCTCCTTAATTTGGCAGCCGATAGATGGATTCTATAGTTCTGAAAAGGACTATGGCCCATTGTGTTGTGCTGCCAATTTTACTAGATGGGGCCTGGGTAGTGATTTGTTTTGTAGGATGATGGTTGGGATTTGAGTGGAGAAACACATACTTTCATACAAACATATTCTAACACAACAGTAGTGACATACATTAGTGTAACTGTTCACACAACGGTATGTGTGAATGGGGTTTGTGGAGATGATGTTTAATTTATTTGTCTTAAGTTATTGACTTGAGGAGAATATGTCTAATTCTTTTAGTTTCAAAGTTTTTCTTTCAGCTGATGTGGTTCCCGTTCCAAGGCTCTCTAGTTTGGAATGTGTAACAGGTAAAAAAATTTTTTTTATCCATTTAAATCTTTGTTAGTGACGAGTAGAATGAATGATAAACAAAAAAATTTAGACAGGAATAATTGCAGTTGTTTTTATCTTTATTCCGTAAAGAGTAGCGACTCCTTAATAATTAGTCTTTTTTTTTCCCAGGTGAAGGAACATGGAAGAAAAGGATGCCAGCCATCAAGAACTTAACATGTCACTGAGACATGGTGATTAAGGTGAAGTTGATTTTTTTCTCATTTATGAAGAGGCCTGCATGTTAGTGGAGTTATTGCACACTCTGCTGCTTACCTGGTTGTCTGAGGTTCAAATGTTGGTTGTAATGACCAGATTTCTTCTTGGGACAAGAGTTAACCCAGCTCTAAATGGGTACCTGGCATCAGCTGGGGCATTAAAGAGTTTGTTGTTTCGGAATACAACACTCTGGTGGAGTCGTTTCTCTCAGAAATAGGTTGTCCATCATACTGTAAGGTATGAAGGGTTAATTTCTGTGAGGATAGTTCTTGTACACAACTTTCCTTAACTCTGCATCACCAGCATACAAACGCTCTTCTCCTCTATAGCGACACATCTTTTCTCCACTCAGGGTTATTTGAGACATAGAGGAGTTTAAAGAAATACAGCCTTAAGTTTCTTAATGCTGCTTTTTCTTAGGTAAGGTTAGCTTAGTTATAAAAGAAATACAGACTTAGGTGCTTAGGTCTGCCATTTCTTATTCTGTTAGATTATTTAAAAGAGGTATAACTTTGGGTGCTCAAGGTTATAATCTCCTTAATTTGGCAGCCGATAGATGGATTCTATAGTTCTGAAAAGGACTATGGCCCATTCTGTTGTGCGGCCAATTTTACTAGATGGGGCCTGGGTAGTGATTTGTTTTGTAGGATGATGGTTGGGATTTGAGTGGAGAAACACATACTTTCATACAAACATATTCTAACACAACAGTAGTGACATACATTAGTGTAACTGTTCACACAAAGGTATGTGTGAATGGGGTTTGTGGAGATGATGTTTAATTTATTTGTCTTAAGTTATTGACTTGAGGAGAATATGTCTAATTCTTTTAGTTTCAAAGTTTTTCTTTCAGCTGATGTGGTTCCCATTCCAAGGCTCTCTAGTTTGGAATGTGTAACAGGTAAAAAAAATTTTTTATCCATTTAAATCTTTGTTAGTGACGAGTAGAATGAATGATAAACAAAAAAATTTAGACAGGAATAATTGCAGTTGTTTTTATCTTTATTCCGTAAAGAGTAGCGACTCCTTAATAATTAGTCTTTTTTTTTCCCAGGTGAAGGAACATGGAAGAAAAGGATGCCAGCCATCAAGAACTTAACATGTCACTGAGACATGGTGATTAAGGTGAAGTTGATTTTTTTCTCATTTATGAAAAGGCCTGCATGTTAGTGGAGTTATTGCACACTCTGCTGCTTACCTGGTTGTCTGAGGTTCAAATGTTGGTTGTAATGACCAGATTTCTTCTTGGGACAAGAGTTAACCCAGCTCTAAATGGGTACCTGGCATCAGCTGGGGCATTAAAGAGTTTGTTGTTTCGGAATACAACACTCTGGTGGAGTCGTTTCTCTCAGAAATAGGTTGTCCATCATACTGTAAGGTATGAAGGGTTAATTTCTGTGAGGATAGTTCTTGTACACAACTTTCCTTAACTCTGCATCACCAGCATACAAACGCTCTTCTCCTCTATAGCGACACATCTTTTCTCCACTCAGGGTTATTTGAGACATAGAGGAGTTTAAAGAAATACAGCCTTAAGTTTCTTAATGCTGCTTTTTCTTAGGTAAGGTTAGCTTAGTTATAAAAGAAATACAGACTTAGGTGCTTAGGTCTGCCATTTCTTATTCTGTTAGATTATTTAAAAGAGGTATAACTTTGGGTGCTCAAGGTTATAATCTCCTTAATTTGGCAGCCGATAGATGGATTCTATAGTTCTGAAAAGGACTATGGCCCATTGTGTTGTGCTGCCAATTTTACTAGATGGGGCCTGGGTAGTGATTTGTTTTGTAGGATGATGGTTGGGATTTGAGTGGAGAAACACATACTTTCATACAAACATATTCTAACACAACAGTAGTGACATACATTAGTGTAACTGTTCACACAACGGTATGTGTGAATGGGGTTTGTGGAGATGATGTTTAATTTATTTGTCTTAAGTTATTGACTTGAGGAGAATATGTCTAATTCTTTTAGTTTCAAAGTTTTTCTTTCAGCTGATGTGGTTCCCGTTCCAAGGCTCTCTAGTTTGGAATGTGTAACAGGTAAAAAAATTTTTTTTATCCATTTAAATCTTTGTTAGTGACGAGTAGAATGAATGATAAACAAAAAAATTTAGACAGGAATAATTGCAGTTGTTTTTATCTTTATTCCGTAAAGAGTAGCGACTCCTTAATAATTAGTCTTTTTTTTTCCCAGGTGAAGGAACATGGAAGAAAAGGATGCCAGCCATCAAGAACTTAACATGTCACTGAGACATGGTGATTAAGGTGAAGTTGATTTTTTTCTCATTTATGAAGAGGCCTGCATGTTAGTGGAGTTATTGCACACTCTGCTGCTTACCTGGTTGTCTGAGGTTCAAATGTTGGTTGTAATGACCAGATTTCTTCTTGGGACAAGAGTTAACCCAGCTCTAAATGGGTACCTGGCATCAGCTGGGGCATTAAAGAGTTTGTTGTTTCGGAATACAACACTCTGGTGGAGTCGTTTCTCTCAGAAATAGGTTGTCCATCATACTGTAAGGTATGAAGGGTTAATTTCTGTGAGGATAGTTCTTGTACACAACTTTCCTTAACTCTGCATCACCAGCATACAAACGCTCTTCTCCTCTATAGCGACACATCTTTTCTCCACTCAGGGTTATTTGAGACATAGAGGAGTTTAAAGAAATACAGCCTTAAGTTTCTTAATGCTGCTTTTTCTTAGGTAAGGTTAGCTTAGTTATAAAAGAAATACAGACTTAGGTGCTTAGGTCTGCCATTTCTTATTCTGTTAGATTATTTAAAAGAGGTATAACTTTGGGTGCTCAAGGTTATAATCTCCTTAATTTGGCAGCCGATAGATGGATTCTATAGTTCTGAAAAGGACTATGGCCCATTCTGTTGTGCGGCCAATTTTACTAGATGGGGCCTGGGTAGTGATTTGTTTTGTAGGATGATGGTTGGGATTTGAGTGGAGAAACACATACTTTCATACAAACATATTCTAACACAACAGTAGTGACATACATTAGTGTAACTGTTCACACAAAGGTATGTGTGAATGGGGTTTGTGGAGATGATGTTTAATTTATTTGTCTTAAGTTATTGACTTGAGGAGAATATGTCTAATTCTTTTAGTTTCAAAGTTTTTCTTTCAGCTGATGTGGTTCCCATTCCAAGGCTCTCTAGTTTGGAATGTGTAACGTAAAAAAAATTTTTTATCCATTTAAATCTTTGTTAGTGACGAGTAGAATGAATGATAAACAAAAAAATTTAGACAGGAATAATTGCAGTTGTTTTTATCTTTATTCCGTAAAGAGTAGCGACTCCTTAATAATTAGTCTTTTTTTTTCCCAGGTGAAGGAACATGGAAGAAAAGGATGCCAGCCATCAAGAACTTAACATGTCACTGAGACATGGTGATTAAGGTGAAGTTGATTTTTTTCTCATTTATGAAAAGGCCTGCATGTTAGTGGAGTTATTGCACACTCTGCTGCTTACCTGGTTGTCTGAGGTTCAAATGTTGGTTGTAATGACCAGATTTCTTCTTGGGACAAGAGTTAACCCAGCTCTAAATGGGTACCTGGCATCAGCTGGGGCATTAAAGAGTTTGTTGTTTCGGAATACAACACTCTGGTGGAGTCGTTTCTCTCAGAAATAGGTTGTCCATCATACTGTAAGGTATGAAGGGTTAATTTCTGTGAGGATAGTTCTTGTACACAACTTTCCTTAACTCTGCATCACCAGCATACAAACGCTCTTCTCCTCTATAGCGACACATCTTTTCTCCACTCAGGGTTATTTGAGACATAGAGGAGTTTAAAGAAATACAGCCTTAAGTTTCTTAATGCTGCTTTTTCTTAGGTAAGGTTAGCTTAGTTATAAAAGAAATACAGACTTAGGTGCTTAGGTCTGCCATTTCTTATTCTGTTAGATTATTTAAAAGAGGTATAACTTTGGGTGCTCAAGGTTATAATCTCCTTAATTTGGCAGCCGATAGATGGATTCTATAGTTCTGAAAAGGACTATGGCCCATTCTGTTGTGCGGCCAATTTTACTAGATGGGGCCTGGGTAGTGATTTGTTTTGTAGGATGATGGTTGGGATTTGAGTGGAGAAACACATACTTTCATACAAACATATTCTAACACAACAGTAGTGACATACATTAGTGTAACTGTTCACACAAAGGTATGTGTGAATGGGGTTTGTGGAGATGATGTTTAATTTATTTGTCTTAAGTTATTGACTTGAGGAGAATATGTCTAATTCTTTTAGTTTCAAAGTTTTTCTTTCAGCTGATGTGGTTCCCATTCCAAGGCTCTCTAGTTTGGAATGTGTAACGTAAAAAAAATTTTTTATCCATTTAAATCTTTGTTAGTGACGAGTAGAATGAATGATAAACAAAAAAATTTAGACAGGAATAATTGCAGTTGTTTTTATCTTTATTCCGTAAAGAGTAGCGACTCCTTAATAATTAGTCTTTTTTTTTCCCAGGTGAAGGAACATGGAAGAAAAGGATGCCAGCCATCAAGAACTTAACATGTCACTGAGACATGGTGATTAAGGTGAAGTTGATTTTTTTCTCATTTATGAAAAGGCCTGCATGTTAGTGGAGTTATTGCACACTCTGCTGCTTACCTGGTTGTCTGAGGTTCAAATGTTGGTTGTAATGACCAGATTTCTTCTTGGGACAAGAGTTAACCCAGCTCTAAATGGGTACCTGGCATCAGCTGGGGCATTAAAGAGTTTGTTGTTTCGGAATACAACACTCTGGTGGAGTCGTTTCTCTCAGAAATAGGTTGTCCATCATACTGTAAGGTATGAAGGGTTAATTTCTGTGAGGATAGTTCTTGTACACAACTTTCCTTAACTCTGCATCACCAGCATACAAACGCTCTTCTCCTCTATAGCGACACATCTTTTCTCCACTCAGGGTTATTTGAGACATAGAGGAGTTTAAAGAAATACAGCCTTAAGTTTCTTAATGCTGCTTTTTCTTAGGTAAGGTTAGCTTAGTTATAAAAGAAATACAGACTTAGGTGCTTAGGTCTGCCATTTCTTATTCTGTTAGATTATTTAAAAGAGGTATAACTTTGGGTGCTCAAGGTTATAATCTCCTTAATTTGGCAGCCGATAGATGGATTCTATAGTTCTGAAAAGGACTATGGCCCATTGTGTTGTGCTGCCAATTTTACTAGATGGGGCCTGGGTAGTGATTTGTTTTGTAGGATGATGGTTGGGATTTGAGTGGAGAAACACATACTTTCATACAAACATATTCTAACACAACAGTAGTGACATACATTAGTGTAACTGTTCACACAACGGTATGTGTGAATGGGGTTTGTGGAGATGATGTTTAATTTATTTGTCTTAAGTTATTGACTTGAGGAGAATATGTCTAATTCTTTTAGTTTCAAAGTTTTTCTTTCAGCTGATGTGGTTCCCGTTCCAAGGCTCTCTAGTTTGGAATGTGTAACAGGTAAAAAAATTTTTTTTATCCATTTAAATCTTTGTTAGTGACGAGTAGAATGAATGATAAACAAAAAAATTTAGACAGGAATAATTGCAGTTGTTTTTATCTTTATTCCGTAAAGAGTAGCGACTCCTTAATAATTAGTCTTTTTTTTTCCCAGGTGAAGGAACATGGAAGAAAAGGATGCCAGCCATCAAGAACTTAACATGTCACTGAGACATGGTGATTAAGGTGAAGTTGATTTTTTTCTCATTTATGAAGAGGCCTGCATGTTAGTGGAGTTATTGCACACTCTGCTGCTTACCTGGTTGTCTGAGGTTCAAATGTTGGTTGTAATGACCAGATTTCTTCTTGGGACAAGAGTTAACCCAGCTCTAAATGGGTACCTGGCATCAGCTGGGGCATTAAAGAGTTTGTTGTTTCGGAATACAACACTCTGGTGGAGTCGTTTCTCTCAGAAATAGGTTGTCCATCATACTGTAAGGTATGAAGGGTTAATTTCTGTGAGGATAGTTCTTGTACACAACTTTCCTTAACTCTGCATCACCAGCATACAAACGCTCTTCTCCTCTATAGCGACACATCTTTTCTCCACTCAGGGTTATTTGAGACATAGAGGAGTTTAAAGAAATACAGCCTTAAGTTTCTTAATGCTGCTTTTTCTTAGGTAAGGTTAGCTTAGTTATAAAAGAAATACAGACTTAGGTGCTTAGGTCTGCCATTTCTTATTCTGTTAGATTATTTAAAAGAGGTATAACTTTGGGTGCTCAAGGTTATAATCTCCTTAATTTGGCAGCCGATAGATGGATTCTATAGTTCTGAAAAGGACTATGGCCCATTCTGTTGTGCGGCCAATTTTACTAGATGGGGCCTGGGTAGTGATTTGTTTTGTAGGATGATGGTTGGGATTTGAGTGGAGAAACACATACTTTCATACAAACATATTCTAACACAACAGTAGTGACATACATTAGTGTAACTGTTCACACAAAGGTATGTGTGAATGGGGTTTGTGGAGATGATGTTTAATTTATTTGTCTTAAGTTATTGACTTGAGGAGAATATGTCTAATTCTTTTAGTTTCAAAGTTTTTCTTTCAGCTGATGTGGTTCCCATTCCAAGGCTCTCTAGTTTGGAATGTGTAACGTAAAAAAAATTTTTTATCCATTTAAATCTTTGTTAGTGACGAGTAGAATGAATGATAAACAAAAAAATTTAGACAGGAATAATTGCAGTTGTTTTTATCTTTATTCCGTAAAGAGTAGCGACTCCTTAATAATTAGTCTTTTTTTTTCCCAGGTGAAGGAACATGGAAGAAAAGGATGCCAGCCATCAAGAACTTAACATGTCACTGAGACATGGTGATTAAGGTGAAGTTGATTTTTTTCTCATTTATGAAAAGGCCTGCATGTTAGTGGAGTTATTGCACACTCTGCTGCTTACCTGGTTGTCTGAGGTTCAAATGTTGGTTGTAATGACCAGATTTCTTCTTGGGACAAGAGTTAACCCAGCTCTAAATGGGTACCTGGCATCAGCTGGGGCATTAAAGAGTTTGTTGTTTCGGAATACAACACTCTGGTGGAGTCGTTTCTCTCAGAAATAGGTTGTCCATCATACTGTAAGGTATGAAGGGTTAATTTCTGTGAGGATAGTTCTTGTACACAACTTTCCTTAACTCTGCATCACCAGCATACAAACGCTCTTCTCCTCTATAGCGACACATCTTTTCTCCACTCAGGGTTATTTGAGACATAGAGGAGTTTAAAGAAATACAGCCTTAAGTTTCTTAATGCTGCTTTTTCTTAGGTAAGGTTAGCTTAGTTATAAAAGAAATACAGACTTAGGTCTGCCATTTCTTATTCTGTTAGATTATTTAAAAGAGGTATAACTTTGGGTGCTCAAGGTTATAATCTCCTTAATTTGGCAGCCGATAGATGGATTCTATAGTTCTGAAAAGGACTATGGCCCATTCTGTTGTGCAGCCAATTTTACTAGATGGGGCCTGGGTAGTGATTTGTTTTGTAGGATGATGGTTGGGATTTGAGTGGAGAAACACATACTTTCATACAAACATATTCTAACACAACAGTAGTGACATACATTAGTGTAACTGTTCACACAACGGTATGTGTGAATGGGGTTTGTGGAGATGAGGTTTAATTTATTTGTCTTAAGTTATTGACTTGAGGAGAATATGTCTAATTCTTTTAGTTTCAAAGTTTTTCTTTTAGCTGATGTGGTTCCCGTTCCAAGGCTCTCTAGTTTGGAATGTGTAACAGGTAAAAAAAATTTTTTTATCCATTTAAATCTTTGTTAGTGACGAGTAGAATGAATGATAAACAAAAAATTTAGACAGGGATAATTGCAGTTGTTTTTATCTTTATTCCGTAAAGAGTAGCGACTCCTTAATAATTAGTCTTTTTTTTTTCCCAGGTGAAGGAACATGGAAGAAAAGGATGCCAGCCATCAAGAACTTAACATGTCACTGAGACATGGTGATTAAGGTGAAGTTGATTTTTTTCTCATTTATGAAGAGGCCTGCATGTTAGTGGAGTTATTGCACACTCTGCTGCTTACCTGGTTGTCTGAGGTTCAAATGTTGGTTGTAATGACCAGATTTCTTCTTGGGACAAGAGTTAACCCAGCTCTAAATGGGTACCTGGCAACAGCTGGGGCATTAAAGAGTTTGTTGTTTCGGGATACAACACTCTGGTGGAGTCCTTTCTCTCAGAAATAGGTTGTCTATCATACTGTAAGGTATGAAGGGTTAATTTCTGTGAGGTTAGTTCTTGTACACAACTTTCCTTAACTCTGCATCACCAGCATACAAACGCTCTTCTCCTCTATAGCGACACATCTTTTCTCCACTCAGGGTTATTTGAGACATAGAGGAGTTTAAAGAAATACAGCCTTAAGTTTCTTAATGCTGCTTTTTCTTAGGTAAGGTTAGCTTAGTTATAAAAAAAATACAGACTTAGGTGCTTAGGTCTGCCATTTCTTATTCTGTTAGATGATTTAAAAGAGGTATAACTTTGGGTGCTCAAGGTTATAATCTCCTTAATTTGGCAGCCGATAGATGGATTCTAAAGTTCTGAAAAGGACTATGGCCCATTCTGTTGTGCGGCCAATTTTACTAGATGGGGCCTGGGTAGTGATTTGTTTTGTAGGATGATGGTTGGGATTTGAGTGGAGAAACACATACTTTCATACAAACATATTCTAACACAACAGTAGTGACATACATTAGTGTAACTGTTCACACAACGGTATGTGTGAATGGGGTTTGTGGAGATGATGTTTAATTTATTTGTCTTAAGTTATTGACTTGAGGAGAATATGTCTAATTCTTTTAGTTTCAAAGTTTTTCTTTCAGCTGATGTGGTTCCCATTCCAAGGCTCTCTAGTTTGGAATGTGTAACAGGTAAAAAAAAATTTTTATCCATTTAAATCTTTGTTAGTGACGAGTAGAATGAATGATAAACAAAAAAATTTAGACAGGAATAATTGCAGTTGTTTTTATCTTTATTCCGTAAAGAGTAGCGACTCCTTAATAATTAGTCTTTTTTTTTCCCAGGTGAAGGAACATGGAAGAAAAGGATGCCAGCCATCAAGAACTTAACATGTCACTGAGACATGGTGATTAAGGTGAAGTTGATTTTTTTCTCATTTATGAAGAGGCCTGCATGTTAGTGGAGTTATTGCACACTCTGCTGCTTACCTGGTTGTCTGAGGTTCAAATGTTGGTTGTAATGACCAGATTTCTTCTTGGGACAAGAGTTAACCCAGCTCTAAATGGGTACCTGGCATCAGCTGGGGCATTAAAGAGTTTGTTGTTTCGGAATACAACACTCTGGTGGAGTCCTTTCTCTCAGAAATAGGTTGTCCATCATACTGTAAGGTATGAAGGGTTAATTTCTGTGAGGTTAGTTCTTGTACACAACTTTCCTTAACTCTGCATCACCAGCATACAAACGCTCTTCTCCTCTATAGCGACACATCTTTTCTCCACTCAGGGTTATTTGAGACATAGAGGAGTTTAAAGAAATACAGCCTTAAGTTTCTTAATGCTGCTTTTTCTTAGGTAAGGTTAGCTTAGTTATAAAAGAAATACAGACTTAGGTGCTTAGGTCTGCCATTTCTTATTCTGTTAGATGATTTAAAAGAGGTATAACTTTGGGTGCTCAAGGTTATAATCTCCTTAATTTGGCAGCCGATAGATGGATTCTATAGTTCTGAAAAGGACTATGGCCCATTCTGTTGTGCAGCCAATTTTACTAGATGGGGCCTGGGTAGTGATTTGTTTTGTAGGATGATGGTTGGGATTTGAGTGGAGAAACACATACTTTCATACAAACATATTCTAACACAACAGTAGTGACATACATTAGTGTAACTGTTCACACAACGGTATGTGTGAATGGGGTTTGTGGAGATGAGGTTTAATTTATTTGTCTTAAGTTATTGACTTGAGGAGAATATGTCTAATTCTTTTAGTTTCAAAGTTTTTCTTTCAGCTGATGTGGTTCCCGTTCCAAGGCTCTCTAGTTTGGAATGTGTAACAGGTAAAAAAAATTTTTTTATCCATTTAAATCTTTGTTAGTGACGAGTAGAATGAATGATAAACAAAAAATTTAGACAGGGATAATTGCAGTTGTTTTTATCTTTATTCCGTAAAGAGTAGCGACTCCTTAATAATTAGTCTTTTTTTTTCCCAGGTGAAGGAACATGGAAGAAAAGGATGCCAGCCATCAAGAACTTAACATGTCACTGAGACATGGTGATTAAGGTGAAGTTGATTTTTTTCTCATTTATGAAGAGGCCTGCATGTTAGTGGAGTTATTGCACACTCTGCTGCTTACCTGGTTGTCTGAGGTTCAAATGTTGGTTGTAATGACCAGATTTCTTCTTGGGACAAGAGTTAACCCAGCTCTAAATGGGTACCTGGCATCAGCTGGGGCATTAAAGAGTTTGTTGTTTCGGAATACAACACTCTGGTGGAGTCGTTTCTCTCAGAAATAGGTTGTCCATCATACTGTAAGGTATGAAGGGTTAATTTCTGTGAGGATAGTTCTTGTACACAACTTTCCTTAACTCTGCATCACCAGCATACAAACGCTTTTCTCCTCTATAGCGACACATCTTTTCTCCACTCAGGGTTATTTGAGACATAGAGGAGTTTAAAGAAATACAGCCTTAAGTTTCTTAATGCTGCTTTTTCTTAGGTAAGGTTAGCTTAGTTATAAAAGAAATACAGACTTAGGTGCTTAGGTCTGCCATTTCTTATTCTGTTAGATTATTTAAAAGAGGTATAACTTTGGGTGCTCAAGGTTATAATCTCCTTAATTTGGCAGCCGATAGATGGATTCTATAGTTCTGAAAAGGACTATGGCCCATTCTGTTGTGCAGCCAATTTTACTAGATGGGGCCTGGGTAGTGATTTGTTTTGTAGGATGATGGTTGGGATTTGAGTGGAGAAACACATACTTTCATACAAACATATTCTAACACAACAGTAGTGACATACATTAGTGTAACTGTTCACACAACGGTATGTGTGAATGGGGTTTGTGGAGATGATGTTTAATTTATTTGTCTTAAGTTATTGACTTGAGGAGAATATGTCTAATTCTTTTAGTTTCAAAGTTTTTCTTTCAGCTGATGTGGTTCCCGTTCCAAGGCTCTCTAGTTTGGAATGTGTAACAGGTAAAAAAAATTTTTTTATCCATTTAAATCTTTGTTAGTGACGAGTAGAATGAATGATAAACAAAAAATTTAGACAGGGATAATTGCAGTTGTTTTTATCTTTATTCCGTAAAGAGTAGCGACTCCTTAATAATTAGTCTTTTTTTTTCCCAGGTGAAGGAACATGGAAGAAAAGGATGCCAGCCATCAAGAACTTAACATGTCACTGAGACATGGTGATTAAGGTGAAGTTGATTTTTTTCTCATTTATGAAGAGGCCTGCATGTTAGTGGAGTTATTGCACACTCTGCTGCTTACCTGGTTGTCTGAGGTTCAAATGTTGGTTGTAATGACCAGATTTCTTCTTGGGACAAGAGTTAACCCAGCTCTAAATGGGTACCTGGCATCAGCTGGGGCATTAAAGAGTTTGTTGTTTCGGAATACAACACTCTGGTGGAGTCGTTTCTCTCAGAAATAGGTTGTCCATCATACTGTAAGGTATGAAGGGTTAATTTCTGTGAGGATAGTTCTTGTACACAACTTTCCTTAACTCTGCATCACCAGCATACAAACGCTTTTCTCCTCTATAGCGACACATCTTTTCTCCACTCAGGGTTATTTGAGACATAGAGGAGTTTAAAGAAATACAGCCTTAAGTTTCTTAATGCTGCTTTTTCTTAGGTAAGGTTAGCTTAGTTATAAAAGAAATACAGACTTAGGTGCTTAGGTCTGCCATTTCTTATTCTGTTAGATTATTTAAAAGAGGTATAACTTTGGGTGCTCAAGGTTATAATCTCCTTAATTTGGCAGCCGATAGATGGATTCTATAGTTCTGAAAAGGACTATGGCCCATTCTGTTGTGCAGCCAATTTTACTAGATGGGGCCTGGGTAGTGATTTGTTTTGTAGGATGATGGTTGGGATTTGAGTGGAGAAACACATACTTTCATACAAACATATTCTAACACAACAGTAGTGACATACATTAGTGTAACTGTTCACACAACGGTATGTGTGAATGGGGTTTGTGGAGATGATGTTTAATTTATTTGTCTTAAGTTATTGACTTGAGGAGAATATGTCTAATTCTTTTAGTTTCAAAGTTTTTCTTTCAGCTGATGTGGTTCCCATTCCAAGGCTCTCTAGTTTGGAATGTGTAACAGGTAAAAAAAAATTTTTATCCATTTAAATCTTTGTTAGTGACGAGTAGAATGAATGATAAACAAAAAAATTTAGACAGGAATAATTGCAGTTGTTTTTATCTTTATTCCGTAAAGAGTAGCGACTCCTTAATAATTAGTCTTTTTTTTTCCCAGGTGAAGGAACATGGAAGAAAAGGATGCCAGCCATCAAGAACTTAACATGTCACTGAGACATGGTGATTAAGGTGAAGTTGATTTTTTTCTCATTTATGAAGAGGCCTGCATGTTAGTGGAGTTATTGCACACTCTGCTGCTTACCTGGTTGTCTGAGGTTCAAATGTTGGTTGTAATGACCAGATTTCTTCTTGGGACAAGAGTTAACCCAGCTCTAAATGGGTACCTGGCATCAGCTGGGGCATTAAAGAGTTTGTTGTTTCGGAATACAACACTCTGGTGGAGTCCTTTCTCTCAGAAATAGGTTGTCCATCATACTGTAAGGTATGAAGGGTTAATTTCTGTGAGGTTAGTTCTTGTACACAACTTTCCTTAACTCTGCATCACCAGCATACAAACGCTCTTCTCCTCTATAGCGACACATCTTTTCTCCACTCAGGGTTATTTGAGACATAGAGGAGTTTAAAGAAATACAGCCTTAAGTTTCTTAATGCTGCTTTTTCTTAGGTAAGGTTAGCTTAGTTATAAAAGAAATACAGACTTAGGTGCTTAGGTCTGCCATTTCTTATTCTGTTAGATGATTTAAAAGAGGTATAACTTTGGGTGCTCAAGGTTATAATCTCCTTAATTTGGCAGCCGATAGATGGATTCTATAGTTCTGAAAAGGACTATGGCCCATTCTGTTGTGCAGCCAATTTTACTAGATGGGGCCTGGGTAGTGATTTGTTTTGTAGGATGATGGTTGGGATTTGAGTGGAGAAACACATACTTTCATACAAACATATTCTAACACAACAGTAGTGACATACATTAGTGTAACTGTTCACACAACGGTATGTGTGAATGGGGTTTGTGGAGATGAGGTTTAATTTATTTGTCTTAAGTTATTGACTTGAGGAGAATATGTCTAATTCTTTTAGTTTCAAAGTTTTTCTTTCAGCTGATGTGGTTCCCGTTCCAAGGCTCTCTAGTTTGGAATGTGTAACAGGTAAAAAAAATTTTTTTATCCATTTAAATCTTTGTTAGTGACGAGTAGAATGAATGATAAACAAAAAATTTAGACAGGGATAATTGCAGTTGTTTTTATCTTTATTCCGTAAAGAGTAGCGACTCCTTAATAATTAGTCTTTTTTTTTCCCAGGTGAAGGAACATGGAAGAAAAGGATGCCAGCCATCAAGAACTTAACATGTCACTGAGACATGGTGATTAAGGTGAAGTTGATTTTTTTCTCATTTATGAAGAGGCCTGCATGTTAGTGGAGTTATTGCACACTCTGCTGCTTACCTGGTTGTCTGAGGTTCAAATGTTGGTTGTAATGACCAGATTTCTTCTTGGGACAAGAGTTAACCCAGCTCTAAATGGGTACCTGGCATCAGCTGGGGCATTAAAGAGTTTGTTGTTTCGGAATACAACACTCTGGTGGAGTCGTTTCTCTCAGAAATAGGTTGTCCATCATACTGTAAGGTATGAAGGGTTAATTTCTGTGAGGATAGTTCTTGTACACAACTTTCCTTAACTCTGCATCACCAGCATACAAACGCTTTTCTCCTCTATAGCGACACATCTTTTCTCCACTCAGGGTTATTTGAGACATAGAGGAGTTTAAAGAAATACAGCCTTAAGTTTCTTAATGCTGCTTTTTCTTAGGTAAGGTTAGCTTAGTTATAAAAGAAATACAGACTTAGGTGCTTAGGTCTGCCATTTCTTATTCTGTTAGATTATTTAAAAGAGGTATAACTTTGGGTGCTCAAGGTTATAATCTCCTTAATTTGGCAGCCGATAGATGGATTCTATAGTTCTGAAAAGGACTATGGCCCATTCTGTTGTGCAGCCAATTTTACTAGATGGGGCCTGGGTAGTGATTTGTTTTGTAGGATGATGGTTGGGATTTGAGTGGAGAAACACATACTTTCATACAAACATATTCTAACACAACAGTAGTGACATACATTAGTGTAACTGTTCACACAACGGTATGTGTGAATGGGGTTTGTGGAGATGATGTTTAATTTATTTGTCTTAAGTTATTGACTTGAGGAGAATATGTCTAATTCTTTTAGTTTCAAAGTTTTTCTTTCAGCTGATGTGGTTCCCGTTCCAAGGCTCTCTAGTTTGGAATGTGTAACAGGTAAAAAAAATTTTTTTATCCATTTAAATCTTTGTTAGTGACGAGTAGAATGAATGATAAACAAAAAATTTAGACAGGGATAATTGCAGTTGTTTTTATCTTTATTCCGTAAAGAGTAGCGACTCCTTAATAATTAGTCTTTTTTTTTCCCAGGTGAAGGAACATGGAAGAAAAGGATGCCAGCCATCAAGAACTTAACATGTCACTGAGACATGGTGATTAAGGTGAAGTTGATTTTTTTCTCATTTATGAAGAGGCCTGCATGTTAGTGGAGTTATTGCACACTCTGCTGCTTACCTGGTTGTCTGAGGTTCAAATGTTGGTTGTAATGACCAGATTTCTTCTTGGGACAAGAGTTAACCCAGCTCTAAATGGGTACCTGGCATCAGCTAGAGCATTAAAGAGTTTGTTGTTTCGGAATACAACACTCTGGTGGAGTCGTTTCTCTCAGAAATAGGTTGTCCATCATACTGTAAGGTATGAAGGGTTAATTTCTGTGAGGATAGTTCTTGTACACAACTTTCCTTAACTCTGCATCACCAGCATACAAACGCTTTTCTCCTCTATAGTGACACATCTTTTCTCCACTCAGGGTTATTTGAGACATAGAGGAGTTTAAAGAAATACAGCCTTAAGTTTCTTAATGCTGCTTTTTCTTAGGTAAGGTTAGCTTAGTTATAAAAGAAATACAGGCTTAGGTCTGCCATTTCTTATTCTGTTAGATGATTTAAAAGAGGTATAACTTTGGGTGCTCAAGGTTATAATCTCCTTAATTTGGCAGCCGATAGATGGATTCTATAGTTCTGAAAAGGACTATGGCCCATTGTGTTGTGCTGCCAATTTTACTAGATGGGGCCTGGGTAGTGATTTGTTTTGTAGGATGATGGTTGGGATTTGAGTGGAGAAACACATACTTTCATACAAACATATTCTAACACAACAGTAGTGACATACATTAGTGTAACTGTTCACACAAAGGTATGTGTGAATGGGGTTTGTGGAGATGATGTTTAATTTATTTGTCTTAAGTTATTGACTTGAGGAGAATATGTCTAATTCTTTTAGTTTCAAAGTTTTTCTTTCAGCTGATGTGGTTCCCGTTCCAAGGCTCTCTAGTTTGGAATGTGTAACAGGTAAAAAAAATTTTTTTATCCATTTAAATCTTTGTTAGTGACGAGTAGAATGAATGATAAACAAAAAATTTAGACAGGGATAATTGCAGTTGTTTTTATCTTTATTCCGTAAAGAGTAGCGACTCCTTAATAATTAGTCTTTTTTTTTCCCAGGTGAAGGAACATGGAAGAAAAGGATGCCAGCCATCAAGAACTTAACATGTCACTGAGACATGGTGATTAAGGTGAAGTTGATTTTTTTCTCATTTATGAAGAGGCCTGCATGTTAGTGGAGTTATTGCACACTCTGCTGCTTACCTGGTTGTCTGAGGTTCAAATGTTGGTTGTAATGACCAGATTTCTTCTTGGGACAAGAGTTAACCCAGCTCTAAATGGGTACCTGGCATCAGCTAGGGCATTAAAGAGTTTGTTGTTTCGGAATACAACACTCTGGTGGAGTCGTTTCTCTCAGAAATAGGTTGTCCATCATACTGTAAGGTATGAAGGGTTAATTTCTGTGAGGATAGTTCTTGTACACAACTTTCCTTAACTCTGCATCACCAGCATACAAACGCTTTTCTCCTCTATAGCGACACATCTTTTCTCCACTCAGGGTTATTTGAGACATAGAGGAGTTTAAAGAAATACAGCCTTAAGTTTCTTAATGCTGCTTTTTCTTAGGTAAGGTTAGCTTAGTTATAAAAGAAATACAGGCTTAGGTCTGCCATTTCTTATTCTGTTAGATGATTTAAAAGAGGTATAACTTTGGGTGCTCAAGGTTATAATCTCCTTAATTTGGCAGCCGATAGATGGATTCTATAGTTCTGAAAAGGACTATGGCCCATTGTGTTGTGCTGCCAATTTTACTAGATGGGGCCTGGGTAGTGATTTGTTTTGTAGGATGATGGTTGGGATTTGAGTGGAGAAACACATACTTTCATACAAACATATTCTAACACAACAGTAGTGACATACATTAGTGTAACTGTTCACACAACGGTATGTGTGAATGGGGTTTGTGGAGATGATGTTTAATTTATTTGTCTTAAGTTATTGACTTGAGGAGAATATGTCTAATTCTTTTAGTTTCAAAGTTTTTCTTTCAGCTGATGTGGTTCCCGTTCCAAGGCTCTCTAGTTTGGAATGTGTAACAGGTAAAAAAATTTTTTTTATCCATTTAAATCTTTGTTAGTGACGAGTAGAATGAATGATAAACAAAAAAATTTAGACAGGAATAATTGCAGTTGTTTTTATCTTTATTCCGTAAAGAGTAGCGACTCCTTAATAATTAGTCTTTTTTTTTCCCAGGTGAAGGAACATGGAAGAAAAGGATGCCAGCCATCAAGAACTTAACATGTCACTGAGACATGGTGATTAAGGTGAAGTTGATTTTTTTCTCATTTATGAAGAGGCCTGCATGTTAGTGGAGTTATTGCACACTCTGCTGCTTACCTGGTTGTCTGAGGTTCAAATGTTGGTTGTAATGACCAGATTTCTTCTTGGGACAAGAGTTAACCCAGCTCTAAATGGGTACCTGGCATCAGCTGGGGCATTAAAGAGTTTGTTGTTTCGGAATACAACACTCTGGTGGAGTCGTTTCTCTCAGAAATAGGTTGTCCATCATACTGTAAGGTATGAAGGGTTAATTTCTGTGAGGTTAGTTCTTGTACACAACTTTCCTTAACTCTGCATCACCAGCATACAAACGCTCTTCTCCTCTATAGCGACACATCTTTTCTCCACTCAGGGTTATTTGAGACATAGAGGAGTTTAAAGAAATACAGCCTTAAGTTTCTTAATGCTGCTTTTTCTTAGGTAAGGTTAGCTTAGTTATAAAAGAAATACAGACTTAGGTGCTTAGGTCTGCCATTTCTTATTCTGTTAGATGATTTAAAAGAGGTATAACTTTGGGTGCTCAAGGTTATAACCTCCTTAATTTGGCAGCCGATAGATGGATTCTATAGTTCTGAAAAGGACTATGGCCCATTCTGTTGTGCAGCCAATTTTACTAGATGGGGCCTGGGTAGTGATTTGTTTTGTAGGATGATGGTTGGGATTTGAGTGGAGAAACACATACTTTCATACAAACATATTCTAACACAACAGTAGTGACATACATTAGTGTAACTGTTCACACAACGGTATGTGTGAATGGGGTTTCTGGAGATGATGTTTAATTTATTTGTCTTAAGTTATTGACTTGAGGAGAATATGTCTAATTCTTTTAGTTTCAAAGTTTTTCTTTCAGCTGATGTGGTTCCCGTTCCAAGGCTCTCTAGTTTGGAATGTGTAACAGGTAAAAAAAATTTTTTTATCCATTTAAATCTTTGTTAGTGACGAGTAGAATGAATGATAAACAAAAAATTTAGACAGGGATAATTGCAGTTGTTTTTATCTTTATTCCGTAAAGAGTAGCGACTCCTTAATAATTAGTCTTTTTTTTTCCCAGGTGAAGGAACATGGAAGAAAAGGATGCCAGCCATCAAGAACTTAACATGTCACTGAGACATGGTGATTAAGGTGAAGTTGATTTTTTTCTCATTTATGAAGAGGCCTGCATGTTAGTGGAGTTATTGCACACTCTGCTGCTTACCTGGTTGTCTGAGGTTCAAATGTTGGTTGTAATGACCAGATTTCTTCTTGGGACAAGAGTTAACCCAGCTCTAAATGGGTACCTGGCATCAGCTGGGGCATTAAAGAGTTTGTTGTTTCGGAATACAACACTCTGGTGGAGTCGTTTCTCTCAGAAATAGGTTGTCCATCATACTGTAAGGTATGAAGGGTTAATTTCTGTGAGGATAGTTCTTGTACACAACTTTCCTTAACTCTGCATCACCAGCATACAAACGCTTTTCTCCTCTATAGCGACACATCTTTTCTCCACTCAGGGTTATTTGAGACATAGAGGAGTTTAAAGAAATACAGCCCTAAGTTTCTTAATGCTGCTTTTTCTTAGGTAAGGTTAGCTTAGTTATAAAAGAAATACAGACTTAGGTGCTTAGGTCTGCCATTTCTTATTCTGTTAGATTATTTAAAAGAGGTATAACTTTGGGTGCTCAAGGTTATAATCTCCTTAATTTGGCAGCCGATAGATGGATTCTATAGTTCTGAAAAGGACTATGGCCCATTCTGTTGTGCAGCCAATTTTACTAGATGGGGCCTGGGTAGTGATTTGTTTTGTAGGATGATGGTTGGGATTTGAGTGGAGAAACACATACTTTCATACAAACATATTCTAACACAACAGTAGTGACATACATTAGTGTAACTGTTCACACAACGGTATGTGTGAATGGGGTTTGTGGAGATGATGTTTAATTTATTTGTCTTAAGTTATTGACTTGAGGAGAATATGTCTAATTCTTTTAGTTTCAAAGTTTTTCTTTCAGCTGATGTGGTTCCCGTTCCAAGGCTCTCTAGTTTGGAATGTGTAACAGGTAAAAAAAAATTTTTTATCCATTTAAATCTTTGTTAGTGACGAGTAGAATGAATGATAAACAAAAAATTTAGACAGGGATAATTGCAGTTGTTTTTATCTTTATTCCGTAAAGAGTAGCGACTCCTTAATAATTAGTCTTTTTTTTTCCCAGGTGAAGGAACATGGAAGAAAAGGATGCCAGCCATCAAGAACTTAACATGTCACTGAGACATGGTGATTAAGGTGAAGTTGATTTTTTTCTCATTTATGAAGAGGCCTGCATGTTAGTGGAGTTATTGCACACTCTGCTGCTTACCTGGTTGTCTGAGGTTCAAATGTTGGTTGTAATGACCAGATTTCTTCTTGGGACAAGAGTTAACCCAGCTCTAAATGGGTACCTGGCATCAGCTGGGGCATTAAAGAGTTTGTTGTTTCGGAATACAACACTCTGGTGGAGTCGTTTCTCTCAGAAATAGGTTGTCCATCATACTGTAAGGTATGAAGGGTTAATTTCTGTGAGGATAGTTCTTGTACACAACTTTCCTTAACTCTGCATCACCAGCATACAAACGCTCTTCTCCTCTATAGCGACACATCTTTTCTCCACTCAGGGTTATTTGAGACATAGAGGAGTTTAAAGAAATACAGCCTTAAGTTTCTTAATGCTGCTTTTTCTTAGGTAAGGTTAGCTTAGTTATAAAAGAAATACAGACTTAGGTGCTTAGGTCTGCCATTTCTTATTCTGTTAGATTATTTAAAAGAGGTATAACTTTGGGTGCTCAAGGTTATAATCTCCTTAATTTGGCAGCCGATAGATGGATTCTATAGTTCTGAAAAGGACTATGGCCCATTCTGTTGTGCAGCCAATTTTACTAGATGGGGCCTGGGTAGTGATTTGTTTTGTAGGATGATGGTTGGGATTTGAGTGGAGAAACACATACTTTCATACAAACATATTCTAACACAACAGTAGTGACATACATTAGTGTAACTGTTCACACAACGGTATGTGTGAATGGGGTTTGTGGAGATGAGGTTTAATTTATTTGTCTTAAGTTATTGACTTGAGGAGAATATGTCTAATTCTTTTAGTTTCAAAGTTTTTCTTTCAGCTGATGTGGTTCCCGTTCCAAGGCTCTCTAGTTTGGAATGTGTAACAGGTAAAAAAAATTTTTTTATCCATTTAAATCTTTGTTAGTGACGAGTAGAATGAATGATAAACAAAAAATTTAGACAGGGATAATTGCAGTTGTTTTTATCTTTATTCCGTAAAGAGTAGCGACTCCTTAATAATTAGTCTTTTTTTTTCCCAGGTGAAGGAACATGGAAGAAAAGGATGCCAGCCATCAAGAACTTAACATGTCACTGAGACATGGTGATTAAGGTGAAGTTGATTTTTTTCTCATTTATGAAGAGGCCTGCATGTTAGTGGAGTTATTGCACACTCTGCTGCTTACCTGGTTGTCTGAGGTTCAAATGTTGGTTGTAATGACCAGATTTCTTCTTGGGACAAGAGTTAACCCAGCTCTAAATGGGTACCTGGCATCAGCTGGGGCATTAAAGAGTTTGTTGTTTCGGAATACAACACTCTGGTGGAGTCCTTTCTCTCAGAAATAGGTTGTCCATCATACTGTAAGGTATGAAGGGTTAATTTCTGTGAGGTTAGTTCTTGTACACAACTTTCCTTAACTCTGCATCACCAGCATACAAACGCTCTTCTCCTCTATAGCGACACATCTTTTCTCCACTCAGGGTTATTTGAGACATAGAGGAGTTTAAAAAATACAGCCCTAAGTTTCTTAATGCTGCTTTTTCTTAGGTAAGGTTAGCTTAGTTATAAAAGAAATACAGACTTAGGTGCTTAGGTCTGCCATTTCTTATTCTGTTAGATGATTTAAAAGAGGTATAACTTTGGGTGCTCAAGGTTATAATCTCCTTAATTTGGCAGCCGATAGATGGATTCTATAGTTCTGAAAAGGACTATGGCCCATTCTGTTGTGCAGCCAATTTTACTAGATGGGGCCTGGGTAGTGATTTGTTTTGTAGGATGATGGTTGGGATTTGAGTGGAGAAACACATACTTTCATACAAACATATTCTAACACAACAGTAGTGACATACATTAGTGTAACTGTTCACACAACGGTATGTGTGAATGGGGTTTGTGGAGATGAGGTTTAATTTATTTGTCTTAAGTTATTGACTTGAGGAGAATATGTCTAATTCTTTTAGTTTCAAAGTTTTTCTTTCAGCTGATGTGGTTCCCGTTCCAAGGCTCTCTAGTTTGGAATGTGTAACAGGTAAAAAAAATTTTTTTATCCATTTAAATCTTTGTTAGTGACGAGTAGAATGAATGATAAACAAAAAATTTAGACAGGGATAATTGCAGTTGTTTTTATCTTTATTCCGTAAAGAGTAGCGACTCCTTAATAATTAGTCTTTTTTTTTCCCAGGTGAAGGAACATGGAAGAAAAGGATGCCAGCCATCAAGAACTTAACATGTCACTGAGACATGGTGATTAAGGTGAAGTTGATTTTTTTCTCATTTATGAAGAGGCCTGCATGTTAGTGGAGTTATTGCACACTCTGCTGCTTACCTGGTTGTCTGAGGTTCAAATGTTGGTTGTAATGACCAGATTTCTTCTTGGGACAAGAGTTAACCCAGCTCTAAATGGGTACCTGGCATCAGCTGGGGCATTAAAGAGTTTGTTGTTTCGGAATACAACACTCTGGTGGAGTCCTTTCTCTCAGAAATAGGTTGTCCATCATACTGTAAGGTATGAAGGGTTAATTTCTGTGAGGTTAGTTCTTGTACACAACTTTCCTTAACTCTGCATCACCAGCATACAAACGCTCTTCTCCTCTATAGCGACACATCTTTTCTCCACTCAGGGTTATTTGAGACATAGAGGAGTTTAAAAAATACAGCCCTAAGTTTCTTAATGCTGCTTTTTCTTAGGTAAGGTTAGCTTAGTTATAAAAGAAATACAGACTTAGGTGCTTAGGTCTGCCATTTCTTATTCTGTTAGATGATTTAAAAGAGGTATAACTTTGGGTGCTCAAGGTTATAATCTCCTTAATTTGGCAGCCGATAGATGGATTCTATAGTTCTGAAAAGGACTATGGCCCATTCTGTTGTGCAGCCAATTTTACTAGATGGGGCCTGGGTAGTGATTTGTTTTGTAGGATGATGGTTGGGATTTGAGTGGAGAAACACATACTTTCATACAAACATATTCTAACACAACAGTAGTGACATACATTAGTGTAACTGTTCACACAACGGTATGTGTGAATGGGGTTTGTGGAGATGATGTTTAATTTATTTGTCTTAAGTTATTGACTTGAGGAGAATATGTCTAATTCTTTTAGTTTCAAAGTTTTTCTTTCAGCTGATGTGGTTCCCGTTCCAAGGCTCTCTAGTTTGGAATGTGTAACAGGTAAAAAAAATTTTTTTATCCATTTAAATCTTTGTTAGTGACGAGTAGAATGAATGATAAACAAAAAATTTAGACAGGGATAATTGCAGTTGTTTTTATCTTTATTCCGTAAAGAGTAGCGACTCCTTAATAATTAGTCCTTTTTTTTCCCAGGTGAAGGAACATGGAAGAAAAGGATGCCAGCCATCAAGAACTTAACATGTCACTGAGACATGGTGATTAAGGTGAAGTTGATTTTTTTCTCATTTATGAAGAGGCCTGCATGTTAGTGGAGTTATTGCACACTCTGCTGCTTACCTGGTTGTCTGAGGTTCAAATGTTGGTTGTAATGACCAGATTTCTTCTTGGGACAAGAGTTAACCCAGCTCTAAATGGGTACCTGGCATCAGCTGGGGCATTAAAGAGTTTGTTGTTTCGGAATACAACACTCTGGTGGAGTCGTTTCTCTCAGAAATAGGTTGTCCATCATACTGTAAGGTATGAAGGGTTAATTTCTGTGAGGATAGTTCTTGTACACAACTTTCCTTAACTCTGCATCACCAGCATACAAACGCTTTTCTCCTCTATAGCGACACATCTTTTCTCCACTCAGGGTTATTTGAGACATAGAGGAGTTTAAAGAAATACAGCCTTAAGTTTCTTAATGCTGCTTTTTCTTAGGTAAGGTTAGCTTAGTTATAAAAGAAATACAGACTTAGGTGCTTAGGTCTGCCATTTCTTATTCTGTTAGATGATTTAAAAGAGGTATAACTTTGGGTGCTCAAGGTTATAATCTCCTTAATTTGGCAGCCGATAGATGGATTCTATAGTTCTGAAAAGGACTATGGCCCATTCTGTTGTGCAGCCAATTTTACTAGATGGGGCCTGGGTAGTGATTTGTTTTGTAGGATGATGGTTGGGATTTGAGTGGAGAAACACATACTTTCATACAAACATATTCTAACACAACAGTAGTGACATACATTAGTGTAACTGTTCACACAACGGTATGTGTGAATGGGGTTTGTGGAGATGATGTTTAATTTATTTGTCTTAAGTTATTGACTTGAGGAGAATATGTCTAATTCTTTTAGTTTCAAAGTTTTTCTTTCAGCTGATGTGGTTCCCGTTCCAAGGCTCTCTAGTTTGGAATGTGTAACAGGTAAAAAAAATTTTTTTATCCATTTAAATCTTTGTTAGTGACGAGTAGAATGAATGATAAACAAAAAATTTAGACAGGGATAATTGCAGTTGTTTTTATCTTTATTCCGTAAAGAGTAGCGACTCCTTAATAATTAGTCCTTTTTTTTCCCAGGTGAAGGAACATGGAAGAAAAGGATGCCAGCCATCAAGAACTTAACATGTCACTGAGACATGGTGATTAAGGTGAAGTTGATTTTTTTCTCATTTATGAAGAGGCCTGCATGTTAGTGGAGTTATTGCACACTCTGCTGCTTACCTGGTTGTCTGAGGTTCAAATGTTGGTTGTAATGACCAGATTTCTTCTTGGGACAAGAGTTAACCCAGCTCTAAATGGGTACCTGGCATCAGCTGGGGCATTAAAGAGTTTGTTGTTTCGGAATACAACACTCTGGTGGAGTCGTTTCTCTCAGAAATAGGTTGTCCATCATACTGTAAGGTATGAAGGGTTAATTTCTGTGAGGATAGTTCTTGTACACAACTTTCCTTAACTCTGCATCACCAGCATACAAACGCTTTTCTCCTCTATAGCGACACATCTTTTCTCCACTCAGGGTTATTTGAGACATAGAGGAGTTTAAAGAAATACAGCCTTAAGTTTCTTAATGCTGCTTTTTCTTAGGTAAGGTTAGCTTAGTTATAAAAGAAATACAGACTTAGGTGCTTAGGTCTGCCATTTCTTATTCTGTTAGATGATTTAAAAGAGGTATAACTTTGGGTGCTCAAGGTTATAATCTCCTTAATTTGGCAGCCGATAGATGGATTCTATAGTTCTGAAAAGGACTATGGCCCATTCTGTTGTGCAGCCAATTTTACTAGATGGGGCCTGGGTAGTGATTTGTTTTGTAGGATGATGGTTGGGATTTGAGTGGAGAAACACATACTTTCATACAAACATATTCTAACACAACAGTAGTGACATACATTAGTGTAACTGTTCACACAACGGTATGTGTGAATGGGGTTTCTGGAGATGATGTTTAATTTATTTGTCTTAAGTTATTGACTTGAGGAGAATATGTCTAATTCTTTTAGTTTCAAAGTTTTTCTTTCAGCTGATGTGGTTCCCGTTCCAAGGCTCTCTAGTTTGGAATGTGTAACAGGTAAAAAAAATTTTTTTATCCATTTAAATCTTTGTTAGTGACGAGTAGAATGAATGATAAACAAAAAATTTAGACAGGGATAATTGCAGTTGTTTTTATCTTTATTCCGTAAAGAGTAGCGACTCCTTAATAATTAGTCTTTTTTTTTCCCAGGTGAAGGAACATGGAAGAAAAGGATGCCAGCCATCAAGAACTTAACATGTCACTGAGACATGGTGATTAAGGTGAAGTTGATTTTTTTCTCATTTATGAAGAGGCCTGCATGTTAGTGGAGTTATTGCACACTCTGCTGCTTACCTGGTTGTCTGAGGTTCAAATGTTGGTTGTAATGACCAGATTTCTTCTTGGGACAAGAGTTAACCCAGCTCTAAATGGGTACCTGGCATCAGCTGGGGCATTAAAGAGTTTGTTGTTTCGGAATACAACACTCTGGTGGAGTCGTTTCTCTCAGAAATAGGTTGTCCATCATACTGTAAGGTATGAAGGGTTAATTTCTGTGAGGATAGTTCTTGTACACAACTTTCCTTAACTCTGCATCACCAGCATACAAACGCTTTTCTCCTCTATAGCGACACATCTTTTCTCCACTCAGGGTTATTTGAGACATAGAGGAGTTTAAAGAAATACAGCCCTAAGTTTCTTAATGCTGCTTTTTCTTAGGTAAGGTTAGCTTAGTTATAAAAGAAATACAGACTTAGGTGCTTAGGTCTGCCATTTCTTATTCTGTTAGATGATTTAAAAGAGGTATAACTTTGGGTGCTCAAGGTTATAATCTCCTTAATTTGGCAGCCGATAGATGGATTCTATAGTTCTGAAAAGGACTATGGCCCATTCTGTTGTGCAGCCAATTTTACTAGATGGGGCCTGGGTAGTGATTTGTTTTGTAGGATGATGGTTGGGATTTGAGTGGAGAAACACATACTTTCATACAAACATATTCTAACACAACAGTAGTGACATACATTAGTGTAACTGTTCACACAACGGTATGTGTGAATGGGGTTTCTGGAGATGATGTTTAATTTATTTGTCTTAAGTTATTGACTTGAGGAGAATATGTCTAATTCTTTTAGTTTCAAAGTTTTTCTTTCAGCTGATGTGGTTCCCGTTCCAAGGCTCTCTAGTTTGGAATGTGTAACAGGTAAAAAAAAATTTTTTATCCATTTAAATCTTTGTTAGTGACGAGTAGAATGAATGATAAACAAAAAATTTAGACAGGGATAATTGCAGTTGTTTTTATCTTTATTCCGTAAAGAGTAGCGACTCCTTAATAATTAGTCTTTTTTTTTCCCAGGTGAAGGAACATGGAAGAAAAGGATGCCAGCCATCAAGAACTTAACATGTCACTGAGACATGGTGATTAAGGTAAAGTTGATTTTTTTCTCATTTATGAAGAGGCCTGCATGTTAGTGGAGTTATTGCACACTCTGCTGCTTACCTGGTTGTCTGAGGTTCAAATGTTGGTTGTAATGACCAGATTTCTTCTTGGGACAAGAGTTAACCCAGCTCTAAATGGGTACCTGGCATCAGCTGGGGCATTAAAGAGTTTGTTGTTTCGGAATACAACACTCTGGTGGAGTCGTTTCTCTCAGAAATAGGTTGTCCATCATACTGTAAGGTATGAAGGGTTAATTTCTGTGAGGATAGTTCTTGTACACAACTTTCCTTAACTCTGCATCACCAGCATACAAACGCTCTTCTCCTCTATAGCGACACATCTTTTCTCCACTCAGGGTTATTTGAGACATAGAGGAGTTTAAAGAAATACAGCCTTAAGTTTCTTAATGCTGCTTTTTCTTAGGTAAGGTTAGCTTAGTTATAAAAGAAATACAGACTTAGGTGCTTAGGTCTGCCATTTCTTATTCTGTTAGATTATTTAAAAGAGGTATAACTTTGGGTGCTCAAGGTTATAATCTCCTTAATTTGGCAGCCGATAGATGGATTCTATAGTTCTGAAAAGGACTATGGCCCATTCTGTTGTGCAGCCAATTTTACTAGATGGGGCCTGGGTAGTGATTTGTTTTGTAGGATGATGGTTGGGATTTGAGTGGAGAAACACATACTTTCATACAAACATATTCTAACACAACAGTAGTGACATACATTAGTGTAACTGTTCACACAACGGTCTGTGTGAATGGGGTTTGTGGAGATGATGTTTAATTTATTTGTCTTAAGTTATTGACTTGAGGAGAATATGTCTAATTCTTTTAGTTTCAAAGTTTTTCTTTCAGCTGATGTGGTTCCCGTTCCAAGGCTCTCTAGTTTGGAATGTGTAACAGGTAAAAAAAATTTTTTTATCCATTTAAATCTTTGTTAGTGACGAGTAGAATGAATGATAAACAAAAAATTTAGACAGGGATAATTGCAGTTGTTTTTATCTTTATTCCGTAAAGAGTAGCGACTCCTTAATAATTAGTCTTTTTTTTTCCCAGGTGAAGGAACATGGAAGAAAAGGATGCCAGCCATCAAGAACTTAACATGTCACTGAGACATGGTGATTAAGGTGAAGTTGATTTTTTTCTCATTTATGAAGAGGCCTGCATGTTAGTGGAGTTATTGCACACTCTGCTGCTTACCTGGTTGTCTGAGGTTCAAATGTTGGTTGTAATGACCAGATTTCTTCTTGGGACAAGAGTTAACCCAGCTCTAAATGGGTACCTGGCATCAGCTGGGGCATTAAAGAGTTTGTTGTTTCGGAATACAACACTCTGGTGGAGTCGTTTCTCTCAGAAATAGGTTGTCCATCATACTGTAAGGTATGAAGGGTTAATTTCTGTGAGGATAGTTCTTGTACACAACTTTCCTTAACTCTGCATCACCAGCATACAAACGCTTTTCTCCTCTATAGCGACACATCTTTTCTCCACTCAGGGTTATTTGAGACATAGAGGAGTTTAAAGAAATACAGCCCTAAGTTTCTTAATGCTGCTTTTTCTTAGGTAAGGTTAGCTTAGTTATAAAAGAAATACAGACTTAGGTGCTTAGGTCTGCCATTTCTTATTCTGTTAGATGATTTAAAAGAGGTATAACTTTGGGTGCTCAAGGTTTTAATCTCCTTAATTTGGCAGCCGATAGATGGATTCTATAGTTCTGAAAAGGACTATGGCCCATTCTGTTGTGCAGCCAATTTTACTAGATGGGGCCTGGGTAGTGATTTGTTTTGTAGGATGATGGTTGGGATTTGAGTGGAGAAACACATACTTTCATACAAACATATTCTAACACAACAGTAGTGACATACATTAGTGTAACTGTTCACACAACGGTATGTGTGAATGGGGTTTGTGGAGATGAGGTTTAATTTATTTGTCTTAAGTTATTGACTTGAGGAGAATATGTCTAATTCTTTTAGTTTCAAAGTTTTTCTTTCAGCTGATGTGGTTCCCGTTCCAAGGCTCTCTAGTTTGGAATGTGTAACAGGTAAAAAAAATTTTTTTATCCATTTAAATCTTTGTTAGTGACGAGTAGAATGAATGATAAACAAAAAATTTAGACAGGGATAATTGCAGTTGTTTTTATCTTTATTCCGTAAAGAGTAGCGACTCCTTAATAATTAGTCTTTTTTTTTCCCAGGTGAAGGAACATGGAAGAAAAGGATGCCAGCCATCAAGAACTTAACATGTCACTGAGACATGGTGATTAAGGTGAAGTTGATTTTTTTCTCATTTATGAAGAGGCCTGCATGTTAGTGGAGTTATTGCACACTCTGCTGCTTACCTGGTTGTCTGAGGTTCAAATGTTGGTTGTAATGACCAGATTTCTTCTTGGGACAAGAGTTAACCCAGCTCTAAATGGGTACCTGGCATCAGCTGGGGCATTAAAGAGTTTGTTGTTTCGGAATACAACACTCTGGTGGAGTCCTTTCTCTCAGAAATAGGTTGTCCATCATACTGTAAGGTATGAAGGGTTAATTTCTGTGAGGTTAGTTCTTGTACACAACTTTCCTTAACTCTGCATCACCAGCATACAAACGCTCTTCTCCTCTATAGCGACACATCTTTTCTCCACTCAGGGTTATTTGAGACATAGAGGAGTTTAAAGAAATACAGCCTTAAGTTTCTTAATGCTGCTTTTTCTTAGGTAAGGTTAGCTTAGTTATAAAAGAAATACAGACTTAGGTGCTTAGGTCTGCCATTTCTTATTCTGTTAGATTATTTAAAAGAGGTATAACTTTGGGTGCTCAAGGTTATAATCTCCTTAATTTGGCAGCCGATAGATGGATTCTATAGTTCTGAAAAGGACTATGGCCCATTCTGTTGTGCAGCCAATTTTACTAGATGGGGCCTGGGTAGTGATTTGTTTTGTAGGATGATGGTTGGGATTTGAGTGGAGAAACACATACTTTCATACAAACATATTCTAACACAACAGTAGTGACATACATTAGTGTAACTGTTCACACAACGGTCTGTGTGAATGGGGTTTGTGGAGATGATGTTTAATTTATTTGTCTTAAGTTATTGACTTGAGGAGAATATGTCTAATTCTTTTAGTTTCAAAGTTTTTCTTTCAGCTGATGTGGTTCCCGTTCCAAGGCTCTCTAGTTTGGAATGTGTAACAGGTAAAAAAAATTTTTTTATCCATTTAAATCTTTGTTAGTGACGAGTAGAATGAATGATAAACAAAAAATTTAGACAGGGATAATTGCAGTTGTTTTTATCTTTATTCCGTAAAGAGTAGCGACTCCTTAATAATTAGTCTTTTTTTTTCCCAGGTGAAGGAACATGGAAGAAAAGGATGCCAGCCATCAAGAACTTAACATGTCACTGAGACATGGTGATTAAGGTGAAGTTGATTTTTTTCTCATTTATGAAGAGGCCTGCATGTTAGTGGAGTTATTGCACACTCTGCTGCTTACCTGGTTGTCTGAGGTTCAAATGTTGGTTGTAATGACCAGATTTCTTCTTGGGACAAGAGTTAACCCAGCTCTAAATGGGTACCTGGCATCAGCTGGGGCATTAAAGAGTTTGTTGTTTCGGAATACAACACTCTGGTGGAGTCGTTTCTCTCAGAAATAGGTTGTCCATCATACTGTAAGGTATGAAGGGTTAATTTCTGTGAGGATAGTTCTTGTACACAACTTTCCTTAACTCTGCATCACCAGCATACAAACGCTTTTCTCCTCTATAGCGACACATCTTTTCTCCACTCAGGGTTATTTGAGACATAGAGGAGTTTAAAGAAATACAGCCCTAAGTTTCTTAATGCTGCTTTTTCTTAGGTAAGGTTAGCTTAGTTATAAAAGAAATACAGACTTAGGTGCTTAGGTCTGCCATTTCTTATTCTGTTAGATGATTTAAAAGAGGTATAACTTTGGGTGCTCAAGGTTTTAATCTCCTTAATTTGGCAGCCGATAGATGGATTCTATAGTTCTGAAAAGGACTATGGCCCATTCTGTTGTGCAGCCAATTTTACTAGATGGGGCCTGGGTAGTGATTTGTTTTGTAGGATGATGGTTGGGATTTGAGTGGAGAAACACATACTTTCATACAAACATATTCTAACACAACAGTAGTGACATACATTAGTGTAACTGTTCACACAACGGTATGTGTGAATGGGGTTTGTGGAGATGAGGTTTAATTTATTTGTCTTAAGTTATTGACTTGAGGAGAATATGTCTAATTCTTTTAGTTTCAAAGTTTTTCTTTCAGCTGATGTGGTTCCCGTTCCAAGGCTCTCTAGTTTGGAATGTGTAACAGGTAAAAAAAATTTTTTTATCCATTTAAATCTTTGTTAGTGACGAGTAGAATGAATGATAAACAAAAAATTTAGACAGGGATAATTGCAGTTGTTTTTATCTTTATTCCGTAAAGAGTAGCGACTCCTTAATAATTAGTCTTTTTTTTTCCCAGGTGAAGGAACATGGAAGAAAAGGATGCCAGCCATCAAGAACTTAACATGTCACTGAGACATGGTGATTAAGGTGAAGTTGATTTTTTTCTCATTTATGAAGAGGCCTGCATGTTAGTGGAGTTATTGCACACTCTGCTGCTTACCTGGTTGTCTGAGGTTCAAATGTTGGTTGTAATGACCAGATTTCTTCTTGGGACAAGAGTTAACCCAGCTCTAAATGGGTACCTGGCATCAGCTGGGGCATTAAAGAGTTTGTTGTTTCGGAATACAACACTCTGGTGGAGTCCTTTCTCTCAGAAATAGGTTGTCCATCATACTGTAAGGTATGAAGGGTTAATTTCTGTGAGGTTAGTTCTTGTACACAACTTTCCTTAACTCTGCATCACCAGCATACAAACGCTCTTCTCCTCTATAGCGACACATCTTTTCTCCACTCAGGGTTATTTGAGACATAGAGGAGTTTAAAGAAATACAGCCTTAAGTTTCTTAATGCTGCTTTTTCTTAGGTAAGGTTAGCTTAGTTATAAAAGAAATACAGGCTTAGGTCTGCCATTTCTTATTCTGTTAGATGATTTAAAAGAGGTATAACTTTGGGTGCTCAAGGTTATAATCTCCTTAATTTGGCAGCCGATAGATGGATTCTATAGTTCTGAAAAGGACTATGGCCCATTCTGTTGTGCAGCCAATTTTACTAGATGGGGCCTGGGTAGTGATTTGTTTTGTAGGATGATGGTTGGGATTTGAGTGGAGAAACACATACTTTCATACAAACATATTCTAACACAACAGTAGTGACATACATTAGTGTAACTGTTCACACAACGGTATGTGTGAATGGGGTTTGTGGAGATGATGTTTAATTTATTTGTCTTAAGTTATTGACTTGAGGAGAATATGTCTAATTCTTTTAGTTTCAAAGTTTTTCTTTCAGCTGATGTGGTTCCCGTTCCAAGGCTCTCTAGTTTGGAATGTGTAACAGGTAAAAAAAATTTTTTTATCCATTTAAATCTTTGTTAGTGACGAGTAGAATGAATGATAAACAAAAAATTTAGACAGGGATAATTGCAGTTGTTTTTATCTTTATTCCGTAAAGAGTAGCGACTCCTTAATAATTAGTCCTTTTTTTTCCCAGGTGAAGGAACATGGAAGAAAAGGATGCCAGCCATCAAGAACTTAACATGTCACTGAGACATGGTGATTAAGGTGAAGTTGATTTTTTTCTCATTTATGAAGAGGCCTGCATGTTAGTGGAGTTATTGCACACTCTGCTGCTTACCTGGTTGTCTGAGGTTCAAATGTTGGTTGTAATGACCAGATTTCTTCTTGGGACAAGAGTTAACCCAGCTCTAAATGGGTACCTGGCATCAGCTGGGGCATTAAAGAGTTTGTTGTTTCGGAATACAACACTCTGGTGGAGTCGTTTCTCTCAGAAATAGGTTGTCCATCATACTGTAAGGTATGAAGGGTTAATTTCTGTGAGGATAGTTCTTGTACACAACTTTCCTTAACTCTGCATCACCAGCATACAAACGCTTTTCTCCTCTATAGCGACACATCTTTTCTCCACTCAGGGTTATTTGAGACATAGAGGAGTTTAAAGAAATACAGCCTTAAGTTTCTTAATGCTGCTTTTTCTTAGGTAAGGTTAGCTTAGTTATAAAAGAAATACAGACTTAGGTGCTTAGGTCTGCCATTTCTTATTCTGTTAGATGATTTAAAAGAGGTATAACTTTGGGTGCTCAAGGTTATAATCTCCTTAATTTGGCAGCCGATAGATGGATTCTATAGTTCTGAAAAGGACTATGGCCCATTCTGTTGTGCAGCCAATTTTACTAGATGGGGCCTGGGTAGTGATTTGTTTTGTAGGATGATGGTTGGGATTTGAGTGGAGAAACACATACTTTCATACAAACATATTCTAACACAACAGTAGTGACATACATTAGTGTAACTGTTCACACAACGGTATGTGTGAATGGGGTTTCTGGAGATGATGTTTAATTTATTTGTCTTAAGTTATTGACTTGAGGAGAATATGTCTAATTCTTTTAGTTTCAAAGTTTTTCTTTCAGCTGATGTGGTTCCCGTTCCAAGGCTCTCTAGTTTGGAATGTGTAACAGGTAAAAAAAAATTTTTTATCCATTTAAATCTTTGTTAGTGACGAGTAGAATGAATGATAAACAAAAAATTTAGACAGGGATAATTGCAGTTGTTTTTATCTTTATTCCGTAAAGAGTAGCGACTCCTTAATAATTAGTCTTTTTTTTTCCCAGGTGAAGGAACATGGAAGAAAAGGATGCCAGCCATCAAGAACTTAACATGTCACTGAGACATGGTGATTAAGGTGAAGTTGATTTTTTTCTCATTTATGAAGAGGCCTGCATGTTAGTGGAGTTATTGCACACTCTGCTGCTTACCTGGTTGTCTGAGGTTCAAATGTTGGTTGTAATGACCAGATTTCTTCTTGGGACAAGAGTTAACCCAGCTCTAAATGGGTACCTGGCATCAGCTGGGGCATTAAAGAGTTTGTTGTTTCGGAATACAACACTCTGGTGGAGTCGTTTCTCTCAGAAATAGGTTGTCCATCATACTGTAAGGTATGAAGGGTTAATTTCTGTGAGGATAGTTCTTGTACACAACTTTCCTTAACTCTGCATCACCAGCATACAAACGCTCTTCTCCTCTATAGCGACACATCTTTTCTCCACTCAGGGTTATTTGAGACATAGAGGAGTTTAAAGAAATACAGCCTTAAGTTTCTTAATGCTGCTTTTTCTTAGGTAAGGTTAGCTTAGTTATAAAAGAAATACAGACTTAGGTGCTTAGGTCTGCCATTTCTTATTCTGTTAGATTATTTAAAAGAGGTATAACTTTGGGTGCTCAAGGTTATAATCTCCTTAATTTGGCAGCCGATAGATGGATTCTATAGTTCTGAAAAGGACTATGGCCCATTCTGTTGTGCAGCCAATTTTACTAGATGGGGCCTGGGTAGTGATTTGTTTTGTAGGATGATGGTTGGGATTTGAGTGGAGAAACACATACTTTCATACAAACATATTCTAACACAACAGTAGTGACATACATTAGTGTAACTGTTCACACAACGGTATGTGTGAATGGGGTTTCTGGAGATGATGTTTAATTTATTTGTCTTAAGTTATTGACTTGAGGAGAATATGTCTAATTCTTTTAGTTTCAAAGTTTTTCTTTCAGCTGATGTGGTTCCCGTTCCAAGGCTCTCTAGTTTGGAATGTGTAACAGGTAAAAAAAAATTTTTTATCCATTTAAATCTTTGTTAGTGACGAGTAGAATGAATGATAAACAAAAAATTTAGACAGGGATAATTGCAGTTGTTTTTATCTTTATTCCGTAAAGAGTAGCGACTCCTTAATAATTAGTCTTTTTTTTTCCCAGGTGAAGGAACATGGAAGAAAAGGATGCCAGCCATCAAGAACTTAACATGTCACTGAGACATGGTGATTAAGGTAAAGTTGATTTTTTTCTCATTTATGAAGAGGCCTGCATGTTAGTGGAGTTATTGCACACTCTGCTGCTTACCTGGTTGTCTGAGGTTCAAATGTTGGTTGTAATGACCAGATTTCTTCTTGGGACAAGAGTTAACCCAGCTCTAAATGGGTACCTGGCATCAGCTGGGGCATTAAAGAGTTTGTTGTTTCGGAATACAACACTCTGGTGGAGTCGTTTCTCTCAGAAATAGGTTGTCCATCATACTGTAAGGTATGAAGGGTTAATTTCTGTGAGGATAGTTCTTGTACACAACTTTCCTTAACTCTGCATCACCAGCATACAAACGCTCTTCTCCTCTATAGCGACACATCTTTTCTCCACTCAGGGTTATTTGAGACATAGAGGAGTTTAAAGAAATACAGCCTTAAGTTTCTTAATGCTGCTTTTTCTTAGGTAAGGTTAGCTTAGTTATAAAAGAAATACAGACTTAGGTGCTTAGGTCTGCCATTTCTTATTCTGTTAGATTATTTAAAAGAGGTATAACTTTGGGTGCTCAAGGTTATAATCTCCTTAATTTGGCAGCCGATAGATGGATTCTATAGTTCTGAAAAGGACTATGGCCCATTCTGTTGTGCAGCCAATTTTACTAGATGGGGCCTGGGTAGTGATTTGTTTTGTAGGATGATGGTTGGGATTTGAGTGGAGAAACACATACTTTCATACAAACATATTCTAACACAACAGTAGTGACATACATTAGTGTAACTGTTCACACAACGGTATGTGTGAATGGGGTTTGTGGAGATGATGTTTAATTTATTTGTCTTAAGTTATTGACTTGAGGAGAATATGTCTAATTCTTTTAGTTTCAAAGTTTTTCTTTCAGCTGATGTGGTTCCCGTTCCAAGGCTCTCTAGTTTGGAATGTGTAACAGGTAAAAAAAATTTTTTTATCCATTTAAATCTTTGTTAGTGACGAGTAGAATGAATGATAAACAAAAAATTTAGACAGGGATAATTGCAGTTGTTTTTATCTTTATTCCGTAAAGAGTAGCGACTCCTTAATAATTAGTCTTTTTTTTTCCCAGGTGAAGGAACATGGAAGAAAAGGATGCCAGCCATCAAGAACTTAACATGTCACTGAGACATGGTGATTAAGGTGAAGTTGATTTTTTTCTCATTTATGAAGAGGCCTGCATGTTAGTGGAGTTATTGCACACTCTGCTGCTTACCTGGTTGTCTGAGGTTCAAATGTTGGTTGTAATGACCAGATTTCTTCTTGGGACAAGAGTTAACCCAGCTCTAAATGGGTACCTGGCATCAGCTGGGGCATTAAAGAGTTTGTTGTTTCGGAATACAACACTCTGGTGGAGTCGTTTCTCTCAGAAATAGGTTGTCCATCATACTGTAAGGTATGAAGGGTTAATTTCTGTGAGGATAGTTCTTGTACACAACTTTCCTTAACTCTGCATCACCAGCATACAAACGCTTTTCTCCTCTATAGCGACACATCTTTTCTCCACTCAGGGTTATTTGAGACATAGAGGAGTTTAAAGAAATACAGCCCTAAGTTTCTTAATGCTGCTTTTTCTTAGGTAAGGTTAGCTTAGTTATAAAAGAAATACAGACTTAGGTGCTTAGGTCTGCCATTTCTTATTCTGTTAGATGATTTAAAAGAGGTATAACTTTGGGTGCTCAAGGTTATAATCTCCTTAATTTGGCAGCCGATAGATGGATTCTATAGTTCTGAAAAGGACTATGGCCCATTCTGTTGTGCAGCCAATTTTACTAGATGGGGCCTGGGTAGTGATTTGTTTTGTAGGATGATGGTTGGGATTTGAGTGGAGAAACACATACTTTCATACAAACATATTCTAACACAACAGTAGTGACATACATTAGTGTAACTGTTCACACAACGGTATGTGTGAATGGGGTTTGTGGAGATGAGGTTTAATTTATTTGTCTTAAGTTATTGACTTGAGGAGAATATGTCTAATTCTTTTAGTTTCAAAGTTTTTCTTTCAGCTGATGTGGTTCCCGTTCCAAGGCTCTCTAGTTTGGAATGTGTAACAGGTAAAAAAAATTTTTTTATCCATTTAAATCTTTGTTAGTGACGAGTAGAATGAATGATAAACAAAAAATTTAGACAGGGATAATTGCAGTTGTTTTTATCTTTATTCCGTAAAGAGTAGCGACTCCTTAATAATTAGTCCTTTTTTTTCCCAGGTGAAGGAACATGGAAGAAAAGGATGCCAGCCATCAAGAACTTAACATGTCACTGAGACATGGTGATTAAGGTGAAGTTGATTTTTTTCTCATTTATGAAGAGGCCTGCATGTTAGTGGAGTTATTGCACACTCTGCTGCTTACCTGGTTGTCTGAGGTTCAAATGTTGGTTGTAATGACCAGATTTCTTCTTGGGACAAGAGTTAACCCAGCTCTAAATGGGTACCTGGCATCAGCTGGGGCATTAAAGAGTTTGTTGTTTCGGAATACAACACTCTGGTGGAGTCGTTTCTCTCAGAAATAGGTTGTCCATCATACTGTAAGGTATGAAGGGTTAATTTCTGTGAGGATAGTTCTTGTACACAACTTTCCTTAACTCTGCATCACCAGCATACAAACGCTTTTCTCCTCTATAGCGACACATCTTTTCTCCACTCAGGGTTATTTGAGACATAGAGGAGTTTAAAGAAATACAGCCTTAAGTTTCTTAATGCTGCTTTTTCTTAGGTAAGGTTAGCTTAGTTATAAAAGAAATACAGACTTAGGTGCTTAGGTCTGCCATTTCTTATTCTGTTAGATGATTTAAAAGAGGTATAACTTTGGGTGCTCAAGGTTATAATCTCCTTAATTTGGCAGCCGATAGATGGATTCTATAGTTCTGAAAAGGACTATGGCCCATTCTGTTGTGCAGCCAATTTTACTAGATGGGGCCTGGGTAGTGATTTGTTTTGTAGGATGATGGTTGGGATTTGAGTGGAGAAACACATACTTTCATACAAACATATTCTAACACAACAGTAGTGACATACATTAGTGTAACTGTTCACACAACGGTATGTGTGAATGGGGTTTCTGGAGATGATGTTTAATTTATTTGTCTTAAGTTATTGACTTGAGGAGAATATGTCTAATTCTTTTAGTTTCAAAGTTTTTCTTTCAGCTGATGTGGTTCCCGTTCCAAGGCTCTCTAGTTTGGAATGTGTAACAGGTAAAAAAAAATTTTTTATCCATTTAAATCTTTGTTAGTGACGAGTAGAATGAATGATAAACAAAAAATTTAGACAGGGATAATTGCAGTTGTTTTTATCTTTATTCCGTAAAGAGTAGCGACTCCTTAATAATTAGTCTTTTTTTTTCCCAGGTGAAGGAACATGGAAGAAAAGGATGCCAGCCATCAAGAACTTAACATGTCACTGAGACATGGTGATTAAGGTGAAGTTGATTTTTTTCTCATTTATGAAGAGGCCTGCATGTTAGTGGAGTTATTGCACACTCTGCTGCTTACCTGGTTGTCTGAGGTTCAAATGTTGGTTGTAATGACCAGATTTCTTCTTGGGACAAGAGTTAACCCAGCTCTAAATGGGTACCTGGCATCAGCTGGGGCATTAAAGAGTTTGTTGTTTCGGAATACAACACTCTGGTGGAGTCGTTTCTCTCAGAAATAGGTTGTCCATCATACTGTAAGGTATGAAGGGTTAATTTCTGTGAGGATAGTTCTTGTACACAACTTTCCTTAACTCTGCATCACCAGCATACAAACGCTCTTCTCCTCTATAGCGACACATCTTTTCTCCACTCAGGGTTATTTGAGACATAGAGGAGTTTAAAGAAATACAGCCTTAAGTTTCTTAATGCTGCTTTTTCTTAGGTAAGGTTAGCTTAGTTATAAAAGAAATACAGACTTAGGTGCTTAGGTCTGCCATTTCTTATTCTGTTAGATTATTTAAAAGAGGTATAACTTTGGGTGCTCAAGGTTATAATCTCCTTAATTTGGCAGCCGATAGATGGATTCTATAGTTCTGAAAAGGACTATGGCCCATTCTGTTGTGCAGCCAATTTTACTAGATGGGGCCTGGGTAGTGATTTGTTTTGTAGGATGATGGTTGGGATTTGAGTGGAGAAACACATACTTTCATACAAACATATTCTAACACAACAGTAGTGACATACATTAGTGTAACTGTTCACACAACGGTATGTGTGAATGGGGTTTGTGGAGATGAGGTTTAATTTATTTGTCTTAAGTTATTGACTTGAGGAGAATATGTCTAATTCTTTTAGTTTCAAAGTTTTTCTTTCAGCTGATGTGGTTCCCGTTCCAAGGCTCTCTAGTTTGGAATGTGTAACAGGTAAAAAAAATTTTTTTATCCATTTAAATCTTTGTTAGTGACGAGTAGAATGAATGATAAACAAAAAATTTAGACAGGGATAATTGCAGTTGTTTTTATCTTTATTCCGTAAAGAGTAGCGACTCCTTAATAATTAGTCTTTTTTTTTCCCAGGTGAAGGAACATGGAAGAAAAGGATGCCAGCCATCAAGAACTTAACATGTCACTGAGACATGGTGATTAAGGTGAAGTTGATTTTTTTCTCATTTATGAAGAGGCCTGCATGTTAGTGGAGTTATTGCACACTCTGCTGCTTACCTGGTTGTCTGAGGTTCAAATGTTGGTTGTAATGACCAGATTTCTTCTTGGGACAAGAGTTAACCCAGCTCTAAATGGGTACCTGGCAACAGCTGGGGCATTAAAGAGTTTGTTGTTTCGGGATACAACACTCTGGTGGAGTCGTTTCTCTCAGAAATAGGTTGTCTATCATACTGTAAGGTATGAAGGGTTAATTTCTGTGAGGTTAGTTCTTGTACACAACTTTCCTTAACTCTGCATCACCAGCATACAAACGCTCTTCTCCTCTATAGCGACACATCTTTTCTCCACTCAGGGTTATTTGAGACATAGAGGAGTTTAAAGAAATACAGCCTTAAGTTTCTTAATGCTGCTTTTTCTTAGGTAAGGTTAGCTTAGTTATAAAAGAAATACAGACTTAGGTGCTTAGGTCTGCCATTTCTTATTCTGTTAGATGATTTAAAAGAGGTATAACTTTGGGTGCTCAAGGTTATAATCTCCTTAATTTGGCAGCCGATAGATGGATTCTATAGTTCTGAAAAAGACTATGGCCCATTCTGTTGTGCGGCCAATTTTACTAGATGGGGCCTGGGTAGTGATTTGTTTTGTAGGATGATGGTTGGGATTTGAGTGGAGAAACACATACTTTCATACAAACATATTCTAACACAACAGTAGTGACATACATTAGTGTAACTGTTCACACAACGGTATGTGTGAATGGGGTTTGTGGAGATGATGTTTAATTTATTTGTCTTAAGTTATTGACTTGAGGAGAATATGTCTAATTCTTTTAGTTTCAAAGTTTTTCTTTCAGCTGATGTGGTTCCCGTTCCAAGGCTCTCTAGTTTGGAATGTGTAACAGGTAAAAAAAATTTTTTTATCCATTTAAATCTTTGTTAGTGACGAGTAGAATGAATGATAAACAAAAAATTTAGACAGGGATAATTGCAGTTGTTTTTATCTTTATTCCGTAAAGAGTAGCGACTCCTTAATAATTAGTCCTTTTTTTTCCCAGGTGAAGGAACATGGAAGAAAAGGATGCCAGCCATCAAGAACTTAACATGTCACTGAGACATGGTGATTAAGGTGAAGTTGATTTTTTTCTCATTTATGAAGAGGCCTGCATGTTAGTGGAGTTATTGCACACTCTGCTGCTTACCTGGTTGTCTGAGGTTCAAATGTTGGTTGTAATGACCAGATTTCTTCTTGGGACAAGAGTTAACCCAGCTCTAAATGGGTACCTGGCATCAGCTGGGGCATTAAAGAGTTTGTTGTTTCGGAATACAACACTCTGGTGGAGTCGTTTCTCTCAGAAATAGGTTGTCCATCATACTGTAAGGTATGAAGGGTTAATTTCTGTGAGGATAGTTCTTGTACACAACTTTCCTTAACTCTGCATCACCAGCATACAAACGCTTTTCTCCTCTATAGCGACACATCTTTTCTCCACTCAGGGTTATTTGAGACATAGAGGAGTTTAAAGAAATACAGCCTTAAGTTTCTTAATGCTGCTTTTTCTTAGGTAAGGTTAGCTTAGTTATAAAAGAAATACAGACTTAGGTGCTTAGGTCTGCCATTTCTTATTCTGTTAGATTATTTAAAAGAGGTATAACTTTGGGTGCTCAAGGTTATAATCTCCTTAATTTGGCAGCCGATAGATGGATTCTATAGTTCTGAAAAGGACTATGGCCCATTCTGTTGTGCAGCCAATTTTACTAGATGGGGCCTGGGTAGTGATTTGTTTTGTAGGATGATGGTTGGGATTTGAGTGGAGAAACACATACTTTCATACAAACATATTCTAACACAACAGTAGTGACATACATTAGTGTAACTGTTCACACAACGGTCTGTGTGAATGGGGTTTGTGGAGATGATGTTTAATTTATTTGTCTTAAGTTATTGACTTGAGGAGAATATGTCTAATTCTTTTAGTTTCAAAGTTTTTCTTTCAGCTGATGTGGTTCCCGTTCCAAGGCTCTCTAGTTTGGAATGTGTAACAGGTAAAAAAAATTTTTTTATCCATTTAAATCTTTGTTAGTGACGAGTAGAATGAATGATAAACAAAAAATTTAGACAGGGATAATTGCAGTTGTTTTTATCTTTATTCCGTAAAGAGTAGCGACTCCTTAATAATTAGTCTTTTTTTTTCCCAGGTGAAGGAACATGGAAGAAAAGGATGCCAGCCATCAAGAACTTAACATGTCACTGAGACATGGTGATTAAGGTGAAGTTGATTTTTTTCTCATTTATGAAGAGGCCTGCATGTTAGTGGAGTTATTGCACACTCTGCTGCTTACCTGGTTGTCTGAGGTTCAAATGTTGGTTGTAATGACCAGATTTCTTCTTGGGACAAGAGTTAACCCAGCTCTAAATGGGTACCTGGCATCAGCTAGGGCATTAAAGAGTTTGTTGTTTCGGAATACAACACTCTGGTGGAGTCGTTTCTCTCAGAAATAGGTTGTCCATCATACTGTAAGGTATGAAGGGTTAATTTCTGTGAGGATAGTTCTTGTACACAACTTTCCTTAACTCTGCATCACCAGCATACAAACGCTTTTCTCCTCTATAGCGACACATCTTTTCTCCACTCAGGGTTATTTGAGACATAGAGGAGTTTAAAGAAATACAGCCTTAAGTTTCTTAATGCTGCTTTTTCTTAGGTAAGGTTAGCTTAGTTATAAAAGAAATACAGGCTTAGGTCTGCCATTTCTTATTCTGTTAGATGATTTAAAAGAGGTATAACTTTGGGTGCTCAAGGTTATAATCTCCTTAATTTGGCAGCCGATAGATGGATTCTATAGTTCTGAAAAGGACTATGGCCCATTCTGTTGTGCAGCCAATTTTACTAGATGGGGCCTGGGTAGTGATTTGTTTTGTAGGATGATGGTTGGGATTTGAGTGGAGAAACACATACTTTCATACAAACATATTCTAACACAACAGTAGTGACATACATTAGTGTAACTGTTCACACAACGGTCTGTGTGAATGGGGTTTGTGGAGATGATGTTTAATTTATTTGTCTTAAGTTATTGACTTGAGGAGAATATGTCTAATTCTTTTAGTTTCAAAGTTTTTCTTTCAGCTGATGTGGTTCCCGTTCCAAGGCTCTCTAGTTTGGAATGTGTAACAGGTAAAAAAAATTTTTTTATCCATTTAAATCTTTGTTAGTGACGAGTAGAATGAATGATAAACAAAAAATTTAGACAGGGATAATTGCAGTTGTTTTTATCTTTATTCCGTAAAGAGTAGCGACTCCTTAATAATTAGTCTTTTTTTTTCCCAGGTGAAGGAACATGGAAGAAAAGGATGCCAGCCATCAAGAACTTAACATGTCACTGAGACATGGTGATTAAGGTGAAGTTGATTTTTTTCTCATTTATGAAGAGGCCTGCATGTTAGTGGAGTTATTGCACACTCTGCTACTTACCTGGTTGTCTGAGGTTCAAATGTTGGTTGTAATGACCAGATTTCTTCTTGGGACAAGAGTTAACCCAGCTCTAAATGGGTACCTGGCATCAGCTGGGGCATTAAAGAGTTTGTTGTTTCGGAATACAACACTCTGGTGGAGTCGTTTCTCTCAGAAATAGGTTGTCCATCATACTGTAAGGTATGAAGGGTTAATTTCTGTGAGGATAGTTCTTGTACACAACTTTCCTTAACTCTGCATCACCAGCATACAAACGCTTTTCTCCTCTATAGCGACACATCTTTTCTCCACTCAGGGTTATTTGAGACATAGAGGAGTTTAAAGAAATACAGCCTTAAGTTTCTTAATGCTGCTTTTTCTTAGGTAAGGTTAGCTTAGTTATAAAAGAAATACAGACTTAGGTGCTTAGGTCTGCCATTTCTTATTCTGTTAGATTATTTAAAAGAGGTATAACTTTGGGTGCTCAAGGTTATAATCTCCTTAATTTGGCAGCCGATAGATGGATTCTATAGTTCTGAAAAGGACTATGGCCCATTCTGTTGTGCAGCCAATTTTACTAGATGGGGCCTGGGTAGTGATTTGTTTTGTAGGATGATGGTTGGGATTTGAGTGGAGAAACACATACTTTCATACAAACATATTCTAACACAACAGTAGTGACATACATTAGTGTAACTGTTCACACAACGGTCTGTGTGAATGGGGTTTGTGGAGATGATGTTTAATTTATTTGTCTTAAGTTATTGACTTGAGGAGAATATGTCTAATTCTTTTAGTTTCAAAGTTTTTCTTTCAGCTGATGTGGTTCCCGTTCCAAGGCTCTCTAGTTTGGAATGTGTAACAGGTAAAAAAAATTTTTTTATCCATTTAAATCTTTGTTAGTGACGAGTAGAATGAATGATAAACAAAAAATTTAGACAGGGATAATTGCAGTTGTTTTTATCTTTATTCCGTAAAGAGTAGCGACTCCTTAATAATTAGTCTTTTTTTTTCCCAGGTGAAGGAACATGGAAGAAAAGGATGCCAGCCATCAAGAACTTAACATGTCACTGAGACATGGTGATTAAGGTGAAGTTGATTTTTTTCTCATTTATGAAGAGGCCTGCATGTTAGTGGAGTTATTGCACACTCTGCTACTTACCTGGTTGTCTGAGGTTCAAATGTTGGTTGTAATGACCAGATTTCTTCTTGGGACAAGAGTTAACCCAGCTCTAAATGGGTACCTGGCATCAGCTGGGGCATTAAAGAGTTTGTTGTTTCGGAATACAACACTCTGGTGGAGTCGTTTCTCTCAGAAATAGGTTGTCCATCATACTGTAAGGTATGAAGGGTTAATTTCTGTGAGGATAGTTCTTGTACACAACTTTCCTTAACTCTGCATCACCAGCATACAAACGCTTTTCTCCTCTATAGCGACACATCTTTTCTCCACTCAGGGTTATTTGAGACATAGAGGAGTTTAAAGAAATACAGCCTTAAGTTTCTTAATGCTGCTTTTTCTTAGGTAAGGTTAGCTTAGTTATAAAAGAAATACAGACTTAGGTGCTTAGGTCTGCCATTTCTTATTCTGTTAGATGATTTAAAAGAGGTATAACTTTGGGTGCTCAAGGTTATAATCTCCTTAATTTGGCAGCCGATAGATGGATTCTATAGTTCTGAAAAGGACTATGGCCCATTCTGTTGTGCAGCCAATTTTACTAGATGGGGCCTGGGTAGTGATTTGTTTTGTAGGATGATGGTTGGGATTTGAGTGGAGAAACACATACTTTCATACAAACATATTCTAACACAACAGTAGTGACATACATTAGTGTAACTGTTCACACAACGGTCTGTGTGAATGGGGTTTGTGGAGATGATGTTTAATTTATTTGTCTTAAGTTATTGACTTGAGGAGAATATGTCTAATTCTTTTAGTTTCAAAGTTTTTCTTTCAGCTGATGTGGTTCCCGTTCCAAGGCTCTCTAGTTTGGAATGTGTAACAGGTAAAAAAAAATTTTTTATCCATTTAAATCTTTGTTAGTGACGAGTAGAATGAATGATAAACAAAAAATTTAGACAGGGATAATTGCAGTTGTTTTTATCTTTATTCCGTAAAGAGTAGCGACTCCTTAATAATTAGTCTTTTTTTTTCCCAGGTGAAGGAACATGGAAGAAAAGGATGCCAGCCATCAAGAACTTAACATGTCACTGAGACATGGTGATTAAGGTGAAGTTGATTTTTTTCTCATTTATGAAGAGGCCTGCATGTTAGTGGAGTTATTGCACACTCTGCTGCTTACCTGGTTGTCTGAGGTTCAAATGTTGGTTGTAATGACCAGATTTCTTCTTGGGACAAGAGTTAACCCAGCTCTAAATGGGTACCTGGCATCAGCTGGGGCATTAAAGAGTTTGTTGTTTCGGAATACAACACTCTGGTGGAGTCGTTTCTCTCAGAAATAGGTTGTCCATCATACTGTAAGGTATGAAGGGTTAATTTCTGTGAGGATAGTTCTTGTACACAACTTTCCTTAACTCTGCATCACCAGCATACAAACGCTCTTCTCCTCTATAGCGACACATCTTTTCTCCACTCAGGGTTATTTGAGACATAGAGGAGTTTAAAGAAATACAGCCTTAAGTTTCTTAATGCTGCTTTTTCTTAGGTAAGGTTAGCTTAGTTATAAAAGAAATACAGACTTAGGTGCTTAGGTCTGCCATTTCTTATTCTGTTAGATGATTTAAAAGAGGTATAACTTTGGGTGCTCAAGGTTATAACCTCCTTAATTTGGCAGCCGATAGATGGATTCTATAGTTCTGAAAAGGACTATGGCCCATTCTGTTGTGCAGCCAATTTTACTAGATGGGGCCTGGGTAGTGATTTGTTTTGTAGGATGATGGTTGGGATTTGAGTGGAGAAACACATACTTTCATACAAACATATTCTAACACAACAGTAGTGACATACATTAGTGTAACTGTTCACACAACGGTCTGTGTGAATGGGGTTTGTGGAGATGATGTTTAATTTATTTGTCTTAAGTTATTGACTTGAGGAGAATATGTCTAATTCTTTTAGTTTCAAAGTTTTTCTTTCAGCTGATGTGGTTCCCGTTCCAAGGCTCTCTAGTTTGGAATGTGTAACAGGTAAAAAAAATTTTTTTATCCATTTAAATCTTTGTTAGTGACGAGTAGAATGAATGATAAACAAAAAATTTAGACAGGGATAATTGCAGTTGTTTTTATCTTTATTCCGTAAAGAGTAGCGACTCCTTAATAATTAGTCTTTTTTTTTCCCAGGTGAAGGAACATGGAAGAAAAGGATGCCAGCCATCAAGAACTTAACATGTCACTGAGACATGGTGATTAAGGTGAAGTTGATTTTTTTCTCATTTATGAAGAGGCCTGCATGTTAGTGGAGTTATTGCACACTCTGCTGCTTACCTGGTTGTCTGAGGTTCAAATGTTGGTTGTAATGACCAGATTTCTTCTTGGGACAAGAGTTAACCCAGCTCTAAATGGGTACCTGGCATCAGCTGGGGCATTAAAGAGTTTGTTGTTTCGGAATACAACACTCTGGTGGAGTCGTTTCTCTCAGAAATAGGTTGTCCATCATACTGTAAGGTATGAAGGGTTAATTTCTGTGAGGATAGTTCTTGTACACAACTTTCCTTAACTCTGCATCACCAGCATACAAACGCTTTTCTCCTCTATAGCGACACATCTTTTCTCCACTCAGGGTTATTTGAGACATAGAGGAGTTTAAAGAAATACAGCCTTAAGTTTCTTAATGCTGCTTTTTCTTAGGTAAGGTTAGCTTAGTTATAAAAGAAATACAGACTTAGGTGCTTAGGTCTGCCATTTCTTATTCTGTTAGATGATTTAAAAGAGGTATAACTTTGGGTGCTCAAGGTTATAACCTCCTTAATTTGGCAGCCGATAGATGGATTCTATAGTTCTGAAAAGGACTATGGCCCATTCTGTTGTGCAGCCAATTTTACTAGATGGGGCCTGGGTAGTGATTTGTTTTGTAGGATGATGGTTGGGATTTGAGTGGAGAAACACATACTTTCATACAAACATATTCTAACACAACAGTAGTGACATACATTAGTGTAACTGTTCACACAACGGTCTGTGTGAATGGGGTTTGTGGAGATGATGTTTAATTTATTTGTCTTAAGTTATTGACTTGAGGAGAATATGTCTAATTCTTTTAGTTTCAAAGTTTTTCTTTCAGCTGATGTGGTTCCCGTTCCAAGGCTCTCTAGTTTGGAATGTGTAACAGGTAAAAAAAATTTTTTTATCCATTTAAATCTTTGTTAGTGACGAGTAGAATGAATGATAAACAAAAAATTTAGACAGGGATAATTGCAGTTGTTTTTATCTTTATTCCGTAAAGAGTAGCGACTCCTTAATAATTAGTCTTTTTTTTTCCCAGGTGAAGGAACATGGAAGAAAAGGATGCCAGCCATCAAGAACTTAACATGTCACTGAGACATGGTGATTAAGGTGAAGTTGATTTTTTTCTCATTTATGAAGAGGCCTGCATGTTAGTGGAGTTATTGCACACTCTGCTGCTTACCTGGTTGTCTGAGGTTCAAATGTTGGTTGTAATGACCAGATTTCTTCTTGGGACAAGAGTTAACCCAGCTCTAAATGGGTACCTGGCATCAGCTGGGGCATTAAAGAGTTTGTTGTTTCGGAATACAACACTCTGGTGGAGTCGTTTCTCTCAGAAATAGGTTGTCCATCATACTGTAAGGTATGAAGGGTTAATTTCTGTGAGGTTAGTTCTTGTACACAACTTTCCTTAACTCTGCATCACCAGCATACAAACGCTCTTCTCCTCTATAGCGACACATCTTTTCTCCACTCAGGGTTATTTGAGACATAGAGGAGTTTAAAGAAATACAGCCTTAAGTTTCTTAATGCTGCTTTTTCTTAGGTAAGGTTAGCTTAGTTATAAAAGAAATACAGACTTAGGTGCTTAGGTCTGCCATTTCTTATTCTGTTAGATGATTTAAAAGAGGTATAACTTTGGGTGCTCAAGGTTATAATCTCCTTAATTTGGCAGCCGATAGATGGATTCTATAGTTCTGAAAAGGACTATGGCCCATTCTGTTGTGCAGCCAATTTTACTAGATGGGGCCTGGGTAGTGATTTGTTTTGTAGGATGATGGTTGGGATTTGAGTGGAGAAACACATACTTTCATACAAACATATTCTAACACAACAGTAGTGACATACATTAGTGTAACTGTTCACACAACGGTATGTGTGAATGGGGTTTGTGGAGATGATGTTTAATTTATTTGTCTTAAGTTATTGACTTGAGGAGAATATGTCTAATTCTTTTAGTTTCAAAGTTTTTCTTTCAGCTGATGTGGTTCCCGTTCCAAGGCTCTCTAGTTTGGAATGTGTAACAGGTAAAAAAAATTTTTTTATCCATTTAAATCTTTGTTAGTGACGAGTAGAATGAATGATAAACAAAAAATTTAGACAGGGATAATTGCAGTTGTTTTTATCTTTATTCCGTAAAGAGTAGCGACTCCTTAATAATTAGTCTTTTTTTTTCCCAGGTGAAGGAACATGGAAGAAAAGGATGCCAGCCATCAAGAACTTAACATGTCACTGAGACATGGTGATTAAGGTGAAGTTGATTTTTTTCTCATTTATGAAGAGGCCTGCATGTTAGTGGAGTTATTGCACACTCTGCTGCTTACCTGGTTGTCTGAGGTTCAAATGTTGGTTGTAATGACCAGATTTCTTCTTGGGACAAGAGTTAACCCAGCTCTAAATGGGTACCTGGCATCAGCTGGGGCATTAAAGAGTTTGTTGTTTCGGAATACAACACTCTGGTGGAGTCGTTTCTCTCAGAAATAGGTTGTCCATCATACTGTAAGGTATGAAGGGTTAATTTCTGTGAGGATAGTTCTTGTACACAACTTTCCTTAACTCTGCATCACCAGCATACAAACGCTTTTCTCCTCTATAGCGACACATCTTTTCTCCACTCAGGGTTATTTGAGACATAGAGGAGTTTAAAGAAATACAGCCTTAAGTTTCTTAATGCTGCTTTTTCTTAGGTAAGGTTAGCTTAGTTATAAAAGAAATACAGACTTAGGTGCTTAGGTCTGCCATTTCTTATTCTGTTAGATTATTTAAAAGAGGTATAACTTTGGGTGCTCAAGGTTATAATCTCCTTAATTTGGCAGCCGATAGATGGATTCTATAGTTCTGAAAAGGACTATGGCCCATTCTGTTGTGCAGCCAATTTTACTAGATGGGGCCTGGGTAGTGATTTGTTTTGTAGGATGATGGTTGGGATTTGAGTGGAGAAACACATACTTTCATACAAACATATTCTAACACAACAGTAGTGACATACATTAGTGTAACTGTTCACACAACGGTCTGTGTGAATGGGGTTTGTGGAGATGATGTTTAATTTATTTGTCTTAAGTTATTGACTTGAGGAGAATATGTCTAATTCTTTTAGTTTCAAAGTTTTTCTTTCAGCTGATGTGGTTCCCGTTCCAAGGCTCTCTAGTTTGGAATGTGTAACAGGTAAAAAAAAATTTTTTATCCATTTAAATCTTTGTTAGTGACGAGTAGAATGAATGATAAACAAAAAATTTAGACAGGGATAATTGCAGTTGTTTTTATCTTTATTCCGTAAAGAGTAGCGACTCCTTAATAATTAGTCTTTTTTTTTCCCAGGTGAAGGAACATGGAAGAAAAGGATGCCAGCCATCAAGAACTTAACATGTCACTGAGACATGGTGATTAAGGTGAAGTTGATTTTTTTCTCATTTATGAAGAGGCCTGCATGTTAGTGGAGTTATTGCACACTCTGCTGCTTACCTGGTTGTCTGAGGTTCAAATGTTGGTTGTAATGACCAGATTTCTTCTTGGGACAAGAGTTAACCCAGCTCTAAATGGGTACCTGGCATCAGCTGGGGCATTAAAGAGTTTGTTGTTTCGGAATACAACACTCTGGTGGAGTCGTTTCTCTCAGAAATAGGTTGTCCATCATACTGTAAGGTATGAAGGGTTAATTTCTGTGAGGATAGTTCTTGTACACAACTTTCCTTAACTCTGCATCACCAGCATACAAACGCTCTTCTCCTCTATAGCGACACATCTTTTCTCCACTCAGGGTTATTTGAGACATAGAGGAGTTTAAAGAAATACAGCCTTAAGTTTCTTAATGCTGCTTTTTCTTAGGTAAGGTTAGCTTAGTTATAAAAGAAATACAGACTTAGGTGCTTAGGTCTGCCATTTCTTATTCTGTTAGATGATTTAAAAGAGGTATAACTTTGGGTGCTCAAGGTTATAACCTCCTTAATTTGGCAGCCGATAGATGGATTCTATAGTTCTGAAAAGGACTATGGCCCATTCTGTTGTGCAGCCAATTTTACTAGATGGGGCCTGGGTAGTGATTTGTTTTGTAGGATGATGGTTGGGATTTGAGTGGAGAAACACATACTTTCATACAAACATATTCTAACACAACAGTAGTGACATACATTAGTGTAACTGTTCACACAACGGTCTGTGTGAATGGGGTTTGTGGAGATGATGTTTAATTTATTTGTCTTAAGTTATTGACTTGAGGAGAATATGTCTAATTCTTTTAGTTTCAAAGTTTTTCTTTCAGCTGATGTGGTTCCCGTTCCAAGGCTCTCTAGTTTGGAATGTGTAACAGGTAAAAAAAATTTTTTTATCCATTTAAATCTTTGTTAGTGACGAGTAGAATGAATGATAAACAAAAAATTTAGACAGGGATAATTGCAGTTGTTTTTATCTTTATTCCGTAAAGAGTAGCGACTCCTTAATAATTAGTCTTTTTTTTTCCCAGGTGAAGGAACATGGAAGAAAAGGATGCCAGCCATCAAGAACTTAACATGTCACTGAGACATGGTGATTAAGGTGAAGTTGATTTTTTTCTCATTTATGAAGAGGCCTGCATGTTAGTGGAGTTATTGCACACTCTGCTGCTTACCTGGTTGTCTGAGGTTCAAATGTTGGTTGTAATGACCAGATTTCTTCTTGGGACAAGAGTTAACCCAGCTCTAAATGGGTACCTGGCATCAGCTGGGGCATTAAAGAGTTTGTTGTTTCGGAATACAACACTCTGGTGGAGTCGTTTCTCTCAGAAATAGGTTGTCCATCATACTGTAAGGTATGAAGGGTTAATTTCTGTGAGGATAGTTCTTGTACACAACTTTCCTTAACTCTGCATCACCAGCATACAAACGCTTTTCTCCTCTATAGCGACACATCTTTTCTCCACTCAGGGTTATTTGAGACATAGAGGAGTTTAAAGAAATACAGCCTTAAGTTTCTTAATGCTGCTTTTTCTTAGGTAAGGTTAGCTTAGTTATAAAAGAAATACAGACTTAGGTGCTTAGGTCTGCCATTTCTTATTCTGTTAGATGATTTAAAAGAGGTATAACTTTGGGTGCTCAAGGTTATAACCTCCTTAATTTGGCAGCCGATAGATGGATTCTATAGTTCTGAAAAGGACTATGGCCCATTCTGTTGTGCAGCCAATTTTACTAGATGGGGCCTGGGTAGTGATTTGTTTTGTAGGATGATGGTTGGGATTTGAGTGGAGAAACACATACTTTCATACAAACATATTCTAACACAACAGTAGTGACATACATTAGTGTAACTGTTCACACAACGGTCTGTGTGAATGGGGTTTGTGGAGATGATGTTTAATTTATTTGTCTTAAGTTATTGACTTGAGGAGAATATGTCTAATTCTTTTAGTTTCAAAGTTTTTCTTTCAGCTGATGTGGTTCCCGTTCCAAGGCTCTCTAGTTTGGAATGTGTAACAGGTAAAAAAAATTTTTTTATCCATTTAAATCTTTGTTAGTGACGAGTAGAATGAATGATAAACAAAAAATTTAGACAGGGATAATTGCAGTTGTTTTTATCTTTATTCCGTAAAGAGTAGCGACTCCTTAATAATTAGTCTTTTTTTTTCCCAGGTGAAGGAACATGGAAGAAAAGGATGCCAGCCATCAAGAACTTAACATGTCACTGAGACATGGTGATTAAGGTGAAGTTGATTTTTTTCTCATTTATGAAGAGGCCTGCATGTTAGTGGAGTTATTGCACACTCTGCTGCTTACCTGGTTGTCTGAGGTTCAAATGTTGGTTGTAATGACCAGATTTCTTCTTGGGACAAGAGTTAACCCAGCTCTAAATGGGTACCTGGCATCAGCTGGGGCATTAAAGAGTTTGTTGTTTCGGAATACAACACTCTGGTGGAGTCGTTTCTCTCAGAAATAGGTTGTCCATCATACTGTAAGGTATGAAGGGTTAATTTCTGTGAGGTTAGTTCTTGTACACAACTTTCCTTAACTCTGCATCACCAGCATACAAACGCTCTTCTCCTCTATAGCGACACATCTTTTCTCCACTCAGGGTTATTTGAGACATAGAGGAGTTTAAAGAAATACAGCCTTAAGTTTCTTAATGCTGCTTTTTCTTAGGTAAGGTTAGCTTAGTTATAAAAGAAATACAGACTTAGGTGCTTAGGTCTGCCATTTCTTATTCTGTTAGATGATTTAAAAGAGGTATAACTTTGGGTGCTCAAGGTTATAATCTCCTTAATTTGGCAGCCGATAGATGGATTCTATAGTTCTGAAAAGGACTATGGCCCATTCTGTTGTGCAGCCAATTTTACTAGATGGGGCCTGGGTAGTGATTTGTTTTGTAGGATGATGGTTGGGATTTGAGTGGAGAAACACATACTTTCATACAAACATATTCTAACACAACAGTAGTGACATACATTAGTGTAACTGTTCACACAACGGTATGTGTGAATGGGGTTTGTGGAGATGATGTTTAATTTATTTGTCTTAAGTTATTGACTTGAGGAGAATATGTCTAATTCTTTTAGTTTCAAAGTTTTTCTTTCAGCTGATGTGGTTCCCGTTCCAAGGCTCTCTAGTTTGGAATGTGTAACAGGTAAAAAAAATTTTTTTATCCATTTAAATCTTTGTTAGTGACGAGTAGAATGAATGATAAACAAAAAATTTAGACAGGGATAATTGCAGTTGTTTTTATCTTTATTCCGTAAAGAGTAGCGACTCCTTAATAATTAGTCTTTTTTTTTCCCAGGTGAAGGAACATGGAAGAAAAGGATGCCAGCCATCAAGAACTTAACATGTCACTGAGACATGGTGATTAAGGTGAAGTTGATTTTTTTCTCATTTATGAAGAGGCCTGCATGTTAGTGGAGTTATTGCACACTCTGCTGCTTACCTGGTTGTCTGAGGTTCAAATGTTGGTTGTAATGACCAGATTTCTTCTTGGGACAAGAGTTAACCCAGCTCTAAATGGGTACCTGGCATCAGCTGGGGCATTAAAGAGTTTGTTGTTTCGGAATACAACACTCTGGTGGAGTCGTTTCTCTCAGAAATAGGTTGTCCATCATACTGTAAGGTATGAAGGGTTAATTTCTGTGAGGATAGTTCTTGTACACAACTTTCCTTAACTCTGCATCACCAGCATACAAACGCTTTTCTCCTCTATAGCGACACATCTTTTCTCCACTCAGGGTTATTTGAGACATAGAGGAGTTTAAAGAAATACAGCCTTAAGTTTCTTAATGCTGCTTTTTCTTAGGTAAGGTTAGCTTAGTTATAAAAGAAATACAGACTTAGGTGCTTAGGTCTGCCATTTCTTATTCTGTTAGATTATTTAAAAGAGGTATAACTTTGGGTGCTCAAGGTTATAATCTCCTTAATTTGGCAGCCGATAGATGGATTCTATAGTTCTGAAAAGGACTATGGCCCATTCTGTTGTGCAGCCAATTTTACTAGATGGGGCCTGGGTAGTGATTTGTTTTGTAGGATGATGGTTGGGATTTGAGTGGAGAAACACATACTTTCATACAAACATATTCTAACACAACAGTAGTGACATACATTAGTGTAACTGTTCACACAACGGTCTGTGTGAATGGGGTTTGTGGAGATGATGTTTAATTTATTTGTCTTAAGTTATTGACTTGAGGAGAATATGTCTAATTCTTTTAGTTTCAAAGTTTTTCTTTCAGCTGATGTGGTTCCCGTTCCAAGGCTCTCTAGTTTGGAATGTGTAACAGGTAAAAAAAAATTTTTTATCCATTTAAATCTTTGTTAGTGACGAGTAGAATGAATGATAAACAAAAAATTTAGACAGGGATAATTGCAGTTGTTTTTATCTTTATTCCGTAAAGAGTAGCGACTCCTTAATAATTAGTCTTTTTTTTTCCCAGGTGAAGGAACATGGAAGAAAAGGATGCCAGCCATCAAGAACTTAACATGTCACTGAGACATGGTGATTAAGGTGAAGTTGATTTTTTTCTCATTTATGAAGAGGCCTGCATGTTAGTGGAGTTATTGCACACTCTGCTGCTTACCTGGTTGTCTGAGGTTCAAATGTTGGTTGTAATGACCAGATTTCTTCTTGGGACAAGAGTTAACCCAGCTCTAAATGGGTACCTGGCATCAGCTGGGGCATTAAAGAGTTTGTTGTTTCGGAATACAACACTCTGGTGGAGTCGTTTCTCTCAGAAATAGGTTGTCCATCATACTGTAAGGTATGAAGGGTTAATTTCTGTGAGGATAGTTCTTGTACACAACTTTCCTTAACTCTGCATCACCAGCATACAAACGCTCTTCTCCTCTATAGCGACACATCTTTTCTCCACTCAGGGTTATTTGAGACATAGAGGAGTTTAAAGAAATACAGCCTTAAGTTTCTTAATGCTGCTTTTTCTTAGGTAAGGTTAGCTTAGTTATAAAAGAAATACAGACTTAGGTGCTTAGGTCTGCCATTTCTTATTCTGTTAGATGATTTAAAAGAGGTATAACTTTGGGTGCTCAAGGTTATAACCTCCTTAATTTGGCAGCCGATAGATGGATTCTATAGTTCTGAAAAGGACTATGGCCCATTCTGTTGTGCAGCCAATTTTACTAGATGGGGCCTGGGTAGTGATTTGTTTTGTAGGATGATGGTTGGGATTTGAGTGGAGAAACACATACTTTCATACAAACATATTCTAACACAACAGTAGTGACATACATTAGTGTAACTGTTCACACAACGGTCTGTGTGAATGGGGTTTGTGGAGATGATGTTTAATTTATTTGTCTTAAGTTATTGACTTGAGGAGAATATGTCTAATTCTTTTAGTTTCAAAGTTTTTCTTTCAGCTGATGTGGTTCCCGTTCCAAGGCTCTCTAGTTTGGAATGTGTAACAGGTAAAAAAAATTTTTTTATCCATTTAAATCTTTGTTAGTGACGAGTAGAATGAATGATAAACAAAAAATTTAGACAGGGATAATTGCAGTTGTTTTTATCTTTATTCCGTAAAGAGTAGCGACTCCTTAATAATTAGTCTTTTTTTTTCCCAGGTGAAGGAACATGGAAGAAAAGGATGCCAGCCATCAAGAACTTAACATGTCACTGAGACATGGTGATTAAGGTGAAGTTGATTTTTTTCTCATTTATGAAGAGGCCTGCATGTTAGTGGAGTTATTGCACACTCTGCTGCTTACCTGGTTGTCTGAGGTTCAAATGTTGGTTGTAATGACCAGATTTCTTCTTGGGACAAGAGTTAACCCAGCTCTAAATGGGTACCTGGCATCAGCTGGGGCATTAAAGAGTTTGTTGTTTCGGAATACAACACTCTGGTGGAGTCGTTTCTCTCAGAAATAGGTTGTCCATCATACTGTAAGGTATGAAGGGTTAATTTCTGTGAGGATAGTTCTTGTACACAACTTTCCTTAACTCTGCATCACCAGCATACAAACGCTTTTCTCCTCTATAGCGACACATCTTTTCTCCACTCAGGGTTATTTGAGACATAGAGGAGTTTAAAGAAATACAGCCTTAAGTTTCTTAATGCTGCTTTTTCTTAGGTAAGGTTAGCTTAGTTATAAAAGAAATACAGACTTAGGTGCTTAGGTCTGCCATTTCTTATTCTGTTAGATGATTTAAAAGAGGTATAACTTTGGGTGCTCAAGGTTATAACCTCCTTAATTTGGCAGCCGATAGATGGATTCTATAGTTCTGAAAAGGACTATGGCCCATTCTGTTGTGCAGCCAATTTTACTAGATGGGGCCTGGGTAGTGATTTGTTTTGTAGGATGATGGTTGGGATTTGAGTGGAGAAACACATACTTTCATACAAACATATTCTAACACAACAGTAGTGACATACATTAGTGTAACTGTTCACACAACGGTCTGTGTGAATGGGGTTTGTGGAGATGATGTTTAATTTATTTGTCTTAAGTTATTGACTTGAGGAGAATATGTCTAATTCTTTTAGTTTCAAAGTTTTTCTTTCAGCTGATGTGGTTCCCGTTCCAAGGCTCTCTAGTTTGGAATGTGTAACAGGTAAAAAAAATTTTTTTATCCATTTAAATCTTTGTTAGTGACGAGTAGAATGAATGATAAACAAAAAATTTAGACAGGGATAATTGCAGTTGTTTTTATCTTTATTCCGTAAAGAGTAGCGACTCCTTAATAATTAGTCTTTTTTTTTCCCAGGTGAAGGAACATGGAAGAAAAGGATGCCAGCCATCAAGAACTTAACATGTCACTGAGACATGGTGATTAAGGTGAAGTTGATTTTTTTCTCATTTATGAAGAGGCCTGCATGTTAGTGGAGTTATTGCACACTCTGCTGCTTACCTGGTTGTCTGAGGTTCAAATGTTGGTTGTAATGACCAGATTTCTTCTTGGGACAAGAGTTAACCCAGCTCTAAATGGGTACCTGGCATCAGCTGGGGCATTAAAGAGTTTGTTGTTTCGGAATACAACACTCTGGTGGAGTCGTTTCTCTCAGAAATAGGTTGTCCATCATACTGTAAGGTATGAAGGGTTAATTTCTGTGAGGATAGTTCTTGTACACAACTTTCCTTAACTCTGCATCACCAGCATACAAACGCTTTTCTCCTCTATAGCGACACATCTTTTCTCCACTCAGGGTTATTTGAGACATAGAGGAGTTTAAAGAAATACAGCCTTAAGTTTCTTAATGCTGCTTTTTCTTAGGTAAGGTTAGCTTAGTTATAAAAGAAATACAGACTTAGGTGCTTAGGTCTGCCATTTCTTATTCTGTTAGATGATTTAAAAGAGGTATAACTTTGGGTGCTCAAGGTTATAACCTCCTTAATTTGGCAGCCGATAGATGGATTCTATAGTTCTGAAAAGGACTATGGCCCATTCTGTTGTGCAGCCAATTTTACTAGATGGGGCCTGGGTAGTGATTTGTTTTGTAGGATGATGGTTGGGATTTGAGTGGAGAAACACATACTTTCATACAAACATATTCTAACACAACAGTAGTGACATACATTAGTGTAACTGTTCACACAACGGTCTGTGTGAATGGGGTTTGTGGAGATGATGTTTAATTTATTTGTCTTAAGTTATTGACTTGAGGAGAATATGTCTAATTCTTTTAGTTTCAAAGTTTTTCTTTCAGCTGATGTGGTTCCCGTTCCAAGGCTCTCTAGTTTGGAATGTGTAACAGGTAAAAAAAATTTTTTTATCCATTTAAATCTTTGTTAGTGACGAGTAGAATGAATGATAAACAAAAAATTTAGACAGGGATAATTGCAGTTGTTTTTATCTTTATTCCGTAAAGAGTAGCGACTCCTTAATAATTAGTCTTTTTTTTTCCCAGGTGAAGGAACATGGAAGAAAAGGATGCCAGCCATCAAGAACTTAACATGTCACTGAGACATGGTGATTAAGGTGAAGTTGATTTTTTTCTCATTTATGAAGAGGCCTGCATGTTAGTGGAGTTATTGCACACTCTGCTGCTTACCTGGTTGTCTGAGGTTCAAATGTTGGTTGTAATGACCAGATTTCTTCTTGGGACAAGAGTTAACCCAGCTCTAAATGGGTACCTGGCATCAGCTGGGGCATTAAAGAGTTTGTTGTTTCGGAATACAACACTCTGGTGGAGTCGTTTCTCTCAGAAATAGGTTGTCCATCATACTGTAAGGTATGAAGGGTTAATTTCTGTGAGGTTAGTTCTTGTACACAACTTTCCTTAACTCTGCATCACCAGCATACAAACGCTCTTCTCCTCTATAGCGACACATCTTTTCTCCACTCAGGGTTATTTGAGACATAGAGGAGTTTAAAGAAATACAGCCTTAAGTTTCTTAATGCTGCTTTTTCTTAGGTAAGGTTAGCTTAGTTATAAAAGAAATACAGACTTAGGTGCTTAGGTCTGCCATTTCTTATTCTGTTAGATGATTTAAAAGAGGTATAACTTTGGGTGCTCAAGGTTATAATCTCCTTAATTTGGCAGCCGATAGATGGATTCTATAGTTCTGAAAAGGACTATGGCCCATTCTGTTGTGCAGCCAATTTTACTAGATGGGGCCTGGGTAGTGATTTGTTTTGTAGGATGATGGTTGGGATTTGAGTGGAGAAACACATACTTTCATACAAACATATTCTAACACAACAGTAGTGACATACATTAGTGTAACTGTTCACACAACGGTATGTGTGAATGGGGTTTGTGGAGATGATGTTTAATTTATTTGTCTTAAGTTATTGACTTGAGGAGAATATGTCTAATTCTTTTAGTTTCAAAGTTTTTCTTTCAGCTGATGTGGTTCCCGTTCCAAGGCTCTCTAGTTTGGAATGTGTAACAGGTAAAAAAAATTTTTTTATCCATTTAAATCTTTGTTAGTGACGAGTAGAATGAATGATAAACAAAAAATTTAGACAGGGATAATTGCAGTTGTTTTTATCTTTATTCCGTAAAGAGTAGCGACTCCTTAATAATTAGTCTTTTTTTTTCCCAGGTGAAGGAACATGGAAGAAAAGGATGCCAGCCATCAAGAACTTAACATGTCACTGAGACATGGTGATTAAGGTGAAGTTGATTTTTTTCTCATTTATGAAGAGGCCTGCATGTTAGTGGAGTTATTGCACACTCTGCTGCTTACCTGGTTGTCTGAGGTTCAAATGTTGGTTGTAATGACCAGATTTCTTCTTGGGACAAGAGTTAACCCAGCTCTAAATGGGTACCTGGCATCAGCTGGGGCATTAAAGAGTTTGTTGTTTCGGAATACAACACTCTGGTGGAGTCGTTTCTCTCAGAAATAGGTTGTCCATCATACTGTAAGGTATGAAGGGTTAATTTCTGTGAGGTTAGTTCTTGTACACAACTTTCCTTAACTCTGCATCACCAGCATACAAACGCTCTTCTCCTCTATAGCGACACATCTTTTCTCCACTCAGGGTTATTTGAGACATAGAGGAGTTTAAAGAAATACAGCCTTAAGTTTCTTAATGCTGCTTTTTCTTAGGTAAGGTTAGCTTAGTTATAAAAGAAATACAGACTTAGGTGCTTAGGTCTGCCATTTCTTATTCTGTTAGATGATTTAAAAGAGGTATAACTTTGGGTGCTCAAGGTTATAATCTCCTTAATTTGGCAGCCGATAGATGGATTCTATAGTTCTGAAAAGGACTATGGCCCATTCTGTTGTGCAGCCAATTTTACTAGATGGGGCCTGGGTAGTGATTTGTTTTGTAGGATGATGGTTGGGATTTGAGTGGAGAAACACATACTTTCATACAAACATATTCTAACACAACAGTAGTGACATACATTAGTGTAACTGTTCACACAACGGTATGTGTGAATGGGGTTTGTGGAGATGATGTTTAATTTATTTGTCTTAAGTTATTGACTTGAGGAGAATATGTCTAATTCTTTTAGTTTCAAAGTTTTTCTTTCAGCTGATGTGGTTCCCGTTCCAAGGCTCTCTAGTTTGGAATGTGTAACAGGTAAAAAAAATTTTTTTATCCATTTAAATCTTTGTTAGTGACGAGTAGAATGAATGATAAACAAAAAATTTAGACAGGGATAATTGCAGTTGTTTTTATCTTTATTCCGTAAAGAGTAGCGACTCCTTAATAATTAGTCTTTTTTTTTCCCAGGTGAAGGAACATGGAAGAAAAGGATGCCAGCCATCAAGAACTTAACATGTCACTGAGACATGGTGATTAAGGTGAAGTTGATTTTTTTCTCATTTATGAAGAGGCCTGCATGTTAGTGGAGTTATTGCACACTCTGCTGCTTACCTGGTTGTCTGAGGTTCAAATGTTGGTTGTAATGACCAGATTTCTTCTTGGGACAAGAGTTAACCCAGCTCTAAATGGGTACCTGGCATCAGCTGGGGCATTAAAGAGTTTGTTGTTTCGGAATACAACACTCTGGTGGAGTCCTTTCTCTCAGAAATAGGTTGTCCATCATACTGTAAGGTAAAAATTTAGACAGGGATAATTGTAGTTGTTTTTATCTTTATTCCGTACAGAGTAGCGACTCCTTAATAATTAGTCTTTTTTTTTCCCAGGTGAAGGAACATGGAAGAAAAGGATGCCAGCCATCAAGAACTTAACATGTCACTGAGACATGGTGATTAAGGTGTTTTTATTTTTGTTGTTGTTTTTTTTTTTTTTTGCTTGTTTTGTTACTACTGATCCTACTAACATTCTCAACAAAAGTGACATCAGCAAGTTGGATCAAGTCAGATATACAAGTGTAAAGAGAGAATTGGACCAATCCTAACCCATGACAAAAGGATACAGCATATTGCTATCTAAAACTACAGTGTAATTACATTCTTTAATTTTCTATTGTTCATATTTTAAATGCTTTATTTTCAATAATACATTTTTTTTCAGCAATCATACATCAAGTTAATTGCATGTCTGTTGTTTTTTTTACTTTGTTACTACAGATCCTACTAACATTCTCAACAAAAGTGACATCAGCAAGATTGGATCAATTCAGAAATATAAGTGTAAAGAGAGAATTGGATCAAGTTTATCTGTCACTTTCGTCAATGAAGATCAAAAATCGCATGCGCTAACTACTAACGGGGTGTCTGGTAGTGGGAAAGGTGATTGACAGCCATATTTTTTTAAAATAGTCAAGAGCCTACAATTTCCACTACCTAGCTCATGTATGGCTCCTTGAGCCACACCCTGGACAACAATCTTGGCTAAATACATGAGTAAAAACAGACCACCAAAAAGCATTCTCTTCTAGAGATCACATCAAGTCAGGTTCATACAAGAACCATCAATAAAGCAGTCTCAAATATAGATCATCTCAGTCAAGTCCATACTAAGACCATCTCAAAGCAGGTCTTGTTTAATAAGGTGAGCTTCAATATGTTACTATTTTTATTATCAAAGTTTGTTAGTTGTATATGAGAATTATACTTACATTTTAAATTTATTTGCCTGAGTATATTATTTTTTTTAAACTATATAAATCACAATGAACACATATTTTAATCCTAATGTTTTAAAATAGTATGTAAGTATATGATGAAATGAAAGTCTATTACAATATGAAAAAAATGTATCTGATTAAACAAGATTATACTTATACCTACACATACTTCTAGACATTTACTATTATCAAAATAATATCAGTGATGCTTCAACATTTCAATAGAAAAAAAAATGTAAATGTTGGTGTTTTTATGTTTACAATTCAATTTATAAGATTTGCACTATGGCAATCTTCTTGAAAGTTTAATATATTACCTTTTTACACATAGTATATATAGTAAGTCAAATGGTCTGATAGGCTTAAGTCTTTCTACCACTGTTCTATTTTCTTTTTCACACTGAGTCAGTTAATCACATTACAAAGGGACAGATTTTTTTATTCAAATTTGCATTTAATCTTCATAATTAACCAAAAATTAGCTGAAATACTAAACAATTTTTGTTAAAGCATTGTCGAAAATGTTTTTTAAAAAAGATAAGATAATTTTATTGGTCCAAACAAATGGAAATTCAATTTAACTACAATTGTCCACCTCAGCATTACTACTATAACAAAATAGATGCAAACAGCCTTTTGAAACAATTGGTTCAGTCAGCATCTAACAAAACATTCATCTATAAAAAAAAGATCTCAATTAGTCAATTAATTATTTTGTTTGATATCATAAAAGGGAAATACCATGTACATTATTGGTATTGTTTTAAGGATGGAGTTCTTCCCCTTCAGTTAAGCTTTGTTTGTTTTTTTTTAACTTTTTTTGAAAATTTGGCTTGCTTATACATTTGTATGTTCTATGTTTTTAATGATCATATCAATCATATTTATTTTTGATTGACTAAACAGATTATATTTATTATTATTATATTTTCTACTATTGTTTTTTTAGTAATTGTTCATAAACAACACATTCCACCAAAGGGCCATGATTTCCAATGATGTAATATATATAAAACTTAATTACTTTCAAAACTGGAATTTCATTACATAAAATTTTTTAAAGGCGTTATCTAGGGTGTCTTTTATTTTTAGTCACAAGAACTATTTCTCTCTCTGTGAAGTGAAGTGCACCATCAGCATAAATGTATAGTTTGATGCTTATGTGTACAAATATCTTCCTGGAAACAATAGTCCCCTCCCTTCTCCATTTTTTTGTTTGTGTTCATGCATTATGTGTGTCTTAGTGTTTGTCTAAACTCTATTATAAAACTATGAAATTGAAATACATTGTTGCTTTATATTAGTAAATAGTTTGAAGATATAATAAAGCCAAACAAGCAGATCTTTTTTGTTGACTTTGTTAATTTGTAGTTGTGCTTTGTGCTCATTAATTTCTTGTTATAATTCTCTAGACTACTCTAGAGGATCTTGTGGTGTAGAAATAGCCACTGCTATTGACCATAGGCCACTTCCTTCAATGAGTTTTGCTTACAGAATATTACTGTAATCATACAATAGATATAAGAAACAAGTAAATCAATGAGCTTTGACAGAAAGTATTTAAATAAACCAGATAGCATCATTTTATCATTTATAAAAACGTTCTGTCTGATTTCAATATGAATAAATAAAATTCATTGATGCATTTTTTTTCCTCACTTTGGTTTCTCACATAGCAGTTTTAGAATAGAGATAAACTTTGAAGATTTGCAGATGATATAAAACAAAAACAACACAAGATACTAAAAAATCAAATCAAATTAAGCATTAGAGTTTATTATGTACAAATCAAACAAGACCATAAAATTGAAAAGCTTTTTAACCATGGTTAGACCAATAGTAGAATATTTGTCCTCTGTCTGGGAACCCTCAACACAAGAAAACAATAAAGAAACTAGAACAGATGCAAAATATGAGATTTATAACAAACAATATTCACATTTGACCAGAGTAATGTACACCATTAGTAAAACAAGTAAAATATTTTATTTTTTTTTAAACAAAACTTATATTAAGTGAAATAGCATTAATTATCTTGAATCAATTATGTAATTTTTTTTAGAAATCTAGACTAGCAATTATAAATTTGTGTGATTGGAAATATCTTTATTAACTGATTTTGCTTTACACAACTTTCATACTTAAATGCTCAGTGTATCTGGAAGAAGGTTTCAAAAGCTATTTTTAAAAAGTTTCTCAAGTCAGACTTCAAACTCAAGGTATCAAGCTGACATAATAGCCACTGAGCTATACAGGTGCTTATAAAAAAAAGAAGGTTTTATAGTCTAAAAAAACTAAAGTTATAAAATTTTAGCAAACAACCTAATTCTCTACACAAGGCATATCTTCCCATAGCTAACTATATTTCTATATTTAAAAAAAATATCTTTTAGAATTGGTTAATTTTTTTTATTGATTCATGAGTTGTCATGGAACAATGAATAATTTTGCAAAGTTGATTTGAGAGTGAAAAGTGGGAGAAATAATGTGTACAAGATTCCACCTTGACAGACAAGAGAGTTTGCAATCACTATATTTAGAGACACTCAGGATAGAAGGCTAAAAAGTAAAGTAGCAATAATACCTTAGACTTGGATCGTTCAGTGCATTGGGTGGCAAACTGTCTCCACTAAGATCTGTCACTGGCAATGTCTGAAGCCTCTTCCAACCTAGACAATAACTTACTAATACAAAAACCTTATGAAATACTACTCGATAACAACAACAACAAAAAAAAATTTTTTAAACAACTTTATTTATATATATATATATGTATACAACTTATAGAATGATTATTTACCTCTTAACAACTAATAAATGTTAGATTTTTTAAAAAATGGGGGACATTGTTACTCTCCTACCCCTTTCCACTGAGAAAAAAATCCTTGTTAAGCAAATGCATAAATCTACTAGACTTAAAAAGATCAACTCTGTCTGTCTGCTAAAATTTGAACATGTATAAAATGTATCCTATATATTCTTGGATCAAGTTGAAACTTTGCACAGTTATGAATTGGCAAAGACAATACGTAAATCGATTTTTAAAAAATAACTAATTAGTCAATTAATTACTGGTAATTATTCATTTTTCAATATTCACAGAAATATGTAGGATTTTGTCTCCTTACATCCATTCTCATATCAAGTTGAAGCTTTAATATTAATTAAAATATTGATCAATCTTATTGGGTAATTAATCATTTTGTTTGATATTGAAAAGGGGAAATAATTTTAAGTGTGGAGTTTGTTCCCTTAATTAAGCATTTAGTGACAGATTTTTTATTTTTTGCTTTGGTTCAATTTATTTTAGGTGATATTTTAATACTAAACCATCACTTCCCTCATCACAATCAAGGGGGTTTTGAGTTTAAAACCCCCTACCAGGGGGTTTCGCAGTCAAATCACTCGCTTCAATAAAACAAAACCGAAAAAGAATGTGAACGAGAATCCCCAATTTCCAAGAGCATAGCTAAGGAAAATTTTGATTTTTAAACCCCCTCCATACATCAGTCACCAGGTTCTATGAGCGTAGCCAAGAGGGGTTTGTGTTTAAAAAAACCCTCCACCAGGGTTTGCAGCTAAATACGACCTCTTCAATATAAAAAAGCAAATTACATACTCAAAATTCTATGAGCGCAGCCAAAGGGTTTTTGAGTTTAAACCCCTCCAGCGGGATTTGAAGCTAAAGAATACATCTTCCATATAAAAAAAAAGCAAATTACACACTCAAAATGCTATGATCATAGCCAGAGGGGGTTTTGAGCTTAACCGCCCTCCAGCGGGGTTTGAAGCTAAAAAAATTACTCTTGAATATTAAAAAAAAAGCAAATTACACACTCAAAATGCTAAGATCGTAGCCATAGGGGGTTTTGAGTTTAAACTCCCCTTCAGCGGGGTTTGAAGCTAAAAAAAAATACCTCTTCTATATAAACAAAAGCAAATTACACACTCAAAATTCTATGAGCCTAGCCAAAGGGCGTTTTAAACCCCTCTGCTCCAGAGGGCTTTTTTTTTTTTTTAAGTTTAAAACCCCTCCTGAAGGTTTTTAGTTTAAATACCCCAAACCTCTCTTCAATTTTTTTCTAAAGCAAACTACAATCACCAAATTATATGACCGTAGCTAATGGGGTTTAGAATTTAAAAAAAAACAACAAAAAAAACTCCCCAGATTCTTAGTTAAACCCCTCCCCCAAATTATTTTGACAATAAAACTTCCTTTTTCGATATAAAAATCTAAAATAAACTACAGTCACCTAATTCCAATTGCATAGCCATTTCTACTAGTAGCTGGGCTCCATTGATAAAGTGCAGTGAATAGTCATCTGCCGAAATTGAAAAAAAAACTAAATGTGGCTCAACAAAGATGGCTTAGACGGATTTTAGGAGTCAGTTATAGAGATCGGGTCTCAATGAAATCCTATGCCGAACTGGAAGTCGACCACTTAGTGAGGTTGTGACAGAGCGTCACATGAGGTTGTTCTCCGAAAAAAATGAATTACGCATAATAATAGTTGCGACGACATGGAGGCCATAATGAGGAAAGCGCAAATAGGGACATCCTAGTACAACTTGGCGCTCACTTTCATGGAGGTCCTCAGAGCGGGAGGGAAAAAGCTTCAGACATAACCAGTGACAGATTTTTGCTGAAGCAGTTTGCCGCCCAATGCGCCGAACGGTTTTTAATACCGGTAATAGTGCTTGGCTATGGGGTTTCGCCCCGCACTGGGGGACCACACAGCGCTCCCCCAGACCCCCTTGCTGGCAATGGTGGGGAGTCTATTATTTCCCCACAACTCTAGGAAGAATCTAGTCTAGGATACAATAAGCGTCTTTCTAAAGAAAGAAGGGATTAATTATGTACACACACACACGCAAACACATGAATTTTTTTTTGCGGGGGTAGAAAATCCCCCTCCCCACCCCGAAACAAAATCCTGGCTACGCCGACGATATATATATATATATATATATATATATATATATATATATATATATATATATATATATATATATATTCTAATAATAGTCATTTAGATCTATACTGAGAAGAAGGTGCTCAAAATGTTCCTGAATATTAATTCATTCTTACTCTTGAATGAATGCACAAATACCCGAAGATATGTAGGCTTAAGTCCGTTGAAGATTAATATATTCTGGGCATATTTTCTAGTAACGGTCATCTCACCCATCTCTTAGTTTGTTGGACCGTTGGGCACCAAACATGATTTATCAAACTTCTTTCTCCATTCCATTCTGTAGCATTTCTATTCCATTGCTAGAATCCTCCTCTCTAGCTCTGCAGTCAGCTTCCAAGACGCGCAAGAATATAAGAATGTGGCCATGACAAGTGAGCACACCAGTCTGACCTTGGTGTCGAGAGCTATGCCTTCGAAATCTATATTGTTAGAGATTTGAAAGTGCTGCTGTGGACTGTGCAATTCGGGCCAGTACTTGGCTGTGGTCAAGGATGGACTACTAATTCTTTTCCCAACAATATAGATCAACTTATAAATTTCTAGGAAAATCATTAGAGCCGTTTTCGAGATCCTTGCCAAGGTTTTCCCCACTCTGAAGTTCCATGAAGTTGAATAGATTGAGCATTTGAGGTATAGTAAAAGCCATATCGAAAAAGTCTACAACAAAGTTGGCAATATCATTAGTAAAAAGTCATGTGATAAGGTATAAAAATAGCAATGGACCCCTCTCAGTACTCTCACGTAAATTAAAATTTCGTCAATGGTAAATAGAATTAAATAGATCTAGATCTACTTAATCTAGATCTAATTTAGAAACGAGAAAGTCTATACACTATTATAAAAATGTTTAATTAGTATAATTATATCGACTATTTAACTATTAGATCTAGTAGTATTAGTGAAGGAGACTAGATCTAGTCACTAGTCAATCTACTTTAACTTTAAATTTAATCTAGTCCTAGACAAGACATTAAATTCATTAAACTTAAACAAATAAAACAGTAGACTAGAATTAATAATTTTTTATAATTACTATTTATTTAGAAGATTATTCTAGATAATAAATTATTTATAATTATCTAGAGTAACATACGTTTATTGAACAAATTAAGCTCAGTCGCTGACATTTTGTATGTTTGAATTTGTGTATCTCCGTAAGAATTAGACCTAGAAAAAAACTGATTGTTTCTATGAACTCCACATTCATTTTTCTTAAAAAGTAGACATGTTTTATTCTATTACTACTCTTAGTTAAAATTATATTTGATGTTAAAGTGGGTTAGGTTGATGCTTTCGAACATCATTTTTCAGCTACCTTCAAGAATCTTATCCTATCCAACACTTCAAAAGTATGGTGTTTTAAAAGTGTATAATCTTAAAATTTTGTGAAAAGTATGGTGTTTCAAAAGTGTTATAATCTTTCATTTTTAAAAATTTATATCATTTTCTTTTAACGCCATGTCAAGACAGACAGATTTTCGCACATGCACTGACGATACACATAAGCGTAAGGTGCTAAGCCCAATAGGGCATTACCGTACCGGTACTTATTTAGGTCTAAGCTTTTTTGAGATATAAGGCCCTTAATAAATCCAGATATTATTTATTTGGGGGAGAGCCTAATAAGCTTTGGTAGCCAATAGATAATCCCGCCCTCCCCAAGCCATTGCAGGAAACAACAGTTTACGTGGTTGACCTAAAAAAAACAACATATTTTAGAGCACGTTTAGTATTTGTCACACACACACAACAACATATCTATATATCTATCACCCCTAGTGTTTGTGACCTAATTAGCGGCTTCTCCCCTTTTCCCCTCAACATTGTTCTTACTACAACTTGAAAATGTTTTGGGGCTGGTTTACACCTGTGTGTTGTGCTATCACTGACCTTTTTTTTTTCTTGTGTGTTAGTCAGGTGGCTGCGTTTAGATTGAGTCTTAATATTTACGTTGTTACTTTGCACTGATTAAGTGTGAATGTTGGAGAGTGGAATTGTTTAAGAAGAAAGCGCGGGTAAGGGGGTGTAGGCAGAATAAGAAAGTGGTTAAAAGTGTTATTGTTATTATTTTGTGTATTTGTGATGTTTCAAAGGAATGTCTTTGTAGCGCATTATGAACTTTATCATACTTTATGGCAAAAAATATATATATGTATAATTTTATAGACACCGGTGCCACATGTCTAGATCGAGAAGCACAACTGACTCTATGTATTTGAGGCATTTAGTGTAGGCAGGGTGTTTCCTCAGGCTTTTTAAAAATATATACTCCCCGCATTTTAAGGGAGTTTTCGGTGTTGGCAATTTTCTCCAATACTGACATAAAAGGAAACATCTAGGTCTGAAGACTGCAACCGGACTATCCATGGGACAAGGTGGGGTTGGCCAATGGTCCATTCTCCGCCATCCATAGAGCTCTCCAAATGGAACTTTTCTGCAGTAAAAAGCTTAAAGTGGACTTTGCCCTGGGTATGCCCTGTGGAATCGTCACATCCTGGATCCAGGCCCCTTCACGATATCACATTCACCAGGTCCAGAAAACAAACACTTCATGATGGATTTATATCTAGTATTAGAATGTAGTGAGACAAGGACCTCCGTTTGGTGTAGTGCAATCCAGACCTCCGTCAAAAAGCACCTAGATGGGGAAGGTCCACTATTATTCACTTAGTGAAATGCAAGTGGAAAGGCAGTGGGGTTATTTATTTCTCTTGGTCATTTCCAAACCCCGATACCCACATGGGGGAGTATCGCCACAGAGTGGAGGTTTGGAGTCAAAGTTTTCCTTCTCCTAGATGGGTTGTGTTATTTAGGCTGACGTGCCCCATCAACATGAAGCTAAACTGGTTTTAAGGCGCCAGTGTTCCGCCTTTCATCCCTTCTCCTGTCAGTTTGTAAGAACAGGTTCCGCCGGATTTCTTGGTATAAAACTAGACCAAAGGCTGTCTCTAAAACACTTTATGGCAGATTTAAAAGAAAAGGCATCACAAAGATTAAACATAATAAAACACCCCTAGCAGGAACATCCTAGGGAGCTGAAAAGAAAACCTTAAGACAGTTATACACTGGATACGTCAGATCTGTAATGGATTATTGTCTCTCCATACAAGTAGCTGCCAACAAAACCTATCAATCATCATTAGACACAATCCAAAACCAAGCCTTGCGGCTAATTAGTGGAGGTATGAGAACTGTGAAATAGACTCCAATATTGAACCTCTTAAGTTAAGGTGCAACAGAGCAGCATTAGAAGCTATTGAGAGATACAGAAGGTTAGAGGACGATCATACAAATAAATTACTAACACAGAGAAATACGAAAAACAACCAAAAAAAAAGCAAAGGACTCTGATCCAACTTACTGACGAACTAGCCCTAAAACACCACGTACCCAATAACAGAGAAAATCTTACCACATTTTCAAACATTACACCCGGACTAAACTACAAGCAACCAACCATCAAAACACATTTACTAAATAACACCTTAACAAAAGAATCAAATCCACTGGAGCTCAAAGTAGGCATGCTTGAAACAATTGAAAGCTATCAAAAAACAGCTATCCATATTTATACAGACGGATTGGCTTTCAAAGCCACCATCAAAGCTGGTCTCGGCGCCTTCCTGGTCTTCCCTAAAAATAAACACTTTGAGATAAGCACACCCTGTGGCGATTACTGCTCAAACTTCCAAGCTGAAATTGAGGCAATTACCATAGCACTACAGACATTGGAAAACAAATTATATGAAGGAGTGCAACCACCATCAGATATTGTTGTCTTTACAGACTCGGAATCTACTCTGCAAGCACTTAATAGCAGCACCTCAAACAGCCCAAGAGAGTTGACAACACTCATTGTGATAATCCATCAGATGATATCAAAATTAAATATCAATATCACACTACAGTGGATCCCTGGACACATTGGCATCATGGGAAATGAAAAGGCAGATAAGCTATGAAAGGCAGGTTCATCTATGGAACAACCAGATAGACCTCACCCTAAAATCAATGTTAGTCAACAATCACAAAGAGGAGTGGCTCAACCAATGGGCATCAGGAAACACAGGCAGAGCCATGTACAGAGAAATGACTACGCCTAACAAACTGGACAGTATTAACTTCCTCCCCCTCAAAGAACAATCTACAATCTTCCAACTAAGAACAGGACACACACCACTATTAAATTACCACCTGAACAAAATAAACTCCACACAACTACCCCTTTGCAGACACTGCGCTTACCCCTTTAAACCGTAAACCATATCCTCTTTGAATGCTCCTCCCTAATCCTCCTTAGGCAGACCCTACTTCCACTACAACTCAAACATAACCAACACCCTGTACGGCAGTGCTGAACAACTGAAGAAAACAGCACACTTTTTTTCCTTGGCACAGTCTGCAAAAGAGCTCACAGCTCAGCAGCAATAAAGCTGGCTAGAAGAAGAAGTATATAGGCATATCATGGGCGTAGCCAGGATTTTTTTTCGGGGAAGGTGGGGGGGGACCCCCAGCGGAAAAAATTATATATTTGTGTGTGTACATAGTTGATCTTTAATACATTCTGACCCTTTCGGAAGACGTTTATTGTGCCCTAGAATTGGAGAAGTTGTAGACTCCCGCACCTTGCTAGCAAGGGGGTCTGGGGGAGCTCGCAGCGCTCCCTCAGCGCTTCGCCCTGCCGCCGAGCACTATTTCTGGTATTGAAAGCCAACAAAACGCATATTCTTAGGTATCTACTGTGCATTATCTTGCTATTAGAAAGTTTTATTTCAAAAACCTAATGTGCTATTCTTACTGACTTAGACCCTCTCGCGCCGTTCGGCGCATTTTCCGGCAAGCTGTTTCCACAAAAATCTGTCACTGGTAATGTCTGAAGCCTCTTCTCACCTTCTCTGAGGATCTCAATGAAAGTGTTGCGCCAAGTTGTACTAGGATGTCATTGCAACTTTTATTATGCGTAATTCATTTTGTCGGAGAACATGCCCCGCAAAACCTCATGCAACGCTCTGTCACAACCTTACTAAGGGTTCGACTCCCAGTTCGGCATATGATTTCTTTGATTTAGACCTGATCTCTATAACTGACTCCTAAAATCTGTCTTAGCCATCTTTGTTGAGCCACATTTAGTGTTTTTCAATTTCGGCAGATGACTATTCACACTTTATTAATAGAGCCCGGCCACTGGTAGAAATTTGTAACCTCTCTTGACTACGCTCTTGGAATTACATGCCTGTATTTCGCTTTAGATTTTATATAGAAAAGGGAAGTTTTATCGTCAAAATCATCTGTTGAGGGGTTTGTAAACTAAAAATCTCTAAGAGTTGTTTTTTTAATTCAAAACCCCATTTAGCTAGAATAGAATTTGGTGACTGTAGTTTGCTTGACAATAATATTGAAGAGAGAGATTTTCAACTCAAAACGCTCTGTAGGAGAATTTTAAACTCAAAACCATCTGGAGGGGTTTTAAATTTAAAAAAAAAAGCCATCTGGAGGAGGGGGATTTAAACTCAAAACCCCTCATTAACTTAACTACATTCAAAGAATTTTACTGTGTAATTTGCTTTTTTTATTTTGAAGAGGTATTTTTTTAGCATCTGAAGGGGGATTTAAACTCAAAACCCCTTTGGCTACGCTCATAGCATCTTTAGTGTGTAATTTGCTTTTTTTTTTTTAATATTGAAGAGATATTGAAGGGGGTTAAACTCAAAACCCCTTTTGGCTATGCTCATAGAATGTTGAGTGTGTAATTTGCTTTTTTTAAATATTGAGTGGGGGTTTATCGTAATTTTTGGAGGCGGTTTTAAAGTCAAAATTTTCTTGAGCTCTTTTTTTTTTGGAATTTGGGGATTGTCGTTTGCATTTTTTTTTTGTTTTGTTTATAGAAGAGGCGGATTTAACTGCGAAACCCCAGGTAGGGGGTTTTAAACTCAAAACCCCCTGGTAGATGGATTTTTATCTCAAAACCCCCTGGTAGGGGGTTTTAAGCTCCCCCTTTGCTCTTTCGTTTTATTAATATCTCTTCACATCAAGCACATGCGCTAGGTATTGGTTTATAACACATAATTCAGAAGTTAATAGAATGGGGCATCTGAAAAAAACACAACTGAATATATTCTACTTCCATGTCTCTACCGCTGTTGCAATAATGTTAATAGCATCAAACTATATGTGTCATAAAATCAAGCTTTTAACATAGGTACAATTAGTGCATATTGATATAAATCTATTTACTTAAAAAAAATATAGCACATTTACGGTAAACCACAAATAGCTGATACAAATTGTAACATATGAGGTAAAAAAAAAAGACATTTTTATACCAATATTACCAATGCACTTTGAATATAAGTAAAAAAAATTATCCTCGGGTGAAAATGAAACTAAATATAACTTAACTATAAAGAAATGGACACAATAGGAATGGACTAGTTTCGTCATAATCATCGAAATAAAGGAGAATTTTAAAAAATACAATGGGGTGTTCGATAAGTACCTTAATATGAAGGTGCCCGATAGACGTAAGTTACTCTGTCTATACTATTATTAGTTAGTATTATTATAATTATAGATACAATGAATTATCATTCAATCATATTATTCATTCATGGAGTCATCATATATATCATATATTATAAGAGTCATTCTCACTAATTCTCAGTGACCAGTCATTCTGCATATTAGCATTGAATTAAATTATAATTATGTTTCTAGAATTCTACATAGATTCTATCTAGACTAGGCATTCTAGGTCTTAAATTTAATATGTCTAGGACTAGACTATACACAGCATACAATTATAATTATATTTATACAGTTGCTATACACTCTATAAAAGTCTATTTGATATGTAGAAATAGAGTATCATACTACTCAGGGCCGGTCTTAGGCAACTGCAACCTATGCAGCAGTGGGCTCTGCACTTTCATAGGCCCCGCACAATGCAAATTCTAGGTGTAAATTATTAAATTAAACCATTTTAACTTATTATTATTATTAATTATTAAATGGTTCCTGGAATTATAAAATATAAGAAAAGTCATGAAAATCTCCTGAAATTATTAAAATCTTCTGGAAACTGATGCAAATCTTAAAACAGACAAAATTGTCATTTCGATGTGTCATTCAATATTGAAAACGCCAATCCTACTTGTGATTAAAAAAAAAACATTGTCAGCTTTCATTTAATAAAAATGTAACAATAAACTGAATTTTAACCAAAACAAGAACTTCAAATACTTAATTTACTTTAATAGTCACTAGTATACAAATATAGATCTAAATCTATCACAACCTGTTGTATTAAAAAAAAAAAAAGCGATATTTTGCGAGTCGATAGTAAATCTAAAAGGAAGATCTGGGTGTTTATCAGCTTTTTGTTGGAAAACTACTCTCTACTGTAGATGGCTTGTAAAGTTAAATTGACAATGATTTTGTACTTAGTAAAGTACGAATAAATTGCAAAGAGGAATTTATTTTCCAATACAAAATCTTAATTTTCACTTATTATCCTTATCACAACCCAAATTAGGCCCCGCACAATCCGTTTCGCATAGGGCCCCGCAACCTGTAGGACCGGCCCTGATACTACTAGACTGACTAGAGTCCCAGGCCTAGAAGCCTCTACTCTATAACTAGTAGAACTATTATCATGTAATTTCAAATTAAATTTGTTTTTTCCAGAGACATAGATCTAGAAACTAGAAAAAATAGATGTATGAATGAATATTATTTATAATAATTTAGACTATATGATAGAGAATAGTAGTAATAGATCAAGAGGTCAAGATTCTAGTTCTATGTCATCTATATAGATGAGTAGATGATAGATCTAAAATCTAAATGTAGATTGACTAGATTGTCACTGGTGGACACTAGATCCATATATTTTTTTCTAGTATCTAGATCTAGACTTAGTCTTAAGACTAGATCATTTAGATGTATTAGATCTAAAAGTAGTGATGGGAACTAAACTAACTTTTAAAAGTTAAAAAACTAAAACTAGTTTTCAACTAAAATAAAGTCTAGTTAAACTAAAGGTTTATCATGAATTTCAAAATATAGTTAAACTAAACTAAAGGAAATTAATTAAACTATAACTTTTCATACCTTTTGGGGGTTGGGGGGGGGGGGGTTGAACTAGAAATATTTATCCATAATAAAATCAGTAATAAGGAATATTTTCCATAGTCGCAGTGTGGCTTTAGGGCAGGTAGATTTACAGCAGATATGATTTTCTCTCTGCGGCAGCTACAGGAGAAGAGCAGAGAACAAAAGCAGCCCCTCTTCATAGCATTTATTGATTTGACCAAGGCTTTTGACCTTGTTAGCTGAAGCAGTCTGTTTGCTGTAATAGAGAGAATCGGCTGCCCAAAGAAGTTCTTCCTCCAGGTCATTCTCCATCAAGAGCAATGTAAAACAAGGATGTGTACTGGCCCCTACACTATTTGGCTTATTTTTCTCAGTCATAATAACCAGTGCTTTTAAATCCATGGAAGACGGAATATATATCCATAGCAGATCCGATGGAAGGCTCTTTAACCTGGCACGTCTTAAAGCCAAAACGAAAAGACGTCGTATCTTGATAAGGGAGCTGCTGTTTGCCGATGATGCTGCATTCTCACTCACAAGGAGGTCTACAGAAGCTAGTGAACGCCTTAGCAGCTGCTTGTCAAGAGTTTTGTCAAGGGTGTTGGTTATGTAGGGCTGTAGTTGTAGTAGAGGGCAACCTATTTTCCTTAGGAGTTTGAAAAGGCCACTTCTGCTGACCATGTCAAAGACTTTAGTCAGATCAACAAAAACGATGTAAAGGGGTCTGTCTCTCTCTCTGAATTTCTCCTGCAGTAGTCGTAGAGAAGATATCATGTCTACAGTGAATATACCACTCCTGAATCCACACTGAGACTCTGGGTAGACTCTAGAAGCTATCACTTGCAGCCTGGATAGTGCCACTCTAGCAAAGATTTTGCCCACTATACTGAGGAGAGAGATACCCCTGTAATTGTTGCAGTCACTCCGATCCCATTTATTCTTGTATATTGTGACTATAGTTGCGTCACACATGTCCTGTGGGACATGACCTGTTTCCCAACAGAAAAGATAACCAATGAGGAAGTGCTACGAAGAGCAGGGTGCCAGGACATCCGCTCTGTTATTAGCAGCAGACGCCTTGGCTGGCTTGGCCACGTTCGTAGAATGCCAGTAGGTCGACTTCCACAGGACATTCTATATGGCGATCTAATAGAAGGCAGGAGAGCTGCTGGTCGCCCATTTTTACCTTATACGGATGTATGCAAAGGCGACATGAAGCTCTCCAAAATCGACACTGGCAACTGGGAAGTGGTGGCACTGGATTGATCCACATGGAGAGAGAGCTTAAAGGAAGGGTCACGGATTGCTGAAGTCATACACAACAGAAGCAGAAAGAAGGATGAAAATGCAACGGCGCCTGGTGATTACATATGCCCAACCTGCGTTCGCAGCTGTGTATCAAGGATTGGCCTATTTAGTCACACAAGAAGTTGAAAAGGGAAAAGATCGTCTCTCGAGACGTAAAATGCCACAGAGAATGGTAGTAAAATCAGCCATACAGTGTGTTCGTTATGTTGGGCTGTAGTGGTAATAGAGTCTGCCTAAGGTTGATTAAAATTGAACATTCAAAGAGGATATAATGTACAGTTTGGTAAGGGTGGGTGCAGAGTCAACACAGGGATGCGTAAGGGGGATTCTGTTAATGTTAGTAGAAAGATTGTTACTTGTTAAATCGATCCAGTCCAGTTTGTTTGACGTGGTCATTTCTTTCTATATAACTCTGTCTGTGCTTCCTGATGCCCATTGGTTAAGTAACTTCTTTTTGTGATTGCTGGCTAGCAATGAAATGTCTATGTGCTCTAAATTAAGATTTCGTGGCTTATTGACCGAAATGAGGTCCGGAAATTCGTGAAGATTAGAAATAGATGCCATCAGAACAGTATTAGGCCTACGCGAGTCAGCCACTGAGGTACTAGGAAAAAAGAAAAAAAAGTAACTGATGGGTCACAAGTGGCATCCTTGATTTATGAGATGCAAAAAGTGAATTAAATAACAAAAAGAAAGTTAGCTCTTTGCTGGCAGAAGAATAGAGTTCAATCAACAAAGAAATTCGCATTTCTTCTTCTTCTTCGTTCTCACTGTTATGTTGGAGTGTTCAGATGAGTAGACCAATACATGAGATGAACTGCGCAGTGGTTTCCAAATCAGGGAGCTCTCCATATAGTTTCTTTTCTATTGGGGTGATTTTGGCCAATGTCTTATACGGGCCTCTTGGTATAGAGAGCAGTTTTGGAGGACGTGGTCTGCATTCTCTGGTGATACTCCACATGGGCAGATTTCTCTGGTTCCAATTTTGAGCTTCCGGTACATGTGTTGTCGCATTCTGTTGTGTCCGGTCCTGAGTCGAAAGATTAGACGTTGGTCTTGTCGGGATAGCTTATAGAAAGCGTCATCTTTCTTGTGATTTGGATGAAAGCTCGTCCATTTCTCATTTATTTTATTTACAATTAATTTCTTCAATTCTTCTGGATAGAGTGCAGAGTTTATTAGTGTGTTAGTTCTCCCACTCTTGACGAGTGTGTCAGCCTTCTCATTTCCTTCTAGTTCTATATGAGCTGGTATCCATTGAATTACAGTTTTTTTGCTGTTGTTGTTGAGCTTTGTAAGTGCTGTTCTGAGGTTTTTAATATATGAGGAATCAGAGTTTTGCAGGCTTTGAAGGGTTGTTTTTGCATCGGTTAGAAAGACAATCTGACTGTGGAACTTGGATGATTTGCTAGCATGGTAGCAGCTAGTGCTAGTTCTTTCCTTTTAGCTCTGTAACTGTCAGAGAGCTCTCAAGTTGCAATGGATTTTTCTAGTTTTCGTCCATCTGGCCATTCGATAAGTATTCTAGCTCCTCCATTTGTGGTGGCTTTATGGGTTGAGCCATCCGTGTAAACTCTGATCCAATGATTGCTAGGATAATTGGTATGTAGAAAACAGTTCACTATTTTCTTGAGCTCTGTTGGTCTGTAATCAGATTTTCTTTTTATGCTTTCAATATGATTCCTTATAGTAGGAAGAGGGCTTTCGTCCCAGGGTGGAGATTCATTATAGTGTATCGAGGATTCCAGGGTAATTTTTTCAAGTTGGTGTTTCTTTTTTAGGTTTAGAGATTCCTGTATGAAATTGGTCCTTTTGAGACGTTTTTCTGTGCCAGTTTTGTGGATTTTTGTTTTGAGTGGGTGCCTTTCCATGGTTTTCAATTTAGTGAATTGGGAAAGGATTTTTATTTCTCTTCTTACATCCAGAGATATCAGGGCAGCGGTTTCCTCCATAGCTCTTATGGGTGTTGTTTTTTTTTGCTTCTGTCATTATCCTTAGACCAGTATTTTGAACCTTGTCTATTTTTCTTAGGTTGGTTTGGGCTTCTGAGCCCCATGCTGTGGCACCATATTCTAGTACAGGTCTTACGTAACTGGTATAGGTCTTTTTCAGGATGTTGTGATTAGCTCCCCAATCTGTGCCAGCTAATTTTTTCAAGAGGGATTGTCTCTGGATGCCTTTACTCTGTGTTTTATCTATTTGGCTATTCCAGGTTAGTCTCGGGTCATAGGTGACTCCAAGGTATGTAGGGCTGTCATTTTTTTCTAAAGTTTCCTTATCTAATGTTAATTTTATTGTTTGTTGTTTTGTTGACAATGAGAGTATATGTGGTCTTTTTGTGTTGATGGACATGCCCCAGTCTTTGGACCAATTATTGAGTATATCGAGAGCATCTTGTAATCGAAATTTCGATGTTCCTACATATTCTTCTGTGCTAATTAAGGCAAGGTCAACTGCATACATGCTGCTTTTAACTTTTCTTGGTAGGTTTTGATTTAGATCGTTTATGAATATTAGGAAAAGTGTTGGGGATAGGACTCCTCCTTGGGAGACACCATTTTTTATACCCACTGTGTGACTTCTTTGTCCTTGCATGCAAACTAAGGCTTTTCTATTATTTAGATATTCCTTTATCCAGTTGTACATTCTGTGGGATATGTGATGCTGGATTAGTTTGAGCAAGAGACCTTGTTCCCACCCAGACTTTGTCAAATGCTTTTTCTAAGTCAACCCACACAATTGTTGTTGGTTTCTTTTCTTGAAAGCCATCTTCTATTTCTTGTGTGATAAAGGCGATTTGATCTTCTGTTGATCTGCCTTTTCTAAAGCCAGCCTGGGCTTCAGTGAGTAGGTTATTTGACTCAAGGATCCATGTCAGCCTTCTATTCATCACTCTTTCCATCAGTTTTCAAGTACAGCTAGTGAGGCTGATGGAGCGGTAGCTATCCAGTTTATTTCTTGGTTTGCCGTGCTTTAGTATAGGGATCATAATGGCTTTTTTCCAGATGTTTGGAATTCTGCCAGATTTCCAGCTAGCATTGAATATTTGTAGCAGTTTTCTTTTGGCTTGAGGACCCAAGTGAAGAAGCAAGTCATTAGATATATATTCGCATGAAAATGAAGAAAATTAGCTTACAGACCAGTGCACTCTAATCGATAGCAGCTTGAAAGCTGATCAGTCAGAGCGAGATAAATCTTAAATAAATTCTCCACGGACTCAAGAGAAAAGCTGAAGTTGCCCGAAGAACAAGCTTCATAGCAGGTAGAAGTACTTTTGAACAAATATTTAACATCAAAGAAACTTGTTACACAACTTCATAGATTTCAAAAACGCTTTCGACCGGTTGAGGCATGATGGCACTTGATGAGGGTGTTCAACATAGATAAAAAAAAACATTATTGATGTTATCACTGCCTTATAACAAAATATGAATATCTCGGTACTTATGAACAACCAAATTCGAGAAAGTTTTAAGACCTCCACAGGAGTGCGTCAAGGAAGCATTGTCTCAACACTGGCTGGCAAATATAAGAAATATGTAAATACCGTGTAGAGACGAAAGCTAAGCTGGTTCTGTCATATTGCAAGACACGACTGTCAAGTGGGTTTAGTCGCTTAGGTAGGGTATGATATTATGGTCTCGTATCCCCAGCCTGAACAGAGTAACACAAGAGCCTAAAGGTAATAGCATGTAAACAACAAACATTGAATAACAGTTATTCAACTGAACATTTAGTGAATAACAACAGTTGCCAACAGGAACAATATTTAATTATACTTAATTGTAAGTTTCAAACATATTTACATATACATCAATATCATTGAAGTTAGCATTTGATTAATAATTAGTCTAGTATCACACCAATAAGTTTCCGTAACACACCTTCACGCCCACACTCCATCTAGGCGTCCAACAGAACCTCAACTAGTTATTCAATGTTCGTAGTTTACATGCTATTTCCTCTAGGTTCTTGTGTTACTCTGTTCAGGCTGGGGATACGGGACCATAATATCATACCCTACCTAAGCGACTAAACCCACCTGACAGAAATGGGGGCTCGTCCAAACAATATGTAAATGTCAACTTTGTGACCTCTGTGTCCTTGATTTGACGTTAGAGCCAACATAAGATATATAACATATATGTAATGTTTATGTATTAAATAAAATTAAATACATTCAAGCCGTTTGAGCGGTCTGATGCTTTATGTACAGCACACGAGAGATTAGTTGGGCATCCCTTGTATTTTGCCTAATGTGATTAGTTCCCATTTGGTTTGGTAAACTTAGAGTGTGTAGTTACTCTGTGAAACTAGAGTAACCTGTTTTTTTTATTTATTGTCACCAACGCCTGAATCCTCTGGCTCTGAGCGGCAACGTGTGAGTGGATTGAGTGCCTGTCGACGGGATCGAGCTGAATCTGTGTGTCTTGCTGGTTGGTGTACCGGAACCGTCCTGAAGTTAGAACCGTTGGTCTGCTCCAGTGGCTGTGGCTGCCTGTGGCTTTTCTCTTCTGCAGAGCCTGGAGTGAGGCGAATTTCTTCCGACGCGGGATACTAAGCAGATAAGTCCTTGGCCCTGTTTTTGTCGATGCGCCCATGGTTTCAGTCGCTCCGTTGTAATTAAGTAATAATATATTATTTTTGTTTCTCTCTATGATCTAACTTTGGTTTTTGTTAGTGATAGACTGTAATTAGGATTTAATAGTCTGTGTGATGGAGACGGAGGTTGACTCTAGCCGCCCAGTTCATCAGCGACGGCCGTGCTCTCGGGTATGATGGTGAGAGGTTGGAGAGGTATGTGGCAGAGCAGAAGGCTGACTATGAGAGAGCCCAGAAGGAGAAGTTTGAGCGAGAGGAGAGATTGAGAAAAGAGGCGAAGGAGGAGGAAAAAGCCAGACTTGAGCGTGAAGAGAGGTTGAGAAAAGAGGCGAAGGCAGAGGAAGAGAGGTTGAGAAGAGAGGCGAAGGCGGATGAAGCCGCTAGACATAAACAGGAGGAGAAGGCCAGGCGTGAGGAACTCGAGAGGTGGAAGGAGAGAGATGCTAGAGAGGAGCTCAAGAGAAAAGATGAACTGGAGTTGGCACGGCTTAAAGAGAAGTCGGCGCCAGAGGCAGGTGCAGTGGTAGGTCAGGCAGTTGAGGTGCGACAAAAGAGTGTCTTGGACAGGTTAGACAAGAACTTCCAAGGCATGAAGAAAGACGATGACCTTCTAGCATACCTGACACACTTTGAGGCCGTGGCAGCAAGGTGTAAGATTGAGAGTAAGGAGTGGTCCCTGCTGTTGTCGTACAAGTTGACGACCTCGCTCAAAAACTTTATGTTGAGGGACAGTCTGTTCCTTAGCGACAAGTATGAGGATGTCAAAACGGCACTTCTCCGCCACGCAGACATCAATGCGGAGACATGCCGCAAAAGGTTCCACAGGGTCAAACCACGGCAGAATGACTTCCGTGGGTATGTGACTGAGCGGAGGACGCACTGGGCAACTGGTGCGAAATGGCCGAGGTAGGAAAGTCAGTAGATGAGATCAAAGCATAGATCTCTTGATTAAAGACGGGATACTTTAAATGTTTCAGGGGAGATCTATCGACAACTTGTTCTAAACAAGCAAAATACAGTGGAGAACATGTTAGGCATCATAGAGGGGTTTAAAGTCGCGAATTCAGGGGCGTCGCTTACTAAAGAAGAAAAAGTTTATGTTTCGACGGCGTGTGGCGAAGCAGTTAATCGTGGCCCGGCCGTTGAAAGAAAAGTCAGTGTTTGCTTTGGGTGTGGCATGAAATGCCACAAGTCAGTTGAATGCCCTCAACGTTCGCCGGTAGCGAACTCCACCACTGTTGCGGATGGAAGGTCTAAAAAGCACCCGCAATCCCTGCAAACTCTCACCCAAATAGGAATGTTTCATTGGGGCGTTATCGGAGGCAATTTGATGGTAGTGGGCGCAGAATCCGCGGCACGAGCACGAGACGACAAAGTTATGACGTGGAAGGGCGTCCTCCTGATAACGGATACGGAAAGTCAGGTTGTACAGGGGCGTGCACACCGAGACCCAACAATAATATCAGAACCTTTGGCCCACCGATTAGATACAGGTGACTGAGTGGTCCACATGATGTGCAAAATTGTTGCAATTGTTCCCTAGGAAAACTTCTTGATTGTTTTTCCCCTTGTAAAAAAGAAGCATTATCTTATGTAGATAAATCGTTGCGTGACAGATCGGTAGGCAAGTTGAAGTTTGAAAGTGGTAGAGTAGTAGTTGGCGAGAAAGATATGATCCCTGGAAGTTATAGATTGAAACTTGTTGATGGGACTGTTAGAGATTACCCGTTAGCGTGTGTTTACATTGAGATTGAATATATTGTTGGTAAGTTTGTAGTAGCATGTTTTAAGGATCCAGTGGCAGACTTAATTATTGGGAATGTAGATTTGAACGGTGGCAGTCAACTTGGTTGTGCTGCTGTAACTAGGGCGATGAAAGAGAGAAAATGATGACAGTGTTATGAATGACAGTGGAGTGCTGGAAGATTGTCGTGACCCGTCATTGAAAGATCTTTTGGGGCGGTAGGTAGATAACTGCGTTGACAATTAGAAGAATGGAGGTGTAGAATTTAAGTCTTTGGTAGATTGTTGTATAGAGTATTTAAGGGAGAAGTTGGTGAGGAAGAGAGACAGTTGGTTGTACCGTCGTCTAAGATGGAGCTTGTGTTAAGAACGGCGCATGAGAGTATGTTAGCGGGACATTTTTCGATAAGGAAAATGAAAGGTAAAATTTATAAATATTTTTTTTGGCAAGGGTTAGACAGAGATGTGAAAGAATTTGTGAAATCGTGTGATGTGTGTCAGAAACCTATAACACCGCGTCGTTGTGACAGAGTGGAGCTTGGTCGTATGAATGTGATTTCCACCCCATTTTTTAAGGTGGCCATTGACATTGTTGGCCCATTGGAGCTAACAGAAAATAAAAACAGGTTTATTCTAACCTTGGTGGACGTTGCTACAAGATGGCCGGAGGCTATTCCACTACGTAATATAAATACAGAGACGGTAATCGAGGCACTAACCACCATATTTAGCCGAATCGGACTGCCTTGTGAAATATTGTCGAACCAGGGGGGTCAGTTTACCTCCGAACTGTATACCAGGTGTGTGAGTTCTTCTCAATTAAACCGGTGCACTCCACTGTGTTTCATCCCTCTTCGAATGGTCAAATTGAGAGACTGAATGAGACTTTAAAGTCGCACCTAAGAAAGGTTACCCAACATAGCCCACGGGACTGGGATAGAAAGTTAACTGCTGCATTATTTGCATTTAGGGAAGTTCCTAATGAGACTACTGGTGTGTCTCCGTTTCAACTTGTTTATGGTAGACTATTGAGGGGTCCGTTGTCTATTTTAAAATATGTTTTGCAAATAATGAGGAAGAAACGGAGTATAAAAATGAATTTAGCTACCTATTGGACTTAAAGGAAAGGTTGTCTGTCGTTACCGCTATTGCCAGTAAGAATGACCAAGTAAATAAAAGAAAATATAAAGTCCAGTATGACAAGTATTCATTCCATCGGGACATAGAGGCGGGCGATTGTGTGTTGGTTTTAAAACCGCAAAGAGTTGTCTGTATTTTGGCAGGGCCCGTAGAAGGTTGTCAGAAAAATGTCCAAGTTTAACTTTGTTGTACAGAAGAACGAGAAGCTGAAAGTATAACCTATTAATAGGCTTATGAAGTATCATTGGCGGGTAGGGAAAGTAGATGATGTAGTTAGTCATAATTCTAGTGGTGATGAAAATAAGTTTTTATCAGCCAATATGGTGTCTGTCGTGAGCGACGATGACGTAGATACTGAAGGGTTGTTTAATGAAGATACGCTGCCTAACATTCCCACGTTGGAAGTTAGCCAGAAGTCAAACGGGAATATCTTGGCTCAGGACAAAATAAACCCCGATCTTAGTTATGTGCAGAGAAAACAGCTTGATGATGTTCTAAGTGAGGTTAGGGATATCATTTCAGATGCGCCTGGTAGAGCCAAAGTTGAGAAATTTTCTATTACATTAACAGATACAAAGCCTATTGCACTAAAGCCATACGCGGTTCCGATACATATGAGGGATAAAGTTAAACAAGAAGTTGACAGTATGCTTGAATTGGGAATAATAGGTCACACGAACTCGCCATATGCAGCCCCAGTAGTCATTATTAAAAAGAAAGATGGGTCGTTAAGACCATGTATAGATTTTAGAAAACTTAATAATGTAACTCAGATCCCGGCTGAAGTGATACCTGAGCAGGAGGAATTGTTTAACAAATTGTATAAGGCCAAATATTTTACTTTAGTTGATCTTATTAAAGGTTATTGGCAGATCCCCAATAGTGAGGAAAGTATGCCATACACAGCTTTTCGTGTATTGGGGGAACATTATATGTTTCACTATTTACCTTTTGGGTTAAGTGGGGCCCCAAATCATTTTAATAGGGTCGTTAAACGTATGTTGCAAGGTTTGCAAAACGTTTTATTTTATTTTGATGATATATGTATCTTCAGTGAAGATTGGGATACACATTTGAAAAGTGTCCGTAATGTTTTCGGCGCTCTTAGGGAAAATGGTTTTACGTTAAAGCCAGCCAAATTAGAAATGGGGTTCACTAATGTTAAGTTTCTCGGACATAATGTAGGGCAGGGGGTTTTTAAGCCTGATCCTAGTAATGGTAAGAAAATTCTAGAGTTTAAAACGCCCACAACAAAAAAGGAGATTCGTAGTCTCATTTTGGGTTGGTGAATTATTACAGCAGGTTCATACCGAGATTCTCTGATCTGGTTTACCCTTTTACTGATCTATTGTGTATATTCTAGACCGGTGTCGGTCTGTAAGGTGCACTGGAATCATGAGTGCGCGAGGCTTTCAGCAGGGTGCAGGCGTATCTGTGTAGGTACCCCATTCTTCGTTTGCCTGATCCTTCATTGCCATTTTTTCTTCAGACAGATGCTTCGGACAAAGGAATCTCGGTATACTGAGCCAGTGCGTGAATGTTGTTCTGCATCCCGTCAAGTATGTGAGTCGCAAGTTGTTGCCTCGGAAGCAGAGGTATTCAATCATCGAGAGAGAAGGGTTGGCTATCGTATTTGCCATTAGAAAACTAGACAGATATCTTACTGGAAAGAAATTTCACCTTCAGACTGACCACAAGGCCTTGGCGTACCTTCGAGCACGAACTTTACGAACCACCGGGTTACGAGGTGGGATCTGATGCTTCAGGACTACACCTTCGATGTGTGTCACATAAAAGGAGAGGACAATATACTTGCAGACTTGTGCTCAAGACTGGGTGTGATTCGCACAAAAAGACTATTTTATTATAGCTATAGCTTGATATGTATGTATATATATGTAATATGTACTGCTTGTTTTTAGTATGCATTGCAAAGTTATAATAGTTTTATGATGGATGTTGTTATTTGCGACATCATCTATTTGAATAATTATGTAATTTTGACTTTATGAAGGTTGTATTCTTCTGCTTCAGGTTTGGGCAATGTTTCCTAATTCTTTTTGCTGTCTATATACTTCAGTTTTCAATTTCTTTTTTTAAAGACTGGACTTGTCTTCGCAAGATCCAGTTAGGGGGAGAGGGGGGATGTCGTGCGCGCGAGAAGTTTTCTTTGCATTTAATCTTGGTGTTTTAGCGTATAGGAAGTAGTTTCTTGTAAGTGCGTTTTGTTGTCTAGAATATTGTGTGTATGTGTGTGTTTACGTCATCCTTGATTCCCGCAAGAGAGAGCTTCTTTTGTGAGCTGGGTAGCTGGTTTTTTTGTTTCCCCCTTGTAAGGGTACGTAAGTACATAGTTTTATTAAGTAAGCTGATCTTTCGGTACGGGTGTCGCTATTGAAAAGTTCTTTCTTGTAGCGGCATCGCTAGATCTAGGTTTTCTTTTCGTTTCAGGGTGTTAGGCTTTGGGCTATGGGAAAGTGTGTCGTCTTTCCGCCCTTGGAGTTGTGTAGTAACTATCGTTGTTGAGGTGTAGGGAGTTGAGGTTCTGTTGGGCGCCGAGATGGAGTGTGAGCGTGAATGTGTTACGGAAACTTATTGGTGTGATACTAGACTAATTATTAATCAAATGCTAACTTCAAAGATATTGATGTACATGTAAATATGTTTGAAACTTACAATTAAGTATAATTAAATATTGTTCCTGTTGACAACTGTTGTTATTCACTAAATATTCAGTTGAATAGCTGTTATTCAATGTTCGTAGTTTACATGCTATTACCTTTAGGCTCTTGTGTTACTCTGTTCAGGCTGGGGATACGGGACCATAATATCATACCCTACCTAAACGACTAAACCCACCTGACAACGACTCACTGTCAAAAGTCATTCTACAAGGAGGGAACATGAAGAAAGAGTTGTTCAAATAAAAGTTGGACAACATAAAAGAATGGACCGGTCTCTCTCTTGATATGCAGCTAAGAACAGCTGCTGACCGAGGGATTTGGTTAGACGAATTATCATAGCACCACTAAATCAAGAGACAGTTGAAATGACGAGATGCAATTTTTATATTGATTTGACTCAATATTCACTCCTTACACAATGTAATTGAAAGATCTAGGGTTAGTGGTTAGTGTGATTACTCTTTATATTTTTAAGACAACTTTTGACTTGAAAGACGGAAAATTAAATCAATTCTTTGACAAGATATGAACTAGAAATGAACGGATATTATTCAAAGTATTTATTAAATATGAATTGGCACTAATAGAAGTTCGAAACAACATGAATAGCATTCCAAGAAATCACATCCTAGTGAATCCATTGGAATCGCAGATCGCGAGCACGCTACTCTGCCTCATCGTGGCGCTCGTGTGGAAACGACCATTAGAGAAAGTGGTTAGGCTAAATGGTTAGCAACACAAGACTCCCGTGGGGATGCACACGGGTAGACGAGAGTCCACCCATTGCACGGCGCGGAGTTGTAAAAGAGTCCCCACGAAAATGTCACAAATCCATGCGCCATTCCTCAAGGGACCGTTACATAAATGGCGATTCCCCCATGGTTAGCTTGGTACAACGAAGGAAAATGGCGGAGGTTCCTGGTGCACTCGGCTTTCGGCCGTGTCTATCCCGTGTGTTGGGAGTTAGATGCATCGGAAATAGCAATGCTTTACATAGACATTGACTTGGGTCTCTTCCAGACAGAACTGTGTGTTCACACAGGTTTTTTTTTTTTACTGTTTGATGCTCAAACAGGTTTTTTTTTCAACTTAGAGCTCGAAGAGCCTTCGGCTCAGCTCATAAGACGATCAAACGTAATCGCAGATTACGTAACATTCACAAAACAAACACACATTTTTACCTAAACTAAAATACCCTTTTCCTTCAAAATGGCCATAGAAGACACCATCATTAAAATAGGATTTTTACTGAACCTTTTTTTTTCTAAAGAGCAGATTGACCTTCTGGTCCTACGGAAACCTTCATTGTAAATGTTATAGAAATTAGTACATGTAACGAGCAATCAAGAAAACGTCAATCCCTAAACCCAGATTTAAGGTTGATAAACTGAGCACTTCAGCTCTGTGTTTGTCCTTGTGGGTTTGTTCACTTCAATAACAAGTCTACTATGAAACAAACTCTGGTCCCGGTGTCTTCATGACGAATTGGACAAAAACGTTTGTTAGGCTAAAATCACCACCACCATAGAACTTTGTTAGCGAAGAAGATCTGCTAGAAGTTAGCCAGGATTGGTGTACCGTTAAACTAGTGGTCAAGATTTATAAAAAAAAAGGACAGTAAGAAAGTAAGACATACAAGCAAACAGACAGATAGATAGATAGATAGATTAAATAGATAGATAGATAGATAGATTAAATAGATAGATAGATAGATAGGTAAATAGATAGATAGGTAAATAGATAGATAGATAGATAGGTAAATACATAGATAGATAGATTAAATAGATAGATAGATAGATAGGTAAATACATAGATAGATAGTTTAAATAGATAGATAGATAGGTAAATACATAGATAGATATATAGATAGATTAAATAGATAGATAGATAGATAGGTAAATACATAGATAGATAGATTAAATAGATAGATAGGTAAATAGATAGATAGATAGATAGGTAGATAGATAGATAGATAGATAGTTAGTTAGATAGATAGATAGATAAAAAGATAGATAGTTAGATAGGTAAATAGATAGATAGATAGATAGATAGTTAGATAGGTAAATAGGTAAATAGATAGATAGATAGACAGATAGATAGATAGATAGATAGCTTCAACCAGTCTATAGTGGCAGGCTCTTTAAAATACTGACGGACATAGTTGCAACTACTACTTTAAGGATATTAGCAAGGGGGAATACTCAGATAATGTTATGCAAAATATAAAATGTCAAGATTATCTCCCTTAGAATTACAGTTGTAGGTTAATAGCCTCTTAATTCTGTATACCAATTATAATGAATGTTATCGGGATCACAAAGTAGCAAATAGAGTTCATTTAATAAAGTTCCCCTTTTCAGACCTTGTGGTCTATAGGGCAGACGATGTAAAGGTCAACTGTTTCAGTTAACGAGGGTGTCATGTGCCCGCCACAATGATTAACCGCCTTTACTTGTCCCCAACTAATGTCAGGTACCCACCCTTTCGGGTTGGGTGTTCATTCAATGATTTGAACAATGACATTGAACAACAACTTTTTTTAAATACACACTGTATATGAAAGCATTACTGCTGGGTGAATAGAGACCTTACAAACTGGTATTCCTCTCTTGGCTTATAGTGAAAGTTTGGATCTACAAATTTTGGTTTGACTAATAGACTGGAGCTACATTAGTTAGTTTGACTGATAGACTGGAGCTACAAGGTTTAGTTTGACTAATAGACTGGAGCTACAAGGTTTAGTTTGACTAATAGACTGGAGCTACAAGGTTTAGTTTGACTGATAGACTGGAGCTACATTAGTTGGTTAAACTGATAGACTAATGCTACAAGGTTTAGTTTGACTGATAGACTGGAGCTACATTAGTTGATTTGACAAATAGACTGGAGTTACAAGGTTTAGTTTGGAGGCACAAATGTTAGTTGAACTAGCTGTCTGGAACTACAAGGGTTAGTTGAACTAGCTGTCTGGAACTACAAGGGTTAGTTGAACTAGCTGTCTGGAACTACAAGGGTTAGTTGAACTAGCTGTCTGGAACTACAAGGGCTAGTTGAACTAGCTGTCTGGAACTACAAGGGTTAGTTGAACTAGCTGTCTGGAACTACAAGGGTTAGTTGAACTAGCTGTCTGGAACTACAAGGGTTAGTTGAACTAGCTGTCTGGAACTACAAGGGTTAGTTGAACTCTCTGGAGCTACGATTCAACAACAAACTTCAACCAACTATTCTAGTGTAAAGGCACTTAATGAAGATATAAGAAGATTGCGGACCCCAGTCAATATAGTGACGTCGTTCCGCTGTGTTTGAGGCCCTCCTACTAGGAGGTGGTGCTGGAAGGGACAATTTAAAAGTATGAATGATTTCTTTCGTGCTCCTTCTATCTATAGATATCTCTCTACTAATGGGCAACTGACGATACTGACTGACAATGTAACACTAGTAAGTTTTTGTTTTGACTTGTATTACATAGGAGATAATGAAACAAACCATAGAACAAGTATACTTTTTAAACGAAAGCTTATCTAAGGGGAAATAACGGCTAATTACAGCAATTTATCTGAAAATTACATGGTTTAGCTGCCTTGGTGTTATATAAATAAATGTAATTAATTAGTACTAAATGATTATCTGATTAATTTGTCAATTGATTCGTGTATTGTTATCTAGGAATAATTAAAGCAAAATTTCAACTTTGAGTTTTAACCCCTTTCAGAGTGGTTTGATGCGAAAAAATATACCTTTCAATTTGAAAAAAGCAAATTACACACTAAAATTATTTGAGCGTAGCCAATTCAATTGAGGGTTTTGAGTTTAAATACCTCTCCTACAGATGGCTTTTTTAAAACTTTAAAACTCATCCAGATGGTTTTAAGTTTAAAACCCTCCTACAAAGCGTTTTGAGGTGGAAAACCTCTATCTTCAATATTATTCTAAAGCAAACTACAGTTACTAAATTCTATGACCGTAGCTAAATGGGGTTTTGAATTTAAAAAAAAAATAAAAAAATCCAGAGATTTTTTAGTATAAAACCCCCAACAGATGATTTTGACGAAAAAACTTCACTTTTCGATATAAAATCTAAAGCAAACTACAGTCACTTAATTCCAAGAGCGTATTCAAGAGAGGTTACACATTTCTACCAGTGGCGGGGCTCATTTAATAAAGTGCAGTGAATAGTCATCTGCCGAAATTGAAAAAAACTCAATGAGGCTCAACAAAGATGGCTAAGACAGATTTTAGGAGTCAGTTATAGAGATCGGGTGTAAATCAAGGAAATCCTATGCCAAACTGGGAGTCGACCCGTTAGTAAGATTGTGACAGAGCGTCGCATGAGATTTGCGGGACATGTTCTCCGACAAAATGAATTACGCATAAGAAGAGTTGCGATGACATCCTAGTACAAACTGGCGCCACATATTCATGGAGGTCCTCAAAGCAAGGTGGGAATAGGCCTCAGACATTACCAGTGACAGATTTTTGTGGAAACAGCTTGACGGCGAATGCGCCGAACGGCGAGGGAAGGTCTTAAGTCAGTAAGAATAGCACATTAGGTTTTTGACCCACTAACTCCAGGAAGAACCTATTATAGGGCACAATAAGCGTCTTCCTAAAGAATGGTGGGTCAGAATGTAATAAAGATTCTATACACACACACACACACATACATATAAATATATTTTTTTCGCAAGGGGGGGGGGGGCGAAAAAAATCCTGGCTACGCCCATGATATATATATATATATATATAATAATAATCTTTATTGTCCGTATGGAAATTTGTCTTACAATTTGTGCATTACACCAAACAAAAACATTATAACTATAAGAAACCAAAATGTACATTCACACCAGACTCTTCATAATTTACATGTGACAAAGTTTATACCAGATTGTTCTTATTTAATGATTTGATTGCCAGGGGAACAAAAGAGTGTTTGTGTCTGTTTGTCTTTGCTATCGGTGTCTTGTATCGCTTTTGTGATGGTAATATCACAAAATCCTGACACAAAGGGTAATTCTTTATTTCGAGGATCTTGTTAGCTTTTTTATAAATTTTTGTCTCAAACAACTGACCAAATGGGGTTTGTTTTTTGCCAATGATTTTACCAGTAGCATTTAGGATTCTATAAAGTTTATTTTTATTTTTAATGCTCAGATTGCCATACCAGGCAGTGATATTGAAACTTAAAATATTGCTGATATGTGCGTGCTAAAACATAGCCAAGGCCTTTTCGCTAACATTAAACGAGTACAGTTTTCTTAGTAATCGTAATCTTTGCTGCCCTTTGTTTCTGATATAATCAGTATTTGCAGTAAAATTTAGTTTATTGTCTAGGATAGTACCAAGGTATTTAAATTTTGCACAATTTCAATAGTCTCTCCAGCTATAGAAACAATATCATTTTCATTCTTTTCCCTACGAAAATCGATTATCATTTCTTTGGGGTATTTTTACATTTAATAATAAAAAAATATCTTTAAAGTATTTTACAACGTGATCTATTTCTTTGGAGATATTCATTTACGTCAGAGTTCTCTGAGAGCAGGGCAAGAAGAGCCGCATCATCAGCGAATTTTGTGAAGGAGCAAAAAGGACTATCGGATTGAAAATCATTGGTGTACAAAATGAACCACAATGACGATGTCACAGCCCCTTGGCCACCCCTGTGTTAACTATGCGTTCATTTGATATAACATTGTTTACCCTAACCCTCTGAGAGCTCTGGGTCAAAAATTCATTAGCCCATAGTATTTTGTATGGACTCATCTTCAACGCTTTTATCTTTTCAATGAGTAAATGAAGTTGTATAGTGTTAAAAGCTAATGTGAAATCAATAAAGAATAATCTTACACAAGTGTTCGGTAAGTCCAGATGTTTGTAGACACAATTTAAAATATTTAGGATGGCATCGTCAACACCTTTACCCTTTTGGTAAGCGAATTGTAAAGGGTCTAACTTACAACAAAGATCATTCAGAAGAAACATTTTAACCAATTTTTCTAAACATTTAGACAATGGAAGTAAGTGAAACAGGTCGATAGTCATTCATTTCCTTCGGTTTGGAAACCTTTGGCACAAGTACAAGTATAGATGACTTCCACACAGGTGGTATCTCATTGTTTAGTAATGAAGTAGAAAAAATATCTTGGAAAGGTTCAGCTAGTTGTTCAGCACATTCTTTTAAGATTCGCCCTTTTATTCCATGAGGCCCACCAGCTTTAATTGGGTTGACGTTTTTGAAAATGTTACAAACTTGCTCTTTAGTAATCGCTAATTCTAAACAATTGTTAACATTGACATCCTCAAGGGCTTTGAGTCTTAGATAATTAAAATTTTTCGTGTCGAAGCGACAATAGAAATCATTTAACTCGTAGGCTAATGTTTTTTTGTCTCTTGTAGCAAGATTATTTTTAATTTTACTTGTGCTCCTGCCATTTTGTTCTTGATGCCCCACGTCTATCTCATGTCACTTGTCTTAATTGAGTCTTCCAGCTTGGTGCGGTAGTTTCTCCTCCCTTCCTCAAGAACGACGTTGAGATTTCGTTGAGCTATTTTCCTTGTCTGTCCATCGCCACTCATATATGCTTTTTTTTTTTCTGATTATTTCCCGTTTTATTTTTGCAGTAACCCATGGTTTATTGTTGGGGTATATCTTGATGCTCTTAGTGCTGACACGCATGTTTTCACAGAATTTGATGTAATTTGTCACTGCGTTGACCCATTCTTCCAGACTTGAAGTGGTCTCTTCAAACAAATTCCAGGCAGTGCAGTCTAGACATCCCTGTAGTTTGAGAATATTGTCTTGAGTCCATTCCTGTACGTTTTTTTAAAATGATTTTTCCTTCTTTAAGTTTCGTGTGGTAAGTAGAGGCAGCAGTTGTATTGTTTTGTGGTCCGATGATCCTAGTGGTGGCTTTTCACGAGATGTGAATGCTCCTTTGATGTTACAATAACATAAGTCCAGAGTTCTCCCTTGTCGGACAAGAGATGTTTTGATAGAAGGTGGGTAGGTCAACCTTCAAGGTGCATTTATTAAAATCACCCAGTATAATTACTGGTGCGTCCGGTGACCTTGTCTGAAACTCATGCACTACGTCAGCGATGATTGCAGCTGCAACTTCCGTCTTGGCTGTGGGCGGAACATAAACCAGGACTATGTAAATAACACCAAAGTCTCGTGGCAAATAAAAAGGTCTCAATAAGAGCGCCAGTAGTTCTAGATCCGGACAGCACATTCTCTTTTTAACCGTGTAGTTGGTGCAGTATTTGAGGTTGAATTACACACACAAAGCCCCCACCTTTCTTCTTCTTAAACTCAGCCGTTCTGTCAGATCTCACGCAAGAGAAACCATCAATAGCAATCAGGTTGTCGTTGTCATCCTCCTCTAACCATGTCTCAGTAAAAGCCAACAGACAATTTTCCCTAAAAACATGGTCGTAGCGTACATGGGCACATATCTCATCCACTTTGTTTCTAATTGAGTGGACGTTAGCTAGAATAATTGTAGGAAGTGGTGGGCGAAAACCTCTTCTTCTCAGTCTTTGCCGTAGTCCTCCTTTTTTCCCTTTTCCTTGTACTAATTTGTGTGTGTGTGTATGTTCTCTCTCATGTTTCATAAATATATATGTTTACTCATGTTCAAAAGTATACATTATGTACTTTTACCAATATATCTACATTTCTCATTAAGTAGCATTTATTGCTCTTATTTGAAATCAAACGAAATAATTAATCACCAACATTTAATTAAGTAATTGTTTATCATTTTATTGATTCATGTCTTGTCAGGTTCAATGAGTAATAATGCAAAGTTTTAGCTTGATCTGAGTATGGGAAATGGCAGACAAACATGTACAAACTTTTTACATACAGACAGACTGAGTTGATATAAGATGTGTACCTACAAGCTCCACTAGTCTGTCTCATCCTCCACGTCGTTCTTCAAAGGGGGCAGTGCGACTGCAGTGACTGCTCTTTCACAGATAGAGGCAACCTTATGGGAATTCGGGGAACCCTCTATTGGGATCGGCCTCCGGCCTCGAAGGGATAGGGCAACCCAGGCGGGACTCAAATAGCCGTGTCTCACAACATTAAATGTTATTTAATGATCATTTAGTTGATTGGGAAGGGGAGGGAGCGCTCAAGACAAAGGTGTCAGTGAAGAGCCATCTCTTATATCTGACCTTTGAGTAAAATACTTCATATTGGTTGAGAGTCTTAAGCCTTAGACCTTAAACGGACAATCACAGAGGTTGACGCAATATCTAAGGTCCGATCACTTGGAACAATGTTGCTAGTGGCAATTCCATTAAAACACACCGGGTTTCTGAATCAAAGGATTATAATATATTACTGTACTGTACAACGTAGCTTATCATTCCTTTAAAGATGATTATAGGTATTGTAGACTCATAGGTGTAGTCAGCAGGACCTCTGGTTCAACCCCCTTCCCCCGAAATAAAATTGGAGAGGACATTTTAATGCTAAACATTTACTTGCCCAGCATTGCCAAAGGAGGGGGGTGGGGGGAAATCCCCTCTTCGATAAAACCTACAGCAAACTACAGTCACCGAATTCCATGAGCCTAACAAGGGAAGTTTTGAGTTGAAAAACTCCTCCATAGGATTTTGAGTTAAAAAATTTCCCTCTAGAGGGTTTTGAGGTTCAAAACCTCTTCAATATAAAACTAAAGCAAACGACAGTCCCCAAATTCTATGTGCGTAGCCAAATGGGATTTTCAGTTTACAACAGCCCTTCAAGGGTTTTGAGTTTAAATCCCCTTCCACAGGGTTTTGACGTTAAATCTTTCCTTTTCGATAAAACAAAAATTCTAAACCAAACTACAGTCACCAAAATTCATGAAAGTAGACTGTGGGGGGGTGGGGGAGGAGTTGAGTTTAAACTAAAATGTCGGGTGGATAGCGTAAGTACTAATGTGAGTAGACATGGAAGTAGTTTGTCACAAATCTTCAAGTAAGTTAAAGACCAAGCAATGTGTCACTGTTAACTGAGTCTAGCTAAATGTGTTACTTCTCAGGAGCATACAATATTGCTAAAGGGATTTTTTTTTAAATTTTGATGAAGAATTTTGTTAAAAAATGTATGATTCAAGTTACTTGAATGTCAATCTAATAATCATTTCAAACAATTCTCCAATAAGAGTTTCAAAGGGGATTATCGAAATCCAGGTTTCCAAATGTCATATCTCAGACAAATGAACGTATCAGTAGACAGTTGACTCTTAAGAATTGCGTACAATTATGACAAACTTCTTAATACAAAGCTTTAGTTTAATATTGATGTTATTAAATACAATACCAAAATTCTTTATATACATATATTGGAGGCACGGCCTTTGCAAGGTGGCAATTGTAAAGCGCTTGACTTCCGAACCGGTTCAAATCCTGATGAAGAGAGGGGTTTTTACATTTCAGTATCTTTAAGGCGCCCTTCAGTCCACCCAGCTCTAATGAGAACATATTGGGGAAAGTAAATGGTAACAAAACAAAAAAGGGCGGCATTTTTTTGTTTGGTTTTGCACTCAGACGGTCAAGGTCCTCGCAGTGGATCTGGTTGTCCTTAATAGATGCTGGATCCAAAGTAAGTTTTCATCCTTAGTCGTAAGAGTTGAACAATTCTTGTAATTCTAGTCCCAAGGAACCTCACCTCCATCGGCCTGCCTGAACCACTGGCGGATCCGCGCCCTCCCTCTCCTATAGATAAATCACACAATTCTAGTACAAAATTATTATCTCAATAATATATACTAATTATTTACATTTTTTTATTTTTATAAGTACCCACTCTGGTATGTAGTGGGGGAAGGACGATTGCATCTAACGCCCCAACCTTATCCCTTCTAGTGGCTGGGGGCGGTTTAATTTTTGAGAAGATATCACAGTTTGTGAACAGAATTATTCCAATATTGAAATATCTTACAAACTCTATACTACTTAGTGATACTTTAACGCCTTTTAAATATTGAAATGTTATGCTAGTGAAGAGAACAAACTTATTGAAATGGAAACTTTTGCCAAAAAAATAATAATTACAGCAGAAGTTCAAACAATTTGTTGATCCCATAGCAGGACCGAATTGAAATTGGATTTGTGCATTTTTTCAAAATGTATCCAGCATGGCTGACTGATGTATTTGATTAAAAAAAAAGAGACATCAAACAAATCAGAAGACCAAACGCATGACAGTGTGGTAACCACGCTTTAATGAGTTCATACATACACAACGTTCTCAGTTATTCAAAATGTCAGATTCATGAAACTGATTATCAAATACACATTACAAGAAAGTTTTATCGCTTGGATTTAGTAGCACAATGAAGTCCAGTAAGATTGTTACAAAAGGTCTAATACCTTGCACAAGAATTCCGGTAATTTATTAAGATAATGGATTGGAGAGTAACTCTCTATATCCTTTCTTAATGACACTGATAGATCTACTCAGTTTATTGGAAGCAACAAAATGTCAGTATCGCAGGATAACCCCAAGTAGCGTCCTCATTATCTGATGTGTTATATGAAGATCTCATTTTCCTTAATGAAAAGAATCAATTAAGGGTCAAAGGCTAATTATAATCTATACAAGTGAAAGTTAAGATAAATTTAACCCCATAAAAAGTATCTTTAAAAAACCCGTATTGGTTTGTGTCGCGTCTATTGATCTCTTTATGGTTTTATTATTTTACATTGTTTCTCTGCTCTCGAGTCAGTACCATGGTATTATGGACCTGGAGCATGGTTCATATTGTCCGTTAGCTGCTGAGGATTGGTTCAAGTCCATATACATAGAGCCGGAGGAGGGACCCGTTGGCCCGTAATACCCTCCTCTGGTCAAGTGGTCACCACCGTTCTGGAAAAGCTGGTCCTTATTTAAATGTGGCGCGTGGTGATAGCTGTGGTTGATGTGACCAGGCGAAGGTGGGGGCAGGGGAGGAAGGCCGTGGCCCACGGCCTGCTTTTGAGACAGGGTGCATTCGCCGGATAGATCTGAGGAGTATCCTGTGACGTCATACGGTGGGTGGGGCTGCAGCTTGTTTACTTCCGGGGAATTGGAAGATGGCGGCGTCATGCTGCAAGCGTCCATGGCTGCGGAAGTGATGGGCACTGAGAAGTGATGGGGTAGGCTGGGATACGTTTGATGCATGCGTCCAGACGGACTCATCAGACTGGGTATAGAAAAGGACGGGATTATCTCCCTGTACGCGGAAAGATCTTTGTATGGTGATGTGATATGATCTTTGTACATTGATGAGGATATGTGATCAATATAGCTGGAAGAAATGTGATCTTTATACGGAATGAAAGAGAATTGATCTTTTTGTGCTTGTTCTCTGAAGTAGTGATCCCTGGATTCAAACCCACTTTCTTTGTCATAAATTTGGCTGTGGTTAAGAGAATCTGATTTGGAATACATATAAAGATTGTTTTGATCCTTATATGTCACAGGGTCTGGCTCCGGAGGAGTCAGTAGGCTAGTAGGAGGCTCGGAATTCAAATACGGAACCTGAGTTCGTGAGCTGGTCTTGATGACCGATTCTCTATTAGCGTAAAGGCTTCTCAAGAAGTTTGACGCTGACAGCACGTCTGTAGCACCGGAAGGCTTTGAGTGCGAGCCCAGCCAGTGAGTGTTGTTAGGAGTGGTATTTGTCAAGGGCCCCGTGGAGAAAGTTCTGCCCATGTTCGCAGAGGCGTTCATGGAGCTAGGATACGAGTGACTTTCCACGCTGATAGAACTGTCCAGTCCCGATGTTGATGTGACTGGAAGATGGCGGTTCATGGCAGCTTCTAACTCCTGCACCGAGCTTCCGGACACAGAGATGGGGCTGGTGGACAGTTTGTCCAATTTTTGTTGACCGCTCTTCTTCTTTTTTCTAACGGGAGATTTGCGATCCTGAGTAACGCTGCTGGATGAGAACTGGATGACGCTGCGATCTAGAGGTATGCTTGCGACTTTTTTCATTGATAAGTCCTCCGGGGACGATGAAGTCACGTGATCTGGGTGCAAGGAAAATAGAGGCGCTGTCGGCCCTTTCTGATCGAACACATTTGTCTCCCCTGCCGAGCTATTTCTCTCTATATCATCCACTGTTATATTTGAATTCTTTTCCACGATCTCCGTTGAGCCGCTGTTGGTCCGCCTTCGCTTTCGTGGATTCTCGTTCTTTCGTCTCTTGTTTTTAATGTCAGACATGACGCCGCTGGATGACATTTTACCCGGAGATAGGGTGTCCGCGTCAGTTGCGGGGCTATCAAGTTGGGATTTGGGCGAGCGGTCAGTATGAGAAATCTTCTCAATGGCAGATATGTCGTCGTTCTTAGCCAGCTTTTGAAAGCTGTTTGGACTTTGAGAAGGGGAAGAAATGGTGGTGCCAATTCTGTTTATGCCAAGGGTTGAAGGTTTACAGGACTTGAGTTCTGGAAAGAAGAAGAAACAAAATGTTACGCACATAATTGTAATCAACAGAAGAACTTTTGCTTAAGCAGTGTTTAACTAATTGTGAATGTTCAATGTTGGTGGCAAAGCCACTAAAGATCACCTTTAAGTTTGTCTTCTCTAACTCTGCTGTTTGAAGAGCTACTCATTGATGACGTCACATCTCCAGTCAACTGCCAGAGGTCATATGCCGCGCCTTTGTTTTCAACACCACTGAAAGAAAGTAAAATACAACACGACTATTAGATGGAATTTAGAAGAGACAATTGAAAGGTTTTTTTTTTGTATATCTCTGCATATTTAAAACTAATGTATATTCACATCTTTCAGCTCATTTATTGGTTAAAATCTATAAAGAAATAATGGACACTTCTATTTCATTTTTAAGGACAGTAATAAACGTATTAAATTTTAAATTGATGTTGAATGAGTTTGTAATATTTAGAAATGGATGACTAAGATGTGTATTAAATATTTATAAGATTTGGATGAAAGATGTACAGGATGTGTGCAAGTTGTGTTCAAGATGTGTACAGCAACAGTGCTGCTTCATAAGCGTGAAAGGTGTCTATAAAGCTTGAGATATGTCAAAATGTGTATAGGATGTGTACATGGTGTGTATAATATATGAGCAAGATGTGTAGCTCAGTCAACGATCAATACGTTCATCAAGTAACTCAGTCAACAATCAATACGTTCATCAAGTAACTCAGTCAACAATCAGTTCATCAAGTAACTTAGTCAACAATCAGTTCATCAAGTAACTTAGTCAACAATCAATACGCTCATCAAGTAACTCAGTCAACAATAAGTTCATCAAGTAACTCAGTCAACAATCAATACGTTCATCAAGTAACTTAGTCAACAATCAGTTCATCAAGTAATTTAGTCAACAATCAGTTCATCAAGTAACTCAGTCAACAATCAATACGTTCATCAAGTAACTCAGTCAACAATCAATACGTTCATCAAGTAACTCAGTCAACAATCAATACGTTCATCAAGTAACTTAGTCAACAATCAGTTCATCAAGTAATTTAGTCAACAATCAGTTCATCAAGTAACTCAGTCAACAATCAATACGTTCATCAAGTAACTCAGTCAACAATCAATACGTTCATCAAGTAACTCAGTCAACAATCAATACGTTCATCAAGTAACTCAGTCAACAATCAATACGCTCATCAAGTAACTCAGTCAACAATCAGTTCATCAAGTAACTCAGTCAACAATCAATACGTTCATCAAGTAACTCAGTCAACAATCAATATGTTCATCAAGTAACTCAGTCAACAATCAATACGTTCATCAAGTAACTCAGTCAACAATCAATATGTTCATCAAGTAACTCAGTCAACAATCAATACGTTCATCAAGTAACTCAGTCAACAATCAATACATTCATCAAGTAACTCAGTCAACAATCAGTTCATCAAGTAACTCAGTCAACAATCAATACGTTCATCAAGTAACTCAGTCAACAATCAATACGTTCATCAAGTAACTCAGTCAACAATCAGTTCATCAAGTAACTCAGTCAACAATCAGTTCATCAAGTAACTCAGTCAACAATCAAGTAACGAGAATGCCTGACCCATGTCTGAGAGATATACAAGGTCTACTTCTTACCTGACCACGTAGTTGATTGCCAAAATGGTTTGATCCTCAGCGTTCTTGTTATTCAGCAGCGTCGTGGCGCAGGTTTGTACCCAGACGTAACCACCATGTCTGTTCATAATACGATAATAGTCAGTCAATGCTTGCCCCTTGTTCAATACTGAATAGTGAGAAAAACAATAAATAATATTTATTTAAAATTTAAGAACCAAATATTAACTAAAAAATGTATATCCACTTCATAAAAACGTAGTCTAAAATATGCTATAGCATGTGCAGAATAAAGTTTCCCTTTCAGACCTTGTAATCTATAGGCCAGATGATGTAAAGATCACCTGTTTCTTTGGACTACGGTTAACGAGGGTGTCATGTGGCCAGCACAATGACCAACCGCCTTTACTTTTCCCCAACTATTGTCGGGTTCCCATTAGAGCTGGACTCAAAGGCGCCAAAAGATCCAGAAATAAAAATCCCAGTCTTCACCAGGATTCGAACCCGGGACCCCTGGTACGGAAGCCAAGCGCTTTGCCGGTCAGCAGTTATTGGAGGGGGGGGGGGGGGTTAAAAAAAATGTTTTCCGAGCTGGCTTTAAAAAGCATTTTATATTTTTAAAAAGTAACTTGACTTGAATTCAAACTAATTCTCCTCTACATAATGATTATCTACCCTTAGCTAATACTGTATCTATATAAAACAAAATTACTTAGAACTAATTGATAACATTTTTTTTTATTGATTCATGTGTTGTTCAGAAAAAGAAAATATTGTGCAAATAACGTGAACAAGATTTGTACCAGACAGACAGACAGAGTGAGTTTCATGAGATTTGTACCAGACAGACAAAGTGAGTTTCATGAGATTTGTACCAGACTGACAGAGTGAGTTTCATGAGATTTGTACCAGACAGACAAAGTGAGTTTCATGAGATTTGTACCAGACAGACAGAGTGAGTTTCATGAGATTTGTACCAGACAGACAAAGTGAGTTTCATGAGATTTGTACCAGACAGACAGAGTGGGTTTCATGAGATTTGTACCAGACAGACAGTGAGTTTCATGAGATTTGTACCAGACAGACAGAGTGAGTTTCATGAGATTTGTACCAGACAGAGAGAGTGGGTTTCGTGAGATTTGTACCAGACAGACAGAGTGAGTTTCATGAGATTTGTCCCAGACAGACAGTGAGTTTCATGAGATTTGTACCAGACAGACAGATGGAGTTTCATGAGATTTGTACCAGGCAGACAAAGTGAGTTTCATGAGATTTGTACCAGACAGACAGAGTGAGTTTCATGAGATTTGTACCAGACTGACTGAGTGAGTTTCATGAGATTTGTACCAGACAGACAGAGTGAGTTTCATGAGATTTGTACCAGACAGACAAAGTGAATTTCATGAGATTTGTACCAGACAGAGAGAGTGGTTTTCATGAGATTTGTACCAGACAGACAGAGTGAGTTTCATGAGATTTGTCCCAGACAGACAGTGAGTTTCATGAGATTTGTACCAGACAGACAGAGTGGGTTTCATGAGATTTGTACGAGACAGACAGAGTGAGTTTCATGAGATTTGTACCAGACAGACATAGTGAGTTTCATGAGATTTGTACCAGACAGACAAAGTGAGTTTCATGAGATTTGTACCAGACAGAGTCAGTTTCATGAGATTTGTACCAGACAGACAGAGTGAGTTTCATGAGATTTGTACCAGACAGACAGAGTGAGTTTCATGAGATTTGTACCAGACAGACAGAGTGGGTTTCATGAGATTTGTACCAGACAGACAGTGAGTTTCATGAGATTTGTACCAGACAGACAGAGTGAGTTTCATGAGATTTGTACCAGACAGAGAGAGTGGGTTTCGTGAGATTTGTACCAGACAGACAGAGTGAGTTTCATGAGATTTGTCCCAGACAGACAGTGAGTTTCATGAGATTTGTACCAGACAGACAGATGGAGTTTCATGAGATTTGTACCAGGCAGACAAAGTGAGTTTCATGAGATTTGTACCAGACAGACAGAGTGAGTTTCATGAGATTTGTACCAGACAGACTGAGTGAGTTTCATGAGATTTGTACCAGACAGACAGAGTGAGTTTCATGAGATTTGTACCAGACAGACAAAGTGAATTTCATGAGATTTGTACCAGACAGAGAGAGTGGGTTTCATGAGATTTGTACCAGACAGACAGAGTGAGTTTCATGAGATTTGTCCCAGACAGACAGTGAGTTTCATGAGATTTGTACCAGGCAGACATAGTGAGTTTCATGAGATTTGTACCAGACAGACAGGGTGAGTTTCATGAGATTTGTACCAGACAGAGTGAGTTTCATGAGATTTGTACCAGACAGAGTGAGTTTCATGAGATTTGTACCAGACAGACAGAGTGAGTTTCATGAGATTTGTACCAGACAGACAGAGTGAGTTTCATGAGATTTGTACCAGACAGACTGAGTGAGTTTCATGAGATTTATACCAGACAGACAGAGTGAGTTTCATGATATTTGTACCAGACAGAGTGAGTTTCATGAGATTTGTACCAGACAGACAGAGTGAGTTTCATGAGATTTGTACCAGACAGACAGAGTGAGTTTCATGAGATTTGTACCAGACAGACAGAGTGAGTTTCATGAGATTTGTACCAGACAGACAGAGTGAGTTTCATGAGATTTGTAGAAAGAAAAAAAAGAACGCCTCGCTTACTATCTTCATGAGATCTTTTCAAACTCCTGAGATCAGCGACATGGCAGAGATCATATAGAAGTCTGTCAGTCATATCTTCGACACTTAACTCCATCAAGTCAGTAATTCTGAAATAAGCACAATTCGTACATACATTATAGGAAACGTTTTTACGAAAACATTGTGGTAACATCCGTGTTAAGCAGGAAACCATTATGTAACAAACAATAGACAAAAAAAGAATACTGTAAAAAAAAAATCTAATGAAGGAACCGTTGAATACTGCCATTTATAGAAAAAATTATGAGGTTTATCTCTCTTTCTGTTATTTAAAACAAAATTAATTAATTAGTACTAAATGATTAACTAACTGGTTAATTTTAGAATTAATTCGTGTATCGTATTGTTATCGACTATGAATAATTATGCAAAATTTCAACTTGATCCGAGAATGGGAAGTGGGAGATAGATATAACGCGTCAATATGTACTAGGAAACTAAATGTATGTATATATACATAACCACATCTCTCATTAAGTAGGATTTATTCCCCTCATTTCAAAATGAAACAAGGTTTATAAATCAAAATAGTGACACATACTGATAGTCTAATCTATTTTTATTGATCCATGTCTTGTCAGGTTTAATGAATAATTATACAATATATAATTATTCCAGTAGTTCGAGGACCACTAGGGTTCCTCGGAGCACAGTTTGGAAAACACTGCCTTCTATCATGGAAAGTATTGTGTTCTTTTGTTCCCAGTTCATTTATGACTTCACTACTTATGACTTCCCTACTTCTAGACAACATATCATGAAATTAAAAATACATCTTGTATACTGGTGAGTGGGTTTATTTTTATTTCCACTGTAATTCATGATAAGAGTGTTTATCCCGGAAAGAACTTTCCTTTGGAATACTATGTCACAGAATGTTTATTAAAAGTTCCGATTTTATCTGAATTTCGGAAATAGATTTCTAGGTGCAATTTCAAAGCCTGCGTCGTTCTACCAAATCAACTGATAATGTTTTAACGTAACACTCAAGTTCTAATAATTTCAGATTTACCTTACTTGTTACTTGCTGATAAACAAATCCGAAATCGTAAACACTTTTGACTTTTCTTTATAGAGTTTATCTTGTTTCTTTTATTAAAGGCATGATACAGGACAGCATTGCAAGTAACAAGGAAGTTGACACCCTACTAAAAGAACTAAAGGCTGTGTGGGAACATTGACTTACATTGGTTCACAGTAAATAATCTTGAAGTCTGGACTTAGTCTTGTGATGAAAGTATCTTGTTCCAGTCGTAGTTCAGTAATCGTGGGGGGAGGGAGAGCTATGGCCATCCCTACAAGTCCAAGAAGTGGGGGCTCGGATGAACTAGACTTGTTCGTGTTGCTGCTGCTGTTGGTGCCATTTTGAGACTCAGTCCTGGAGCTGCCATAACTCGACTGCAGTCTTGAAGTCCCCAAAATATGAACGACCTGAAGAGAAGAAACGGTAAAGAATTTTGTTATCGCGAGAGGATCCAGCGACAAGATTCAAAATGTCCTTTTGTAGGATACATTTCAATACGTCAATGCCATTCTAAAATCTGTCTTTCTTACGCCAGGTAGGTTAACTTTCCCCGGTTGACGTATCACGGTTTTGTTGACGTCGTTTGTGCAGACAAAAAAACCCACTACAAGACGTCTTATATAAGACGTAGATAATCTTTTGGGACGACCAAGCTCATATAAAGTAAACGCTATAGTGCCTCCATTGTTATCTCAATATCGACGCGTTCCACCAATTGCTAATTTCAATTTATTTAAATTTATTTCTAGGAGCGTTGTAGACGCCAAACGATAGGGGAGCTTACAGCGCTCTCCCAGACCCCTCGATGACTAAATGGAGTAAACGTCTTCGGGCGTCCCTAGTTATAATTTGAAAAGCACTGTATTAAAGGACGTAACAAAACAAGAGTAAACTTTCACTAACTGACTCTTTATCATAGTAACAAAACAAGAATGAACCCTCTTTCACTGACTGACTCTGTATCTTAGAAACAAAACAAGAATGAACCCTCTTCACTGACTGACTCTGTATCTTAGAAAAAAAAAAGAATGAACCCTCTTTCACTGACTCACTCTGTATCTTAGAAACAAAACAAGAATGAACCCTCTTTCACTACCTGTCTCTGTATCTTAGAAACAAAACAAGAATGAACACTCTTTCACTAACTGACTCTATTTTAGAAACAAAACAAGAATGAACCCTCTTTCACTGACTGACTCTGTATCTTAGAAACAAAACAAGAATGAACCCTCTTTCACTGACTGACTCTGTATCTTAGAAACAAAACAAGAATGAACCCTCTTTCACTAACTGACTCTGTATCTTAGAAACAAAATAAGAATGAACCCTCTTTCACTGACTCACTCTGTATCTTAGAAACAAAATAAGAATGAACCCTCTTTCACTGACTCACTCTGTATCTTAGAAAAAAAACAATAATGAACACTCTTTCACTAACTGACTCTGTATCTTAGAAAAAAAACAAGAATGAACCCTCTTTCACTGACTGACTCTGTATCTTAGAAACAAAACAAGAATGAACCCTCTTTCACTAACTGACTCTGTATCTTAGAAACAAAATAAGAATGAACCCTCTTTCACTGACTCACTCTGTATCTTAGAAACAAAACAAGAATGAACCCTCTTTCACTACCTGTCTCTGTATCTTAGAAACAAAACAAGAATGAACCCTCTTTCACTGACTGACTCTGTATCTTAGAAACAAAACAATAATGGACACTCTTTCACTAACTGACTCTGTATCTTAGAAACAAAACAAGAATGAACCCTCTTTCACTACCTGTCTCTGTATCTTAGAAACAAAACAAGAATGAACCCTCTTTCACTGACTGACTCTGTATCTTAGAAACAAAACAAGAATGAACCCTCTTTCACTAACTGACTCTGTATCTTAGAAACAAAATAAGAATGAACCCTCTTTCACTACCTGTCTCTGTATCTTAGAAACAAAATAAGAATGAACCCTCTTTCACTGACTGACTCTGTATCTTAGAAACAAAACAAGAATGAACCCTCTTTCACTGACTGACTCTGTATCTTAGAAACAAAACAAGAATGAACCCTCTTTCACTAACTGACTCTGTATCTTAGAAACAAAACAAGAATGAACCCTCTTTCACTACCTGTCTCTGTATCTTAGAAACAAAACAAGAATGAACCCTCTTTCACTGACTGACTCTGTATCTTAGAAACAAAACAAGAATGAACCCTCTTTCACTGACTGACTCAGTATCTTAGAAACAAAACAAGAATGAACCCTCTTTCACTAACTGACTCTGTATCTTAGAAACAAAATAAGAATGAACCCTCTTTCACTGACTCACTCTGTATCTTAGAAACAAAATAAGAATGAACCCTCTTTCACTGACTGACTCTGTATCTTAGAAACAAAACAAGAATGAACCCTCTTTCACTGACTGACTCTGTATCTTAGAAACAAAACAAGAATGAACCCTCTTTCACTAACTGACTCTGTATCTTAGAAACAAAATAGAAAAAGAATTTTGTCGCAATGACTTACTCTGTACCCTGAGCTCTTCACTTGTACGCCACGTTTGGTCAGTGTGGACTTCATCCGTAGAGCGAATGACTTGTGGACGTTGTGGTCATTTTTGTTGACCATAAGGTAGTCTGTGAACATAATGCGGACTTCATAGTAACTAGGTAAAATAAATATGCCTCTGGGTAGGTAGACTTGACCTAAACTTAGTGAATGGTATTACTTAGGTTTCTTACATTAGCTCAGACATAATACTGCTGCACTAGAATAGATTTGATAATACAGGTTCATGTAAAATGAAAGTAACCATTTCAGTCCTTGCGATGTTTGGGGCAGAAGATGTAAATTTCATCTGTTTCTATGGCCGAGGTTTAACGAGGGTGTCATGTGGCACAACGACTATCCGCATTGACCTTCACTGACTTATGTCTGGTAACTATTAGAGTTGAGTGGACTCAGAGACGTCTTTAAAATACCGAATTACGAAATCCAGATCTTCACCAGGATTCGAACCCGAGATCCATTGGTTTGGACGCCTAGCGCTTTACCACTTTGCCACTTCGTCCTTGCATGTCTGTAACAATAAGCACGCTTCCCATCCCATTTGGTCTTATTTTCAGAACAGACCAGAAGAATCAGAGCTGATTGAAAGTGCACAGAACCCACTAAATTTTTCATTGAGACATGTTTTCAATGGGAATCAAATTTTAAGAGAAGAAAGATTTACAATAACAAGAAAAACATTTTTAAAAAAATACTTTTTAAGAAAAGGCAAAGCTTTAAGTTATATTGAAGCATAACTCTATCAATTAGTTTAAATCAGTCATGTAATTAAATGTAGTATACATCTAGACTTACAATAATAAATATGTACGATTAAAAATATTTTTACCTATTGTTTTTTGATATAAAGGCATGCGCGCGCATGTATGTGCGTGTGTGTAACTTACTTTTTGATGAGGGTGAACTTGGTCTTGGTGTACTGGGAGACGATCCGTCTTCTGAACCGGAACCTGGCGAGCTGTTGGATGGTCCTGAGGAGACAGGTAGGTATTAGTGAAAAAGATCTATCTGTTTCAATTGGGTATTTTCAACGTAATTAAGATATAGATTTTGGTCAATTTTGTTTGTTATAAGAAAAAATGAAATGACACTCTGTTGATGTAAATGAAGTATTTGAATGACTATAAATGAAATGACACTGTTGATGTAAATGAAGTATTCTAATGACTATTATTAAAAAGAGCTCGCACCCGACACGATGCACATTCCTAAATGTTCTGCCAACTCGGAGTGATCTTTCGGATGGACATATTCAAATATACTGGAGCCCGCCATCTCAACCTGGTAACACAAGAAGAAAGTTATAGTCAGTTCATTAGCAGTAAGTGGTCAACTTCAAATGAGGTCAATAATATTGACATGAGCTAGGTAACGTCAAGGCTGAGGGGTAGAGCGTGCAAATGCTATCCGGTTATTGTCTTAGTGTAAATTGGTTGCTGATTTCGAGAGTTTTTCTGATTCGTTTGGGTCCTTGGACTTCTAAAGGAAAGAAAAGAGGCAGAACAAGCAGTTGGACGTGGTGCTGACCACATAACACTCTCATACAAAAGTAAATATAACAAATTTTTAACCAGCCTTTTTAGCTGCGTAGGTCTCAAAATAAATACTTTTGCCCTCATTTATTATTTTCTGTAACTTTCTAAGTACATTTTTGTACACGCGCTTGTACACTTGATTGTAAGCTTTCATACACTTTTACATACACTTTTACATACACTTTTACATACTCTTTTACATACACTTTTACATACACTTTTACATACACTTTTATATACACTTTTACATACACTTTTCTGTAGAATTGAACTGTTGAAAGCAACTTGTTGTTGTTCCTCTACCATCCTGATGACCCTTGCAGAAAATGTACTGGCACTAGCGCCCCAGGGACTCGGCCTCCTCAATTAACGTCCTGTCAAGGGCAGCACCTCCACAGCCCTCGGGGGCGAGCTCGCTCTGGCGGTGGGCCACATTAAGTTGATCTAGTTTCCCGGAGGACTATTCATTCTCGTTTGTCATCAAGCGTCCCGCTGGGGGGCGGGACGAAGAGGGGAGTGGATGGCAACAAACAAAATGCACACGCGCACAAATCGCATCGGCACGCGCAGTCTTTTCATCGGCAGACGATGTTGTGTGTTTTAGACAAGTTTTTCTTGGATACAAACAAACTAACAAACAAACAGATATTGAGATGTTAAGAAACAGAATTTACCAGCAAATCAGGATTAGAAAAATACGTAAGAAAATGAAACAAACACACATATCAGCAACTTAAATATAGACGTGACGTCATTTCCTGCTGCCATGAACAGACGACACTTTTTTTATCAATTCGTACACTGATGCTAGTATCTATCCACTTACATTTCATGTACAGAAGCAGATGCTGCACCTCAGAGGTTGTAAATATATTTTTATGAATGCGGACAATGTTTTTACTGTCACAGGGCCGGTCTTAGGCCACGGCAGCCTATGCGGTCGCAGTGGGCCCCGCGATTTCATAGGCCCGCGCTAATTCAAGGTGTAATTATTAAATTGCAAAAAAATATACGAAAAACTCATGGAAATCTGAATTTATTAAAATCTCCTGAAAACTCTTTAAAATCTCCAGAAAAATAGACATTTGTCATTTGTGGGTGTCATTCGTTGTGGAAAACGCCAATCCTACGCGCGATAAAAAAAAACAAGTATTGTCAGGTTTTATGTAATAAAATGTAATAATCGGGCAAATTTTACCCTAATCGGAAGTTCCAATACTTTATTTACTTTAATAGTCACTGGCATTTAAATATGTCATTGGTTACAAGGTTTATAAAGTAAGATCGCAATTTTTAACTTAGTAAAGAATGATTAAAATTCAAAAGTCGAATTTTTTTCTTATACAAAATCTTAATTTTCGCTTATTATCCTTATTCCCACACAAACTAGGCCCGCGCAATCAGTTTCGCATAGGGCCCCATAATTTCTAGGACCGGCCAACAAGCATGGAAATCTATATGTATGTAAATGTTTTCGATATATAGTTTATATTGCATATATGCATATTGAGAAACCATTATATATATTTATTTAGCAGTAAATGTTAATTCTCCGAACAGTATATAGTATTATTAATGACGTTCAGTCCAAGGGAACACACAGTACAAAAGCAAATTATTGTCAACAGACAGTGAATCAGTCGTAGTTAAGACATTTGATCACTTGTAGTTCAAGGTGAAATGCAGCAGTCGTTTAGTTTCTGACTGAAGCAATGGGGACAGGACTTTTAAGGACACATGCACATGGTGAATGTATTGGTAGCAGAATTGTCGCTTGGTTGAAATGAAAACCCAGCGAGTGACTTGCCCTTGACAACATTGACCTATTACTATTTCATTATTTGTTAGAAAGTTTTCGAGTAAATGCTACAGTGTGGACTGGACTTATAAATGATAATGATATAGCATGTGAACCGCCAATTAAAAAAAAAGTTCACTAAGGTCTTTCTTCTAGTACGGATCATGTCTCTACCTTCAAGATGATGGCTTCTTGTGCTGGCCACACATCACTCTCGTAAACAGTTCAATTCTCAATTATAATATCTCCAAAGTTAACCTTACAATTATTTCCAACTCAATTTTAATCAAATCGCTTGAATTGCCTGAGGTCAAACTTTTCAACAGCAATTTTGACTCACTTATCTCTCTTGTTCTTGTATTAAATTTAGCAGGCTTCTTTCCCTTTGAACGAACGCCATCTTCTTTAACTTCAGTATTGAGAGATTGAGATGGCATGGAATTCAAAGGGAAACAACCTGTACTGACCTGATACTTCAACTCTGGTTTCCGTTATATGGAACTCCTATTTATTCTGATTGTTTGCAATTTAATGGTTGATAATCTTGAAACGAAATTGATTTCAGTACCACTAACTTTTTTTTTCTGTTTTTGTTCACGGCAACTAGGCTTAAATGTATTTCTTTCAATGAATGTTTACTAGTTAATTAGAAGCTTACAATCCAACAAGCAATATTCAGATTTTAAAAATGCTTTCTAAATATCTTGAAAGAAATTTGCAAAGCAATTATTCCGTTTTTATAACCTTTGCACTCTTTTCGAGGACCCCCTTCCATTTTCTCTACTCCCACACACCCCTTCCTTAGTGCTTCTTCACCGCCTCCATCCCGCCCTATTCAGTTCTCGTTTCCTCCAAGTCTTTTGGGGATTTCCTCGAGCAGACACTCCCTGGCAGAGACGGAGTTTCTCGAGGCAGGGGACAAGCCAAATTATGTGCAGCCAAATTTGATTAAGCCATATTTAAATGACCTCAACCGAAGTAATTCACTTTGCAGGTGTTGATTGATCGTTTCTGGAAGAGGGGGAATCACAGAGAGGATAGAAGGAGCAGCGAAAAGAATTGGGGGGGTGGATTGTAAAATGTCAGAACTTTACACACCCCTCTGTTCTCAGAAAATCAAAATTCCTAAAAACCAAACACAAGGACATCGTCCAACGACCTGGACGGTTAACCGGGAAACATTCGCGCCAACTGTTAATTGTCAAGCGCCGCTCCAGTCAAGTGATAAGAAATGTACAAATATTTTGTTTTCGGCGTGATCCGGGTCTCTGACTGAAAGCGCAAGTAACAAAAAGTCTATCAGATTGATAATTTCTCTCACATTTTAAGTGCCTATGATTCTTTAACAAAGTCTCAAGTTGCAATCGCTATTTCAATCATAAAGTATTTGTTACAAAGAGGCTTAATTACAGACCTCGTTTTTTTTAATTCAATATAAGTCGTCATATGTGATGGTGGAAGAAGCTCTTTGCTGTGGTAAATAGACTCGAGTCTTTGACTAGGTCTTAATGTCCGTCGATTTGTGTGTCTGCAATTACCTATTCCTCCTTTTAATATAAGTCTCACCAAGCTCTCACTAACTCACCTGTGATAATCCAAGATATATGGAAACTGTCTCAGATATATACAAGAATCTACCGTCACTGGCCAATATAAATGCAAAGCCGTCCAAGGACTGAGGAAAAAATATAAAAGCTTAATGATTATTGGTGTATTTCTCGATATGACAAACACAAACCTCTGCACTCTAATCTTAAAACACACAAATTATGCACATTTATTTTAGAAGTTATCTATATCCCTTTTTCTAAAGAGGTTTTGTTTATTCTTAGTAACGTAACGTATTAAATCTGGTTTTTGAATATGGAGTTTCATTCTACAAATGATTCCTTGTTTGTTTGGTTTTTTATTTAGTTGTGTTAATCAAAGAAATAATGTTGACAATTCAAGCTTTACTTTCATTGTCTTCAAACTATTCTGCTCGGTTTTAAGTGTTCTGCTAATATCACCGACCTACCACCTACCACTTACCACCTGTCACTTACCACCTACCATCTATCACCTACCGTCTACCACCTACCACATGTTACTTAACACGTACCATCTACCACTTGTCACCTACCACTTACCATCTACCACCTGTCACTTACCACCTACCATTAACCACCTACCACTTATCGTCTACCACCTACCACCTGCTACTTACCACCTACCATCTACCACCTACCACTTACCGTCTACCACCTACCAGCTGTTACTTACCAACTACCATTTACCGTCTACCACCTATCACCTACCATTAACCACCTACCATTAACCACCTACCACTTACCACCTACCACCTGTTACTTACCACCTACCATCTACCACCTACCACTTACTGTCTACCACCTACCACCTGTTACTTACCACCTATCACCTATCGTCTATCACCTACCACCTGTTACTTACCACCTACCACCTACAACCTACCACTTACAACTTGTTACTTACCACCTACAACTTATTAATTATTGTATTTGATCGTTTTTCTTTCGAGAGCTTTCCTTCTGTTTGTATTCGGTTGCAAGTTTCTTTCTTTTTCTTTTATACTTTTTTGTGCTTGTATCTTTCTTTTGCATATATATATATATATATATATATATATGCAGAGAGAGAGAGAGAGAGAGAGAGAGGGAGAGAGAGAGAGAGAGAGAGAGAGAGGGAGAGAGAGAGAGAGAGAGAGAGAGAGATTTTCTCCATTTATCTTTTCTTTCATCTTTTCCTTTTCTTTTCTGTTCTCCGAGCCTATACAGAACATTCTCTTTAAGACATCCACTCTGTCTGATGCCATACCACGTTTATGAGAAGACTTAGAGTACAAGTTTTCTAAAGCGTATTCCAATGAGATTGTAGTGTAAGTCTCTCACAGGTTTTCTCTCACAACCTCACACTAGAAATGTCTAGTTAACACACGAGGTCATCGTCACCCAGTGTCCGTCACCCTGTGATGTAGTGACTGTCACCCACAGTCCCCCATGTGTCCACTGCGACCATAGCTAACACGGCCAGGGGAGCAATATATTTGTCAGCCTCTGACAGGCCAAGATGTGATGTATGCCATGACCAGGATGACCACTACCTACATCTATTTAAATACTCACATGACCTACAAAAAGGGCAGCCCAAGGGGGGGATCGCTAAATCGTTAAAAGAAAAGGTATGAAATAAAACCACTATTTGGAAGTGTAATACTGCCTCTCCTCACCCCAACCTTCAAACAGCGAGATGACAAGATAAATTAAGATATAAACTTTTTAAACAAAACAAAGCTTATAGGAGGTGTAATTGTATCAATTAGTATTGAACAATCATGGTATTAAATTTGTAATAGATCTCCTTCAGTCGCGAAGCGACTATGAATCATCTTGGTGAGATGAATGCCTGGTCTAACAAGAATAGAAATATTTAGACCAATTGTTTTTGTTTAGCGCCGTTTCATGCTTTAAGCTTTCTCAATGCGCTATGACCCTGTCACTATAACCCTGTCACTATGATCCTGTCACTATGATCCTGTCACTATGATCCTGTCACTATGATCCTGTCACTATGATCCTGTCAATATGACCCTGTCACTATGATCCTGTCACTATGATCCTGTCACTATGATCCTGTCACTATGATCCTGTCACTATGATTCTATCAATATGACCCTGTCACTATGACCCTGTCACTATGATCCTGTCACTATGATCCTGTCACTATGGTCCTATCACTATGACCCTGTCACTATGACCCTGTCACTATGACCCTGTCACTATGACCCTGTCACTATGATCCTGTCACTATGACCCTGTCACTATGACCCTGTCACTATGACCCTGTCACTATGATCCAAACACTATGATCCTATTACTATGATCCTGTCACTATGACCCTGTCACCATGATCCTATCACTATGATCCTATCACTATGACCCTGTCACTATGATCCTGCCACTATGATCCTGTCACTATGACCCTGTCACTATGATCCTGTCACTATGATCCTATCACTATGATCCTATCATTATGACCCTGTCACTATGATCCTGTCACTATGACCCTGTCACTATGACCCTGTCACTATGACCCTGTCACTATGATCCAATCACTTTGATCCTATCACTATGATCCTATCACTAATATCCTATCACTAGTATCCTATCACTATGATCCTCTCACTATGATCCTGTCACTGTGATCCTGTCACTATGATCCTGTCACTGTGATCCTGTCACTATAATCCTGTCACTATGATCCTGTCACTATGATTCTATCACTATGATCCTGTCACTATGATCCTATCACTATGATCCTATCACTATGATCCTATCACTATGATCCTATCACTATGATCCTATCACTATGATCCTATCACTATGATCCTGTCACTATGATCCAATCACTGTGATCCTATCACTGTGATCCTATTACTATGACCCTGTCACTATGATCCTATCACTATGATCCTATCACTATGATCCTGTCACTATGATCCTGTCACTATGATTCTGTCACTATGTTCCTATCACTATGATCCTATCATTATGATCCTGTCACTATGATCCTGTCACTATGAACCTGTCACTATGACCCTGTCACTATGACCCTGTCACTATGATCCAATCACTATGATCCTATCACTATGATCCTATCACTAATATCCTATCACTATGATCCTATCACTATGATCCTGTCACTATGATCCTGTCACTATGATTCTATCACTATGATCCTGTGACTTTGATCCTGTCACTATGACCCTGTCACTATGATCCTGTCACTAATATCCTGTCACTATGATCCTATCACTATGATCATTCCACTATGATCCTATCACTATGATCCTATCACTATGATCCTGTCACTATGATCTTATCACTATGATCATTCCACTATGATCCTATCACTATGATCCTGTACTATGATCCTATCACTATGATCCTTTCACTTTGATCCTTTCACTATGATCCTGTCACTATGATCCTATCACTATGATCCTATCACTATGATCCTATCACTATGATCCTGTCACTATATCCTATCACTATGATCCTATCACTATGACCCTGTCACTATGACCCTGTCACTATGATCCTATCACTATGATCCTGTCACTATGATCCTGTCACTATGATCCTGTCACTATGATCCTGTCACTATGATCCTATCACTATGATCCTGTCACTATGATCCTATCACTATGATCCTGTCACTATGATCCTGTCACTATGACCCTGTCACTATGACCCTGTCACTATGACCCTGTCACTATGATCCTATCACTATGACCCTGTCACTTTGATCCTATCACTATGATCCTGTCGCTATGATCCTATCACTATGATCCTATCACTATGATCCTATACTATGATCCTATCACTATGATCCTATCACTATGATCCTATCACTATGATCCTATCACTATGATCCTATCACTATGACCCTGTCACTTTGATCCTATCACTATGATCCTGTCACTATGATCCTATCACTATGATCCTATCACTATGATCCTATACCATGATCCTATCACTATGATCCTATCACTATGATCCTATCACTATGATCCTGTCACTATGATCCTGTCACTATGATCCTATCACTATGATCCTATCACTATGATCCTGTCACTATGATCCTATCACTATGATCCTATCACTTGTCTGAACCTGATGGGAAAGAAAGGGGGGGGCGAGGAAGGGTATCTTGTTGAAGGTTACCTTGATGAAGGTTACCTTGTTGAAGGTTAACTTGTTGAAGGTTACCGTGATAGCTTTTTAAAATGTATAAAAAAATTAAATAAGGTTTACGACTCAATATTGAAGACGAAGGCTCAGCTTCCTCAACCCAACACAATCACTACAGTGCCAGGAAGGTGCTTATGGAAATAGATGATTTTCATTGTTATCTATTATTAATTTCAAACGTTTAGGCGACGTAAAACGGAGGGGGGGGGGGGTATTCAACTTATACCGCCACATCAGTCAATTACAATTTCTTTTCCTTGTTCGATACCAAACAAAAGAATTAATTACCAACAATTAATTAACTAATCGGATATTTTTGTTAAAAAGTGATTCTTGTTTTGTCAAGCACAGGGAAATATTGTGCAAAATTTCAGATTGATTCGAGATTGGGTGTGAGAGAAATAACATGAACAAATACTTACCAGACAGACAGACAGAGTGAGTTGATAAAATGTTTGTAAGTATAAACGACAATTAAAAACGTTATGTCTTATTGTTCTGAAGACTTATTGTACACATTCATTGGTCGCTGGATTGAGACCCACCTTCATACGTCCAGGCTAAACGATTCCTTCATTTAAATGGTTTTGACCCTATACATTACACGTCGGAGATGTTACAGTTTTCATACTGTCCATTTCATTACGTAATAAGTGTTGTGATAAGTACTATGTAGTAGGTTTGGTCCAGGGATGAATTCACGGCATTGAAAACAGTGGAAGACGTGTGCAAAATTTCAAAATAGAAAGACATAAGCCAAATTTAATTTTAAGAGGATTTTGAAACATTGTAACGGCCAAACCGGAGTTTTCTACGTGTGGCCAATGAGCTAGCCTGTCTCCCACACACACAAACTGTGAAATTTCTTAGGAGGTCGTTAAAGCTAGCCGTCCAGTGAAAACTTTTTGAACCCATAAAGAGTTTGCAAGCTTATATGAGGAAATGTAAAAGGTAATACTATTTAAATCTTTTTTTTTTAGAATTAGTGAAAATATAATTGGGCAGTGATTAATATATACAAATAAGTGAAGGCATATTTATGTGTGTGTGTGAGTCTGTATAAGTATAAAGTGTAAGTATTCTACCAACACACACATACACTATAGTATGAAACAAACAAACATACACATACATACATTCCATTGCAGAGCTGTGACTTTAAAGATTTTATATGATCTAGGACTGTCTCTATGTTTTGTTCTCTCTATCTCTCTCTCTAGTAATGTCATTCTCGCTCTCATTAGTAAAGTCATTCTCTTTATCACTGCTTCTATATTGTAATATCAGTCTCTCTCTTTATCTCTCTTGTAATTTCGTTCTCTCCACTATCTTTCTCATTCTTTAGATACACTTCTTTACTAGACTTTAGATACACTTCTTTACTAGACTTTAGATACACTTCTTTACTAGACTTTAGATACACTTCTTTACTAGACTTTAGATACACTTCTTTACTAGACTTTAGATACACTTCTTTACTAGACTTTAGATACACTTCTTTACTAGACTTTAGATACACTTCTTTACTAGACTTTAGATACACTTCTTTACTAGACTTTAGATACACTTCTTTACTAGACTTTAGATACACTTCTTTACTAGACTTTAGATACACTTCTTTACTAGACTTTAGATACACTTCTTTACTTAGACTTTATAGCACGAAATTTGAATATGTTTCTCTCAATCTCTTTCTCTTTCTTTCTCTTGATATGATTCTCTTTTTTTCTATTTCCTTCTCTCCTTCTCTCTCTCTCTCTTAATATGATTATCTCTCTCTTTTTCTCTCTCTCTCTCTTTCTCTCCCTCTGTATATCTCCAATTTTATCATCCTGTTTATTCTCTTATTTACTACCCCTCATTTCACGAACTATGAATATTAATTCTCTCTCTCTCTTTATCATTATCCCCCCCGCTCTCTCTCACTCTCCTCCTCTTTCTCTCTCTCTCCCCAACTCTTCAGACTCTATCGCCTCCTCCCCCCTCATGTCTGTTCAAGCTGCCTCCCCGTAAGACCCCTCGCTGCCAACTCTCTCAGTCTGCTATTCAATTTACCAAATTGAGGAGAAGCAATTTTGTCTTAGAGTCCCGTGAGGACCATACGTGAGGGGAATCCTCAACCCTTTGGGTGGCCATTGGCTGGGGTGCGGGGCGTTGACGTCTAGTTAAGACTCACTACAGATTCGGTGGTAAAAATTCCAAGTCAGATGTTGTTGTTTTTTTTTTGCTAAGTTTGATGGTGTTGGTGTTGTGTGTGTGTGTGTGTGTGTTATTTGTTGGATGTGATGTATTCTGTTTGTGAGGTGCTTTGCCCAGAGCGAGGGGCGGGACACACACACACAGTTGTTGTATGTTGAACTTGATGTTTGAAGTCAAGCGAGATCTGTGCAAGGTGTCAGTGCACTTGTTCAATAGTGTATACGGTGCAAGGTATCAGTGCACTTGTTCAACAGTGTATACGGTGCAAGGTATCAGTGCACTAGTTCAACAGTGTATACGATGCAAGAAGCTATTAAGGTAGAACATTTGTTTTATTAGTTTGTCCTGAACTAATCTGTTGAGCGAGCATTGGTACTTTCAATCCCTACATGCTTGTGAAGCCGCCATTACAAGTCAATATTACCAATTAGACTTTTGTGTTAAGGCCTATATGTGTAAAATATTTGTTATTATTATCGCAAAGGGAAAATATCATCTCCCGAGACGTCAAGTGCCACAGAAGCAGATTCGTTATAATGTTTTAAGATGTTATATGTTTTTCCAATATTTTTTCACATTCAAGCTAACATTGATTTGTTCATAAGACTTCAAACCATTGGACTACTACAAAAGATTTCACATTCAGTTTCCATGTTTGATAAATAATGTGCTCCCATAGCCATCTTTTACCGTGCCGGTGATTCAAGGGCATTAACTCGTAATTCACTTAAAGCATTTCCCATCCTTTGTGTAGTTCTCTCCCTTATCAATCACTTCTCTCACACATTAAACACCGAGAACAACTATTCGTCATGAGTTTACTAGCAGTCAAACTAGATGTATAACGTGTCCAAAAATTCTCACTTCACTTTCTTCGTTTTCAACATGTTTTTTTTAACTATCACCTCATTATTTAAATTAGTCAACGTCACAGCGCCATCTATAAATATATCTAGAGGCTTGATCCGTTTCATCTTCCCAGATTCTGTTTGTATTGTGATTATCCTGGGTTCATTCAATCCACCCGCATCACTCTGACTGTTTGAGAAACCACAGAAGAGGAATTTTAAGCCATCAGTGGCCCGTAATTAGCCACTCTTCAGCAGGACCCGAAACAGGGACCGGAACGTTTCGACTTATCTACAGATCAGGGCAAGTTGACGCATCGATTACCGCCAGGTTATCCGCCAAATGTCTGTGCAAACAATCGGGGAACGCGCGGTATGTTTAGACAGACTCCGCGACCTGCGCCGTTTTTTTTTCTCGATTTAGTCGTGTGGTAAGAGAGACAGTATTGGTTGCTGCCCTTGTAGACCATGAGTTGTCTCCCATGACTTGTCTCCCATGACTTGTCTTCCATGACTTTGGTCTGAAACCTCCCATGACTTGTTTCCCATGACTTTGGTCTGAGACCTCCCATGACTTGTCTTCCATGTCTTTGGTCTGAGACCTCCCATGACTTGTCTTCCATGACTTGTTTTCCATGACTTTGGTCTGAGACCTCCCATGACTTGTCTTTCATGACTTTGGTCTGAGATCTATTATGACTTGTCTCCCATGATTTTTGGTCTTAGACCTCCCATGACTGTCTTCCATGACTTGTCTCCCATGACTTTGGTCTGAGACCTCCCATTACTTGTCTTCCATGACTTTGGTCTGAGACCTCCCATGACTTTTTTCCCATGACTTTGGTCTGAGACATCCCATGACTTGTCTTCCATGACTTTGGTCTGAGACCTCCTATGACTTGTTTCCCATGACTTTGGTCTGAGACCTCCCATTACTTGTCTTCCATGACTTTGGTCTGAGACCTCCCATGACTTGTCTTCCATGACTTGTCTTCCATGACTTTGGTCTGAGACCTCCCATTACTTGTCTTCCATGACTTTGGTCTGAGACCTCCCATGACTTTTTTCCCATGACTTTGGTTTGAGACCTCCCATGACTTGTCTTCCATGACTTTGGTCTGAGACCTCCTATGACTTGTTTCCCATGACTTTGGTCTGAGACCTCCCATTACTTGTCTTCCATGACTTTGGTCTGAGACCTCCCATGACTTGTCTTCCATGACTTGTTTTCCATGACTTTGGTCTGAGACCTCCCATGACTTGTCTTTCATGACTTTGGTCTGAGACCTCTTATGACTTGTCTCCCATGATTTTTGGTCTGAGACCTCCCATTACTTGTCTTCCATGACTTGTCTTCCATGACTTTGGTCTGAGACCTCCCATTACTTGTCTTCCATGACTTTGGTCTGAGACCTCCCATGACTTTTTTCCCATGACTTTGGTTTGAGACCTCCCATGACTTGTCTTCCATGACTTTGGTCTGAGACCTCCTATGACTTGTTTCCCATGACTTTGGTCTGAGACCTCCCATTACTTGTCTTCCATGACTTTGGTCTGAGACGTCCCATGACTTGTTTCCCATGACTTTGGTCTGAGACCTCCCATGACTTGTCTTCCATGACTTTGGTCTGAGACATCCTATGACTTGTTTCCCATGACTTTGGTCTGAGACCTCCCATTACTTGTCTTCCATGACTTTGGTCTGAGACGTCCCATTACTTGTCTTCCATGACTTTGGTCTGAGACCTCCCATTACTTGTCTTCCATGACTTTGGTCTGAGACGTCCCATTACTTGTCTTCCATGACTTTGGTCTGAGAATTCCCATTACTTGTCTTCCATGACTTTGGTCTGAGACGTCCCATTACTTGTCTTCCATGACTTTGGTCTGAGACGTCCCATTACTTGTCTTCCATGACTTTGGTCTGAGACCTCTCATATCAAGAAAACAAAAAAGAAACAAGCAAAGGTGAAAATGATACTTTTTAAAAACAAAGCTTATCTAAGAGAAAACAATTCTAATCACTGCCATTTATCTCAAGTTCGCAGGGTTTAGCTCCCTTTCTGCTATAAAAAAAAACATTTAATTAACTACCACTAACTGAGTAAAAAATTGGTGTTTTTTCTAATTGATTCATATATTGTCATAGACTTTGAATAATTATGCAAAATTTTAACTTGATCCAAAAAAATGGGAAATGGAATAAAAAACGGGTCAAACGTAATAAGGGAATTAAATATAAATCCACATCAAATAGCATTTATTACCCTTATTTTGGTGTCAAACAAAATAATTAATTACCAACTAGATTTATTTTTTGATTAATTCATGTATTGTTAGGTACAATGTTAGGTACAATGAATAATTATGCAAAGTTTTAACTTGACCCGAGAATGGGAAAAATGTTCAAACTTTTTACCATACAGACAGAGTGAGTCACTAGAACTGATGAAAATAGAGCCGTGGGATCTATAACAATGAATGTTCACATTTGATTTCAATAAACATTATTTGTAAAGCATTAAATTGAGAAACATTCCAGGACAGAATAAAAAGTAAAGTAATAATAGTATATAAAACACTAAACCATAACTTACAAATACAAAAACACAAACTAATAAAAATACACAGAAAGATACAAAGATAAAGACACATTTCCTATTACAAAGGCTATGACAAATGCATACAAGCCTTCCTTAATGCTGTTAGAGTAAGAAACGGGTTGCCCGAATCCTTTAGGAAAACTAATGACTCTAATTAACATGCAAGACAACTGGATACGTATCTTATCTTATCTTATATAATACAGACGTTACTTCAAAAAAGAAGATGATTACGTCCTACGAGTCATGCATTTAGTCATGCATATGACTTAAATTCTGCCAAGTCACTGGTTTTCCTGGCTAGTTCAGACAAACCATTCCATGCTCCAATAGCACTAGGGAAGAAGGAGTATTTGTACACATTTGTCCTAGCATTTGGAGCGAAGATTGTGCCTTTATCTTTGTGTCTTTCTGAGTATTTTATTAAATTTTGTATTTGAAGATTATGGTTCAGTGATTTATGTATAATTGCTACTTTACTTTTGAGTCTTCTGTCCTGAAGGCTTTCTAAATTTAGTGATTTTACTATAGGTGTTACTCTAGTCAAATGTGAATATTCATTTGTTATGAATCTCACTGCTCTATTTTGTGTCTGTTCCAGTTTCTTAATGTTTTCTTGAGTTGAGAGGTCCCAAACGGAGGATGCATATTCTGTAATTGGCCTAACCAAGGTTAAATAACATTTTAGTTTTATGTTCTTATTTGATTTATAGAAATTTCTTTTAATAAACCCTAATGCTTTGTTGGATTTTTTTTATAGTTTCATCAATATGTGGATTCCATGACAGTTTTTCATTTATTATAACACCTAGGTATTTTGCGTTTTTAGTCTGTGTTACTGGTATTGGATGTGATGATCTTTTGCTTTGAAGGAACATCTGAGATGTGTGTATGAGAAGTTGAGTAGATATTTGATACAAGTCATTAAATATTTGTTCAGTAAGAAAACGGTGAACAAAAAAAAAAAAAAAAAATGTGACTACCTTTGTCAACCTATGAACTAAACAAACTACACGAAAACTAGTATTAGTATTATTATAGACTAAAAAATAATAATAATAATAATAATACTGCCAACTTTACTCTCATGGGACAACGGACAAGGACAGTAACTGTGTAACAAAAAAAGGATACCCGGTAAGTTTCATATTGACCTCATTTCACGCTAAAAATGTCGCGAAAAAAGCTGATTAATCTTCCCATTGTTCTATCCGTGAAACCTGTGGGTGGGTAGTGAACCCTTGAAGGGGACTCACTGGACAGCATGAGCCGGATGGCACACATCATAGAGAGATTAGCGTGAGTGACTTGAAATCAAAGAGAGACGAGAGTTCGCTTTTGTTGCCAATTGCCTCCCTTTAAGTCGCGGGGCATTATGGTCAAATTAAAAATAATTAAAATGTAAATTTGTGTTTGTTCCTGTGGTTCAGGGACATGTGTCCTCTTCTGTCTACTTCTGGATCCTTTTGACCTTTCCCCAAATATGACCCCTTCCAGTGTACACCTCAGTTGTTGTTTTTTTCATGAATTTAAAAAAAAATATTTATTTCAACTGGATAGTCAATGTGGTGGCATAGAATATTTCTAACAGCTTTAAATCTTCCGTTTGTCCCCCTATCTCTTTCATTCTTTTTTTCTCTTACTTTCTCTCTAAATATATTTCGAGACTATTTCATTTCTCTTTTTCTCCCTTTTTGTTTCTCTCTTTTTGATCTCTTCTCTCTCCTCTCTGTTTGCCCTCTCTCTCTCTCTCTCTCACTCTCTCTCATATATACTCATATAAATGATATTGCAATAAACGAGAAGGAGGGGTTCAAGGGGGAAAAAGACGTAGAGAGAGCAGAAAGATTTATTAAGAAAAAAAAGACGTAGGGTTGAAAGAGAGAGAGAAAGAGAAAAAGAGAGAGGATTTAATAAATACACTCTAAGATACTAACACAAAAACAAAAACATACAAAGCTCATAAACACACACAAAGATGAAGAACCAAAGACGCTCCAGTTAAACCTTTCATTTCACGGAGCTCTAGTTGACAACTCTTTATCCCTGGGACTTAACTCAAAACACCACCAGCACCCTCCCCCCAAACTCCTTTCCAATTCAGCCACTGGTGTTGATGACCCCTGGCTATTGTTTCGCATGACCTATTTCTTCGCGGTCCTCGTAATCCCGACATCACCCGTTCCGTCACTGGAGTTGACCTTTCCCTCCCCTGACCAAACTTGTACTACACCTGCTAACTACCAGAGATGACCTCTGTAGGGACAAGCGGCTATTTATTAAATAATAAAACACAACACTCGCTCTATCCCCCCCCCCCAATCCCTTAACCTTCACGTCTATTCTTAAGAGCTGAATCCCACGAACAAAAAGGAGTGACCTCCTGTCTCAGACAATAGCTCGGGGCGGTTGGAGTTATTCAAAAGGTCCCTATGTGACTGTTAAATAAGGAACTTCAGAGGTTCTCGAACAAATAGAAAAGGGAGGGGTATGATCTGTGCGACACAGTTTCAATAGCGATTATGTTATTCGTTAGGATCCTGAACTTACCGCAAGGCCCCCACCCCTCCTTGCCCTCTCTCTCGAAGGCGATCTCACGCCGTCCAGTCGAGTGTGTGTGCGAAAGAAAAATTGTTATCCCGACTCACGCGCCGCGTAACCTTTGCTCAGTTTGTTTCGCTATTACGTCGCCCTGACATGTTCGCCCCTCACCCTGGCCTCCGGTGGTTAGTCCCTCTAACAATCGCATAATGTGTTTGCGACATAACCCCCCTTTTGACCTCTTCGGACATACCCCCCTCCAACAGCCCCCTCTCATCATCCAGTCTTCTCCCCCTTAAACCAACAACGTCTCCAGTAATTTTATTCTACAGTCGTAGGGCGGCCATTTTGTTTTTTCTCCAGACGACGACAGTTTGTATTGTCACGTGAACAAAAACAAAAAGTTTGGAGGGTGTTTCCTCGAGACCCCTGGCGAGCGTTTTTGTGGCATCTTCTATGTCTCCGGTAACTCTCCGTGACTAAACGCCCCATGATGGAACTAGAACTTCTTAAGTTACATCTCCCCCCCCCTCCTTTTTTCAAACTCCTTTAGTGTTAAATTCTTTCTTGGCCACCTCATGGCCTTCACCTCTGATGGCCCTAACTAATTATAGCCCTGGCGTAAGTCTCAGAAAAAGGATGAGAAAAAAAAATTGCACGAGAGAAGGGACGGACTAAAAGATGGGAGAAAAAAACGCCCCATTGGCCGGCTGCGTAATTGTCATAACTCATGCCATTTCTTGTAAGAAGAAGAAAAAGGCGTTCTAACCCCTGATGGACCGGAGAGTTTGTTTCCCTAGGTCGGGCTAATGACCCTATGATCCCGGCGTCACGTGGGTAATAAGACGGAACTGATGGGGACTACTAAGTGGGGACCGTGTGGGGCGAAGGTTACCAGAGGTGACTCTAGGGCGTCAAAGAACAACTTAGCCTTACGCTTCCTTCCTTTAAGACCTCACAGACCCCGGCACCCTTCAGGCGCGCGCCGAGGTGTAAGTTAAGACTATTTCTGGTGCAATGGAAAACTGGTCACACGTGTCCGGCCTATTGTCAGGCTGTCCAATGATTGGGTAACTAATTACAGAGCGAGACAAAATAGTGGAATTCAATCAAACTCGAGACGACGCTACGAAACAAATAAAAGAAATTAGGTCAGAACACGTGGCAAGTTATTGATGACCAGACTTAAGTCAAAAGAAACTGACACGTTTTGGTACTTTTTTTTATTTTACTTAGGTCATGGTAGAGATGCGCTCTACTCAGCTAAACAAACTTCCATTACTTGTGATGTAAACTTAGTTATGTTTTGTCCTGATGTATTGACATCACTTACTAAAACATTATTGTAGGAGATTCAGACTTTTGTTTTTATATAATAGAGCTACGTCATTTTTAATCATAATATAATCATCATCTTTATTACCAATAAGGAAATTTGTCTTGCAATTTGTGCAATACACCAAACAAAACATGAAAACTATAGAAAATCAAAATATACATTCACACCAGATTCACTCAAAATTTACATCTGAAATGTTTATATCAGATAGTTTAATATTATTTAATAATTTGATTGCTTGGGGAACAAAAGACTGTTTGTGTCTGTTTGTCTTTGTCTTTGTCGGTGTCTCGTAACTCTTTTGTGATGGGAAAATGATAAAGTCATACATTTCTGACCCAGAGGGGGATTTTTTAGTTTGTTATTTTATTTGATTTCGAATGTATAAGAGCTATATACAATGTCCAGGACAAACAACTACTTAGCTAGCCAGCAATACTGTGTGGTATGTTGTATGTGTGGTATGTGGTATGTGCACAATTTCATCTTATAATGGTAATACTATTTAACATTTTGTGTCTTTTCTTTACAGATAAGAGTTTTATTACTAATGAACATTAAGTAGTGGATAGATTAACATTATTCAAAACAGAAGAAGAAATATCAATGTACGTTACAACTAGAAGAAAAAGTAAACAAACAAAAAAATTTCTGCTAAATTATTTCTTTTACCTGACAAAACAAGAAAAAAACAAGAAGCAATATAAAAAAAAAAAAAACAATCAGTTTTTTTTTTTTAATTAATTAATTTTTTCGTATCTCTAACAAGGGAAAGAAATTGTAGACTGTTAAGAGGATATAAAATGAATTAGTTCCCATTATACTACGTAGAGAGAAACGTTTGAAAGTAATAATGGAACCTTCTATTTTGATAAGCATCTCTTTGGACACAATGGTTGGTACACTAGCATGAGGAGGCTCTAGTCTAGTTCCAATTCTTTGGGCACATTGGTTAGTACACGGGCATGAGGAGGCTCTAGCCTAGTTCCAATTTTTTGGGTACAATGGTTGGTATACTAGCTTGAGGAGGCTCTAGTCTAGTTGAATTTAGGAAATTTAGGCACCGGATATTTAGGCACCGCATATTGACGGATATTTAGGCACCAGATATTTAGGCACCCGTAAATTTAGGCACCCGGATAATTAGGCACCCGGAAATTTAGGCACCGGATAATTAGGCACTTTTTGACAAGGCGGAAAATTTGGCACCGGATAATTAGGCACTCTTTAATGAGCGACCTTAATTTTGAAAATCATTTTAAAATGTTAACGTATATTTTATCCTTAGTCTATGGGCTATCGGTGACGTTCTAATAAATGGCAACTATAACGATTCTAGCTAAAGAAATGCTGACAAAATGGGGAAAAATGACAATCATGAGAATGTGTGGAAACAAATGACTCCAGGGATATTATATAATATAGACATCACAGGATTCAGGGGAGGGGAGGTAGAGATGATTTTCCGCTCATTGCTTCCCTCCATCACCAACCCCTAAGGTTGACTGAGTTTTTTAAATTGATGATTCTGCAATTTGTGTAAATATTTAGTTACTAATGTAAATACTTTAGATTTAAAAGTATTATAAAATATTTTTATAATGTCGGGGATGTTGGCGATAAATATAATCGCAATAGCCCTCTGCTTATGGGAAAGGGAGGGGTTGTACATTTCAAATGGGATGGGCGTTTGGGGGGGGGGGGCACACGCTCCCACTTAAAGGAAATGATTTCTCGCAGGTAGGTGTAAACTTGGTCGTAAAAGTTACGTAGCGAATGTTAAGCCTACATGCGGGTGGTCCAGGGTAGAGAAATAAGATCAGCATAGTACAAAGGTGTTTAAATGGCAGGTTGGGGATTATATTTTATAGGCCTTACAAACACTTCGGTAGACACGTTTCTGGTAAAACCATCATAATATTAATACAGTAATAAAACTTATACAAGGGAAATGCAGATAGTTTAATTTCATCTGGCAGTGTTGAAAGTTAGGGAAACCAGTGATGTTATTTTTTGTTTTAATTATGTGTGTGTGTGTGTTTAATAATGCATGTATGAGACTATTTTTTTTTTTTAATTCTAACTTTTTTTTTATTGAGAAGAGCAAACAATTGGTACTGAAAACAAAAGGAAGAGGGAATCATTTGTTCGCCAAAATCATACTAAATATATTTGGTTTATGATAGAGAAGGCGCAGAGGTTGATTTGGAACATCCACATGTTCACCGCCCCATCCCATCCTTTTCGAAAAGTACGACATACTTTAAAAAGAAGCAAATTAAGTTTGACGGGGAGATGATTATTTTATTTGTCTTAGGGACTAATATTTATCTTAGTATGGTTTCGGTTTAAATATTGTAATGAGGTAACAAAAGAATTTATTTTCATATGGAACTTATTCAGTCTTATTTCTTTACAAAAATAATTCCCTTTTTTTGGAAGATTTATTAATTCAGGCAACCCATTTTCCAGCTCTAACGGCACTAGGGAATTCAGGCAACCCATCTTCCTGCTCTAACGGCACTAGGGAATTCAGGCAACCCATCTTCCTGCTCTAACGGCACTAGGGAATTCAGGCAACCCATCTTCCTGCTCTAACGGCACTAGGGAATTCAGGCAACCCATCTTCCTGCTCTAACGGCACTAGGGAATTCAGGCAACCCATCTTCCTGCTCTAACGGCACTAGGGAACATTCATGAAGTAACAGAAAATGTGTCTCTATTTTTTTTTGTCTTTTAGTGTATTTTATTAGGTTTTGTGTTTGTATATATAGTATATATTAGCTATAGCTGATTAAATTTTTTTATGCTTGCAACTAATCTTTGTTCTCTGAATATTGTTATTGTATTAAGAACACTTCAAATCATAAATTGATACTAAAATTTATAAGCAAATTTATTTACAAAACTTACAAAGAAAAGAAAATAAAACCAAAGAAAAATGTTTTAGTTAAGGTGTAATACTTAAAGCTCACTCTAATTTACGAAACAAAGTCATTTTCAAAACAAAGTTGATTGAAGTTTTACATAGTCTAGTGAAATCTTATGTTGTGGCCAATTCCCTTTAAGAATTGTTCTAATGTTTTTTTTTCCGGATATTGAGTACACAAATTTTGTAGTCTTTTTTTTTTGGTCAATAAAAACCTTTTTGTATTTCTTTAATGGCGGATTGTCAATGGCGTCCTTTGCAATTAATGCACTAACTGCTGCCTCTTCTTTTTGTAAAGTTTTAATTAATCTTCAAATTGAAGGGTGTTGATAACCCACTAAATGGAAACATTTGTTGTTCCATCCTTCACAAATGTTAGTTCTGGGTGAACTGTTTAATGTAGCCGAATGGACGTTCCACACTTGCGGAGCGAAGATGGGAGGTACACGTCGAAAACGAAGAGACAGAATATTTGTTTGTGTGCGTGGGTTTCTTCGCACTATTGAACCAGAAACATATGTCTCATCTAAATAGTTCAAAAGTGGAAGTGCTTCTTCTGGACAAAGGCTCTGAAGCAAAGCCATTCCTGCTGGAACGTCATTTACTGGTAGAAATGCTAAGGAATCGATCTGGCCACAGAATTGTCTGAATTCTTCACTTTCCTTATACTTGGTAACAAGACAAAGTTCTTGAATTTTCCGCCACGTATTTTGGGCAAGGTGATAAAAACACCCCTGTATGTGTATATGATGCCCAAATACACTTTGAATGGAGTTAATAACAGACTTTTCAAAATCTACGACAACTGTGGATGGGTCTGGATTTAAATCTAGTTCATGGCAACGATTGCTGGAAACAGTTTCGTACGTTTCTTCTGTTTTGGATTGTAGACAGACAAACACAGTCGAGACCGCCGCTGTATTGCCTCGTGGAACACATATGACATAAAGCTGTAGGAAGCCATTTGGAGCCATTTTATAGTTGCCATCCATCAGCCAAGTACACTTGATACAAGTCATCTTAGCGACTCATCAGAACTAAAAACAATTATCCGATTCTCTGTATCTGGCCCATTATCGAAAATCAAAAACTGTTTTGGCTCAGGCCCAAAAGTCATAGCCCATGGGCCATCTATAATTAGATCAGTAAGATACTCTGGGACCCGTGGACATTGACTAGTTCTCTGATACCTCAGGTTTCGCTTGATGGAATGTTCACAAGGTAGAGAAGACCTTTCTTCGGGTGTCAGATGTTCCAAACAATTTCGATATATCTGGCCGAGTTTCTCCTCTGTTGTACTCGCTTTTTTTTCCATGGTGTCAAGGCATTTCGCTATAGAAATAGCAGCTGGGTCAGGAGCGTGGCTGTGGCTATTCCCAAGTTCAGGCTGAGTCAGGTCTAGACTAGTAGTCATAGTTGCACGCATCTCCATCGTACATGAGATACTTTGGAGATCTGTTTTGTATACATGTAGCCTTGGTAGCCAATTTTATGCTTTCCTCTGGTAGTAGGTAAGATTTCCATATATGCAGAAAAAAAAATTTAATTAACATATCAATATAAAAAAATATAATAAGACATTAAATATACTTATTTCCTTTATAATCAGCATTTAGCTATGAAAATGTATCAGAAAAACAAGAAAACATTTTTAAAAAATTCAAGAAAAAAACATCCTCTATATTTCTTAAAGCGCGACTATTTTGCCCTGAACAAAATAAATGCTAAATATCATTTTTTAAAAAGGAACTTTTTTTTTATCCCTTCTTCGGTTACCTCGTTCAAATATATTCATTGATATTGTATAAAGACCTTTACTTTTGTGCTATTCAGGTTCAAAAATTATGTTTATAAATTATGATCATCTATGGGAGGCACAAGTAGACTAAGTTATCGCCATGAACATTGCAAAATTAAAAACTGAGAAACGAATCCTACCCTTTATGTCATTATTGTCCTTCATCTTTAGCATAAGAGGACTGAGTTTCAGAATGTTTCCTTATATAATAGTATTTTCAAGTGTTTGTGTAATAACATTTTTGTAAATCTTTATTATAAGCTGTATACAATAAATAATGTAAAAATGATGTTATGAGCTTTTAGATAATGGCTTTTATGCTCTGAATTTATCAATTTTACTGTGTTTGGTCTACATATAAGTAGACCTATGCCATTACAACTGTTAAATTAGGTTTATTCAATTATTGCTTTATAATCTACATTAACTAAATAGCAGTTTACTAAAATGTTTATCTAACTTATGCTAAATAAAATTCAAAATAATAACAGTCTATAATGCTCACTAATAAAATTAATAAAAATGTACTTACATTAAACTTTCTGGCTAACAACTGTGAGCGCCACTTGGTTGCAGAAAGAACAAATTAACGGACAGGAACAAACACTTTAGTTGTCTGTATCAACAGCTTTCAAACATTGAGACTTATAGTTGTCACAGAAGCTGCATTTATACAGTGGCCGGCTGAAACAGGCCACTAACACTGGACCACAAATCGACTTTGATGTAGCTGGATAAATACGTTTATAACATCAGCATGATATTGCGCATGTCGCGGAAAAGACTTGATACATTTCGAGCCCAGGAGTCTTATAGGATCAACAGGGGGTCAGGGGGACCCAATTTCTCCTTAGATACCCGCCCGTGTAAAGGAGCCTGCTTCATAAACTGTGAACAAAATCATCATATTAAGAACTTTAAAGATTTTCATTTGTTATAAGCAGAATAAGTATTCTGTTTATAAAAGATGAAAAGAGACCAATATTCCAAAAAAATTAATATAGAAACTTTCAACTCATCTGTCTTTTTCATAAACTCTTTATTTTTTTATTTTCAAAACATCATATTTTATCGTGATTTCCAGCCATTTTGCAATGTCCATATTATATTACATAAATGTACATATATATTAAATATATGCGTAGGTATAGGTAAAAAATAATTACCACACAAAAAAAATTGAAGGAGGTAACACACCTATACAATAAATATTCCTAAAGGGGTTACCCATTAATAATATAAAAAGGGGTCTTGATAATAGAGATTAATGCAGTTATAAAAAAATGAATACCACTTTAATTTATGAACACATTTAATCCCTATAAGTAACTAGAGCAAAGCCCTCCTCATTCCCATACCCACTGTAAGGAGACAAGTTTCTCCAGACTTTAAATTTAGCACCTATGCTGTACCATACCCTTGACCTCCGCCTGTAGGTTTAAGACTCACTACGTAACTTTTACGACCAAATTTACATCTACCTGCGAGAAATTTTCTCCTTTAACTGGGAGTGTGTGCCCCCCCCCCCCCAACCACCATCCCGTTTTAAGCGTACAACCCCTCCTTTTCCACAAGCAGAGGGCGATTGCGATTATATTTATCGCCAACACTCCCCGACATTATAAAAATATTTTATAATACTTTTAAATCTAAAGTATTTACATTAGTAACTAAATATTTACACAAATTGCAGAATCATCAATTTAAAAAACTCACCAGTCAACCTTAGGGGTTGGTGATGGAGGGAAGCAATGAGCGGAGAATCATCTCTACCTCCCCTTCCCTGAATCCTGTAATGTCTATATTATATAATATCCCTGGAGTCATTTGTTTCCACACATTCTCATGATTGTCATTTTTCCCATTTTGTCAGCTTTTCTTTAGTTAGAATCGTTATTGTGGCTATTTATTATAACGTCACCGATAGCCCATAGACTAAGGATAAAATATACGTTAACATTTTAAAATGATTTTCAAAATTAAGGTCGCTAATTAAGGAGTGCCTAATTTTCCGGTGCCTAATTTTCCGCCTTGTCAAAAAGAGCCTAATTATCCGGTGCCTAAATTTCCGGGTGCCTAAATATCCAGTGTCTAATTATCCGGTGCCTAAATATCTGGTGTCTAAATTTCCAGATACCAGTCTAGTTCCAATTCTTTGGGCATATTAATTGGTACACTAGCATGAGGAGGCTCTAGCCTAGTTCCAATTCTTTGGGCACATTGGATGGTACACTGGCATGAGGAGGCTCTAACCTAGTTCCAATTCTTTGGGCACATTGATTGGTACACTGGCACGAGGAGGCTCTAGCCTAGTTCCAATTCTTTGGGCACAATGGTTGGTATACTAGCTTGAGGAGGCTCTAGCCTTGTTCCATTTCAAGCCGTTCATCTTTTTTTAATGAATGCATTTAAAAAGCGATTATCCACATACCCCACCTTTCTCCCCCTACCCCATTCTAACTGATCCAGACAAGTGATTGGATCATAGCGTATTCAGAACGCTAAAACAATTGCGCTTAACAAAAAAAAAGCGTAAAAAAAAAATAATTAATCGCACAGATGTATTATTGTTAGTTTAGATCTATTACACATTTAATGACATGACTTATTCAAACTAATTGATACAATTATGCATACTATAAGCTTTGTTTTTTTTTTCTCTAAAGTATTTGTTCACAATAATTTGTATATCTTGGATTGAGTCAGCTGTGATCCTGAAGGGAAATACTTTCACGAGACCAAAGCGGAAATTTGTTTTACTGAGGGACAATTGAAGAGTCTGGCTAAGGGAAAAAAGGGAAGGAGGGAGGTCTTATCTTCCAAACCCCACGCACACACACACGCAGACACACGCACACAGACACACGCACACACAAGCAGACAACAAAAGCTCATGTAGGAAGTTGTTTTTTAATCACTCGCGTTGTGCCAGTCTGACTGAATGACTGGCATCAATTACTGCTCGATAGAAGACAGGTGATAGTGATAGTGTCACCAGACAACTGACAACATCATTTGTCACACGTTAGACTTCTAATAAATTCTGCTCAGGCTCCGGTCATCGTATGCGTCCAGCTTTGTAGCAGTACTTCCTCCCAGGGCCAGACACCCCCCCTCCCTCCTTCACTCTCCCTTCCCCCTCAATGTCCACTTTAAAGTCTCGAGCACGTAAGTCGTATCGTTTTTTTTCCGGCCGAGGGTCGCGCGTGAGTGCGTGCGTGTGTGTGTTTTGTGACAGTGTGACGTGAGTGGAGGCGGGGCAGAGATAAGTTTGACTAAGATTTGATCTTTTCTTAGACGGCCAGGTGTTGTTTTGATCACTTGATACGCGAGTGCTTGAGGTGTAATCTGAAATAATGACCTGATTTCTATTTGATCTGTCCCACACAACTTCTTTCAAATGAAATAAAACGAAAAGGATTTGTTTCTTTTCAAACACAGAATATTTTCTATCCACAAATGGCAGCCAACTAAATATTACACTCGTCGACCTTAAAACGCATTGTGTGTGGGAGGGTATGTGTGTGTGTGGGCAGGAATGCACCTCGCTAAAAAAAAAAAGAACAGACTTGCTTTAAGCTATTACGTAAACATGAATCATGGACTAGCAACATTTCACAATATAAAGCTTCGGACACAAGCTCAGAGAACTCTTAACAGTAGACCTGGGGGAAACAAGTCATTCGGGCACATAAAGTGCTATTTATAATCGCTTAAAGCTAATTGCTAAAAATGTGTTTAAAGCGTCAACATTTAAAAGCAGCATGTTACGTCAACCAATGATGATAACATTAACTCATAAAGAATAAAGCTTTCCTTGATTATGTTTTATAGCATTTACTTACATTAATCATTCAAAAGTTAGCAAATTATCAATAATTAACAATAGGTTTATTCTTGTATCACAGATACGGAAAGTATATGGATATCGATTATCTTATTGTAATATTTGGCTGGGTAAAACTAAATTATTCACAATTATTCAACAAACTCTGAATCATAACTTACAAATACAAAAACACAAGTTGTGAACATTGAAGTACAATACAGCCCGCATAGTTTAACATAAGAAGTATTGGAACTCTATTCGTTTCGAATTAATTGAAGTATCGAAAGATAAATCTGGTTCATGAAAAATGGATTGTCTGAACAGTGTTACAATGGAATGAACAATATTCCTGGTATCGAATTTCTCTCACTCTTGTGAAATGAAATACATTTCCATTACAAGTTACTTGACGTTCAAACTTTTATTTCAAACTAAAACAAAAAGCTTAAAAAGCAATTATTGAACATCTTACCTGAAGTATATGTGTGCCTTGCCTGGACTCGAATGGGTCAGCAATGTCCAGTCGGGACGTGTGGCCTAAACAGAAAAAAAAGTCCATATTATGTTAATGTGTCCAGTTACACCTAATTATTTTCATCGATATCTTTTAATAATACAGACCTTGATGGTGAGAGATACACACCTGATGCTAAAAGAACCGCTGCTATATGGGTATGGTTGTGACGATACGAAACTTGCATGCAAAAGTTCATTTGAGTTTTTCCCAGCAAATCGTGGGAAACTTTAATTTTAACTTAAAACAATTATTTTCTTGTCCACTCATAACTAATTTCTTGTAGGATTTATCTCCCCTGGCACTATTTCTCACGGGACGAATCTAGATATAAAACATTAACTAGCCTCTCTAGGGCTAACTTTTAATTTTGACCGCTGTGCAGGTGACCAGCACACAATAGTCGCTGCACCAGCGCTACACGCAGCGGCCTAATAACTTTTCACACCTTTTCTCCCCCCCCCCCCCCCCCCCCAGGATACGCATCGCTCTAAGAATAGCATTGCACTCGGGCTGGACAGATACATATTCGCTTAAGACTTTACTCTCACGGTAGGCAACGAATATTGACCATAAATCTGACCTGACGCCTGACATCTCCGGTACATCGATACATGTGAGAAAATCACCTTGCTTTCTTCCCCACCCGTTTAACAAAACGCCGCAACTATACATAGAGAGAGACCAAAGCATTCTAAGTTAGACCCGCTAGAATTCATTCAGTCTCCTCTGTTAGGAAGTTTATTAGTGAGGTTTCATTAGGGACAAACGGCCTGGTTACTACCCCCGATTGCTGTACTGATAGCTGTACCTGATTGAGGCTTCAGTAACTGTATGCTATAACGGCCATATCTCCACCCAAAGCTGTAACCGGAGCAGACCACACCAGATACCCCCCCCCCCATTACATACCCTGTTAGCAAGAAGGCATTGCCTACTGTCCTTAGCCTTAAGATATTGCCCAGTGTCCACAGTGCCTTATACTGCCCAGTATCATCTGCCCAGTACCCGGCCCAAACTGTACACTGCCCAATAGCTATTGCCTAATGCCGACTGATAAGAGCAACCTTCGCTGCAGAAGACAAACTGGTGTTGGGTTAGCACGGCTCTCTACGAGCTAGAGACCACAGCTGAGAGATCACCCCACTACAACTTAGTCTGCAGTACCAACCCTCTCTACTGCTAAACAGTCAGCCGCCTCACCCTAGAGCCAGTTTGCCTACAGCATAGAGAACATCCCGAGCCAACGTCCTAAGACAGAGCCGGATGACTCATCCTTCTGAGTGCCAGTCCTATGACCGCCAGAAGACGACCCACGGGCTAGCATCTAAGAAAATAAGTAGCCAGACATAGGAACACTCTTCTCTTCCAATCACTCACCAATCCATGATGAGCAGTTATGTTAGATAGTAGCACCTTCATTTCATTTCTTAATTATAATTTTATTTGATCATTTATCTTTTGTAAACTTTCATTTATTAAATTATTCTTATTTATGAACTTATAATATTGGTCTATTCTTACTGTTAGTTGCGGTGTGCCTGTACAAAATCTTATATGTGAGCGGGATAAACTAATACAATTTCCCTTAGACTAAAATAAACAAGCCAATTGTTAACTAATAAACATCTCGTCACAAAGGTATCAGTCAAAAATACATACAATAAAAGTAGTAAGTACATCCTGTTTAAAAGTTTTGGTGATAAAGTTATAATCTAAATGCATACAAGGCGTCGTTATTTTTTCCGTAACTGCAGACATCATCCTCATCATCATCATCATCATCATAATCATCATCATCATCAACAACACTATCATCATCAAACTCCATGTGATTGAGGGTGTGGAAAGGCAGACACTACAAGTTAATTATAATAACCAGGCACACACAATTTAAGCAGAAATAATTATCTTCATAGTGTTGACCACTGGACGTTCAAAAGAAGTGGTTGGGTTAGCGACCGAGGGAGAATGGCTTAAAGTGAGCACATCTAGACAAGTTGGGTCCCTAAAGCCAGGATAGCATTAAAGTACAAGACCTTATATAAACAGGAATATAAAACGTAAGCCTTTAGACTCAAATAAATGTTATGAGAATATTAAACTCTCATTAACAAAGCTGAAAGTGATATTGAAAGATGTCACTATGTAATGGCCATCTACCCAAGTACCTTACACCACTCCTCCATCCCACTATGAACTAAGCTGAGAAACTCTAATCCACCACTTCTGCCTCTATCAATTCATAACATACTCATAAGATAGTTACATTCTAGTCATAACATAGCCATAACATAAAAATCAGAAAGTCTCAGCATAACTTTAGTCAATATGTCGTCAGTCATAACATAATAATCACATTCGTAACTAGTCATAGCACAGTCAATTTGTAGTCATAACAAAAACATAACATAATAATCGATTGTCTTAACACAATCATAACATAGTCATAATGTAAGCATAACGTATTCATAACATAATAACAATATAATCAGAACAGTCACAATATAGTTATACTATTATGACATCGTCCAAGTATTTCTTTTGCTCCGAGTTCATTGTAAGGGAGATAACACTTATGGGGAAAATGAGCATTTACCTTTATTCAATTTACCCAGCAGTGGACCTCCCTCTTGTGTCCACTGGGGGTCGCCATGGCAAGAGAAGTCTCTAAGCTTCAGGTAGCTGATGGTCAGTCGAATAATGGATGCTTTGTCCAGCTGACTGGTGATGGCGGCCGGAAGTGGGAGCAGCTTGGCCAGCTCGTAAAACTCGTAGTTCTCTTTGCCCCTTCGGGAGCGTGCCGCATCACGTGACTTCTCTTTCCTGATCTCTAAGATGCTGGAAGTTAAAAAAAAAAAAAAAAAAAAATTAACAAGAGTTGTCCCCCATTAAAGTTTTTTTTTTTTCCATTATTAATTATGCTCCTTAACACAGTGGCGAAGGTTTGGCGTGTATATTTTCAGGAAATTTAGATTAACACCACAGGCAAGTTACCACACAGGCAAGTAACCAAACAGGTAAACTTTACAGGCAAGTTACTATATAGGCAAGAGGCAAATTACCACATAAACTAGTCACCACATAAGCAAGTTAACAAACAGACAAGTTACCAAATAAGTAACCACACAGGCAAGTCACAACCCAAGCAAGTTACCGCACAGGCGCAAGTTACTAGACAGGCAAGTTAACACAAAGGCAAGCTACCATACACGAGGGTATATTCCAGGCTTCATCGTGGCACCACTGTGGAAACGTCCGTTAGGGGAAGACGGATACGCTAAGTTCCATAGAGCACTGCCTCCAGTGGGCTTCCACGGCACATTCTAGCGAACAAGCATCGTGGAGAGGATGCAAGAAAGACTCCACTAATCTGTCCCATCCGTGAGCTCGGCCTTCACCCAGAGAGATGGGTGAAGAGACAACTCTCACTCCTGGTCTCATTGGTCAAAGGATCATAAATGGGGGCAATTTCGACACTTAATGGACACTCACTGAGTTACCATACAGGCAAGTAACTATAAAGGCAAAAGACCACGGTTAAAGATAGTTTACAACTTGAAATAGTCGTGTTGTTGTTATGTAGCCCCCAAGCTGACATGGAAAACACATAATTAGAAAGTTCGTAAAATGTTTTACATGTTTCGGATGTTCTTCAGAGTTGAAGATATTTTACTTCCTAGTCCAAACCTCCCGCAGTGCAACAGGGGATGGAGCGGGCAGGCCCCGAACCCGGAACCATCGATTAGTCCTAACGACAGTCCAGCGCGCAAACCACACGACCAGGCAACCAGTAGAAGGGGGGAGCTAGTCCACCGCTTTTTAAAAATCTTCTCTGTATTGCGTATAGAGTACAAACACACGCAAACAGAATAAACTTTTATACTAGATTTGAGCAATTTACTATGAGATTTTTCTTATTTTCTTTTTTTTTTTTTTGGGGGGGGGATTAACAATTACATTACATTATACTTAACACATATAGAATATATTTTTAAAAAAAACTATTAAAATCTTGAATTAAGCTGACTATTGAAGGTTGGTTGGTTGTTTTTTTATGACAAGAAATCTACTAATGAAATCCTACAACAAAACAAAGACAAGGTCTACAACTAGAGACACTTTCACTGTTATATGCAGTACAATTAAAAAAATTTTAGTATACATTTTGCTGAGAAATAGAGGGAGAAAGATGACGGAGAAGTAGAGAGAGGAGAGAGAGAGAGAGTGAGAGAGAGTGAGAGAGAGAGAGAGAAGAGTGAGAGAAAGAAAAAGAAAGAGAGATGAATAGAAAAAGTGGAAGACAGATGGAAACAAAAAAAAAGTCTTGAAATAGAGAGAATAAAAAATAAATTTCATCCTAGGGAATTTGATTCAATCAATTTGAGATAGTTTAGTCGTGTCAAATGAAATCTAAAATTAATAAAAAAAACTTCAAGTCAAACTCTAAGGCGCCTTGGAGTAATCGTCGCCTTCCCTTTTCCGAAGCATACCCCCCACCAGACAGGAACTGAATTAGACTTGGGGACTTAAAGCTTCGCCTCTGGAATCCTCCAAACCTCGACCATTCATTTTGCAAGCGGGATTCCGGAATGTCGGAAAATTGATTAAACACAAATCCTTTGAATATAGCTTTCATCAATCACAAGTTTCACATCGCTCCGATGGATCATGGCGTCTTGGGCGCCGAAATGGCAAATTTATTCATAGGTAGATTTGCCCGTGTCGAGCAAGGGCTCTGGGACCGCGCCAGAAAACTGACTTCCCCTTCCGCCCCTTGGCCATATTCTTCTTGCCCTTGTCTCAAGAACGTGTCCATCGATTGGGCTCTTCAAATTGATTTGGTGTTTTGTTGAGGTTTTATTGTTTTTGTCTCAGCCTGGCTTCATTCTAGTTTTTTTTTTTTTTATTTGAGTCGCCGTGACGTAATTAGAACTAGACTCTATAGACCTAGTAGGGGCCTACAATTGTAAGATTTTAAAACTAGACTCTATAGACCTAGTAGGAGCATACAATTGTAGGATTTTAGAACTAGACTCAATAGACCTAGTACAATTGTAGAACTTTAGAATTAGACTCTATAGACCTAGTACAATTGTAGAAGTTTAGAACTAGACTCTATAGACCTAGTACAATTGTAGAAGTTTAGAACTAGACTCTATAGACCTAGTACAATTGTAGGAGTTTAGAACTAGACTCTATAGACCTGGTACAATTGTAGGAGTTTAGAACTAGACTCTATAGACCTAGTACAATTGTAGGACTTTAGAACTAGACTCTATAGACCTAGTACAATTGTAGGAGTTTAGAACTAGACTCTATAGACCTAGTACAATTGGAGGGCTTTAGAACTAGACTCTATAGACCTAGTACAATTGTAGGAGTTTAAAACTAGACTCTATAGACCTAGTACAATTGTAGGACTTTAGAACTAAACTCTATAGACCTAGTACAATTGTAGAACTTTAGAACTAGACTCTATAGACCTAGTACAATTGTAGGAGTTTAGAACTAGACTCTATAAACCTAGTACAATTGTAGGAGTTTAGAACTAGACTCTATAGACCTAGTACAATTGTAGGGCTTTAGAACTAGACTCTATAAACCTAGTACAATTGTAGGACTTTAGAACTAGACTCTATAGACCTGGTACAATTGTAGGAGTTTAGAACTAGACTCTATAGACCTAGTACAATTGTATGAGTTTAGAACTAGACTCTATAAACCTAGTACAATTGTAGGAGTTTAAAACTAGACTCTATAGACCTAGTACAATTGTAGGAGTTTAGAACTAGACTCTATAGACCTAGTACAATTGAAGGGCTTTAGAACTAGACTCTATAGACCTAGTACAATTGTAGGACTTTAGAACTAGACTCTAAAGACCTAGTACAATTGTAGGAGTTTAGAATTAGACTCTTTAGACCTAGTACAATTGTAGGACTTTAGAACTAGACTCTATAGACCTAGTACAATTGTAGGACTTTAGAACTAGACTCTATAGACCTAGTACAATTGTGGGAGTTTAGAACTAGACTCTATAGACCTGGTACAATTGTAGGAGTTTAGAACTAGACTCTATAGACCTAGTACAGTTGTAAGAGTTTAGAACTAGACTCTATAAACCTAATACAATTGTAGGAGTTTAAAACTAGACTCTATAGACCTAGTACAAATGTAGGAGTTTAGAACTAGACTCTATAGACCTAGTACAATTGAAGGGCTTTAGAACTAGACTCTATAGACTAGTACAATTGTAGGAGTTTAGAACTAGACTCTATAGACCTAGTACAATTGTAGAAGTTTAGAACTAGACTCTATAGACCTAGTACAATTGTAGAACTTTAGAACTAGACTCTATAGACCTAGTACAATTGTAGGAGTTTAGAACTAGACTCTATAGACCTAGTACAATTGTAGGAGTTTAGAACTAGACTCTATAGACCTAGTACAATTGTAGGAGTTTAGAACTAGACTCTATAGACCTAGTACAATTGTAGGAGTTTAGAATTAGACTCTTTAGACCTAGTACAATTGTAGGACTTTAGAACTAGACTCTATAGACCTAGTACAATTGTAGGAGTTTAGAACTAGACTCTATAGACCTAGTACAATTGTAGAAGTTTAGAACAAGACTCTATAGACCTAGTACAATTGTAGAACTTTAGAACTAGACTCTATAGACCTAGTACAATTGTAGAACTTTAGAACTAGACTCTATAGACCTAGTACAATTGTAGAAGTTTAGAACTAGACTCTATAGACCTAGTACAATTGTAGGACTTTAGAACTAGACTCTATAGACCTAGTACAATTGTAGAAGTTTAGAACAAGACTCTATAGACCTAGTACAATTGTAGAAGTTTAGAATTAGACTCTATAGACCTAGTACAATTGTAGAACTTTAGAACTAGACTCTATAGACCTAGTACAATTGTGGGAGTTTAGAACTAGACTCTATAGACCTGGTACAATTGTAGGAGTTTAGAACTAGACTCTATAGACCTAGTACAATTGTAAGAGTTTAGAACTAGACTCTATAAACCTAATACAATTGTAGGAGTTTAAAACTAGACTCTATAGACCTAGTACAAATGTAGGAGTTTAGAACTAGACTCTATAGACCTAGTACAATTGAAGGGCTTTAGAACTAGACTCTATAGCCCTAGTACAATTGTAGGAGTTTAGAACTAGACTCTATAGACCTAGTACAATTGTAGAAGTTTAGAACTAGTCTATATAGACCTAGTACAATTGTAGGAGTTTAGAACTAGACTCTATAGACCTAGTACAATTGTAGGAGTTTAGAACTAGACTCTATAGACCTAGTACAATTGTAGGAGTTTAGAATTAGACTCTTTAGACCTAGTACAATTGTAGGACTTTAGAACTAGACTCTATAGACCTAGTACAATTGTAGGAGTTTAGAACTAGACTCTATAGACCTAGTACAATTGTAGAAGTTTAGAACAAGACTCTATAGACCTAGTACAATTGTAGAACTTTAGAACTAGACTCTATAGACCTAGTACAATTGTAGAACTTTAGAACTAGACTCTATAGACCTAGTACAATTGTAGAAGTTTAGAACTAGACTCTATAGACCTAGTACAATTGTAGGACTTTAGAACTAGACTCTATAGACCTAGTACAATTGTAGAAGTTTAGAACAAGACTCTATAGACCTAGTACAATTGTAGAAGTTTAGAACTAGACTCTATAGACCTAGTACAATTGTAGAACTTTAGAACTAGACTCTATAGACCTAGTACAATTGTAGAAGTTTAGAACTAGACTCTATAGACCTAGTACAATTGTAGGACTTTAGAACTAGACTCTATAGACCTAGTACAATTGTAGGAGTTTAGAACTAGACTCTACAGACCTAGTACAATTGTAGGACCTTAGAACTAGACTCTATAGACCTAGTACATTTGTAGAAGTTTAGAACAAGACTCTATAGACCTAGTACAATTGTAGAACTTTAGAACTAGACTCTATAGACCTAGTACAATTGTAGAACTTTAGAACTAGACTCTATAGACCTAGTACAATTGTAGAAGTTTAGAACTAGACTCTATAGACCTAGTACAATTGTAGAAGTTTAGAACTAGACTCTATAGACCTAGTACAATTGTAGGAGTTTAGAACTAGACTCTATAGACCTAGTATAATTGTAGGGCTTTAGAACTAGACTCTATAGACCTAGTACAATTGTAGGGCTTTAGAACTAGACTCTATAGACCTAGTACAATTGTAGGAGTTTAGAACTAAACTCTATAGACCTAGTACAATTGTAAGACTTTAGAACTAGACTCTATAGACCGAGTACAATTGTAGGGCTTTAGAACTAGACTCTATAGACCTAGTACAATTGTAGGACTTTAGAACTAGACTCTATAGACCTAGTAGGAGCATACAATTGTAGGATTTTAGAACTAGACTCTATAGACCTAGTACAATTGTAGGACTTTAGAACTAGACTCTATAGACCTAGTACAATTGTAGAAGTTTAGAACTAGACTCTATAGACCTAGTACAATTGTAGAACTTTAGAACTAGACTCTATAGACCTAGTACAATTGTAGAAGTTTTGTTTGTCTCTTCATTATTTTATAACACGTGTAGTCCTATACAATATATCATTAAACAGGACATATGACATGGGATGCGTGGTCAAGAGGCTAAGCTTGGCTTGGCTACATTTGAGGTCCGACACCCGACTCGAGCAGAGTTGTGTTTACTGAGCGACTAAAGGCAGCACGGAAAAAAAAACTTCTTACAGATACCCCCCCCCCCCTCACACACACACACACATACCATCTGGTCCACAAATGAGATTGGGTTAGCTGAGCATGCTATAAACATGAAAGTAGCGCAATATAAATATATAGAATGTATCATTAAACTTGACACATATTGAATATATCATTAAACTTGACACATATATAATATATCATTAAACGTGTCACATATAGAACATATCATTAAACTTGACACATATTGAATATATCATTAAACTTGACACATATAGAATATATCATTAAACTCGACACATATAGAATATATCATTAAACTTGACACATATAGAACATATCATTAAACTTGACACATATAGAATACTAGTCGACCGGCGGCGTAGCATACGCCGCTATTTTGCAGGGTCGGTCTTAGGTGACCGCAGTGGGCTCCGCACTTATGCGACCGCAATGGGCCACACACTTTCATAGTCTCCACATTTGATTTTTCATCACCTTTTCTAGTTTTTGAGATCTTAACATGACAGACGGACGTTCAGACAGACCACACAAACTAATGGCTTTTATCCTTCCGAGGTCCAGCCTTAATTTTCGCGTTTCCCAGAATACCCTTTTTTAAATTCTATTATTTTGTACTAGCCATTAAGACTTGACTCTAAGCTTTAGATTGTGTCTAGACTTCAAAGAGTCTTATGAAAGCTGTGAAGTGAAAAGGAATTAGTCATCAGTCTTCTCGTACTTATCCAATATGTTTAGCTTGAAGGAAATAGTAAAGGAACAAATATATACACTGTATCCACTAGCGCAGTGTTTCCCAAACTGTGCTCCGCGGAACCCTAGTGTTCCGCAAAGCCTAACTAAGTGTTCTGCGAGCTACTGGAATAATGAACTACTCTTGGCCACCACGTGGATTACTGTCTCTCTAAAAAACAAATAAACAAAGTGTTCGCTAAATACTCAGAGTTTACGAAAAGTAGTGCGATATAAGATAGTAACGGATTCAAATGTCAATAAATAGCTTATATGATACTCGCCACTCAAAGGGTTAAGTTGAGGAAGGCAGTTGATGCAATCGCCCCCCACTCACTCCACTGAATCGGTCTACATACCAGAAGGGTAGAAACATAATATAAAGATAGGTTAAGTTGAAACATCAATAAGTAGCTTATATCATATACATATGAGTAGTTCTGTTAACTAACTGTGATCTCTACATAAGATTGAGCCATCCCCCACTCGAAAGTTAGGGTCGCGAGAGGGCGGGACGATGCAATCGCCCCTCCCCACCAAATCACCAACATACTAAAAGGGGAGCGACATAATCTAAAAAATCGTTAAAATACAAATAATTAGTACATATTTTTAACATAAGTAAAGAATTGGTATAAAAATTGTGTCATTTCTCTACTAAAATTTGATCGCCCGCCCCCCCTCCCCAAGGGTCCGCCATTGACTGTAAGGTGATGCAAATATCTCCCCATATCACGCTTAGTTGAACGAAACACTGTTGGCAGATGGCATTTGTTGATGTTACTAGTCCACAAATTTGAGGACCACTGATACATTAGAGTCATTAATTGTAGGACAAAAGTGGAAAAATTTGTTTGCCTTCCAAATTTAGAAACAAAAGAAAGTCTTTCCGTTCACCTTTCTTGTATTAGGTTTAAAACACAACAACATTGCACGCGCACACACACACACAAAGACAGAGAGTGAGACGAGCTACTTCATATTTGACAATGATAAAACTTGCACAATTTGTTTTGATCAGTGCAAGGAAAAGAAACGATATTTATTTGTACAAATTTAAAATGTTTCAAATATTTTTTTAATCTATAAATAACGCAAGCTTTTTGTTTAAACATAGAAAAAGACAATGTCAGTGTTATAGATGACAATGTCAGTGTTATAGATGATATGTCAGTTTTATTGATGACAGTGTTAAGTCAATCAGTAATATCATTCTAAAGACTCATATTTTTGATACACCATAACAAGTAATGCAATATCACATATATAGATAGATAGATAGATAGATGGATATTTACATACTTACACACATACATACATACATACATACAAACATAGATAGATAGAGAGATAGATAGATAGATAGATAGATAGATAGATAGATAGATAGATAGATAGATAGATGGATATTTACATACTTACATACTTACACACATACATACATACATACATACATACACACATACAATGTAGAATGTAGACTCAAGAGAGTTTTCAGATGATATACATACATACATACACACATACATACACAAATACATACATACATACATACATACATACATACATACATACATACATACATACATACATAAGATTCCCCAGACTCACACTTGCCTTCTTTCACACCAAGACTTTCTTGTTGCCTGAATGTTCACAAAGGTATCCCACCCCCTTGCCCCCTACAGATAATAATTTGACCTTTTCAAAGAGTCTCTTCCCAACTGCTTAGCGGTGCCTCCTTCCAATTATTCATGTTGTTAATAAGGACCTTAATTGGTGCCCACTCTCTTTCAATGATCGGCTAATCCGATTTCTAAACCAGTTTCTGGGGACGCGATAAACCAATTCCGGCCACAATAGCCACGATTGGTTCCGGGCAGCCTAGAGAAGAGCGGCACCCCGGCTAGCCAAGTCTCCCCCCACATTTGTACGTTACCAAAGAAATGAAGAATACTTTCAGCGATGACGTTTTCATTGAAGATGTTGTTCCGTTTTAATGTTATAGCCAATCATAGGGTTGAAAACATAAAGTATAGTCAGGGGCGGGGAGGTGGCCGGGGAAATTTCAGAAACGTATCTAAATAATACTATTTTAATCTAGATTCTTATCAAGCTGCTCTGCATGATTCATTATAATCTTAATTTATAAACATTGGAAAACAAGAATGGAATAATCACAAAACCTTTTTATATCATTTAAGCTCAGAGTCTAAGACGGTTGGTAGAAAGAAGTACTAAGTCTCAAGACAGGATGGCAAATATCATTACCTGTATAGGACTATGATGAAAGAATGTAGACTCAAGAGGTGATAAAAGAATGTAGACTCAAGAGGTGATAAAAGAATGTAGACTCGAAAGGTGATGAAAGAATGTAGACTCAAGAGATGAAGAAAGAATGTAGACTCGAAAGGTGATGAAAGAATGTAGACTCAAGAGATGAAGAAAGAATGTAGACTCAAGAGGTGATGAAAGAATGTAGACTCGAGAGATAATGAAAGAATGTAGACTCAAGAGATGAAGAAAGAATGTAGACTCAAGAGGTGATGAAAGAATGTAGACTCAAGAGATGAAGAAAGAATGTAGACTCAAGAGGTGATGAAAGAATGTAGACTCAAGAGATGATGAAAGAATGTAGACTCAAGAGAGTTTTCAGATGATATTTTTTAGAGTGATCTGTAAAGAAATGGAGAAATTGAAAAAAAGAGAAAGAAAAATGAGAAGGAGACAAAGACAGACAGACAGACAGAGATAGGCAGAGAGAGAGACAGACAGGCAGACAAAGATAGGCAGAGAGAGAGAGAGAGACAGACAGAGATAGGCAGAGAGAAAGACAGAGAGAAAAACAGAGTGGAAAAACAGATAGAGACAGACAGATAGAGAGGGACATACAGACAGAGAGACAGAGAGAGGCACGGAGATAGAGAGATAGAAAGAGAGAGACGGACAGTGAGACAGACAGAGAGAGACAGAGATTTAGAGACGGACAGAGAGACAGACAGACAGATAGAGACAGACAGAGCGTATGAGAAAAATATGGAGATCATGTTGACAAAATAAGAGAATCTGCTATGGAGGTAAATTCTGAGAGAGAGAGAGAGTCAGAGGACATTCTGAGGACGAGGGAGATAAAGCATTTGACAAAAAGGCGTAGAGGAAGAAATAGAAAGACTTAGGCGGGAGAATGAAGCATGGGGTAGGATGTGAGGTCCCCGACTCTACCAGCGCCCTATTAAATCAAGCCAATGTAATCAGTAGTTAGTGAAGAACGGGGAGGTAATTACGGCCGCCAAAGTGTGCCAACTAGACTTGATTTCATTTGCCTCCCCTGAGATAGTGTACTCCAAAAACGGGTGGAATGGGGAAAGTTTTTTTTCTTTAAAGGAAAGGGATGAAGAGGAGGGTCGATGCTTCTCAGAGACTCAGACCAGTGAGTTCTGCTCAGAAACGCAAGAATATTTTCTCAAGTGACCCTCTGATTTCCTCCCTTGATTTGCTGTCCAATCGCCCAGCCCGTTTGATTGTTTGTACATTTTGATTTTGAGAGCTTTGGTGATCTAGTGATGTCACCGACGAAATTTTAAATTTCTTTTTTTTCTATGTTTCAAAGTTTAGTTTTGATGGGGGAAAGGGGGGGGGGGTGTTTTTGTTTCACATGAAAATAAGTTCAGAATGTGTGTGTGTGTGTGAAAGGGTGGGTGTGGAGTGTGTTTATTTAGAAGAAAAAAAAAACAAAAAAAACACATCAATTTCACAGACTTAAAATAAAAAGAATATAACACATTTCTACTGCAGAAGTTGGACGCAGATTAAGAGTCTATTTATTTTAACCCTATATTACCGCCATGGAGTTTTTCAATGTCTTTTAGCTCACACTTCATATTCAAAACGTGGTCAAAATAGGTTCAAAACATTACGTGAAAACCTCAAGTCTCACGGGAAAACCTCAAGTCTCACGTGAAAACCTCAAGTCTCACGTGAAAACCTCAAGTCTCACGTGAAAACCTCAAGTCTCACGTCAAAACCTCAAGTCTCACGTCAAAACCTCAAGTCTCACGTCAAAACCTCAAGTCTCACGTCAAAACCTCAAGTCTCACGTCAAAACCTCAAGTCTCACGTGAAAACCTCAAGTCTCACGTGAAAACCTCAAGTCTCACGTCAAAACCTCAAGTCTCACGTCAAAACCTCAAGTCTCACGTGAAAACCTCAAGTCTCACGTGAAAACCTCAAGTCTCACGTCAAAACCTCAAGTCTCACGTCAAAACCTCAAGTCTCACGTGAAAACCTCAAGTCTCACGTCAAAACCTCAAGTCTCACGTGAAAACCTCAAGTCTCACGTGAAAACCTCAAGTCTCACGTGAAAACCTCAAGTCTCACGTCAAAACCTCAAGTCTCACGTGAAAACCTCAAGTCTCACGTCAAAACCTCGTCTCACGTCAAAACCTCAAGTCTCACGTGAAAACCTCAAGTCTCACGTGAAAACCTCAAGTCTCACGTGAAAACCTCAAGTCTCACGTGAAAACCTCAAGTCTCACGTCAAAACCTCAAGTCTCACGTGAAAACCTCAAGTCTCACGTCAAAACCTCAAGTCTCACGTGAAAACCTCAAGTCTCACGTCAAAACCTCAAGTCTCACGTGAAAACCTCAAGTCTCACGTCAAAACCTCAAGTCTCACGTGAAAACCTCAAGTCTCACGTGAAAACCTCAAGTCTCACGTGAAAACCTCAAGTCTCACGTGAAAACCTCAAGTCTCACGTGAAAACCTCAAGTCTCACGTGAAAACCTCAAGTCTCACGTCAAAACCTCAAGTCTCACGTGAAAAACTTTAAAAAAAAAAAGTAAAAAAGAATTGTATCATTGATTTTAAGCTGCAATCGCGCACATGATAGTGTTGTTGGTTAGCTGAGTTGTCGTGGGTTCGATCTATAGACCTATAAATAGACGTAGACTGGAAAACGGAAACAAATTCTTAACCGATAATGATCAGATAACAGACCTAGATATATAGATTGTTATGTGCGTAACTCTTTTTCAAGCTGTAAGGGAAGTCGCCCCGAATTTAAGAAAATCGATTTAAGAAAAGTAATGATCTTTAGTTTTCAAAGTTTGGAAAAAATGCAAATACCATTTTTTAACAGAATGGGCTATTAATCACAGAACTATATATTAACGCAAATATATGAACTATATTGGTTCCATTAAGATAACATTTCGAAAACCCTAGGTCGAAATAATTCACGTTTTGTTGATTTTAATTACCTTATGTACATTTAAATAGATTGATTACCTAAGATCTTTCTAGATTATGTATCTAAAAATTTCAAAATAATAATTATGAGACAAGAATACTCTTATTTTCGATGTTCAATTACTAGATAACATTAAATTATATGTTACATAAGGTTGGAAAAAAACAACTTTACTTCTTATAACTACTTTACAAAACAACGCCTTGTTTCAGCTTTTTTAAATAAAGTTTTCACATTTTATTTGTATTGTTAAAAGATCACCTGTCCAGTCTAGATATAATGTATATAGGTCTGTGGTTCGATCATAATGCCGATTTAAAAAAAACATTTTCAATGATATGAAAAAAAAATTTTAAATGCGTGACAACACATTTCATAGGAATTTCAAAAAGACAAGATCATCAGTTTCATAAAGTAAAAATTGTTATGATTTTATTTTTGACTAGATCTACTTTTTAAATTTGACTATTCGCATCTCATTAAGACAAACAACATCAAAGGCTCGAATCAAGGTCATGTTGGCCAAGGTCAGATTCAATCAATGGCTACTTCCTGTTTCCCGTGACTGAAGGGAGAGAAACAGTTTTTAGGCGTGGCTTCATTTCAGCTAATCACCCTTTAGTTTCTCTTAATCTGAGCTGTTGAAATGAATTGAATTCAATTTAACGTCCGCTGGGGACTTTTTTTTTCTTAACGCCTGCATTTAAATAGAAATAAAAATTCTTTAGGGCAGAAAAAAAAAATTGCCAAGGTTTGTGGAGTACATGGAGCTATACACAGATGAAACACTGGAACCATTTGGAACTAGATTTACATTCTGCATTTTAGTGGTTTAGTTCATCTTATTGTTATAAACCTGGTGGTGGCACAGAGAAGGGTAGTGGTGTGAGAGTAGTCAGCCGACGCAAATCGCCCCAGGCCAGCGCTAGACGAGCGGTCAACCGTGACGAGTTACGACGGACAGCCGAGACGAGTGTCAACAGGACGGTTCGGGAAGGATCGCCGTCGTGAACAGAGCTCAGGAGCGTCACGAGAGTTGTAGTCATCTGACCACCTAGAAACGTCGAGCAGCGTTCTGTCCGGTTCTAGAAGGCCATCAGGGACCCTATATAAGAGCGGAGGTGTCGCAGCCAAAACGGTCGAGAAAAGGGGCTCAATACAGCGAGGTTCACGACAGAAGGCTCACGACAGGGGTTCAGAACACGGTCGACTACAGCACAGTTCAACGGTGTGGTTCTGTACGGAGCATTACGACGGTTCAGTGCGGAGTACTGTCAAGTACAGTTGAGACGACTGGCGTCTTGATCTTGGTCTGCGATCGAGTCCGACACGACGAGCCTAGTGTGTGAAGTCAGTCCTGAACTGTTGAACCCAGCGCAAGCCCGGAACGAGACGGAGAGGCCAGTGCAAGAGTTGATACGCGGTCCGGTGTTATCGGAGAGATATTTGTACAGTCTTGTGTTACGTGCTGCCAACTGTACAGTATTGGCTCAGATCTATTCAACTATTAAAGTTTTACGTTACTTTGGAGCCTTGAGTTGTCAAGTTCTTTAAGTTGGTGGTGTATGGTGCAGTTTGCAGAGAGCCTGGATAGTGAGATTCGTAACATTATATTAATGAAAGATGTGATCCTGTAGTCAACTATTTGTGTGGCATTCTCCTCTTTCTTCTCTTACTCTCCATTTCTCTTTTCTTTAATTTTTCTTAACATCTCTTCACGCTCTCTCTCTCTCTTTTCTTGTTCTCTTTTCTTGTTCTCTTTTTTTTTTCATTTTTTTCTTCTTTATCTCTTTCTTGATCTCACTCTCTTTCTCGCTCTCCTTTTTTACACACGCACACACACTCTATCCCTTATTTTCTTCTTTGTTTTGTTGTCTCAAAGCTCTACAGATATGACATAGACGAACTTCCGCCCTATAAAGAGAGATATTTTTTTAAACTGCAGTTCGATCACGTGATCACAATCTTATTAATGTTCTAAAACAGTCGAATAAATTGAGTTAATTGCAGAGTATTTCCGTTAAAACCAAGATTATATTTTTAATGAGCTTTTCAGTACTACTAAATAAAACCTCACTGACCAACCATCACCCAGACAGTCCATGACATAGGTTCAAGCTACATGCCCCCAGCAGCTCTCAGCACCCCCACACAAACGAAGGCATTACATAAAGTGGCGTGTAAATCTTTGAGCTTACCTAGTTCCAGTTTAACTACTGCTCTAATTAAATGCAAATGAGCTCAGGGCAAATTTATCATAATGGCCTTACATCTAAAAAAACACACACACACACACACACACTCACTGCTGTCTCGTAAATTATCGCTGGTTGAGATCCGTGCGTAGGGCCAGTGGTGTGGGCGGGGGCGGTCGGGCTGGATTAACTAAAAGGACAAGGGATAAAGCAATGAGGCGGGGGCTGTTGTTAAACAAAGTGGGGGGGGGGGAGGGAGGGAAGATACTCCGGTGACATGGAATGATCTTCATATTTACTCACAAAATCTAGCTATCGCGTCCTCGTGTAAAGAGAATTCATACAACGAAGTTATTTAGTAAGTACTGCTAATGGCGTTTATATGACCTCATTTGTGAATGGCCCCTTAAACTTCAAAAAAAGAAATAAGTACTGAGTCTGTAGAACTGATTGGGTTTGTATGATAAAGCTTGTGTCCTGATTGCATGGCAGTTTACGTTTTGTAGTAACATACAGAGACCCAAGTATTGTTAGAAGGTCAGAAGTATGACCTTTTATTCATGTTTCCTACTGGACCTGGCCAGGCCTGTCCTTGTACACCTTTTACTCCTGTCACCACTGCAAGGAGCGTAGAGATAATTGAAAACATCTCGCCCCCGCATCATGTATTACAATGAAGTTACATGTAATTAGTTTATTTGTTTGTTTGTTTTTGTACTCTGTTTTGGTTTCGTACTTTTCTTCCTGACACATCCACAGAGATTTGAACTATGTCAGCAAGAAGTCAAGTCAGTACACTGCACAGGTGAAAAATACAATAGAAAAGAAGATATTTAAGCACACACACACACACAAAATAGAGAAAGGAAGAACGAAAGACAAAGAGAGAGAAAGATAAGGAAAAAGAGAATGTGTAAGCGAGAGAGGTTGATATGTGTTAATTAAAGTCGAGAGAGGTTGATATGTGTTGGTTAAAGTCGAGAGAGGTTGATATGTGTTAATTAAAGTCGAGAGAGGTTGATATGTGTTGGTTAAAGTCGAGAGAGGTTGATATGTGTTGGTTAAGGTCGAGAGAGGTTGATATGTGTTGGTTAAAGTCGAGAGAGGTTGATATGTGTTGGTTAAAGTCGAGAGAGGTTGATATGTGTTAATTAAAGTCGAGAGAGGTTGATATGTGTTGGTTAAAGTCGAGAGAGGTTGATATGTGTTGGTTAAAGTCGAGAGAGGTTGATATGTGTTGGTTAAGGTCGAGAGAGGTTGATATGTGTTGGTTAAAGTCGAGAGAGGTTGATATGTGTTGGTTAAAGTCGAGAGAGGTTGATATGTGTTGGTTAAAGTCGAGAGAGGTTGATATGTGTTAATTAAAGTCGAGAGAGGTTGATATGTGTTGGTTAAAGTCGAGAGAGGTTGATATGTGTTGGTTAAAGTCGAGAGAGGTTGATATGTGTTGGTTAAGGTCGAGAGAGGTTGATATGTGTTGGTTAAAGTCGAGAGAGGTTGATATGTGTTGGTTAAAGTCGAGAGAGGTTGATATGTGTTGGTTAAGGTCGAGAGAGGTTGATATGTGTTGGTTAAAGTCGAGAGAGGTTGATATGTGTTGGTTAAAGTCGAGAGAGGTTGATATGTGTTGGTTAAGGTCGAGAGAGGTTGATATGTGTTGGTTAAAGTCGAGAGAGGTTGATATGTGTTGGTTAAAGTCGAGAGAGATTGATATGTGTTGGTTAAGGTCGAGAGAGGTTGATATGTGTTGGTTAAGGTCGAGAGAGGTTGATATGTGTTGGTTAAGGTCGAGAGAGGTTGATATGTGTTGGTTAAAGTCGAGAGAGGTTGATATGTGTTGGTTAAAGTCGAGAGAGGTTGATATGTGTTAATTAAAGTCGAGAGAGGTTGATATGTGTTGGTTAAAGTCGAGAGAGGTTGATATGTGTTGGTTAAAGTCGAGAGAGGTTGATATGTGTTGGTTAAGGTCGAGAGAGGTTGATATGTGTTGGTTAAAGTCGAGAGAGGTTGATATGTGTTGGTTAAAGTCGAGAGAGGTTGATATGTGTTGGTTAAAGTCGAGAGAGGTTGATATGTGTTAATTAAAGTCGAGAGAGGTTGATATGTGTTGGTTAAAGTCGAGAGAGGTTGATATGTGTTGGTTAAAGTCGAGAGAGGTTGATATGTGTTGGTTAAGGTCGAGAGAGGTTGATATGTGTTGGTTAAAGTCGAGAGAGGTTGATATGTGTTGGTTAAAGTCGAGAGAGGTTGATATGTGTTGGTTAAGGTCGAGAGAGGTTGATATGTGTTGGTTAAAGTCGAGAGAGGTTGATATGTGTTGGTTAAAGTCGAGAGAGATTGATATGTGTTGGTTAAGGTCGAGAGAGGTTGATATGTGTTGGTTAAGGTCGAGAGAGGTTGATATGTGTTGGTTAAGGTCGAGAGAGGTTGATATGTGTTGGTTAAAGTCGAGAGAGGTTGATATGTGTTGGTTAAAGTCGAGAGAATAGAAAGATTGAAAGATTGTTTTGTTTTTCATGTTTCGGAGGGGGGGGGGGGGCTGCCAGCAGGTTTCAAACATCGGACCATCTGGACGACAATACAGAGCGCATACTACACCCCCAGGCAGCCAGGTAATGAGAAAGAGAGTGAGAGGGGGGGGGGAGAGAAAGAGAAAAATAGAGAAAGAAATAGAAACTTGGAGAAATAGATAATGAGCAATTACAAATAGAGAACACATAATGAACAATTACAAATAGAGAACACATAATGAACAATTACAAATAGAGAACACATAATGAACAATTACAAATAGAGAACACATAATGAACAATTACAAATAGAGAACACATAATGAACAATTACAAATAGAGAATACTTAATGAAAATGACAAAGGTATAAGAAACAACCCACCATGGAAAGACAACCACCATGTCCACACAATCCTCTTCCTCTCTTGATTGCTTGTAACCTAGACTTTATCAAATCTTAAATACTTGTTGAAAAGAGCATATATACTCTAAGTATAATGAATGTATAAAGGATATATAATTCTTTTTGTACTATGGATGATTTCTTTGGACATATTCCCTATTATATTAAATTTATAATCTGCATTTGTCCAAGCTCTTTCTTTCTTTCATTTGTCGAGCTTTAAATCCGGTGAGTCGCGATGGTTTAGGAAGAATTTTGTGACAAGATTTTGTCTAAGCTTCGATGTCTTTCAGATTTCTTTCCGTTTTTGAAGAACTTGCAGGAGAAACAAATGGTCCAGTAAGTCTCCATGGGCGGCTTATCTGCTCCTTATCTATGCCAAAAAGCAGACGTGAGAAGGAAGGAAGTTACCATTATGGTAATTGATAGCTTAAAGTTCATTATTTAGGATATCCAGGCTTCCTATGATGATTATTTTTTGTTCAACCTAAATACATTTAGTTCTTTATATTCATAATTACTAGTATAAAAGTTCACGAGAGACATATTTAAGTCAAAGAAAACAAAAAGCACTATTTTATTTTAATTTCACCCACATGTTCTCAAAAATATTAGAAAATCCCTTTGGAACTGCATTGCTTGCCAAACAAAAGACCCACTTGGTTTGCTTATGAGTTTATGTTAGGAGTTTGTGTGAAAACACAAAATCCTCTGGTAACCTGTTTTTTTTTAAACATATAGAATCAAAGAAGCAGAGAGAGAGAGAGGAGATCAGAAAATAGCAAATTCGAAGGGAAACAAAAAGCCAAGAGCGAGGGAAAATAGCGAAACCATATAGTCTGCAAATTTTTCACCAATCAACGGTTTTTATTACGAGTCCATTCTCCAGGAATTAGCGCTTTACAAAAGTACACGTGCAACGTTCACCGAGACATTAAAACTTCATGGAATGCAGACCCCGATGCTTCCCCTCCCCCTTCCAAGTTTCCAAATGATGTCATAAAAAAACACTTTTACATTTGTAAAAAAATAATCTTAGGAATATTCTTCAAAATCTACATCTGTCCCTTGACTGCAAATTTATGTCCTCAAGGATTGTTTCTATTAGTTCGGGGCACACGTCTGAGGGGAAGGCTTAAAATAAACTAAGTATGCACTTTAGCAAGAGTTTTATATTGCAGACGATGAATGATTGCTTCCCTTTACATAATGGCGACTAAGGCTTCTGCCGCTATAAATGTTACATACGATAATTTAGGACCGGAAGTGGTTGATGGAAAGAATACATGATATACCTGGACGTTCACGCTTTGGATGATTACCAAATTCCTGCACTGGAGCTTCGTACAGCACAAGACTTTGACAGCTCAGTTACCACGCAAAAGCTCCTTAAAGGTCTATCAAATGTCAATAAAAAAATCTATTTGATACTTTAAAATTAGAAATTTGATATCTATTTGAAATTTAAAATAGGAAAACTATCTATTCGATAAAATGCAACTACTAAAGGTAGTTACAAGGACAATGAAGATACAACCACTCTAGGTAGTTACAAGGACAGTGAAGATACAACTACTAAAGGTAGTTACAAGGACAGTGAAGATACAACTACTAAAGGTAGCTAGAAGGACAGTGAAGATACAACTACTTAAGGTAGCTAGAAGGACAGTGAAGATACAACTACTAAAAGTAGCTACAAGGACAGTGAAGATACAACTACTAAAAGTAGCTACAAGGACAGTGAAGATACAACTACTAAAAGTAGCTACAAGGACAGTGAAGATACAACTACTAAAAGTAGCTACAAGGACAGTGAAGATACAACTACTAAAGGTAGTTACAAGGACAGTGAAGATACAACTACTAAAGGTAGTTACAAGGACAGTGAAGATACAACTACTAAAGGTAGCTACAAGGACAGTGAAGATACAACTACTAAAAGTAGCTACAAGGACAGTGAAGATACAACTACTAAAAGTAGCTACAAGGACAGTGAAGATACAACTACTAAAGGTAGCTACAAGGACAGTGAAGATACAACTACTAAAGGTAGCTACAAGGACAGTGAAGTTACAACTACTAAAGGTAGTTACAAGGACAATGAAGATACAACTACTAAAGGTAGTTACAAGGACAGTGAAGATACAACTACTAAAGGTAGCTAGAAGGGCAGTGAAGATACAACTACTAAAAGTAGCTACAAGGACAGTGAAGATACAACTACTAAAAGTAGCTACAGGACAATGAAGATACAACTACTAAAGGTAGCTAGAAGGACAGTGAAGATACAACTACTAAAAGTAGCTACAAGGACAGTGAAGATACAACTACTAAAGGTAGTTACAAGGACAGTGAAGATACAACTACTAAAGGTAGCTAGAAGGACAGTGAAGATACAACTACTAAAGGTAGCTAGAAGGACAGTGAAGATACAACTACTAAAAATAGCTACAAGGACAGTGACGATACTACTAAAAGTAGCTACAAGGACAGTGACGATACTACTAAAAGTAGCTACAAGGACAGTGAAGATACAACTAATAAAGGTAGCTACAAGGACAGTGAAGATACAACTACTAAAAGTAGCTACAAGGACAGTGAAGATACAACTACTAAAGGTAGCTACAAGGACAGTGAAGATACAACTACTAAATGTAGTTACAAGGACAGTGAAGATACAACTACTAAAAGTAGCTACAAGGACAGTGAAGATACAACTACTAAAGGTAGTTAGAAGGACAGTGAAGATACAACTACTAAAGGTAGCTAGAAGGACAGTGAAGATACAACTACTAAAGGTAGCTACAAGGACAGTAAAGATACAACTACTAAAGGTAGTTACAAGGACAGTGAAGATACAACTACTAAAGGTAGCTAGAAGGACAGTGAAGATACAACTACTAAAGGTAGCTACAAGGACAGTGACGATACAACTACTAAAGGTAGCTACAAGGACAGTGAAGATACAACTACTAAAAGTAGCTACAAGGACAGTGAAGATACAACTACTAAAAGTAGCTACAAGGACAGTGAAGATACAACTACTAAAGGTAGCTACAAGGACAGTGAAGATACAACTACTTAAGGTAGCTAGAAGGACAGTGAAGATACAACTACTAAAGGTAGCTACAAGGACAGTAAAGATACAACTACTAAAGGTAGCTACAAGGACAGTGAAGATACAACTACTAAAGGTAGCTAGAAGGACAGTGAAGATACAACTACTAAAGGTAGCTAGAAGGACAGTGAAGATACAACTACTAAAGGTAGCTAGAAGGACAGTGACGATACAACTACTAAAGGTAGCTACAAGGACAGTGAAGATACAACTACTAAAGGTAGCTACAAGGACAGTGAAGATACAACTACTAAAGGTAGCTACAAGGACAGTGAAGATACAACTACTAAAGGTAGCTACAAGGACAGTGAAGATACAACTACTAAAGGTAGCTACAAGGACAATGAAGATACAACTACTAAAGGTAGTTACAAGGACAGTGAAGATACAACTACTAAAGGTAGTTACAAGGACAGTGAAGATACAACTACTAAAGGTAGTTACAAGGACAGTGAAGATACAACTACTAAAGGTAGCTAGAAGGACAGTGAAGATACAACTACTAAAGGTAGCTAGAAGGACAGTGAAGATACAACTACTAAAGGTAGCTAGAAGGACAGTGAAGATACAACTACTAAAGGTAGCTACAAGGACAGTGAAGATACAACTACTAAAGGTAGCTACAAGGGCAGTGAGAATACAACTACTAAAGGTAGCTACAAGGGCAGTGAGAATACAACTACTAAAGGTAGCTACAAGGGCAGTGAGAATACAACTACTAAAGGTAGCTACAAGGGCAGTGAGAATACAACTATTAGGTTATTTCCAGACGTACTTCTCCAGTCAGTGGTGGTTGTGGTCGTGAGAGGGGAGGGTAGGAGGCGGGAGAGAAGAAAAAAAAAGTCTTGGGGAGAACTGGCTAAGAGAACACTCATGACCCATTCATCATCATTTTAAATCTATTTCCTTTCCCGCTCCTTTTGTGTGAATGAATTTAGGAAATTTAGGCTCCGGATATTTAGGCACCGCGTATTTACGGATATTTAGGCACCGGATATTTAGGCACCCGGAAATTTAGGCATCCGAATATTTAGGCACCCAGAAATTTAGGCACCCGGATAATTAGGCACCCTAAAATTTAGGCACCGGATAATTATGCACTTTTTAACAAGGCGGAAAATTAGGCACCGGATAATTAGGCACTATTTAACAAGCGATCTTTATTTTGAAAATAATTTTTAAAATGTTAACGTATATTTTATCCTTAGGCTATGGGCTATCGGTGACATTATAATAAATAGCAACTATAACGATTCTAACTAAAGAAAGGCTGACAAAATGGGAAATGACAATCGTGAGAATGTGTGGAAAAATTGACTCCTGAGTCATTATATAATATAGACATCACTGCATTCAAGGGAAGGGAGGTAGAGATGATCCGCTCATTGTTTCCGTCCATCACCAATCACTAAGGTTGACTGGTGAGTTTTTTAAATTGATGATTATGCAATTTGTGTAAATATTTAGTTACTAATGTAAATACTGTAGATTTAAAAGTATTATAAAATATTTTTATAATGTTGGGGAGTGTTGGCGATAAATATAATCGCAATCGCGATCTACTTGTGGGAAAGGTATGGGTCGTACTTTTAAAATGGGATGGGCGGGGGGGGGGGGGGGGGGGCGCACACTCTCACTTAAATGATAGGATTTCTCGCAGGTACATGTAAACTTGGTCGTAAAAGTTACGTAGTGAATCTGGAGGCTACACATTGGACTAAAGGGTATGGAAACACAAAGGTGTTCTAATGGAAGTCTGGGGATTATATTTTAGAGGTCTTCCAAAAACTTTGGTAGACATATTTCTGTTAAAACCATCATACTAATAATAACAGTAATAATAATAATAATAAATATAAGGGAAATAAAGATTGTTAAATTTCAATTGGGCAGTGTTGGAAAGCTAGGAAAACGTGTGTTGTTGTTGTTGTTTTTATGTGTGTGTGTGTGTGTGTATGTGTGTGTGTGTGTTTGTGTGTGTGTGTGTATGTGTGTTTGTGTGTGTGTGTGTGTGTGTGTGTGTTTGTATGAAACCTTTTTTGGTCGTTGTTTTTTTTTTTCATTCTGAAGACAAACAAATTGTCTCTGGAACTGAACACAAAAGGAATGGAGGGAATCATACCTTCTCGAAAATTGTAGTAAATATATTTGGTTTATGGTAGAGAAGGCGGGGTTAAATTGGAACATCAACAATCTTCTATAAGCAGAATAAGTATCTATAAGAGACCAATATTCCAAAAAAAAATATTTTTTTTAAATTTTTAACTCTTTTCAAAAAAAATAATTTTTAAAACATTATATTTGATCGTAATTTCTAGCCGTTTTGCGATTTCCATTGCAATTTATATAAATATTATATTACATAAATTTATTCATATATTCAATAAAAGTTAATTACCACATTTGAAGGACGTAACACACCTATACACTCACACAATAAATCTTCCTAAAGAGTTACCCATTAACAATATAAAAGAAGGAGTGTTGATAATAGATATTAATGTTATTATAAAATATGAATACTACTTTAGTTTATCAACATATTTAATTCCTATATGTAACGCGCGCAAATCCCTCCTGCTGATTCCCATTCCCACTATAAGAAGACAATCTTCTCCAAACTTCCATTTTAGCAGTTTGTACAATGGTACCTGTACTGCCCTGTGCCTAAATATCCGGTGCCCAAATATCCGGTGCCTAAATTTCCAGAATTTAGGAAATTTAGGCACCGGATATTTAGGCACCGCGTATTTACGGATACTTACTATTCTCGGATCAAGTTGAAACTTTGCACAATTATTCTTTGTCGATGACAACACATGAATCAATTAAAAAAAAAATTACTTAATCATTAAGTCGTAATTAATTCAATTTGCTTTATATATTGAGAATGAAATCATTAAGTCGCAAAAATATTAAAACTCAAATTAGACTATAAAACCTATACCCCCATCCCGTGATTTATTTATTTGGCTTTGTTCTATTTTAAAATTAATTTGATGTTCAGCCTTGTTAAAACGTTCAGATAAAATATAATCTAGTTTAGACTCTGTCCATGGAGTTCAATATTTATAGCGTCATGACAATAACATACGGATTTCAATTACTCTCTCTCTCTCTCTCTTTCTCTTCTCTTTCTCGCTGAGAAAAAAAAATTCCAAGTGCTAAAGAACTGTTCCTCGCCCCCCCCCCCCCCCCCCCCATATCACAAAGTGAGAGAGAGAGAGAGAGAGAGACAAACGTCTTGTCAGGTTGTCACAGAAGCAAGCAGGAGCTACGTTGAAAAGATGGACGGCCTGTACCGGTACGTATTATCTAGTCCAAGCTGGCACAGCCTAAGTCCCGCCCACTCTCCAGACGGGTGCGCCACTGGTACACAGAGCACGTACAGAAGAGGGGGACACGTTCTTCTAATTGCTATCAGAATAAATGCAAATGAAACTTCAAGTCTGTTGTCCCTCATCTCTCTCCCGTGTACCTACCAGGTCTCCCCCCCCCCCCTTCCGTGTGTGACCTACCAGGTCTCTCTGTACTCCTCATTCTTGAACGTCATCTTACACCCCCTCCCCTCCCCTTTGTTTCTCGCCAAGTTTCAGAAATGTAAATGTTCCCATCCAACTATCTGAATGGCCGTCACGTGCTTTGCTGCTTTGCTTTGATAGATATGTCGACATGAACGAGGAGAAACTATCTGGTATGTGTGTGGATGTTACAAACTGAAGACAGCACAGAAACTTCTTTCAGATGCTCTCCACCTCCAAGGAACGACAATCATTGTGATTGGATCAGAGTCAAGCACAAATACATCTCAATACAAATGTAAAGTTAAGCTCTTGAAACATTGACAATTTGGTCCCCAGTGCTGTCTTTGTATAAATGTATGTATTTTGTATGCACAGATAAATCGTATGGGATGTCAGAGACAGCTCTAAATATCATCAGTAACTCTTTGTTTACATTGTATAATTACGTTGGAAATTCAGAGACTGAGAGATTATAAATTCTAGTTTGATGAAACATCAATGGTATGTTCGTTGTAGTTTTATACGTCATTGTACCTCTCGGACGTTCCTCCAGAAATGAAGATTATTACGGGTAGATTTCGAACTCGGGACCATGGTGACGACAGATGGACGCGCATACCACCTAATAAGCCAGGCATAGATTATAGAGACAAGAGATTATAGATTTACTTAGACTATAGATTATATATCTACTTGGACTATATATTATAGATCTAGTTAGACTAGAGCTCATGGATTTAGACCTAATTAGACTAGATGTGAGTCTCTCAAACCCACGCACAAATAAGTAATAATAATAATAATCTTTATTGTCCGTAATGAAATTGGTCTTACAATTTGTGCCTTACACCAAACAAAAAACATTTTAACTATAAAAAACCAAAATGTACATTCTCACCAGATTCACTCATTATTTACATGTGGCAAGGTTTATATCAGAAAAAAAAAGCATAAATTAAACTAGCAAAATATGAAATTACTTTTTAAAAAGCTGATATAAGTGAAAGAACTGCGCATGTACCATCATATATCTCAATACTGCAAAATTTATTTTCCTTTTTCTGTCTAACACAAAATTAATTAATTACGACTAATTAAGTAAACTCATAATAACAATACATAAGAAACAAGAAATAATTATGCAAAGTTTCAACTTGTTCCTAGACTAGGAAGTAGAAAGTGTTTTGTTTCCCAAGTGGCCAAACAAACAGGCGCCACGTGGCACAGTGGTAAAAATGCAATGGTTACATAAACACGTTGGAATGGGAAAAGTCCACACGTAAATGGACAGCTAGGGTTCAAACAGAACTTTGAATAATTAATGAAAGAGTGAAGCGATTCAGAATCAAATCGTGCTTCTACTCCGAGATAAGACACTTGCTCAGGACCCTAAACAAAACTGGTCACAATTTGTTCACATTTCTTATAAGATATAATAGTAGGAAAGACACGAACTGGAAGGGAAACAAATCGTGTTGAACTACTCAGATAACCCATGAATGTACCAAATATCTAGTTCGTTCACCCTTAGACGCGCGCGCACGCACGCACGCACGCACACACACATACACACACAGAGAGAGAGAGAGAGAGGCTTCCATTCACACACCTGTCCTCTTCTCACTGGTCTCAGCCCCTAGGGTCGTTAACGTTGTGCTCACTAATCTGACCTTGAGTGTTAAGTGGAAAAAGTTCAGAAGTCATTAAGTGAAGCTTGTCGCTCAGTACAACAATTAATGTTCCATATTTTCTTCATTCTATAGTGTCTTCTAGTGATGGGAGTCACTACAAATTAGTTCTTATATTTCTAGCAAAGGAAAATTTACAACTGAAATTTTCATTCGCGCATTTTGCATTTAGCGGCCCCCAAAAGGGAAATAGTTGCTGTTAGTTTTGTGTGGTATGACTGTCTATCCTTCCGTCTATCCGTCACCTTTAGATCACAGAAACTATAAAAGATGGAAATTCGACATCATGATATTGTAAAACTTTCAAAGTTTTGATGCAAAGGCTACTTTTTACTTTTCTGATAGAGAATCATTTAATTTCAAAATCAAATATGCAAGTAGTTAGTTGTTTTTTTCATAAAAATACACAATTTCTACAACTATTCACTTTAACTAGGACAAAACACGGGAAACTATTACTAACGAAGACTGGTGTCTCGTATATTTTAAAAAATGCTTTTTAAAAAGTATTTTTTTTGTATTACTAAATTAAGTGTGTTCTTTTATATAAGATAATGTATTTTAAATAAAATGTTTACTTTTTTGAGTTAAAACTAAAATTATGTAATTATTATGTATATAAATTGAATATAAATTAAACACCATTTAATAAACAGTGTTTCATAATATGCACTTGGAGCGCAATACCCCCACCTTCAGCTATATAAAGCCATACGTAAATGACGTCACGCAAAAAAATGACTCTCTCCCCTTGTCACAAAGTATCACAAATTCTCAGACCCCCCCCCCTCCCCTCTCTGCGTCGAGTCACAAAATTAAAAAAATTATTTATTTCAAATTATTTATTTCTCATCATTTTTTCCCAAAGAGGTTTCACGTGCTCATCAAACAAGACTGAAATATCTCTATATTTTCAATGCTTTTTATTTGAGAATAAAACTACCTGAGAAGTTCATTTTTAAATTATTACCTAAAAAATGTTATTATTTTTCGATTTTTGAAGATTAAAAAAATATTTTATTTGTGTTTTTTTCTGAATTTTAAATTTGTGACGTCACAAAATCGCTACCCCCCCCCCCTCCCTTCCCTCTTGTCACAAAGTGTCACATTTTCTCAAACCCCCTTCCCCCTACAGCGTGACGTCATTTACGAACGACCCCTAATATAGAAATTTAATTAACGAAAATGAAAAGTTTCTTTCTAAAGGCCTTGAATGAGAGATTGGCCCTTTACGAAACGCTCCATTAGATTATCATTCAAAAACACCAAATAAGCCAGGTTTACATTGAACCATAGCTCTCAAGTGTCAGTTCAATGAACACATTTAAATATTATCATTTTAATAATAATAATAATAAAAATAATATTAATATATGCTTGCATCTCCGTATTAAGTGGTATCATGTCGTTAGTCGGCCTGACAATAGAATAATATAAGCGAAACTTTCGATTCGATTTGTACTGGCGGGTTGAGGTTGCAGATAGTTTTTACAAAGCTTATATCAACTGTCTGTCTGTCTGGTACAAGGTTTGTATTTCTCACACATCCAATCTCGGATCAAATTGAAACTTTGCACAATTATTTTTTGTACCTGACAAAACAAGAATCAATTTTTAACAAATTACCAATTAGTTAATTAACTATTGATAATTGATTATTTTGTTTCTTATCCAACAAGGGAAATAAATTATACTTGACATATGTTGTGGTGTATGTTGAAATGGTCCCCTCTATACTTTGAATTATGCAGTCGCTTCAAAGTTTGAAACTAACAATAGATAACTATAAAACTTTCTATTTCATTTGCACCTCACTAGCACAGTGGCTGATGTACCCCAGAAGATAGGATAGAGTCCTCAAATTGTCCTCAAAGCATATAACTCTTCAAGTGACCAAAGCTTCACGAAGATGTTAGATAGCTTACCAAACCCTAACCCTAATCACCTTTACTTTTCTCAAGACATTTCAAGTTGTCATGATGAATGCTGGACTTTGAAACACGATGACATTCTGAAATTGAAATTCTAGCATTGAATAGGATTCTTACCTCGACCTTCTAATAAAAACGTTAACTTATCATGTATTCTTTACGTTTCTATTAGTCTAGGTCTAAGAGAACCGACATATCATTCTAGAGACAAATCGTTAGTGACAAATGGTTCACCAGGCAAAACACAGCTTGTTCACCGACAAAAACACAAACAATTGGCTCACATAAATGGCTCAATGACAAATGTTTCACAAACAATTAGCTTACATAAATGGCTCAATGACAAATGTTTCACAAACAATTAGCTTACATAAATGGCTCAATGACAAATGTTTCACAAACAATTAGCTTACAAAAATGGCTCAATGACAAATGTTTCACAAACAATTAGCTAACATAAATGGCTCAATGACAAATATTTCACAAACAATTAGCTTACATAAATGGCTCAATGACAAATGTTTCACAAACAATTGCTCACGACAAATGGCTCAATGACAAATGTTTCACAAACAATTGGTTAAGTGTTTAAAATCGTTCGACATCTTGATATTTCGTTTGTGCTTCCACTTCTATATCTGCATTGAAATGGAAAGCTGTAAATATTTATGAATAAAAGTTTGACGTTTATTTGGTCTGTACTAACAGTTTTCAATGTTTAAGATGTGTGTGCAAGTGAATACACCTACAACGGTTAAGTTAGAGACCCAGCTGTCTGGAACTACATCCCATCACCATGGCATGTCAACTTTTGATCTGTTCACTACAAACTACCAGTGCCCGATAGAAACGCGTTTCAATTACTTTTATTTTCCAGTTTCCACATGCCTAGTTTCTAACGGACTGTCATGGATGAATGTGTGTATGTATGTATAATCTATTTTACATTCTGCGCGAATGACCGGAAGTGTGTTTGTGTCAGAGAGTTGATCAGATAGAGTCCAGCTTGTGTGTGATATGCAGCTAATTAAAGTGTATGTGTTTGATCTAGTGGTTTAATTGTTTTATTTCGCTAACTAGAACTGAACCAGGGACACCTAGACGTAGCGAGACCTAAGGTAGATTCTATCGAGTTATAAATATAAATAGAATAGGAAAGCTGTGACACGGACCAAGTGGTCATACAAAAGTCAGCACTTAATTAGAAGACACTGGATTGTGACACATTGTTTGTGGAAATAGAATACATAAATACTATTATCTTCATCAACATTGGACTCTAGACTTAAGGTGCTGTGGTCATGCGCGCAACCAAAGTATCCCACTCCTCACTGTCAGAAGTCTTTCCTTTTAAGTTGTTGATGAAATGAGAAGAACAGCACACTTTATCCAACCAGCTTGGTTTGGTTTGTTTCCTGGTCGTCATTGGAAAGAAAAAGAAGAACAAACCAACTAGAGAATAGAGCCATGAATAAACGTTGATTTGTTGATACTTACTGTTCGCTCTTACAAGCCACGTGCCGCCGATGCACTTCCGTTCCTTGATCTGGTTTTAATAACACTTGACACATCAACAAAACGTGTTCCACTTTGAAAGGTGTGTAACGTTAAGTGCAGTGTTATCATTGTCACGTGATATGACAAACGACGTACTGTGAGCTGTTTAATTTATTAGTCAAATGCAGCTCGTTTGAGAAAGGGATGGTAGGGCTGGCCTATTCTACTTTTCATCACCCCACCACCCCACATCGTTGTTGAAGTGGCCCAGATCTCTTGCTCGCACGTACAGTAGGTAAGAGAGGCTGAAAACGTGCCAGGTTGATGTTGATGGCCTGTTACCTGTGGGACAAGCCAAGGGTTACTAAATGCTGGCAGACGACAGGCTATCGGACCGTTAGGTGCGACCTCGATTATCTCATTTCAAATAGAGATACCAGTGGTTCTTTAAATGTGCCTTTATTTGGGTCACAGTCGAAGCTATGGGGAAAATGAAAATAATGTTATTCCCCTTTAGTAACAATATTTGTTTGGACCTCGGTGTTCCAGAATCTCAAATCATTATTTATTGGTGATTGTCATATTAAAGGTTAATCTGCTCTTTAATTAGGCTACAGTTAGAATTCAAAAGTCCAGTCTACATTCTTTAAGAAATAAAGTTTAGCTAGATAAAAGAAGACAAAGTGATATGTAGAAATGCGGTGGCGATGTAATGGAAACTATCTACAAAAGTAAGCAAATGAAAAGAGGAAGATTTGGATGTCTTAAGTTTGAAATAAAAAAGAATAAACAATGTCAAGGACGCCATATTGACAGATCACTGTTGCCAACTAAATAAAAGTTACTTTATGCCTCAAGCGATAGATCTTAGAAATTCGATTCTGCAGTGCTGAAAAGTACACACAAAATTACTATTTAGTTTATTAAAATGTTCTGTACACCGGATACACCAAAAAGATTTCTTCGTAAGATATGCCTTCATGTATGAAAATCTTCACTATTTCTATTCCTAGTCAAACATACTTTTTTCAAAATGACTAGACATATATTGAGAAAACGACTGTAACGATTTTCCTAGAAATTTGACAGTTTATGTAGATCTTTGGGAAGAAAACAACTAATTGACCAAACAATGAAACTGGTTGGACCTTTAAGATCTTTCAAAATATTATCATCAAAAATTAAATTTCGATAACTTCAGCAGGGATCACGTGACTCGCACTGTTGATAGAAGAACGGTGACGTTTAGACTCTGTTTGTGCCGTATAAGTTGTGTAGGTGTTGTCTAAGTTGTGTAGGTGTTGTCTAAGTTGTGTATGTGTTGCATAAGTTGTGTAGGTGTTGTATAAGTTGTGCAGGTGTTGTATAAGTTGTGTTGGTGTTGTATAAGTTGTGTAGGTGTTGTATAAGTTGTGTAGGTGTTGTATATGTTGTGTAGGTGTTGTATATGCTGTGTAGGTGTTGTATAAGTTGTGTTGGTGTTGTATAAATTGTGTTGGTGTTGTATAAGCTGTGTTGGTGTTGTATAAGTTTTGTTGTATGGTATATTGACTATTTTCGTACAAAACCATTCCAAGTGCATCAAGTTGATGATCTCATTGTACTCATTGTTTATAGAATCTCTACCTAGTAATGCTTCCCTCATTATAAGCCACTTAAATGATTTAAAACAGAAAAAAAATTCAAAAAAAAAGGAAAATAAAAAAGAAAATGATGATCACATAGAAACAAGCAGAAAGCCAAAAAAACAACAAAAAAACACACCTTTTTCAATCCGTTTTCCCTTGAAAAAAACAACAACTTACCCTGGCTTGCAATCTTTAAATACAACATTTTCAAACATTTGAAACGCCTCCAGAATAGACAGGCAGCTTCCTTTGGCCAGCATCGCTCTCATGTTAACAGGACAGCACTTGTCAACGCTCCTGGCCAGCAATTAGCACTACATTCATTACACAGTTTTTCTTAGTTGAACGATTGAAATCTCAAGTTTCACTTATCTCTACACTTCTATTCTCTAAAATGCTCAATCATCAAATTTAGATCTAGATAGTATTTGACTAAACGTTAGTCCTTATAAAACAAATAAAGAAAATCACTCAAAATGTTTCAATACGATATTTCTAATTCATGAATTGCGCTCCTCGGCCCTGCAACTTATTAATGAATGTAAATCGAGTCGTGTCCCTGATAGGTTTGAATGAAATCCATGCGCCTGAAGATGTTTTATGAAACAGATAGAACTGATAAGGACGTCACAGAGTAGAACAACTAGTTCCCTAGCTACGTATTGACGCAGCTTACTAGAGAAATGAATGTGAATTTAATGACAGCGCGGATGTGCACATTAGAAGCGGAGTAAATGGGGCAACGTGCGGGCATGCTGCACACGACACTAGAATGAATATTAATATTCTGTTTACCGAGTATTAGCCGAGTTGGAAGATAAATTGTCGATGGATTAATTGGCATAGACTAGATGTAGACAGTATTTGTTTGGTGCTGTGGTCATTATATTGAGTTCAGTGGTCACTTTCTGTTGTGTTTTCAACCTTGAAATATATATAATATTCTGCGGGCAGCATTGAACTTATAGTGTCGTTTTTTATAATTAGTTGCTGTGTGTCTGTGTGTGTGTGTCCTATAGAAATGTACTACTGGCTAATTGATTAGTGGTGTGAGCATTAATACACAGAGCAGATTGTGTGAAGTGTGAATGGAATGAGAATGGAGAGGCTTTTTGTTTTGAAGAAAGTCTGACTTTAGATGTACATCTAAATTTAAATTTAGTAGAGTCTTAGAAAATATTTTGCACAAGTTTTTTTAAGCATTATATTACAGAAAAGTATTGAAGCGGCTTCTGTGATGGACCCCAAAACCTCTTCAGTTGGTCTTTAAGCAAGTGGCTGAATTCACTGAGGCCTCGCCACTAAGAAAATATGGTGATAGTTGTTACATTTAATTTTTCTGTGACTGTATACCACAGCACCAAGACAAGCAGTTGCGCTTGGGGGACTTAGTCGTAGACTGGCATCACAGAGCGTTATTCTGTCTCTCTGAGGATGCCTTAGAATAGTCGGCAGAACCCATTGGAGATGGTAAAATGATTCAACTAATTCTATCAAATTTGAAACACACTGGAACGTGTGCCAGCAAGTAAACGTAATTACTTAGGCTAGTTAGAATAAATCCTCCTCCATACACTGGTTGTACTCGGCCACCTTCAAGTTGCAAGCTGCTGTATCAAACTTTGAACAGTGTTGTGTATATGCGCAGAGTGCTGTTCCCCTGATGACTGGCATCTCTACTATAAACTCCCTTGTTTCATGACCCTAACGAGACCCGCGCCATTTGTAGGACGTAATTATCTTTTTTTGTTGTAAGGAACGTCTCTCATTTATTAGCTAAAGATAAGTAATAATAGGGCCTCCTTTGCTACTTGCCCAGACACCAACAAGTTCGTGCATGTACGTAGTATTACCTGTACTGTTTGGATTGTTAGCTGGGCAAGTGACTAATAGCAGTCACAAGTAGCTACTACTACCATACTGTCTTGTTAGCCTTGTTTCTCGATCACGAGTTTATACAGTAATTCAAAATGCTTAATTCTATTGTAATAACCTGATCATGACAGAATCGAGTTTCGCGAAGGGAACACACTTTAGAATTATTGCTATGGAAAAAAGGTTATTACTGAGTTTCGATCCTGGTATGTCCGACCCATTTTTATTTTCTGATAACGTGTCACGACTGAGACACATGGATACAACGCTTGTCCCTGACCTACAATGACCTGGGACGTGACGACTTGGGAAGTGATCGAGAATGAGATAACTCACTGACACATATAATATGCTGCTATCATAATAGAACATCCCATAGTGCATCACAATAACCTCGACCTTTTTGTGCTTAGCCTTTGATTCTAAGAGGGAGTGTGTGTGTGTGTGTTTGTGGGGGGAGGGTACGATAGAAGCAGAAACTGTAAAATTATTTTCATTGGATACATTTTAAAATATTAAATGTCATTAGCAACGACCCAATGGAATTTCACTTTAGGATTTAAACCACTTGTTACAAACATATGGATACTAAGTTGTTTTCCGCGCTAGATGTGCATCCCCTCCTTTCCCCTTTCAAAAGTTTTCAAATCCCGTAGCGTTACCCAGTACTTGGTAGCTGAGATTTAGAAGGTATCAATGAATAAAAGTGTGATGTCATTGACAAACGTTAAATTTAAAAAAATCATTTTGTTAACTTTTGAAGATTTGAACTGCGTTCATTCAGCTCCTGACTAGTCTATCACAAGTCAAAGTCTTTCTGAAATTCAAGATAACCAGCGCCATCTTCATACTTCGTTATCACTACAAAGTCAAGAGAAAAAATAAACATTTCCTACACTCGATAGTTTACAACCCTGGCCTTGCGCATGCTCAGACAATGTTGATAAACAAAGTTATTTTTCTTGTTGTAATCGCTATTGCGTTTTTTTTCTTTCAAGTCAACTATACTTCATTAAAACTGTAATGTGCCAGCTAGCGTATCAAACCTATGAGGTCTAGCAAATAATAACCTAAAGCCATCAACGAACAAGACCGTCTACCACTGTCTCTTTTAACCACTGTCTCTTTCATTTTCTTAGACATAAACATAAACATTGATAAAACTAAACATACACAAAACAAAAACTAAACCAACCAAATACACGAGTTAAAGATTAAACCGATGATTTGAGTGTAACGTTTAAAATGCTCAAAGACTTCTGTTATTAATTGCATCCGTTTTATGGGGGAAAAAAAATAGATCCCACAAAATTGTTTAAAAGGCCAATGTTCAGCCAGTTCTCCTACATCCTCAGCAACTTGTTCTCGAGAGTTCCTAAATTGAGAAAGTAAACTCTTGGCTCGCTTGTAGTGACATCTCAGCACCCCTTGCAGAAATCCTTGTGCAAAGTCAAAAGCTTCTCAATACTGTTTGCTGTCTCGTGCCGCATTAGTGGGGCGAAAGCAAACTCGCGGTCGCCATGTTTGATGGGGAGATTACTTTACACCTCACGTCTGCCTTCACAACTTCCAGTCAAGCAGACGATCATACTTTTTTTTTTGTCCACCTCCCCCATCCCCTTCAACCTACACTCCTCACTTATTCACGTATTTTTTTTAAGCTGAAACCAGAGCAATCTAACTATTCTATAACTAGCTCTAATCTTATTCTAATTGGCTAACTTTTGGCGTAGTGAGAAAAACGTGCGCCTGGGGCAAGTTACTTTATTGGCGCCCCTCCCCAGTTTCCATGAACATCACATTGAAATATAGGCTTATAAATTAAAAATATTTAATAATAATTTAATACAAATAATCTTAGAATGTATTACCTAACTAAAATATCTATAATAACTTTTTTTTGGCGCCTCTTTGCGTGTGGCGCCCTCCCCCTGAGGGTGGCGCCAGGGACATCGTACCTTCATCCTCTCACTACGCTTCCTCTGGATATGGATTATTTTAGTGTTAGTCAACAGTTAATTTTTATTTGCATTTACACACTTCCATGATGGGCGGGTCTCGAGAAAATCGTTTGGCAAAGTATGAGACATGGAGGGCAAATATACAAGTAAGAAACTAAAGAAATGTAGGTAAGTGACAAATGAGAAGAATAAAACAAAATACTCAAACTTTTGGTGTTCTTTTTGATTGGTTGAATCAAATGTTTTCTCGTTTAATATCCCCTTTCCCACCTCATGGCGTTAACAAAAAATCGTTGATGACGTTTATGTGTTTCCTCCCACGTGACGTTCAGACGACCAAATATTCTTACTCCTAATTCAAATTCAAAGTGGAACTCTCGCTTTTTCAAAGTTATTTTTGGCGTGACGAGATCTAACAGAATGCACCATTAAAGGATGTACATCGCCATGTCAATAATGTGAATTTAGCATGATTGGTTCAAAATGGTTCAGTACAGTTTTGTGAATCACCGAATCACTAAATCATTGAACCGATTTCCACACGATGACATCGTTTGATCTTATTATTTACGAATTACCCACCACAAGTTTTGCAAGTTCATAACTCAATACAGAAACACAATACAAAAAGAAATCGGCGAACAGCAATGGTTCTATAAGTGTCTACAGGGTGGACATTCGAAAAATTTCAAGTTATTCAAAATGTATTTCGAAATGAACAGAAAGTTCTACACATTTTTTGTTGGACGTGACCATGGAATGTATTCATTTATAGCAAAGTCCAAAAATGTGCACACTTTGAAATTCTATTTAAATATTAACATCTTAAATGGAGGCTTCAAGTATAGGAATATTATTAGAATTTTTATATGGCTTTGTTAAGCGTATGCCACATGGGCGTAGCGGGTAGCCGTTTAGCTGTGAGCTCTCCCGCCGCCAAGTACTATTTCCGGTATTTAAAAGAAAAAAAATGCACATTCTGAGGTATCTACAGTGCATTATTCTGCTATTAAAAATATTAGTTCAAAAAATAAATCTGCTATTCACTGTTTTTTATTAATAGAGCCCAGCGATTTGTAGAAATGTGAAACCCCTCTTGGTTATGCTCATGAAATTAGTTGTCTGTAGTTTGCTTTAGATTTTATATCGAAAAGGAAAGTTTTATCGTCAAAAACATCTGTTAGGGGGTTTTAAATAAAAAATCTCTGGAGGTTTTTTTTAAAAAAACAACAACTCAAAACCCCATTGGTTACGCACTTAGAATTTGGTGACAGTAGTTTGCTTAAGGATAAAATTGAAAAGGGGTTTTTAACCTAAAAACTATCTGAAGGGGATTTTAAACTCAAAACCCTCTGGAAGGGTTTTAGCTTAAAGCCCTCTGTAGGTGTTTTTAAAAACAAAACCCCTCTTGGCTACGCTCATAGAATCCGGTGACTGTTATATGCTTTAGTGTTATATGGAAGAAGGGGTTTTATCGTAAAATTAAATTTGGAAGGGGTTTTAAACTCAAATCCCCTTGGCTACGCTCATGGAATTTGGGGACTGTTCTTTTGCATTATTTATTGTTTTATAGAAGAGGGGGTTTTAACCTTTAAACCCCTTGGAAGGGGATTTTAAACTCAACACCCTTCCCTTCGGTTGCGCTGGGCAAGTGGTGGTTTAACATTAAAATCTCTTTCCTCCCCCCCCCCCCCTCCATAAAAAAAACAATGCAAAATTCAGACACAAAATTTCCATTTTGGGGGGTTGAACCCCAATTCCCCTGGGGCTATGCCCATGAATGATATTCCATTCTCTTTCTCTCTCTCTCTCTCTCTCTCTCTCTGTCTCATTTTTGAAGTCTGCTTTTATTTTGGTTAATAAATTGTTGTTTTCAAAATCAGATTTCTTTCCCACAATATTGTAATCTATTCAGTTCTATACAGCAGTGTGTGTGTGTGTTGTGTGTGTGTGTTTTTGTGTTCGTCAGATAAAGAACCACTCCTTGAAAAAATATACGTTTAGTTTTGTGTAAGTGTGTGTGTGTACATCTTTTTTAGTGATTGAGCTCTTCTAACAAAATGATTTTTTGGTGTCGTGCAGGTAGTATTTAAAAAAAAAAACTAAAACAGATAACAAAGATAGTTTGGGTTTGAACACAAGCTTAAAGGCGGCCCATAAGGGTGCATGTAAAAAGAAGGGTTTCTATATTTTAGCATGACAAACATAAGATGAAGTAATGCTGCTTTAGTGCATTTTTTTCGACAAATGAATATGTCCTTAAAAATTTATTAGATTTTTTATAGTTAACATAAAGAACTTATCGTACCTTTGAGTTAAGAAAAAGTTATAGGAAATTTTTCACATTTGGATGTCAGAAACTATGAAACATAAACTATATACATGTTAACTTTAATTATTTACAAATCGATTTTCCTCCACGAATAATATGTATTCATATTTACTGATACTGTTTATTATCAGTCTCTATCCATACTTACTGATACTGTTTGTTATCTGTCTCTATTCTCATTTACTAATACTATGTGTTATCTGTCTCTATTCATATTTACTGATACTGTTTGTTATCTGTCTCTAGTCATACTTCATGATACTGTTTGTTATCTGTCTGTATTCATACTTACTGATACTGTTTGTTATCTGTCTCTATTCCTATTTACTATACTTATTGTTATCTGTCTCTATTCCTATTTACTATACTGATTGTTATCTGTCTCTATTCATACTTACTGATACTGTGTGTTATCTGTCTCTATTGGGCCAGTGTGAAATAATGATAACATTCACCAAAAAAAAAAACGTGAACAGCTGCATGTGAAATAATGTTTCAAAAATGAATTTTAAAAATGTGTCATGTCAAAGTTTTCAGTAAACCAAAGTTGTAATTGGTACGTGTCTTATCAGAAACAAACATCTTGAAATATTTTTTTGTTTTTATATCGTATTTTTTATTTGTATTTATATCTCTCTCTCTAAAGGTGATTCTACGACTTATTGTCTGCTCAGATTACTTTCACACTTCATTGTCATTAAGATCAAACAAAACTTTCACTATATTATGATCAATAGCTGACATCATTAGCTGTTACACAACGTCGTTGGATTTGAATATTTTGTAGTACTTAATTAAGGGAATATTTAGTTTTGACAACAAAAAAAAATATTCGAGTGTGGAGAATTTTCATAAAAGTGTGCAAATCTACCAATAGCTGGCTTTTTTTGTTAAGTCTCCGGTTGACACTTGTTTGCCAATTTTTAAAAGTATGCAATACTATTATACTTCTCATTTTTCATTTATTTAAAATCTTCTCCGATTTTCCACTTTTTGTTTAAAGGTTTTCTTTTACCCTACCACGTGTGTCCTTATCGCTTTCCATTTTTTGTTCTATCTTCCTGTACTTTAATGTTCAAATGAAATTTTTTTTTTAAATGTCAACCGGATACTGACCATTATATCGTCAACAAAGAGCAGATCCATCACTTCATTCTGAAAACTTCATAGAAATCTCACTTCTAAAGGGAATTCAGATTCAACACAAAATCAATCAGGCTATTTTATTGAAAACTAATTTACAACTATTTGTCAGTTTTTTACAATAAATTTTTACATTAAATTTCACAAAAATGTCGTCTGATGGGATGAACCAAATATATCAATTATCGTATCTTATCTTATTGCAATGATAATGTGCAATGATAAAATGTGTGCATTGTTGTATAGAAAGCAACGGGGACAAATGGAGAGGTTAAATATTAGGATGCAATGTGATAAGTTCACATCACAAATAATCAACGTTCTAGGGGAAGGGGTGATGACGAAACGCTGTGTTCAAACTGTCGAAGTTGATTGTGTCATTGCTCTCTGGGTTGCCTGAGCTAGCCAAGAAAACCAGTGACTTGGCAGAATTTAGGTCATTGGTTAATATGCATGACTAAATGCATGACGCGTAGGACGTAATCATCTTCTTTTTTAAAGTAACGTCTGTATAAGATGAGGGCATTTCTCCACAGCACATTCACCAAGTTCTAGAGCTAGTAAGTATTCTGCCATTTTAAGCTTGAAATCCACACAACTTACATTGCCAGGAGGTTGTCACTGTCACATTATGTAACATTAGTCTAACGTTGCCATCGTCACGTCATGTGACATTGCTCTAATGTTGTCCTTGTCACGTCATGTGACATTGCTTTAATGTTGACCTTGTCACGTTATGCGATATTCTCTAATGTTATTTAAGTCAAAGCCAAGGCACTGGAGGCGAGACTGTGTTAAAATCAGGAACGCTTAACTCTCTTTTTTGTGGGGAGCAACGCGCCTTTATGTTTGTTATTAGTGTGTGTGCTTGTGTGTGAAAGTGTTATTCCTACTCTCTCTCTCTCTCTCTCTCTCTCGCTCTTATGCTTTTAAAAATATTTCTTTGTCTCTAACAAGCACAATTATGTGTCTATTTGGATGTTTGTCGCTTCCTTGTTGAAACCCTAGCAAGCCAGTGAAGGTAAATCTTTGGGGCTCTCACAGGGTAAACAGCGCCCCACTAAATGAAGATCAAGATGGACACAGAGGTCTTAAGTTCTCAGCTCCCAAGAATCGGTCAACATGACCTCGCTCTCTGGAGAGACCAGATCAAAGTCACTTTCAGTGAACGCAACCTTTAAACTTGAAGGTGCATTGGCTGAGACAACAAGGGACACAACCCTTGGGACGTCAACAGAGATCAGCCATCATTAGTAAGTCTTTGACCACAAATGACTAACAATCCACCATCAAATGTTTGTTGAAAGCTATCTCTGGCCAGTTTTATTTCCAGCACAAATCTTCATCAAATTTGATTTTTCTAAAACAGAGTTTGCCAAACGTGACAATTTCTTGTCATATCAAATTGAATAAGTCCACGTAGAATTAAACGTCAGTCTGTACTACACCAGAAGGGTTAAGGTTAGGTTAGATAACAATTTTAAGATCAATATTTCTTCAAATATTCATTCTAGATATGATTCAAGTATGAGATGGAACAATGACATAGAAAGACATTCGTTACGCATTAATTTTTATCTCTCTTCTTAAATAGTATTATCCTAGAGATAAAAGAGTTTTGAAAAGAAATGTGTTTGAGAGTATAGTCGTCGCCATCATTTAACGTCATGAAAGAGATCGCTTAAATGTGACGAAATATTAATTTTGTCATGTGTTTTTTTTTTGTAGTTAGGTCATGTGATTGTCTTCTCTCAGCTACATCTGTAACAGGTAGGAGAAATAAACGTAGATATATAGATCAGAGATCCCCAGAGGACGACCCGCGGATTACATCTGGCCTGTCACGCAGTGATATCCGACCCTTACAAACTTAACTCTCATCGCATAACGAAGAGGCAGAGGATCAGTTCCATTAAATTTGTTTTGCAACACATGAGACAGATATCTATGTGGCTTTCGGGCAGAAAAGGTGGGGAACTACCTAATATAGTTAAATAGGTCTGATTGATATAGTCCAATAGGCCTGATTGATATAGTTAAATAGGTCTGATTGATATAGTTCAATAGGCCTGATTAATATAGTTAAATAGGTCTGATTGATATAGTTCATTAGGTCTGATTGATATACTTAAATAGGCCTGATTAATAGAGTTAAATAGGTCTGATTGATATACTTAAATAGGTCTGATTGATATACTTAAATAGGTCTGATTGATATACTTAAATAGGTCTGATTGATATACTTAAATAGGTCTGAGGTCTGATTGATATAATTCAGTGGATAAGTGAGGGCGAAATGAAAAAAGTAGGTACACTAAACAGGTTCAATGAATGAACTGTGCATACCAGACGTTGTTTTCAACAAGACACTTGGAAAGACATAAATAAAGACACTTCCACGGAAGACTTCCCCTTCAAGACAACGTGACAAGAAAAGATGATATACTGCTGTCTCCAATTACCAAAGTATCTTCCGTGAGTTAATCCTGTAATTTTTTAGTGTCGTGGATGAATCTTTTAATCTTAAACTGTCTTGAATGAATCTTTTAATCTTTAACTGTCTTGAATGAATCTTTTAATCTTTAACTGTCTTGAATGAATCTTTTAATCTTCAACTGTCTTGAATGAATCTTTTAATCTTTAACTGTCTTGAATGAATCTTTTAATTTTTAACTGTCTTGAATGAATCTTTTAATTTTTAACTGTCTTGAATGAATCTTTTAATCTTCAACTGTCTTGAATGAATCCTTTAATCTTTAACTGTCTTGAATGAATCTTTTAATTTTTAACTGTCTTGAATGAATCTTTTAATCTTTAACTGTCTTGAATGAATCTTTTAATCTTTAACTGTCTTGAATGAATCTTTTAATCTTCAACTGTTTTGAATGAATCTTTTAATCTTTAACTGTCTTGAATGAATCTTTTAATTTTTAACTGTCTTGAATGAATCTTTTAATTTTTAACTGTCTAGAATGAATCTTTTAATCTTCAACTGTCTTGAATGAATCTTTTAATCTTTAACTGTCTTGAATGAATCTTTTAATTTTTAACTGTCTTGAATGAATCTTTTAATCTTTAACTGTCTTGAATGAATCGTTTAATCTTTAACTGTCTTGAATGAATCTTTTAATCTTTAACTGTCTTGAATGAATCTTTTAATCTTTAACTGTCTTGAATGAATCTTTTAATCTTTAACTGTCTTGAATGAATCTTTTAATCTTTAACTGTCTTGAATTAATCACCCTTTAAACCTAACGTTTTACTCTCTTAAATATTCTTCCTCTCCCCCCCCCCCCCACCAACATTAATGAAACTTCCTAAAGGGTTGAATTTCAAGCGAAGACTTCTGCTCGAATGCCGTGAAGTAGGTAAAACTTGACCATTTTGAATTGTAACATTTCAACCTTTTACAGTACATGTTTGAGTGTTAGGTCATCACGTCCTGAGTTTGTTCTTTACTTTGAACTAGTTTAACTGTCACTTGTCTTCTATAGACTTAGAAATAGGAATAGATGTACAATTACATTCCAAATTAAAAATTCGGATTTATTTAGGCATTAAACTATTTTTTTTAAATTCTCTTTATGTATATTTAGAGTGTCTAGTATATTATTATTTTTTTTATTATATATCATTTATTATAAAACTTGAAATAAAATGCATGCTCACTTTGTAAAGAAAACTAAGTATAACTTTTAAATACAGTATAGACATATTCAACTTGAGATAAAATGAAATAAATGTAGTAGACAATAGTAATATAAAATGGCAGTTTAAACAAAATCTCACTAGAAAAACACATTTTAAACCAAATCTAACTCACTACAAACACACGTCTGTACATTCTGACATTCTGGACTCGTCTGGTGTACCTAAGACAGTTGACGACAGTGTCGCTTATAGCCTCAAACCAATCGCTAACTTCTTCTCAATTTCACCATGGAAACACACACACTCCATTACAACAAGGTATAGTAAATAAATGGGAAATGAATTAAAAGTCTGTTGAATTGTTTCTTATGTCCGAAATATCAATTGAAAACAAAACATAGGAAAGCAAACTCCAAAACTTGTTTAGACACACACAAGCTGTGAACCAGTCTGCACCACTCCGTGTACTATTCCTTTGGTTCAACGGTGCGCACTGTGCGTAAATTATCGTATATAAAGTGACGTCATCGAGAGAAACGGGAGATAAGAGAGAGAGAGAGAGAGCAGTCAGCAGCAATGATGGTCAACATTGTCTTCAAGACTTTTCGTTTAAATGAATAAAGTGCTTCTGATGTTATATGTTATTAAGGTTGTTTTGATTTCTAATGGTCGAATCACATTTATATTTTTAATTACTTTAATCAGCCATATCAAACTTATCTCGAAAATTTTACCAACCAAATCCTTCGGCTACCAACACGGAAGTTGTTTAGGAGTTGTTGTTTTTTTGTTGTTGTTGTTTTTGTTTTAAAAAAATCTTACCTGTTAACATCAAAGAAAGGTGCACCCATCCCAAACTGTGGCGTCTGAAGAGGCTGTCGAAGTAGGTCCCAATGGAAATAAGCTGCGTGTTCGTTCATTGTTCAACAATGGCAAGTCTCAAGTCACTTTGAAATTAATGCTCTCTTATGGCCGTCTATTAATTGGACTGCTCCTTGTCCTGATGACACTACCTCTGGGCTTCTGACAATCCAAAAAGTATGAAATTTCAATAGAAGGTATCCGCCTCACATTATTCTAGTGTAGTTGTGAGTTCTATCCATTCAGAGAAGAAAAAAGGACACATTGTGTGGGGGAGGGTTTTCTCACAATTTATGTCCAGGATGGTAAGTTTTGGCTAGTCATGTTCTGGGCGATTTTTTCTCGTCATTTGTAATAAGCACAGGTCATCTTTAAAACTGTTGGTATTGCATCAAAATTCACGAAATACACATCTATAAAAAAATGAGAAAGAGGAATGTTTTTTTTAAAGATGCTATAAATGTATTAAGCAAACAGCTGTTAGTGCTGTTTTAGTTAATTAACATGTGGTCATGTGAAGAGAGATATAGATAGGTAGAATAGCAAACAGTTACTTTTTAGATAGATAGATAGATAGATAGATAGATAGATAGATAGATAGATACATACATACATACATACATACATACATACATACATACATACCATCCATCCATCCATCCATCCATCCATCCATACATACATACATACATACATACCATCCATCCATCCATCCATCCATACATACATACATACATACATACGTACATACATACATACATACATACATACATACATACATACATACATACATATTAACTTGAAGACCAATGTAAGCTTTTGAAAATTCCAAAAAAAAAATAAAAGCAATTGTACTCGGACCTATTGCAGTATTATCTACAATAGCCATGCCATTTTTAAAATTTAGCTGTATTCTTGCTTTACGCTGTTCACACACACACACATACACAAGCATATATATATATATATATATATATATATATATATATATATATATATATATATATATATATATATATATATATATATATATATATATATATATATATATATATATATATATATATATATATATATATATATATATATATATATATATATATATAAAGAGAGAAAAAGAAAGAGAGATAGTAGACATATTGAATAACCAAAAGATATATTGTTGTAATAACTTGATTTTATTCAGCATGTGTGTCTCCACTAAGCGACCATCTGTTGACTTCTCATATTTTGACACGATTCAGGACTCACGTCTTTCTGACCAACACTGAATGAACACCAAGCCAAAAAAAAACAACTTTAGCCGTAAGAAGTCTTATCGCAACCAATCGTTCTGTGAGACTCTCGTAATAACTGACACAATAAAGTTGAACAGTTGGCAGCTTGAAGTTAAAGTTACATACTTTAATGAATCAACCAGTGAACAGGTTTTTTCAATGATGGGACATGAATGGTCTAGTTCTGGTTCTCAACAGCACCCAACTGATTAGATAACATGGCATTGGTGTTCAAATAGACATAGTTTTACATTAATTGGCTTGAACCATTGAACATTGTAATTAATTATCTTTAGTTCTAATTAGTGGCGTACATTTCTAATGCTTTTGCCAAGAGAGGCGGTAGGCAATAAAAAAGAAATATGGAACTTTTTATTACAAAGCTTATATCTAATCATTCTGTCTGTCTGTCTGTCTGTCTGTTTGTTTGTCTGGTACAATTTTTTTTCTACGTTATTTCTCCCACACCCATTTTTTGGATCAAGTGGAAACTTTACACACTTAATTGTAGTAAGGTTACCAACAAAACATAAATCAATATTAAAAAATTGACTAATTAGTTAATTGATTATTGGTAAATAATTATTTTGTTAGGTACTAAAAAGGGAAATTAATGCTACTTATTGAGAGATGTGGAGTTATTCCCCTTTTTACGTTTTGTACACGTTTTTCTCCCACTTTCCAATCTCGAATCAAGAAACTTTGCACAATTCTTCATTGTCGATGACAACACATGAATCAATAAAAAATTAACTAATTAATTATTAATTTTGTTTTATATATAAAAAGGGAGATTATTCCTGCAGTATTGAGATATGTGACCTTGATTTTTATTTTTTTTACTGTTTTTTTCCTTAGATAAACTTTGTTTGAGTTTTTTTTTTTATTTGTTTTTTTTTATTTTGCTTGTTTACGTTAAAGTTACTCTTAAAACTCACACTTTCTTTTAAATAAAACCTTTGGGTCTGCAGAAGTGGACGCTCGGAACCATTATAGACCCCACAAACTGTTGGAAGCAACCCACTACTTTCTGCACAATCTTCTTGCTTGTGAGTTCAATAACTTTACGCTTTTGAAAGATGGGACTGCTTTTAGCCATTGATATAGAACTTCTTGTTTCAAGAGGATAACAATCTTATTTTCAATCTAGACCAGCGATTCCCAATCTTATTTTCTATATAGAGGAAGAAAAAAACAATCATATTTTCTATATAGAGGAAGAAAAACACAATCATATTTTCTATCTAGACCAGTGATTCCCAATCTTATTTTCTATCTAGATCAGTGATTCCCAAACTTGTTCCTTAACGGATTGCTTCGCACATTCTGAGTATTTCTGAGTAACACTTTGCTTGTTTTCTTTCAAGAGATTAATTCACGTTGTGACTTTCTAGTTAATTATTCCAGTAAGTTCGTGGAGCGCCTATTCAGGCCTCGCATAACACTGGTGTTCCACGGAACACAGGTTGTGACAAAGACAAAGATGTGCAAAATTTTAATATCTGTATACTTGATGAGAAGCGCAATACCTTTCTTTTTCTTGACATGAACAGGGGTTTTGTAGTTCCCACTATGATAAATGGACTATGTTCAGATTTATTTTACTTTCTAGCTAACACTGTCAAAATGGTAAATCGAAAACCTCACATAAAAGATTGTCTGCCCTTGCTAAGTTATTAATTATACAATATGCCAACAAATTTCTCATTAGTTGCAAGTCTTCCATCACGCGGCACTAATTCGTCTGCCTCTCGCATGTCCCGCTCACTGCTCTGCTTTCACTTCTGCCTCGAACTAACACGAGACAGACGTAAAGGATCATCAGTATAGCGGGACCCCGTCGTGGATAATAAACTTTTAGGCTATATTCTTTTAGAATTGTTCAAACACTTTTTATTTGTGGTGGTTAGTGGAAAAAGTTGACATCCAAATAAAACGATTTAAATGTAGACTTTTCATTTTAGACTTTTTAAAAATGTTTAACATGTTTCTGATTTTTTTCAGAGTTGAAGATAATTTACTTCCTAATCCAAACCATCGATAAATCCGAACAACAGCCCAGCGCGCAAGCCGCATGACCAGGCAGCCATCAGATAAACAATTTCAAACATCATTTTTACTTTAAATTAAAATAAAAACAAATTTGTCAAAAAAAAAAAAGAGATAATGCTTTTAACAAAAACTGACAAACACAGAAACTTGTTTCTTTTGTAAAATAGAAGTTGATATTAAATACTAGTTCCATTACAGAAAAGTAATCTAGCAGTTGACTAATTCTGTAGTCCTTGTACATTTTAGTTACATAACTCATACATTTTTTGTTTTACTTCCACTGACCTATATCACTTTTGACCTCGCCTATGTTGTTGTTGTCTTTTGGTTGTTCTCACCAAACCTTCCTTTATTGAACTTCCAATGAACATTAGAGTCGTGGGTCATTTCATCAGGAATATGCAAATGTCTAAATAATGTTCATTTTTTTTAAATAACATTTTTGCATAACAAGATGTGGACACCCAATGGTTGTTTTCGTTTTATCTGACACCATTTCGCGTCTGCTCATCAATCTCACCGTTTTTAGCGTCCCCCCATTTTTACCCTCACCGTCGTAGAAATCTAAGATCAACAAATGCTACACAAATTCGCACGTGCGTGTGTGTGTGTGTGTGTAAGAGAAAGTGTGTTTTGTCTAATTCCTTAATTCCGCATGCATGCTGCTGCGGCAGTCCAGACTTAGTTAAGCATTCAAAAATTGCAGTCATTATGCCATGTATGTGCTATTATTAGCGAGACAAGACTTCCGGTCGTTTGTTTTGTGTCTCCCCTTTGGGCAAGTTCTCAGCCAGAGTTTGGTGAAACATTCAGGCATCACTTTAATTAAGTGTGTGTGTGTCTTTGTGTGTGTGTATTTTTAATTTGATTGACATCACGACGTTAATCTGTGGACATTTTAATCTCCAACTTGTTTGCTGTGAAAAGTCAGACACTGTTTTGTTTGGCAGTAGAGAACTGAATGTCGCTCAAGTTGTAATTCAAGTTTGGTTTTTCAAACTTCATTAAATATATTTTTTAAGAGAATCATCAGCGTGTCACTCATCCCCCCTCCATCAACTTTATCCAAACTTTTCCCAATAGAAACTATCGTAATTGTTTTTTTTTTGTTGAACCAATACAGTGGGCTGATTACCTACTTTTTGTACAAATTTAATCTGAGTGGCAATTTTGTTTTAAAATCCAATTGTTTTGACGTTTTAAAAATAGCTTTGCATATTTTACATTGTATATTTTTTAACATCAGCCAAACATGTTTCTTTTGTTAGACTTAATGACGGGAAACGATATAACATTACGCTGTGTAATTCAAACTGTGACTACCACCTAAAGGAGAAAATGAACTTTGTCGCTACCTTAGTCATCTATTTGTCTAGGGGAGCGCTTAAAGATCCCTCAGTGATGTCCTGGGAAAAGCCCCAGGCGCCAAGCATTTTTCAGCATATCTGAGCTTCAGAAACTCATTCTCCTTAAGTCTAGCATATACAATTTCTACCAGTAAGAAGTTTGCAGATCAGATAAAATTCAATTAAGAACGGGCCGAATCTGAAGTGTGAGAGACATTTGAGGCATTCGAGGCAAATGAGCAGTGTTTCTCAAACTTTTACCGTTGGCGCCCCCGACCGCTAAACGTTAAGTCTTTTTTTTTTTTTTAAATAGTGTCATGTAATTTTAAACTGTTTTGTATAAACAAAAAAGTTCTTTCTAGAGATTGTATTAGAGGGGCATCAGGACTATCAGGCTCCCTATCCGTGCAGCAATGTGGTCTGTTGATGCGCCGTTAGCTCCTCCAAGTTTTCCTTTCGTTCTCAGCTTGTGTCGTTTTCAATGTATTGTTCTTCTCCTAGTAAGAAGCGCTCATGTCAATGTTAAATTATAACGGAGTGAGACGTTCAGAGAATGAAGTATTTTATTGAAATATGATCGCAATATTTATACTCGTTCGAGGTACATATAGCAAACGCATGTCTTAAAATCATCTTCATATTCAGTAAGATTGCCTTGACGCGAACTTTTTAGTTTTTGTCACAAAAAGTCGACAACATGGCGAAGTCAAACACCTGAGAGAGTTTGGATCATTCTGACCATTCAAAAAAGATTCACCTCAGCAGAGAAGTTTTGAAATGTCTTCTTCAAAACGTTTTTAATCGATATTTTGTAGAAGCCTCACAGAAAGACATTTTAATGAAGATACGAAATCTTTATCTTACAGTATTTTAACTTTTGTATACATTTGATAATGTCATTTGACTGGGTTAATAATCAAACTTTGTTGGATAACAACAATGAACAAACAACTTTTTAACTTGACCCGTGTAAAATAATTTGAATAGCTTCACCCCCTCCCCATCGGTTAGGACGTCGCGCCCTCATGAGAGAGCGTCAACCCCCCCCCCCCCCCCCCCCATGAAGTGCCCCCACCACAGCTTAAGGAAAGCTGCAGTAGTTAATGCGAGTTTCAAATGGACTTCTTGTCCTAAATCATCCTCATCTTTAGAAGGCGTCTTGTAGCGGGTCTGTTCAGTTCACATAAACAATAGTAGGATGACGTAAAAACGGGGTAGACTCTAGAATCACGTTGTAAAAGAGGCATTAAAATGTTTTCTTTAATAGAGACTTTTGAATCGATCTTGCTGCTAACGTAGAAAAGTTCTACTTGGACCGATAAAACAGCTTCACATAATTAATAATTTAATTTGTCTTAAAATTTGGTAGCTACGTGACTCTGCTGTCATTTATACTAAAATTTAAAATAACTATGAAATGCAACCAATTTTTGTTCTTAAAAAAGATACTAGCAGTGTGAATAAAGTTTTCAATGTTCCTGAAAGAATGTCAATAAAGAGTCAATGCCAATCAAAGAATGTCAATCAAAGAATGTCAATCAAAGAATGTCAATCAAAGAATGTCAATCAATGATCAAAGTAAATCAAGAAAATGAGATGTATGTAGAATGTATATCCAAATATTTGGTATAGCGGAATTAGTAGAAAGGAACCTTTCATCTGAAGCGCTGTGAGACAATTAGTGAGTTAACAAGTGAACCAGAAAGTCAAGATATTGAAATGAGTATTGCTACGACCTTAGCATTATAGCTGAGAAAGAATATTTTTTTTAGGTTGCCAGGTTGATAGCTACTTTTGTGTATATTGGTGGCTCTAAGACAAAGTTGATAGGGAATGTTGTTGAGTGTGTATTATGGTGGTTGAGACAAAATATGTAGGTCACTGCTGGCCCCCGTTAAATATAAAACAATCTCGGAATTGGAGACGAGATTTCTTAAATTCTGTGCGTGTATGTGCGTGGTTGTGCAATGTCAATGCTTAATAATTGAACATGGCATAATTGTATAACTGTTGACCTACTGACAACTCAACCTTCAAGTTAAAAAGGTCACTGCTATCTTTTCACATTTTTTTCAGTACATCTTTGTCCTCATGTCCACCTGCCATTCAGACGACACGAAGGATCCTCGGTCACTAGCGCCTGCTGTCCTCTGTCAGTTTTTATTTTGGTCACTTCCGTGATTCCACATTGTCCGTGTACAAAATCATTTCAGCTCTAAACTTAATAAACCAGCGCCCATGTCTTTGTCCAGTCAGTAAATAAATATATAAATGTTAGTTAGGATATAATTAACTTTCGATATATATATATAAGGACCCTTTGTCTAGGATTGGCAGGTTTTTTATAATCAAATCTGGCATAATGCGCAGAAAACAACATTTCTAATATTGTGGACATATGATAGGTCCAAGTTATGTCAAAGAAAAGAGGAAGGTTTACACTGACGCTGGTGTTGTAATGTAAAATAAAACAAAAAAAAAATGCCTTCACAGCTGAGTAGTAAAGAAGAGTATCACAGCTTCAAAAATCCTGAAGCGACGTAAATATTTTGTCACAAGCCAGAAAGACTAAGCAGCTGTTTACCAAGCCTATGGTTAAGTTAGTTTCGTATTCTGCGCAAAACAAAAACAGATAGTGTTGATATCTACTGTCTACATCTAGTGTTCTAGTCATGTTTTTTTTTAAATCACTGACCTGACAAAACCCCTAACCTTAACCATAACCCTAACCTTATTGAATAATTCGTACCAGTTAATAACACTTTATCATTAGGGTCTGAAGCGGCAGCCCAATACTCAAGGCGTTCTATTCGGGCAATTTTTCGGACCCATAAAATATTTTCTGTTCTAATTAACAGCCAGCTCAAACTTTGATCAAAGACTATAGATGTAACTATACATTGTTTTATTCAATTGATTAATTCAAATATTCTTTGTTTTATCAGACAAATAAATACAATGTGCATGCAATCTATTCAGCAGTCCAATAAGCTACTAATGTTAGTTCCGCGCTTGGTCAGACTGAAAACATTTCATGTTCAAATCCATTCATTATTTTTGTGATGCGACAACGGCGAATGCACTCACTTTTCAGTAAGAATGTGGTACTTTGTTTTCATCTTACTGGGTACCAATTAGCAAGACTTACAACTTGCTCATGTGTGTGTGTTTGTATTTATTTCTATTTTCATCTTTGTTTTTGAGTCTTTTTATACTTTTGGAAAGTTCCTTCAGAAATAAAGAGTATAGATTTTCATACATCTTCTGCTGGATGGCAGTGGAGGGTAGTGGATGGCAGTGGAGGGTAGTGAAGGGTAGTGGATGGCAGAGATCAGGATTCGAACTTACGGCCATCGTGACTGCCTGTCGTGCGGTTTGTGCGCTGGACTGTTGTTCGAATTTATCGATGGTCCCGGGTTCAAACCCTGCCCGCTCCCACCTCACGTCGTCCTGCGGGAGGTTTGGACTAGGAAGTAAATTATCTTCAACTTTGAAGGAACATCCGAAACATATAAAACATTTTACAAAACATTTTACAGTCGAAATATCTTACTAAACGACCAATCCATTTGACCCTATGCCATTGCGTTGGTTGTGCTAATGCTTAGTACATACAGTTTTGTTTTAAACGTCATGGTCAAGAGATGGTTGTCAAGTGGTTGTGCTTCGTTCTTTAGTGGAGACTATGTTCATTTACATTGCTTCTCTTCTTTCTGTCCTTCCTGTCCTTTCCTTTAGCCTACAGTTTCCTTCTTACCTTCACTTATTCTGGACAATTTAAAGTTTTTTGTTTCTCTTTTAAATCTGATTCTGTTTTTGCTTCTCGCCACCATTAGTTCATTTTATAGAGTCATTAATAACCTCGTTCTGACATCTGCAAGTCTCCACAATGAGCCTAATGTAGTTTGATGATGTTTTAATTCATCTTCTCATTCGGCTTGTCGTTTACCTCGGCGTTATGATGGATACTTTGTCTGCAGCGTAATGCTTGCTTTATGAGGTATTCACTATCTCCTTCCTCTGACTCAGTGTCCTCTTTTACAACATAAAAGTGACCCCAAGTGACCTCAGAATCCAACAACACTATGTAAAGGGAATAGAGTGCTATATATAGTCAGTGAAACTCTTCGAGACCCACTGGGTTGGTAGCCGCTGAGTTAAAAGTACACTACAGAAAGGGAAAGGAGAGTTACCAAAGATCCACTCTCTCAATTGGTTAGGACAACAAGAAGTACTTCTAAAGAAGTCTTCAAATCTGGGAGTTACAAAAAAAAAATAGGTCAAGATTATTGTTTGTACTTACGTTTCATTGGCTGGTCTTAGTCAAGAACCATCACTCTAATGGAGAATTATGATTAATTACTGAAAGTAATTGGATTAATTTGATTTAAACCGGTTTTTCTTTTTTTTAACTATTTCATCGGTGTTAAATTTCTAGGAATTTATTCACGTATCCAGTCCGAGGAGAGATTCACAAGTGACAACACGTTAAATCCTGCAGACGACAGCTTCAACACTCCCGCGCCAATGATTGGTATTTCATACGTTCCCGTAGTATCCCCCCACGATGGGAGGAGTCACGAGTAGCCACGGCTACAAGTATCGTCTGCTCGACGAATGGCTGGGGAGAAAAAAAACAACAACAGAAAGATGAAGTGTGAGCAGAAGACAGACAGTAGCAAGCGACATCGCGATAAGGCGAATGGTTTATGGGAAGGGTTGAGAAGAACGGAGCCAGGGGTGATAAGGTGGAGTATGTGAAACGTCCGTGTAAATTCATGAACATTCTAATAATAATTAGATCTATTGTCTGCTGCTCTTTTGTTTTTTAACTTTTCCCGCCTTTTTTTTATTAAAAAAATTGGTTAAAAAAAGGGGGGGGGGATGAAATCAGCAAATAATTTATATTAGGCCTACATCACATTAATGATAAGTTAGTATTTAATATATAAATCTACAGGATCTACAACCGATAACTTAGTTGTAGACCTATCCCCGATTTCTGCCTGGTCGTGCGGTAAGCTCTCTGGACTGTCGTCTCGATAGTTCAGGTTTAAACCTTGCCCGCCGCCATCCTCAGTCGTTCTGCGGGAGGTCTGGGCTAAGATATAATAATTTTCAATTCTGAATTGATATCCGCGACGTGTGAAAACTTGCACCCCCCCCCCCACCCCGATGGGGCCATCCTGTGAATCACTTAAAAAAAAAACATCTTTGTAGTGGCAATGACTACAATAATATAATCAGACTGAAGGCTTCAAGTCACATCATTGCGTTTGTCCAGCCCTACACGTCACATTAAAAGCTATTTATGTAAACACAAGTCTTATCTCTCTGACAGAGATATGACGTGACTGCCTTGTCATTGCGAAACATTGTTAGCTTATGCTGATAGCGGATGAATCGAATAATGTCTTCACTGCAGAGATTTAACTCCGCCCTTCTTCGTAAGAGAGGACTTTTTTTTTACACTCATTCATACTTGCTTTTTGTGTTGTTTTATTAAAATTATAAAAATAATTTCCAGCTTTTATGAATTTTCCAATTTTTTTTTAAATTTTGAATGCAGCACTTTAGGTTTTGATGTCACTTCTGCACAGGTAGATGACAGATGGAAAGATAGATTGGGTGATGTATAGATAGACAGGCAGACATGAAGACAGATTTCTGAATCTTAGCTTGTACTAAGTGTCTAGACAGATTTCTGAATCCTAGCTTGTACTAAGTGTCTAGACAGATTTCTGAATCCTAGCTTGTACTAAGTGTCTAGACAGATTTCTGAATCCTAGTTTGTACTAAGTGTCTAGACAGATTTCTGAATCTTAGCTTGTACTAAGGGTCTAGACAGATTTCTGAATCCTAGATTGTACTAAGTGTCTAGACAGATTTCTGAATCTTAGCTTGTACTCAGTGTCTAGACAGATGTCTGAATCCTAGCTTGTACTAAGTGTCTAGACAGATTTCTGAATCCTAGCTTGTACTAAGTGTCTAGACAGATTTCTGAATCTTAGCTTGTATTAAGTGTCTGGTGATTTGCTTCTCTGATCATATTGATTAGAGTGTTGTAGAAAAGATCATGTGAATGAATATGTCTTATGAATGGATGGGGGCGTTTTATTATGGATTGGTGTGTCTTATGAATGGATGGGGGCGTTTTATAATGGATGGGTGTGTCTTATAAATGGATGGGGGCGTTTTATTATGGATGGGTGTGTCTTATGAATGGAAAAATGTTTCTTATTAATGGATAGATGTGTTTTATGAATGAATGGACGACTGTGTCTTGTGAATAGATGAGTGTGTCTTCATATTGGATGGGAGCCTCTTATAAATAAATGGGTGCATTTTATGACGGGGTTTTCTTTATGAAAAGATAGGGGTGTCGATGGGCGTAGCCAGGATTTTAGGAGTCAGTTAAAGAGATCGGGTCTCAATCAAAGAAATCCTATGCCGAACTAGGAATCGACTCCTTAGTAAGGTTGTGACAGAGCGTCGCATGAGGTTTGCGGGACATGAAGGACATGTTCTCCGACAAAATGAATTACGCACAATAAGAGCTGCGATAACATGGAGGTCATTACGAGAAAAGCGAAAACAGGGACATCCTAGTAGAACTTGGCGCCACACTTTCATGGAGGTCCTCAGAGCAGGTGCGAAGAGACTTCAGACATTGCCAGTGACAGATTTTTGAGGAAGCATTTCGCCGAACGACGCGGGAGGATCTTGGTAAGTAAGAATAGCATATAAGGTTTTTGAAATAAAACTTTTTAATAGCAGGATAATGCACTGTAGATACCTCAGAATATGCATTTTATCGGCTTTCAATACCGGATATAGTGCTTGGCGGCGGGGCTCACAGCGCTTCCCCAGACCCCTTTGCTGGCAATGGCGTGGAGTCTACAATTTTTAAACTAAGTCTAGGAAGAACCTATTCTAGGGTACAATAAACACAAGAATGAAGGGTCAGATTGTAATAAAGATTAATTATGTACACACACATTTTTTTTCGCGCGGGGGGGGGGGGGGAATTCCCCTCAACCCCCACAATCCAGAAAAAAATCCTGACTGCACCATGGTGTCTAGTGGTATGGTATACAAGTATGGAAGTGTGTCTAGTGGTCTGGTATAAATGTAAGGTGTGTCTAGTGGTTTAATATAAATGTATGGAAGTGAGCCAAGTGGTTTAATATAAATTTATGGAGTGTAGGTAAATAATGTTAAGGAAGGGTGTGGGAGAGAAGGGTGTGGGAGAGAAGGGTGTGGGAGAGAGGGGGTGTGGGGGAGAAGGGGGTGTGGGGGAGAAGGGGGTGATAGAGAAAGGCGTAGGAGAGAAGGGTGTAACAGAGAAGGGTGTGGGAGAAAAGGGTGTGGGAGAGAAGAGTATAGGTAAAAATGGGTGTGGGAGAGAAATGGATGTGGGAGAAAAGGATATGGGGGAGAAGGGTGTGGCAGAGAAGGGTGTGAGAGAGAAGGCTATGGGAGAGAAGAGTGTGGGAGAAAAGGCTATTGGAGAGAAAGGGGCGGGAGAGAAGGCTATGGGAGAGAAGAGTGTGGGAGAGAAGAGTGTGGGAGAGAAGAGTGTGGGAGAGAAGGCTATGGGAGAGAAGAGTGTGGGAGAAAAGGGTGTGGGAGAGAAGAGGGTATGTGAAAAGGGTGTGGGAGAGATGGGTGTGGGAGAGAAGGGTGTGGGAGAAAAGGGCGTAGGAGAGAAGGGTGTGGGAGAGAAGGGCGTGGGAGAGAAGGGTGTGGGAGAGAAGGGTGTGGGAGAGAAGGGCGTGGGAGAGAAGGGTGTGGGAGAGAAGGGCGTAGGAGAGAAGGGTGTGGGAGAGAAGGCTAATTGGAGAGAAGGCTAATTGGAGAGAAGGCTAATTGGAGAGAAGGGTGTGGGAGAGAAGGGTGTGAGAGAGAAGGGTGTGGGAGAGAAGGATGTTGTGGAGAAGGGTGTGGGAGAGAAGGGTGTGGTGGAGAAGGGTGTGGGAGAGAAGGGTAGTAGGAGAAGGGTGTGGGGGAGAAGGGTTTGGGAGGGAATGGTGTGGGAGAGACATCCAGAGTACGCGTGTAGTTAATGTGTAGGATCTAAAAATTATTTTCCTTTGGAGTGATTTTTTAAAATAATTTTTCAATCATTAAATTTGATGGGATAACTTTTGACCGTTACGAAGGGAGAAAGATGGGTAAAATCGCGTTGGCAGAGACATTGCGATGTATTCTGCAAAAAAAAAAAATGTGAGAATGTATTGTTCATCTTACTGCAGACGCCCCGCGCTTAAGGTCCATACGTGAAAGACATTTCGTAATTTAATAAATTAATTTCCGCATTGGTCGTATCGTATTACTTTACTACTCAAGTATGAACCTATAGCGTCAGCTTTAATTTTATTTTACAGCTCTATGAACAAGGAAGAATGCAATGAAATCGTTCAATCAAACAAATGTGACATTTTTTTCCAGTTATGCCACAAAATACTTATTTCGAACTTCAGATTTTCTGTTCAAGACAGGATTATCAATGTATATCTTGTTCGATCTTTATATGATCCCAGTGTGTAAACTCTTGGATTGCCCAGGGTTGTTTTTTTAAAAAGAAATTCTCTTATTTCGAGCGGCCTCTGAAAGGAAAAAAGCAGCTCTTAAACTTGTGTAGTCTGTCGGTCCGTCCGTCATTTTTAGATTTCAAAACAATAAGCGCTATTAAAAATGAGATTGCAATTTTTTTTCCTTGCTCAATATAGCTGCAATGTCTCCTTTTCTTTTTTATAATTGAACCTTTTTTTAAATACAAATTTACGTACGGCTGTAGAACCAAATGAGCTTTACATCATTATATCTAATACATTTCAATGTGCGTATAGACAGAATGAAAATCTTATACCTTACTTTACTATCTATCAAATGAATATGTAACAATGACTTGGTGTCCCTTTCATTGTTGGCTTTAGCTGAGAGGTTCAAAGTGCATTCATGTCAAGGATGTCTGTAGCTGAGAGGTTCAAAGTGCATCCATGTCAAGGATGTCTGTAGCTGAGAGGTTTAAAGAGCATCCATGTCACGGATGTCTGTAGCTGAGAGGTTTAAAGTGCATCCATGTTTCGGATGTCTGTAGCTGAGAGGTTTAAAGTGCATCCATGTTTCGGATGTCTGTAGCTGAGAGGTTTAAAGTGCATCCATGTTACGGATGTCTGTAGCTGAAATGTTTAAAGTTGAAACATGTTCCCTAATGACCTGATGTAATATGTAAACTCTTCGTGATAGTGAAAGTCTTGATCCACTTTTATTTGTTAAGATGGAGTGTCACATGTTTGTAGATGCTCAGATATCTCGAGCTTTGAAGCTAAAGAAACAAAACAGGTGCAGTACTTCTTTGTTTCTGAAGTGAGAGAGGATATGTTTATTTTTATTCTCTTACACACAATTTTTTTTTAGCTCATTACCCTCTGTAAAAATGCCTGTGCTGAGTGGCTTTGTTGATCAATGATTATGATTTGACCAGATCATTAATAATTCTCAGTCATCAATAACAAAATACATTAAAGAACATGAACCAACTCATTTCAGATAAGTGCTGCATCAGCATTATTAATACTTCTGTCCATTGATTTGCAGAGATTTGATAGTTTGTGTTTTTCTTTCCCAATTAAACAAAGCTGGACAGGTCTGATACATAAAGGACAAGACTTATGCATGCTGTACTTCCACTGTGAAGTGTATACAGAGAAAAAGAGACTAGTTCAGTTCATCAAAGGATATTTAGGAATCTGTGAGGGAAAATTGTAAGGGTATCTTGTAAAGATTAGTTGAGAATTAGTTGAGGGAAAATTGTATGGGTATCTTGTAAAGATTAGTTGTGAGAATTAGTTGTGAGGGAAAATTGTAAGGGTATCTTGTAAAGATTAGTTGTGAGAATTAGTTGTGAGGGAAAGTTATAAGGGTATCTTGTAAAGATTAGTTGTGAGAATTAGTTGTGAAGGAAAATTGTAAGGGTATCTTGTAAAGATTAGTTGTGAGAATTAGTTGTGAGGGAAAATTGTAAGGGTATCTTGTAAAGATTAGTTGTGAGAATTAGTAGTGAGAATTAGTTGTGAGAATTAGTTGTGAGAATTAGTTGTGAGGGAAAGTTGTAAGGGTATTTTGTAAAGATTAGTTGTGAGGGAAGTTGTTAGAGCAAGTTGTGAAGGTAATTTGTTAGGAAAAGCTACGAGGAAGGGGGTTAGTTGTAAGGCTTGTCGAAAGTATCCTGCTAATCCCATTTAACAGCTTATAAATATATATTAAAACAAGTCAAGTCTATTTTTTATCGCAGTACAACAAATATGTGAGTAGATGAAGATCTAATCTTTTTATGAACAGATAGCTGGGTCTGCCAAAACCTGGATTTTTTGTTCAGAATGAGTAGAGAAACAGTTTTTAGAGAAAACTGGACAAAAAAAGTTTAATAAAAAATAAATACAAATTTAAAATAGTTTGAATTATTTATTTTTCTACTATATAAATATAAGTTATTTAAAATATAACATAAAAATGTAAACAAAAAATTTATTAAAAATGTCATTATGAATGGGTGTTGACTAAAACTGTTCTCACATTCAACACGGGGATGAAAACAAGAAATAAAACAAAAGAACTAACACAACATTCACTGGACAGTCAGGTCACATTCAAGTTGGTGGAAGTACAGACACGAGTGTGGTACATCTGCTGGTGTGCTTTCTATACATCAAGTGTCATTGAATTGCAAAAAAAAAAAAAAAAAAAAAGAATACCATATATTGACAAAGTACAGCTTCATCAACATCAAACACAATTTGATAGAAATCAATTGATGTAAATGAATTTATATTTAAAAGCATTCTGAACTTTCATAACTAAACTTAGCCAAAGTTTTTCTTCTGCTAAATTGTTTTTACCGAAAGTCTATATAATCACTTAGCAATGAGTTCTTACATGCCCAGCTATTCTGCAGATTGGAGATAACAGCAGGCAAGGTTTGATAAGGTTTGGCCAGACAGCAATGACAAGAGGGAATGTCAAAATATCATTTATAAAAACTGAACATGTGATTCTTCTTTCAATTGACATAGCTGTACACAGCTTGAACACCTTGAGACTCCCAAAATAGATCAGTTTGTAAAACTTGTGTCCATTTTGGTCTATCAGACAAAGTGACTTCTGGACACAATGGAAATGTAAGTTGAAGGCACATAGAATAACATTCTAGACCCTAACCCTAACATTCTAGACCCTAACCCTAACATTTTAGACCCTAACATTCTAGACCCTAACCTGAGCATCTGTTGTATGTCAAACATTTTAAAAAGATTCTTAATTAAACAATTTTATTATTTTCTTATTTGCTTTGATTTTTTCCCCCCTCATCCTGAATAGCTCTTAAAAATTACATGTAACAGAATTTGTGTGTGTGTGTAAAACTTTAAGTAACATTACAAAAATGTAAAAGCTGTAATGTTAAATTTAAAATTTGTTTTGTTTGTATATCATCAAGTTCATTTACTTATTGAATTAAAACAATTTGCTCAAGACAGAAAAAATTCAATTGTTCATATTACTAGCTAAACAATTATAGATATTTTTATTGCTTTAAAAACAAATAATTTTCATTGTTTAAAATAGCAGTATAAAAGAAATAGCCAACTATGCAAGTAATTATAAAGTTAAAATTACAAAACACTGGAAACAATATGCTATTAATAAATAATGTTACATTATGTAGGACACATTGCCCTCAACAAAAATATATTCAATACACATACAAAAGTTGCTGATAAAAAAATATTTTGATGTATAATAAAATTGAGTAGTAAAAAAAAAGATGTCCATTTTCCTGAGACAGAGAAATACAAAATGAAGTGTAAAAATAGGCCTACAATAATGATATGTTGATTTCAGAATTTGAAATGAGATGTCCTTTCAGTTTAATGCACCTTTGCAGATTTTAAGAATATTGGACATCCATTTATTGAAATTATATCTTCATACATTTTTATCATTTTCTCATTTTCCTTTTTACTAACTAAAGAAAATAACTGATTGTTCAACTGTTCTAGAAATATCATAATATAAAATGTAGTCAATGAAACTGTGCTAGATGTGTGCAAGATCTATTTCCCTTGCAATTATCACAGATATTGTGGATAAATCTAAAGTTTACAGGATGGAAATATAAATTACAAGAACTAGCAGGAATATTAAAAGTATCATAATTTAAAGTTACATGAAAATTGTATGATTTAAAGCTTATAACAAATAATGAGAAACAGTAATAATAACATTTTTGTGCAGTTATGTATCATCAGTAGTACCAAGTAGTACAAGTACCAAGTAGTACAAGTACCAAGTAGTACAAGTACCAAGGCTCATTTCAAGTTATAAAATAGTAGAAATGTTGAAATTCCAATGGACATTAAAAACATTGAGATGGCAGCATTAGGTAATATTTCATTTAATAATTTATATTTTATCACAGGACTTTCTGAGTTTCATTTTTAAGTTCTAAATTTTATAAAATATCATCATTGCAATGAAACTTTTGCTAAGAAATAATTGTTGACATATAATGTCAATTCCAAATGTAGTCTGTTGCTTTTATTGAAACATTACAACTTTCGCTGTCGGTTTTTTAGAAGGATCAGTTTCAAAAGGCATCAAAAAGGAAATAGTTCAAACTAATATATCCTAGGATCACGTCTCATGGGGGACACAGATCGTGCTCGGGTTCGAAGCTTTGCAGCTTTTCTTCTGGAGCGTTCTCTAGATCTGGCGATAACAGGATCTGTGGCATCAATGGTGTTGTGGAAGAGTGGTGCACTCCCTTCATGCACACCTTGCAGAGCATCTTCCAGAGACAGTGTGGAGAAGGTTGTAGCATGATGAGCCTGGATCAACTTTTCTAACCTGGTGATGATCTCATAATCTGGAACAGCCAATGTGTTGATATCTAAGCCCAACATTCGAGCCACAACAGTTCGGAAATCTACCAGCTGAAATACCCAGATAAACACAACATGATTAAGTATATGTCTACAAAATTTAAAATGTGAGTTGGTTTGCTAAAGTTTGAGGACATTTTGCCACTAGCCTGAAAAAAAACAACTAATAAAAGCTTCTAACATGCAGTGTGTGTGCCTGCACATTTACAAAACATAGTCCGACACACTGAATGAGTTTCTGCAGTCAAGAATGCAAGAAAATGCTAAGCATTGGGGCTCCACCCTAAACACACTGGTGGAGCTTACAGCACTCCTCCAGACCCGCTAGCTGCCAAGAGAAGGGCCAAAAATACTTTTTTCCCCCCAAAGATTGAGAAACACAGCTCTAATTACAATATGGACCCCTTTTTGTTATTCTCTGATATATATATATATATTATATTTAGAAAAAATGAAGGCATTGAGAGCCTACTTTTGTTGCTAGTTTATTGTGAGTACAACAAGAGAAATGCTGACTAACACTGTAGTGATGGGCAAAAGAAACTTTTAGTTTAACTAAAAAAAATTAGCTAAGACCATTGTTTAACTAAAAAAAAAAAAAGTTTAGTTAAAATCGTAGTTTAATTAATTTTTTTTAGTTACTAACTAAAAAGTTTAATTAAAATTTGTACACAACTTTTCAACAGTGGTCAGGGTTGAAATGCACATCCTTGTTTTCTGGTCATGTGATATCAATAACTTTGATTATCAAAAAAATGATGCAGTTAACAACTATTTAGTCAGTCTGCACTTGAAGAGGGTAAAGTAAGATGCTGGTAGAAGTCATGGGAGTAAATATTTGCAATTGAAAGTAGCAGTATTATAAAATGTTGTTCAACATTTTTTGCTAAAAGCTTCTATGCAATATTATGAATGGGATTGTTCGAGTTTTTTTATGAGCCATGTGGTGGTGTTTAATTTCTGTTTATAGAGGGAATCTGATTAGTGAGTTAGGTCAATATTATGTTTAGTGGTTTTGATCAATGCATTGCAGCAAACAATAATTTTTTTACTGCAGAAACATCAACTACACCCTTTTTATAGTCTTAAGACTTATTATTGAGATCTAAGAATCAATAGTTAGGCCTATATAGATCTTAAAGCATTAGGATAACCAACTCTAGAAAAAGAAATCTTAATTCACACCCTCTCTTGACCACAAAGTAAATAGAGTGTGTCAAACTAATTTTAACAACCTTGTCATCTAGACATACATATGTTGGCCTAGTGTAGGCCTAGTGTACTGTACGTGTGTAGTCAATGATACTACAAGACTACCCTGCATTTTTTTTATTATGTGTTATGCAAAAGTGTTTGCTTAATGTGGAGTGGTCAGACGAGGCATGGCTAGTCAAGCATGTTCTTTACACTAAAATAGATAGACACCCTCCCAGCCCAGAAAGTAAATAGACAATTTCGTTTCTATTTTATTGGTTACTAAATGTAATTTTTAAACTTTAATTGTATGTTATTAAATGAGATTTTAAACTTTACCGGTATAAGTAATTACAATTTTCCATTAATTATATAATAAATATAATTTTTTAAAAAAAGAGTACAAGGTTTTAATTGAAGGCAAAAATACAAGCACACATATTTATTTAGACATCTTTTTTTAAAAATGTTATTGTACATTAACGTTTATGTAAGAAACATATTCCTTATTACTGATTTTATTATGGATAAATATTTCTAGTTCAACCCGCAACCCCCCCCCCCCAAAAAAAGTTATGAAAAGTTTGTTATAGTTTAATTAATTTCCTTTAGTTTAGTTTAACTATATTTTGAAATTCATAATAAACTTTTAGTTTAACTACTTTATTTTAGTTGAAAACTAGTTTTAGTTTAACTTTTAAAAGTTAGTTTAGTTCCCATCACTAAACACTAGAAGCTAAAGCTCTTACATATCACAAGTATATGATAGAGTCATACAGACAATACAACTAACCTGTTTCTCCCTATACTTCAATGTGTCTAGAGCATTCTTGGTGGTTCTCAGCTCACTACTCAAAGCCTGCACTGCATTCTCAGAAGCCACTTTCTTCTCCTGGAAGGTTGTCTCTGTGTTGTCCACAGTAGATTTCAACTCTGATATCTTTCTAGACTGACGTTTGCGTATTTCTTCCAACTCTTCAATCTGTTTGGCAAGTTCTTCAATGTCTTTGCGCTGTTCAAGAGTTCGCACCTGCACAAATTAGGAAAATAATAAAATGGTGAAGATTACATTTTTAAAAAGTAGAATATTATTAGTTAAAATGGTGAAGATTACATTTTTAAAAAGTAGAATATTATTAGTTAAAAGTAAAATTTTTTTATTCAATAAACTAGAATAGTTTTCAAATAATAGTTAATTCTCATTATTAGTAGACCAATCAATAACTCATTGTTTCAAGCATATTTCTCATTAACTCTTTCAGTGCGTATTGTTTTGATTGAAAAAATGGGAGTTTTCCCAGGACAAAGGAAATTGTGTTGGGGGGTAGAATTACTCAAACTAATACAACTTTTTATTTTTTTATATAATGTAACATATTTGATCTTATTTTAAAGAAAAATGAATTGGCTACAAAAGTGTAATAAATAAAATTAATTATTCAAGAAAATATTTTTTTTATTGTTGAAACTGAGTATGGGAAAGGAAATATTTTTAAAAATTCATTAAAATTCGATGTACTCAAAGATTTAACCTTTTAATTATACATTTAATTCATAAATATTGAAAAATCATAAAACTCAACACATGGTATCCCTTCAAATTTCATAAAAGATGAACTAATTGACTAGGAAATTGTGTAATTGACATTATTTCAGGTCCTGTGAAATAAACTAAAAAGAGGAACCACTAACAGAATGTTTTTTTTCTTTTAAAGGTATTGGTCTTGCATTCAGTTTGCAACCATAACAAAGAACAATCACTCTCACATCCAAAAAATTAAAAAAAAAGGGAAATATAGAGTGTTTAAAAAGTGACAGCTAATGATTTTGAATAAATTAAAAAAAAACCACCTCATTCATGTTGAAGATCTAAAAAAAGTATTTCTATTTGAAAAATGAAACCAGTAACAATGTTTAAACCCTACATGTGGCTGCTAAGAAAAATTGTGGCCTTAAGATTTCTAATGGTAAATTTAAAAAATTATAGATTTGTCTATGTTAAAATGTGTAATTCTTAATGGTTTTTGGTTATAAATGAAATTTTAAAAGATTTAAAAGATTTAAGTAACTTAAATGAGCTCTGGGTGCATCAACCTCATTTCTTGGTGGAGGATCAGATCTATTTAAACAGTACCTTTAGTTCGCTAGAGCCTAGTAATTGAGCTTTCAAGTTCTGAACTTCATGTCTGGAGTCTTGCAACTGAAGTTTGTATTTCTCAACTAATTTCTCCAATTTCAGCACCCTGATACTCTCTGATTCTCTCTGCTTTTCAATGTCGATTCTGCCATGCATACGCTCTTCCAAATTGGTCATCTTCTTCCTTAGTAGGTCAATGTGAAGGTCTTTGCTCTCAAGTTGCTCTTTCAGTGCTTTTATCTAGAGCAAGGAAATTTGAAATGTAACATGAAACAAGGAAAACTGATTTTCAAACCATATGAAACAATCTGAATATTTTTTTGATCAATAGTTATAAGTAAATACACATATATAATTTAGGTACAAAGTATATGAATAGTTAATACTGTGAGCAATGTAGGAAATAGATTACTGAGACTAATAAGTTGTGTGGTCTAAGAAGTTGTGTGCATGCATTTGTGGGCAAAACAAAGCACTGAAGGAATGCCCTAAGGCCATGGACGCTAACCTAAAGGTCTTGAGTTAGAATGTTCAATAGAAATGTAGACAATGGCGAACAATTAAGAAAGCTGTTTTTTTTCTTTTAAAGGTATTGGTCTTGCATTATTATTGTTAGTATTATCTGGTAGACCTTACAAAACTAATCTAACATAAATATACCTGCTTTTAGTTAGTTTAAAAATTAATTAAGAGAAAGACTATGAGTAGGTAGATGTGAAACAATGATAACATGGTCAAGATGATTCCTAAGGGTGGAAAGGGAAGCTTACTTTGCGCTGAAGGTTATAAACATGTGATGTTTTATCTGCCAGGGCATCTGCTTCCAACTTCATCAACTGTTCAGCTCGTGCAATCAATGCATCCATTGTCAGGTCTAATCCAAGGTCAAGAGAAATTCTATCCATTTTCATGATTTCACCCAGTTTCTGTAGGCCACGTAAATACTGAAAAAAAAAAAATTTTTTTTATTTAATCTAGACATTCAATCTCACAAATATGTTAATAGTTTTCAATGTTTCTAGTCAAATGAACTCTAAGAACTTAACATTTTTACAAGTCATCAAAGCTTAAGCTACTGTTAACTCTATTAGATCTTTATTAAGTTCATTAAGTAGAACACAGTACATAAATACAAGAGTGAGGTGTGCCATTCCCTTTAAATAAATATGATAGATTTATAACTCAATTTTCTTATCTTCTTCTTATCTTATATAATACAGACGTTACTTCAAAAAAGAATATGATTACGTCCTACGCGTCATGCATTTAGTCATGCATATATATATATCTACATAGCAAGCTATCAAATTTACTCTTTAAAATAAAATACTTGCATTACGCAAATTATAAATTTATGATGCTACAATTTCAACAAAAGAATAAAAAAAGATTCCCACCTTTTCTTTATCAAACTTGAAACCATCCCTGAGACAATCTCCAGCAGCCAGCTCAGCCTCAGCACTACGTAAGCGATCAGCCAAGTCAGCTGCCTCAACCTCAAACCTCTTGCATCTTTGAGCTATATCACGATGTATGGTTAGCTCATTATCTAACTGCTCTGTCAGGTGCTTGACTCGGTTCTCATACTCATCCAGACGCTAGAAGAGGTAATGATACATTTATTAATGAGTAATATTTTAAGATATTATTGAAAGGAAATCCTCCCTTCATAGCAGTCCACATTTTGTAATCTCATTCTTAAAGTTTAAAATTGAATCCTCAAGAGTTTTTACAAGATTCATCAATTAGTTACTATATGGATAACCAACAAACTTTTAAGGGTACCTCAAACAATTTTACTTACCAAAGTTAACTCTTTGCGGTCAGTAACAAGACGGCGTACAGACTCTTTGACATTTTCTTCACTGGGAACAACATTGATGTCAGCTGAGCTCAAAAGGTTGGCAAGTTGCTCACGGAAAAGGTCAAATTGCGTGCTAGCTGAACGAACATTGTGAGTCTTTTCTCTAAGATCTCTGTCCAAGGAACTGAATCTGTTCTCTTTAAGTTGGAGCTCATTCTTGGTTGCCTCCAAAGCCCTATGACTAGCATCAAGACGCTCTTTAAGAAGGTCAATTTCTCTTTCAAGATCACGACGAGCAGAAAGAGCATTATCCCTTTCCTTCAAAAAAATAAAAAGAGCAAGTCACAATGAGACACAGAACAGAGTAAAACTGATAGGAAAACTAAGTACTTAATTGATTCAGATTGATCTTACCAGTCTCAGGTTCTCTATATCACTGGTGTATCTTGTGGCATGTTTCTGTTCACGACCAACTTCAGACACAAGCCTCATAATTGTCTCCCTGCTGGCTTTAGTTTCAAGCTGAGTTTCATTTAAATGTTCATTCATTGTCATTATTTTGCCTTTCAACATGGCATTCTCTTGAATGATGTCATTCAACTTATGAGAGAAAAGAAAAACTTCTATTAAAAATTACCAATAGTTACAAACAAAATAAACTGACAATTTTCACTGACCAAGCAGTAATGAAATAGTTTTCATGAGTATGTGTCAAGAACCGAATTTAACAAAATAGTGGCCCTGAATCATTCTCGTTACATTGAAATGATCTCATACGAAAACTGCTATAGACTTCTAACACAATTATCCCATAGCAATACTCTTGCACAAGTAATATTTTTAAAACTTTTAAAAATACAGAAAATATTGTTTTTAATTAAATAATAGTTGAAAACTTGTGCAACAATTGATGGCCAGTGCCAAAAACTTTTAAAGGTCAAATCAAGCTGCTAGACTCAGTCTAAATTTGGTAATAGCCAATAGCTTAAAACTTTTTTTTATAAGGTAAAAAATGAAAAGTTTTAACTGGCAGACCTTAAGAAAAAGTCTGGTTAAAGGGGGATCTCAAACATAGTAAAAAAGGTGAAGGTCTAGAGTGCTGGAGTCCTTCAATCACTAATATATGCTTCATAGTCCCAAACTTTATATTCCTGACACATCAAAGAACTATTTTCAAGGAGCCCCTGAGCAAAATCATTCATTATAGAAGGCCTGAACACTGAATAACAACGTTGCAACCTGTGGGAAGTGGAGACCAATAGCGCATTGTGCTGGTCACAGGACACCCTGTTCATTAACCATTGGCCATAGAAACAGATGACCTTAACATTATCTGCCCTATAGATCACATGGTCTGAAAGGGGAACTTTATATATAAGAAATATAAGGTTGCTCTCAATAACTCCCTCAAGAAATGTGGAATCAACATGCATGGCTGGGAAAAACTAATCCATGATCACTCAAGTGTTCATATTTCAGGCTATGAGGCTAAGAGGATAGCTGACTACAAATAACAAAAAAAAAAAAGACTATAGACTTTAAAAAAAAGAACAGATAAGATGTCAATAGGCCCAAGCTAAACAAAGAGAAAATTAAAAGTCATAACCATCTTTGAATTCAATAGAAAATGAGATTTGGCTCATCTTCAACCACAGAATATTTCTAGTTTGTCATTAAAATAAAAAGAATTGCTAAAAACTGTTGTTGTTATTATCCATTCCAATTATTCATAATGGTTTTTTTTTCAACATTATGATAAAAATTAATTTTATAAAAAGTGGCTTGTGTGGTTGAGTGGCAAAAACAGGGAGCTTAGGTTAGGGTTGAGCTGAGTTGTGTTTGCTATGTGCCTAAAGGCAGCACAGAAACCTATTACTAGATACCCACTCTATGACGTCCCCAAAAGATATTGGACCCTAGTTTCATTTGTGTTAAGCTTTCCTTGTTTTGTATGTACTTCATTAATAAGACAGAGCTTTCATCCCTACCAATATAATCAAGATATCTGTTTTCATTGCCTGACTTAACAATAAGAAATAACACCAAAATGTTGCCAACATGGAATCCTTATGCATTAAAAATTAGAGTTCATACTAAATATTTGTAATCTAGACAGAAAAATTTTAGGACGATGATAAATAAAAACATACCTTGCGTATAACAATGTCTACAGATGGACCATAAGGATCTGTTAAGTCTTCAGTGTATAACAAAGAACTAATCTGACTAAGAAGTTCATTATGTCGTCTCCCTTCAGTTACCAGCTTTGACTCTGCCAACTCATGGTCTTCTGTCTTCTTCCTGCAAAGTAAAAAATTGGATCTCTAAGTAAGTGCAAAGATAGCAAGAAATTTAACTGACGTGTAAAACAAAAGACATGGGCACAATAAAAACAAAACAATTCCAGCCTATATTTTGTTTTGAACTAAAGATATGGGCTTAAAGAAGTGATGTTAATTAACAAATTTATAAGGGTGTGTATGTGTGTGGTTTGAAAATATATCTAAAGACATTCAAATTAAAAAACAAAAATTCACCAAATATTTAGGTGTACTTTTGAATAATATTCTACATTGAATCTTTCACTAACAAAGTTTTCACACCATAGTGTATTCTCAGAAACCCTAACTGCATAAACCATCAATAAACTATCACTTTGTTAATCGCCCAATTAATTAGCTGTGCATTCAGGAACAATCTGGTAATATCTGCATCACATAAATACTGATTAATTGACCAATAAGGGAAGCATCTCATAAATACTGATTAATTGACCAATAAGCAAAGCATCACATATCACTCCTGGCTGAGCATGTTAAAGGTTGCTGACAGGTAAACAAACATTGAAATTAATATAAGCAAGAAGACCTGTATTATTTTTATCTATTCCTTAATAATCAGAAACCCTCAAAACAACTGAACATTTATATTACTAGTGTTTCATTTTTTTATTTTAAAGCCTGATAAGTTTTCTACTTTCTAAAATACAATACAAATAAAACAGTGACCTACCTTAGCCTTTGTTCCAAGTCTACTATTTTATCACTCAATTCCCTGTTTTCTCTTTGAAGAGTGGAAATGGTAAACTCTCCTCTGTTAGCTACAGTCTCGTAAGAACCTGCTCTTGACTCGTATTCAGCCAGTTTATCTCTTAAGGATGCCACCATGCTACCAAGGCGGTTTTCTGTCTCCCTGCTACTGTCAAGTAAATGCTGCAGTTCTTTGATTTTGATGTCTCTTGATTCCATTTCTCGCTGAAAGTCTGCAATCTACATTTTTCAATTAAAAAAAAAAAAAAAATTAAGAACAAAAAAGTTCTTACATTGAAACTTGGCAGTCTAATAGTTCACTAATTATATTTTCTCTCTGTGACAAGCAGTATCTTGAAATACCTTCTTGATTTTTAAATTAGGTTGCTTTTCAAAGAAGATTACTAAGTATATGTTTCCGAATTCAAACAAAAATGATCTGTTAGATCAGTATTCCAAAATAAAATTTTATGCTAGTGCTCAGCCATTATGTTAAAATATTTTAATTAATATTAAATATTTAATATTAGATTTATGGCAAATCTAAATACGTATAATTAAAAAAACAATTATTAAAGCTTAGGAACATTAAAAAACTTTTTACTAATGCAAAAGAAATTTTATGAAACAAAACAAAAGACTTAATAATTATTTCATTAATTTTTAAGATTAATTTCATGCTTTAACCATTGTCCCATGGTGTTGTAAAAATAATGGATGATCACCTGAGCTTGGGCTCTGTCTAGTTTCACCTGCACTGCTGCTAACTCACTTCTGGTCATGTCTACAGCAGAACGTTCTCCAAGATAGAGACTGTCTAACTGTATGAATAAAACAATGAAACTTTAACATTTGGTTACTGTTTGGATTATATTGCTGTGCTCTCTATTTCATTTACAACAATACTGTATAAAGCCAATAAGGCATTTAGATAATGTATTAGAAGCAACAAATTTTATCAAAACTTTTTACGATCTATAATTTAAGTTTCAAATTCTTATCTATTTACTCTATATGAATCAGGTGCTCTGGGAACTTTAGGGGCTGACTCCAAACTAACAAGATGCTGAATTAAGTTATCTTTCTTTTTCAACTCTTCGCGGAAATTTCTGACTTGGTCTTGAAGCTGTCATAAAAGAATACATCAATATATATATTCATTTCTTTCTAAATTCCTTTCACTTTAAAAATTTAAGAGATTTGAAACATTTTAAATGAAGAAAAAAATTGGTAAAACTTTGTCATCTTAATGAAAATATATAAAATATTCGTATGACCAAAAAGTTCATATTTTCACTGTTTAAAAAGCAAGAAAAGAAATATAATATTTATATTAATGAGATGTGTAGATATGTTTTCTTAATTTTTTTCTTAAATACAGGTATACAAAAACAAGCTATGATTTGTCATCTGTGATAGTTTATGCCCATGAATAATAACTAGAAAGCATTTTTAAACATAAACAGATAATAATTATTTAATGTGTATCATGTACTCTTGCATAGTATTCAGTTATGGATAAATCTATTTATATTTCAGTATAATCTACTGATTGTCATTATTTCATAATATTTTAAATTATCATGTTTATAAATCTTTTTTTTCCCATTTCACACAAAAAAAGTTTCATCGTATAGATTTATGTTTAACATTATGTTTCAACAAGTTTTTGTGTATGTATGTCTCTTTCATAAAAATGGGTCTACAAATGTCTACAATTAACTAACAAATGGCAAATCAAAATTTTTTTTTTTTTAACCAATGGTTTGCATTGTACCTGATTGAATAATTAATACTGTTATTATTTTTATATTTATTTATCGAAATTTCACACACAAAAAAAGTTAAAAGTTACAAAGTTACATCTTATGAATTTTTGTGTATTACATTTTAAGTATCTTTTTATCATACAAAACTGGACTACCATTAACTAATAAATGACCAATCAAAATTTTTCAATTCATTTCGTTCATTGTATTAGGTTGTATTTTTAATACTTTCGTATTAAACTTGTACAATTAATATGAAATAAGGTATGTGGTATGGAATGTGTATCAACTTTTTTTTTTTAAACTAGTGTTAAATGTCCCTTATTTTTAAATACCAATGCAACCTTAACAAACATACTAATGAACTCCTAGGCCTATTATTACGTTCTTAAATATTTTGTTTTGAAAAATAAAAGTTTAAATAATAAGTGAAAAATATAATTTAATTACAATAAAGCTACATTAAAAAACAAAACTTTTGGAATGTTAAAGTATTCAGTTTAATATGAAGGCATTTTGTTTAAAACCAGGTATTAATATTTACAAGTATCATACCTTGATAATTTAAAATACATGTCAATCATATAAATAATTACTCTACCTAACCATCAAATTGAAAGACCAAGTGGTAAAAGAATAATAATTTTTTTAGAAAATTCTTTAAATTTTATCTTAATAAGATAAATGTATAATATACATCAAGATTATAACTCTTAAAAATACCTTAATATGCAACCATGTGCATTCATGAACAGTGAATCATATTAAAAAGAATGTGGCAGGTGGATGATATCAAAAATCTTACTTACTCTACTATAATTACAGATGTTTATTGTTTAAAATTATATGTTAATCTTGTCATTCATGTTAGCTAGGAATTTTTAACTCCAAGAATTCATTGGTTCTCCTACTCTAAACTTGTCTAAAGACTTAAAATTATTACTAATGAAATGGCACCAGTGACCAGAAAAAAAACAACTACTTTTTACTTGTTAAATTTATATGAATTCATATTAGAATGTGGAGTACAAAATGTGAATATTTTGATACAAACCTCAGTGATCTGCCTGCGTGTCTCACTTCCATCGTACTTATTATCGTACTTCAAGATACCCACCGGCGTCATACGACCACTTGTACCACTGCCTGCACTTTCTCTCATTTTAAACCATTGTAGTTCATCTTCTAGAATTTTGATTCGCCTAGCCGAGTTGATAGCTGGAAGACCATTACTATCTTTCCCTGAATTGATATAACTCATAATGAAAATAAACTGTTCATGCGAAATGAAACAATAAAATAGTTTAGGAAATATCACTGAAAATATCAGCTACTAAGGATAACAACAAATATTATTTTCCGTTTGAACATCACATAGCAACGACAACAACAGATGGCTTCCGTTTAAACGCAAAGTATCGATACCATGGTTTAAACGATAGAATATTATAAACTTCAAGTACACATATAGGCTAACTACAAAACTAAACAACATAAATCTATCTTGATATTTTTTTGTCTATTAATGCATTCAAATTACAAAAGGAATTTGTTTAAATCAATTACTAAGGTTTAGTATTTTCTAACAAAAAGAAAACGTCTCAGTATCTCTCATTTCAAATTTTGCTTAACATTCGAAAAAAAGTTTTATATGAAAAGTATTAAAGTAGTTTAGCGTGTGCTTTAAAAGTTATGCACGCATTGATCAACTGGTTACAAAAGTCGCATTGAAAATGTTGGCAAAGGCAAATACCAGCTGAATTAATTACATTTAAAATGACTTAATTTAGGCTATCTATAGCTCAGTTCGATTTACAATCTGCACAATGGAATCCCCACTCCTTAATTTTATTCAAGTCATGGTGAGCTCATTGCCATTATTTATACGTTTAATAATTTTTTAAAAATATTTTCCCATAAGAACTAAATTTAGAAAATTTTAACCAAAAATAATGCACATTTGGGTATCGAGCACTAATCAAAAGTTATTTTTCGATTATCCGCGAGAAACACGCCTATTGCGAGATTTATTTTTTTTTTAATTCAAGGGAGTCTACTCTTGATAACTAATTTACTGTCCTTGGAAGAAAACAATCCAACTGTAAATAGTCTGACTTAGGCAATAAATTAGTTCTAGATCGAGATCCAGATAGATCTATATCTAATCAATAAAATTAGATCTATCTTCATAGATATAAACAATAATGTCAATTTTTTATAAATTTAACAGTTTTACGCAAAGTATTTCTCCGGCATCCCAAGACGTTGCAATTGGTCGGCCAATAACTCCTCAGGTAGATTTCATTTTTTTTTTATTTAGGATAGATAAAACAATAAAAATAAAAGAGATTATTTTCTAGATCTAATATCTAGTCAGATTAGTCATACTCATGATAGATTATAGTGACATAGTCTACAAATTATAGAGTAAGATCTTATATTTTGAACACCCCATCAAATTCTCCTTCGCTGAACGTGTCTCTTTTTGTAGGTAATTCATTTTTTTTATTTTTGGAGCAAAAAAATGACATTTCGGGACTGCCCATGTCAGATTTTTTATAAGTTCCTGTATATTTGTTCAGTTTTTCCAAAGCAGATGGCAATTTTTTAGATTCTCTGAACCATGTATGTAAAGCTATTGTTTTAACCTCCCCCAGCAATTCACACTCATATTTATATTAAGGGTGAGGGCTATATTGTGAGCATGTTGATTGTAGGCTGATGGGCATATCAAAATAACCTTCCACTCATCTATAGAAAAACATTCCAATCACATTTATACTGTAGTGTTAGCTGTTAAAGAAAATTTAAAAAAAAGGGAGGTGTTCAACGAATAATACTGAATTTAACTCATTCTTCTTCCCTGAACACGCAAAATCATAATAATAAATATTATTGGGATTAGTAAATCAATTATTTGTTCAATGAATAAACATGACCTAGATTGAGATATCTAGAATATATAATTTATGAATGAAAGAAAAAAGTGCTGGCTGCTTATTTGAAGCTAGAGACCATGCCAACTGCAGTCTTCACGCCAGTGAGCTGGCCTCGAGGAGAGTGAGGTATACACTAAGCATGTAGTGTCACAGGCAGTGCGGGGAAGGGGGAAAGAGTCATAGGAAAAAATTATGAGTATCTAGGGGGTTGGGGGTAAGGTGCAAAAAAACGAACATCCAAATTATGAAAACAAGAAGAGGGTCCATGGATGGGAAATAAGAGCGAGAGAGAGAATACATGTAGATGAAAATGTTACATTTGTTAAATTATGATAATTAATTTATAGATCTATAATCTATATAGATTTATTTCTGTCTGTTTCTACAAACAGATTTTATAGGCATATAAATTAACTATAAATGAGAAAAAAATATATTTATCTACTTTTTTAAATATACAATTTAAATAATTTTAAATGTACACAGATATAATTTCTTAGCAATTACATAGGGGTGTTCAGCGATGGTGATCAGTGTTCCCAATTGACCCAATTTATTTTTAAATAAAATCTTAAATATACCGGTATGAGTAGTAATACATAGGAACACAGTTATTTTTATTGTCCATTAGTTGAAGAAGAAGAATCTGCTTTGTTTTTTTGTAAGTTAAACCATCTCGAAATAAAAAAATAAAATACAAATTTGACCTAGTTCCCGAAAGTCAGTGTTCAGGTATAAGAATCTACAATATGTAGAATTGCCAAAAATAATTTTACATAAGAGATTTTAAATAAATTTATCTTTGAAAAAAAATTTTTTGTTGTATATCATTAAATTAGAACTTTCCAATGATGTAAAAATTATGACCATACTGGCCATGCTATCAGTGTATGTAAATATAAAGTATGTTAATTAATTATAACAGAAATTTATGGGTATGTATTGGTAGTGTTTTTACCAAACATTAACCCAATTTCATGAAACGATTGAGAGGAGATTTTGTCACTGGCAAGGCAGAGCTAGTCTAGGCAAGACACACTCCCAGGTCAAAAGTTCAAAATTTGTGGCTGCCTAGTCATTCAGTCATTTGGACTCAACTATGGTCCTGGTTTTATACCCTGCCCACTGCCATTCCCTGTCATCCTGCGGGAGGTTTTGACTAGGAAGTAAATTATATTCAACATGGAAAACATGAAGTTGAGTTTCATAGATGATAGATCTACTTATCAAATAAGAAATTAGTAGTAAATTTCTAGCTCACAAAGCAGATTTTTTTATATTTCTGTATTTATGAACTCAACTAGTTTATAATGTAAATATTGAAGAGTAAATGTTAACCATATTTTCAACCGCAAGAGATATTGGTAGAATTATGGCCAGGCATGAAATCTAACAGGAAAAAAACAAACTAACTTTTGAAGATTTTCCTGGCCTCTACAATCAAAGGGGGTAAAAAAAAAACTATTACAAATGATAAAACCAAACTAATATTTCTGTTTTTGTTTTTTTTTATGAACACAATGCCAAAATGAATATAGTTGGGACGAGGGGGGCATTCATTTGAGGTTTTTAAAAAAATGCATTGTTTTCCCTGAAAATGGTAGTCCGTGATGTCTAATATTGCTCATTGCTTGCCTTATGATTGAAGGATTGGGGGAAAAACTCAACAAAGGTGTGATATCTAAAAATCAAGAGCAGTAAAGTGTTGTGGAGGGGTCAGTCCATTGGAGGATGCAAAATAAAAAAATGTTTGTGGAGTTGTCATTATATATATTATTAAAAAAAAGGGACCTTAAAAAATTGTGAAAGCAGGGTGGGGTGGGGACTATCAGAAAGGCAACATATAGTATATTAAATTGAGAAGCTGAAGAGAACAATATCCTGGGAACAAATCAAGAGGCGTGTAATGTTAGTCTAGATTTAATGCAGGAAGTGCATACCTTGCTTTTGTGAAAAGGATTGAACAGGCAAAGCAACTAAATCTTATTTACAATAGATCTAAATTGTAGGCTATATCATGCAATTTGAAAATCATTTTAAGGATAAGAATGGCACACCTATCTCAGATGCTGCAGAAAAAAAAAATACAAACTAACAGAGAAGGAAGAGGAAGGAGATTGTAATGTACACAGTTTGATAGGACATGTTGCTGGCTGGATAGTCATTGGGATAGGAGGTTATTATCAATGGTGCCGTATTCATATTGCTTTCCATCTGAGTGTTCTTAACTGTTGTTCAACAATGTTGCTGCAGTAGATAAGTAATAAGACATATGGGCAAAATAAGCACTACAAACAGCAATGTCCTTGCGAATGCCAGTATGGACAGTATAGAGGGACTTCTTATGGTCTGACAGTTACACTGGGCAGGGCATGTATCCCATAAGGAGGATGAACATATGCCAAAAGCAGTCTTTTTTCCAAATATGTAGGTCACAGCTGGAGCTGCATAGCCACTGGAAATACTGCATTCCTAATTACTCTTCTGACAAGCCTTATTATTATTATTTATCTATGTAGTAATTCATTATTATAGCTCTATATTAGGGGGGAACATTGCAAGCTCAAAACATTTGTGATAACATCATTTACTCCCTGTGTCAAAGTGTTGGATTTTTTTTTTTCAGGCATTTTCCACCAATGTAACAAAGACCCCAGAAGTATTTTATGACTTTAAACCATTAGATGTACAAGCTCTTCCAACTAGACAGGCATCAACAAAGGTAGCCAACTTAAAACCAGGACAGTATCCTGTGCCAAACTCACCAGGCTTCAAAAGATTGATGGATTTGCAGACCCTTTTTTGTGTAGGTACCAATATTGTCAGAGGGGATCTTCTCTGAATCTTTGTTTATAAACAGTTATTAAATAAATCTTATAACAAGACTTCTGCTAATTGTTTGTAATTTCAACGTTTCTCATATTCATAAGTTAATGAAGAAGAAATGGGAATGAAGTAATGTAAAATGGGATCATTTCTTTGTTCCCCATCTCTGAAATCCCAATGCAGTCATCTGAGAGACTACAGAATGAAAATAATAAAGATATGACTTACTTGACTTAGTCCTTTTGACTCTCAGTGAAGCCTAGGGCAGCAGCAGTACTTCTCCATCAGACCAGTGTTCTGGTCTATGTCCATCCTGTCATCTTTGCTTCTTGTTCTACTGATACTCCTACCTTTGCTTTGGTCTCGCAGCCTTTCCCTTACCTTTTGTATTCCTGTTTGTAATAGTTTATGTTCTTCACATATTAAATGTAACCTATGTATTTTGACACATCAAGAAATAACTTATACCAAACACTTACTTTTAAATACCGTACCAACAAGTAACCTTTTTTAACTTTAGTTTCTACTGATTTTATAATTAACTTCAAATAAATATTGTTTTACTATTTTTTCCCAGGCCAATGACGGGAAATTAGTTTGGCAAAAGCTTCCTAAGGACATGCCTCTGTATTACTTGACAATTGCAGGTGTTATTGCTGGTGTAACCTGGAGTCTTTGGAACTTGAAGAAATTTGCTTCACCACCCAGTAACAAATAACTAGAGCTACTGACTAGAAGTTTAATGACAATAATTAAGACATTGTTCACTGGTTATGTTTAAGAGATGTTTATGACTTTCTTTTGAGTAGTTAAAAATTATAATAAAACGATTGGTTTGTTGTTCTTTAACTTTATTTTGCACTAAAAGTTTTTGTTTTAAATTTAAATATTGTACTGGCACAAAATTTACAACTGATTTTTATTATTGCATTTTCATGTACCAATAAATTAAATTGATAATATTGACAAGAGAAAATGTTTTCAGCTAACAATAGGAAATATTGATGCAACATGCCATTGAACTATAAATCTTTAAAACTTGACTCACATCTAGCAACAGCTTTTCCCAACAGTATCACAGTGATTAGAAAAGAACAGGGGTTTCAAATTTGATTACTGGTATTCAGATTTCTCAGGCACAATAATATAAAAAGAGTGCCTGACCTTCAAGACAATGAATCATAGTTTTGACTGAAAGTTTGGTACACTTAAGACACACACACAAAGTGTAACATTATAAAGAGTTGAAAAGAATAAACAAGGATTTTATTGTCAAAAATATAAACAGTAATTAAATGCATGGTTTCATCAAATATGTACACTTGGTTTTATATCACATTACCATTCTTCCAATCAACACACAACCATGCTTTAAGTTTTGCAAATACATTTCAAAACCCTCTCACATTACACTCTTAACAATCAGAAATGAACCATCAATCAATTGAAAGAACATTATTCAGTTACCCATTCAGTATTTCAATACACATTTACTCCAATCACTTTGAACAAACGTGATAACATCAAAAGCCAAACTAAATTAAGTAACAGCAGTTAAACATAAAAACAAAATGTGAACTTGATGCTAATGTTTCCTAAAACATTTCAGAATTGGGTAAATATTGTTGAATGCTTCATAGATCTCTTCTTTTACTTTGGCCCCTGGAAGAACACACAAAAAAAGATATGTCACTGTATTAGTAAGCCATTTAAAAATTATACTTTGCATTCAATTTTTTTTTTTTCAAAAGTATAATAGATTTAAAAATTAATGCAGATTTGACACACTTGATATGTGAAGCAACTGAACTTGGGTGTTCTCGATTTTTTAATCAGAGAAGGTCACAAGTGAACAAAAAAACAGCTAGAAAATTAAAGGACTTTGTTTTGAAAAGCTCGATCATTATAGACTGCTAGAGCTTAATGGGAAATATGTTACAGACTCAAGTTCTTGATTATAGCAGTTACACCAATTTAAGGTGTAATGAAAATACAACCTTACAGATCTAGTACATTGGTGCTTACAAAATAATACCCATAAAAATCGAATTTCATTTCAATGTAAAAATACTAGTAAAATAAATAATCCTTATTATTATCCACCCCCACCCACCACAAGATAAAAAAATACACTGTGGCTTTTGTGGTGTCTGATTAAAAGTATTCATATGTTAGTTAAAGAAAGTTTAATTTAGGCACATGCATTAAATACACAAGTAAACAGAAAAAGGTTGTATTTTTCTATTTCAAACATATTTATCAGATTTCATCTTGCTCAAACTAAGTGTAACCACTGTCACGTGTTTATTGTGTTTATTCGACTTGAAGACCTTGATGCTATAAACTTGTGACATATGTGGGTTCGGAGGTGCCTTGATTATAGTTCAAACACTTTAATAATCAATGAAGTAACAAAGTGCTGATATGTTTTCTTGAGTTTTAAAAATAAAAAGAGCGATAGCTTTGTTAAATGAATGGGATTATAAAGTGAACAATTAAACGAAATAATTTTTAGTACGCGATTCATGAATGAATATAGATCTAGGCTTATCTCAACTCGGCTTCGCAGCTTTCATAAATAAATGTAGCTTTAGAAAACCAAATTTGAATGTTTATTTGATCAACATATAAAATGAATGGAATTAATATGTTTATGTGTTAAAGTATAAAACTATCTGTGTGAAGAGAAGTTTTATCATCTTAGAGTTGAATTAGAGTTTTAGATTTAGGGATGGGATTATAAAGTAAACAATTAAACGAATTAATTTTTAGTATGCGATTCATTATGGTATTGTCTAATGAAAGAATGTTCGTCAGGAAATCTAGTCACAGATATAAGGAACTAATTTATGTAAAAAATGCTTTTGAAACACAAAATTGAAGGTTAATTTTATTATATAACGAAATCAATGGACCTTCTTTTGTATTTAAAACTTAATTTCTGCTACAGGTAGATTGCTGACTGTACCATTGAAAGCTGTAGCCACAACATATTTGCCTGTGTATTGATGAGTCTTGACGAATTTTGAATGTACGACCACAGACGTCGAACCTGTGTCTCGAATCATTTCCACTTTCTGGTTTCCAACTAAGCCTGGATAGTATTCTAGACCTTTGGACTTTGTAACTATAGTCATTGTTGTGTGGTCAGATCTAGGTTTTCTGTTGTAGAATTTGTTTTGATTACCATAGTTTTGGTTTCTTGTAGATTGTGGCTGGTATCTGGATGCTTGTTTTTCTTTGGATCTGTCACTTGAGTAGTTTTGTTTCTTTCTACATTCGTTAGCGTAGTGACACTTAAGGTGACAGTAACTGCATTCTATGTCTCTGGTTTTACATTGTGAAGCATAATGTCCTTTGATGTCAGTTTGTACATATTGGCATTTTTTCTGGTCTTGAGAATCGTGGTGTTCTGGTGTTTCTTTGGTATAACAGATGAAATTTTCTTCTGCAGACTGTTTAATAGGTTTGTTTCGATATGCTGCCCTGTATTGTCAGACTATTTGAGTCAAAGTTTGAATGTCTTTCAATGATAAAGGATTGAATATCTTCTGAGTGTGCATGTGTGATGGCATCTATGATGACATGCTCTCTCAGATTTCCGTATGAATTTTCTATTTTTGACAAGGAGATCCACCTATCAAACCACATGGTCATGTTTGATACAAATATTAATGGGTCATCTTCTTGCCGAGGCTTTTCTGTACAGAACTTTTTCTGTATGCATCTTGTGTAGCGCCATACTGTCTCAGGAGTGCTTCTTTGACGTTGCTATAATTGTCTAGCTCGTACGCTGGAAGTTGAATGCAAATGTCTATGGCTTTACCTGTAAGAAGGCTCATGAGAGTTCTAGAGTATTGTTCTTCAGGTAGACCTGATGCTTTGGCTAGTTCTTCGAAACGCATCAGATAAGAATCAATATTGTCTTTCGATTCTTGAAAATTTGCTATTTTTGACATTTGTTTATATTTGTCAAAACCTGCAGACTTTTGTTGGGCATTCGCTGCTTCTCTTTGTGCCTGAGCTAATTGTGTGTCTTTTTCTTTTATAAGGCGTTCTTCTTCTTTCATTAAGCGTTCATGTTCCATCTCTTCTTTTCATTGTGCTAATACTTTCTTTTCATGTTCTTCAAGCTCTTGCTTTGCCCATTGTAGTCTTTCTGGTTTAGGCATAGCTAATTCTTTGGCCATCTCAAGAAAATCTTGTAGTGTTAACATTTTGGCTGCCATGGTAATTCGGTAGCAAGTAGTCTTGTACTTCTTAACTTGATAGTTGAATATAAATGATTGTCATTACTCGAAAGTAGACTTGAATATACTTCAATTAAAATGTTCTTGGGTTATTTTTTATTTAGAATATACACAATAGTTCAATGTTTCACCTTATAAATCGTTGTTATAAGATGATTATAGATAAGATGATTATCACTTGTAGGTGATAGTAAATAGTAGTTGCCGCTTGATTAGGCAATTTGAGAACAATTACTTGTCGCTTAGTAAGTAAATACATAAGGCGATCTAAGTTGATAGATCAAGCCTGTAAAATGACGTAAGGTTGTACAGACCTTGTCATAAAGACATGTAGTAGACTTGAACGTGAAGTTTTCTTCTTTATGAGAGGCTAAGTAGTGACGTAGAACTATCGTCTGTAGTTCTAGTTTGTTGCAACACAACTGTCACAGAGTTGTTTCGATGGTTGCAGGTTGGTTATCTTGGCAGACGTCAAAGGTTGCCAGATGAAAGTATTGATCCTGGTAGTATCATGTTGATGAAGAAAAATTCGTTGTACATACAGCCGTCGGAGGTGTCAATTTATGTCACGTGTTTATTGTGTTTATTCGACTTGAAGACCTTGATGCTATAAACTTGTGACATGTGGGTTCGGAGGTGCCTTGATTATAGTTCAAACACTTTAATAATCAATGAAGTAACAAAGTGCTGATATGTTTTCTTGAGTTTTAATTATTTAAAACTTGAACTTGAAACAATAAATGTATGTACAAAGATATATAAAACAGATACAGGATTCAGTGAAAATGTTCAATAAAATGAGTAAATATTTACTTTAAAACTTAGCAACTTCTAAGCCTAACTTTCTAGCTCTCTCTCCTCTCAAGCTAACACTCCGCCTTTTATACCTTTCTTTAGGATAAAGATTTTTAATTTTTCTTTTAATTGTTTTTGTAATTTAACCTATGTTAATTTTGTTTCCCTGCTGTAGCCTTGAACTAAGTTTTAATCTGCATCCTTTTGGCATATAAGCGTGGGTACGCTGACCTTATTTGAGATAGGTACAATGTCCTCATTTTGTAGACAATGAGGTGTCACTAGGGACGTGACAACCACTACTATTAGCTTTCAAAAGAAAAAAAAAATCTTGTTTTTAATCAGAATGAAAAGAACAAGATCTAAAAGGCACATTGTGTTATTCAGTAACTTCGATTATAAAAGTAGAGAAATCATCTTCTCCTATTAATATACGGCTCCTTTTGTCTCGAAAGGCAATGGATGCGCCCAAAAGAGTCACTGGTTTTGGCTTAATCTTGAGACGGGCCAGAATCTGGTGTGGCTAATCAAGCCAATTCTAGAACGGCAGACTTTGCCACAATTCATACATGTGTATGCCTCTGATTCAGGGCTAGCGGACAGGCAGCTTTCTTTTTTTCCCTCTTGATTAAGGCCGCTTCAATTCTTTTGTTCTCAGCAAGGGTTGTCCCAGCACGCACAGTCTGTCTCCATGCACTCCGGTCTTTGGCTATGTTTTGCCACATACTTTCGCTGATGCCTGTGGCTCTCATGTCTCGCTTGCAGACATATATGTTAGTCTTGGGCGGCCCTTGGGTCTGACTCCTTCCACAAGCTCAGCATATAAGATATCTTTCGGGATTCTACCATCTGGCATGCGGGTGATATGTCCGAGCCAGCGTAATCTTCTTTGTGTCAGGAAAGCATACATGTTGTTCATATTGGCCAAACACAAAACTTCCTGATTGGAGACATGGTCCCTCCAAGAGATGCCCATTATGCGTCTCAGACAGCGCAAGTGGAAACTATTCAATCTGTGCTCTTGGTACATGTATGTTGACCAGCTTTCACTGCCATAAAGGAGAGTGGTCACAACACAGGCATTGTAGACTAGGATTTTGGTCGCTGTGGTCAATTTACCATTTTCCCAGACGCACTTGGAGAGTTTTGCCAATGCTGTGGTAGCTTTTCCTATCCTTTTTGTCAGCTTGATGCCTAAGTCTAGGTTACTGACTATTGTTGAACCCAAGTAGGTAAATTCCTGCACAACTGAAAGGGTGTGGTTCTTAATATGTATTATAGGTATTTCTGCAACGTCTTGTGCCAGGATTTCGGTCTTCAGTAAGGCTAAACTCTTGACAAGCAGCTGCTAAGGCGTTCACTAGCTTCTGTAGACCTCCTTGTGAGTGAGATACGAATGCAGCATCATCGGCAAACAGCAGCTCCCTTATCAAGATACGACGCCTTTTCGTTTTGGCTTTAAGATGTGCCAGGTTAAAGAGCCTTCCATCGGATCTGCTATGGATATATATTCCGTCTTCCATGGATTGAAAAGCACTGGTTAGTACCACTGAGAAGAAGATGCCAAATAGTGTAGGGGCCAGTACACATCCTTGTTTTACACCGCTCTTGATAGAGAATGGCCTGGAGGAAGAACTTTCAAACTGAACAGTGCCCTGCATATTTTCGTGAAAAGCTGACACTAGTTTTCTTAACTTATTTGGGCAGCTGATTCTCTCTAGTACAGCAAACAGACCGCTTCTGCTAACAAGGTCAAAGGCCTTGGTCAAATCAATAAATGCTATTAAGAGGGGCTGCTTTTGTTCTCTGCTCTTCTCCTGTAGCTGCCGCAGAGAGAAAATCATATCTGTTGTAGATCTACCTGCCCTAAAGCCACACTGCGACTCTGGATAAACACGATCTGCCAGGATCTGTAATTGCATTAGTAATACTCTAGCAAAAGCCTTTCCGACTATGCTAAGCAGTGAGATGCCTCTGTAATTGTTACAATTAGAGCGGTCGCCTTTATTTTTATAAATTGTAACTATTGTTATAAACCTGGTGGTGGCACAGATGGGGGTAGTGGTGTGAGAGTAGTCAGCAGACGCAAATCGCCCCAGGCCAGCGCTAGGCGAGCGGTCAACCGGGACGAGTTACGACGGTCAGCCGAGTTGAGTGTTAACAGGACGGTTCGGGAAGGATCGTCGTCGTGAACAGAGCCCAGGGGCGTCACGAGAGATGTAGTCATATGACGAAGCTAGAAACGTCGAGCGATATTCCGTCCTCTTCTAGAAGGCCAGTAGGGACCCTATATAAAGAGCGGAGGTGTCCAGTCAAGACGGTTCAGAGCCCGGTTCACTAGAGTCCGGTCGACTACAGCACAGTTCAGCGGTGTGGTTCTGTACGGAGCATTACAACGGTTCAGTACTGTCAAGTACAGTTGAGACGACTAGCATCTTGATCTTGGTCTGTGATCGAGTCCGACACAACGAGCCTAGTGCTAGAAGTCAGTCCTGAACTGTTGAACCCAGTGCAAGCCGGAATGAGACGGAGAGGCCAGTGCAAGAGTTGATACGGCGGTAAAGTGTTATCGGAGAGATATTTGTACAGTGTACGTGCTGCTATTTGTATTGGCTGTTATTTATTCAACTATTAAAGTGTTACGTTACTCTGGAGCCCCGAGTTGTCAAGTTCTTTAAGTTGGTGGTGTATGGTGCAGTTTGCATAGAGAGCCTGGATAGGGAGATTCGTAACACTATGTTGGAGTCTTTCAATTCCTGGGGGACCATTCCTTGTTCCCAGCACAAGCTTAGCAGTTCATGGAGTGGTTTGATTAGGCACAGAGAAGTTTTTAAAAGCTTCCTCTAATTTGTTCTCAAATTCGGTGCATAGATCAGGATTTTTTGTGCTAGTGGTATTCAGGCGTGATTTTCTTTTTCCCAGTGATGTGTGGATCTTAGTTGGCAGCAGTCTTGTCCGGCAGGACATTCAAGTATGATCAGTATCACAATCTGCGCAATCAGCAGTATATTTCCAATGTCCATTTTTCATGTCAGTATCATATCCAGCTGGTGCCAGTGCCCAGACCTAGGGTGCCTCCATGAAACACAGTGCTGTGGTTTTGTTCTGAAATATGTGTTGGTAATGCAGAGCTTATGGTATGTGCAGAATTCAAGCAGTCTTTGTCCGTTCTCATTCATCTTTCCGATTCCAAAAAGCCCAAGGCAGTTTGGCCAGGTAGTGTGATCTGATCCTACTCTGGCATTGAAGTCACCAAGTAGGATCATATGTTCTTTTTGCAATGGCTTCCTTGAGGTCTTCATAGAACTTGTCTTAGTCCTCCTGAAGCGAGCATAGTGTGGGGGCATAGGCACTAATTAGAGTGATTTTTCCAGATGCTGTCATCATACTTATGCTTAGTAGCCGTTCCAAGCCACCAACTGGAGGGACTATCATGGGAAGAAGACTGTTCTTGACAGCAAAGCCCACACCATGTATTTGAGTCTCATCCTGTGCTTTCCCTTTCCAAAAGAAAGTTTCAAAGGTTGTCATGGCCAGGGGTGTCAATGGGGTTAAGCTCCCATTGTTATAAAATACTCCTAATGGCATGGCATGCGTCTTCTCCTATTAAGTCTGCCAACAATAATACTAGTTTTGTATTCATTCAAGGTTACTGTTGTGAATGTGATTTGGGTACGAGTTGGTTGGGTTCCCTTAGTCATTAAATTTATTTCATTTATTAGCTATTGTTATATTTGCTAAAAATTATTTTTTTTACTCATGTTATCTGTATACAAGAGAGACTGCATTTCTACTTCAAGCATGCATCCCAAAAAAGTGTTGATTTTTAGTAGAATTAGTTACCTGTTAAGACCACTTTACCCGAGACAAATATCAACAGTACAATTCTTGGTTTCACCATACGATAAATTAGACCAGGGAATAATTCAGGCTCATAACTGAAACAGAATAGTGAAAACTATTGAAATAAACATAAATTAGTATTTTATTTGTGCTGCTTGTTTCTTGGCTTAAGATGGGTAATGATGTAAAGTTTCCATAAAGGCTTAGCATTGAGATCTTCAAAGAGAGTAGTAGTATTTAAAGGGATGACATCCCCCCTCCCAACACAAACATTGATTGACTAGGTCATGGTTAAGGTCTTCATCAAGCACAAGAAGAACAAGAATTATATTGTGAAATTTCTTAAAAGAACATATTACAAAAAAAAATTATAATATACAATGACTCTTTTTGATCCTTAAATGCAGTTGAACCCAGGATATCCTGCCTTCCAGTTTATTTATGTTTTTAATTCTGAATAAGAAACTTGAAGTAAACCAAAATCTCCCATTAAGTTAAATTAACAATATTTAAATTACCTGGAAAACTGAGAATGGGTCAGGACCAGACCCTCTAATCGAATTGGAAATTTAACATCACAGCTGCCAACCATATTCTGAATTTTAAACTCCATGAACTTTGCCTGAAATCCATGAAAAGATAAACAATAATTGTCTTTATTTAGAGAAGGTGAAAGGTAAAGTAAAGTTTGCTTAGTGCGTTATCGCTAGGCGGTGTTGTCATTTCCAGGGTCACTGGTTCAAGCCTTGGTAGGCGCAGTCCCTTATTTATCGCATTTAATTCACTACTTTGTCTTATTTAAAAACTTGGTCCCTGGTGCTGCTGTTTATTTATGTTTAATATGTATGCATCATCATTAATAAGTTAGACTGATTTAGATTTTAAAACAAAGTATACAAAGCAAATGTTTTGATGTATAAGCATTCCTAGAACATTTTAAAGAAATTAAATAAGCATTCTTCCTAATTCACTGAAGTTAATAGTCCTACTGTTACAATGGTGTGACTTTAAACTTTACTTACAGGAAAATTTAATTTTTGAACTATTCTGGCATATTTTCTGGCTGCCAATCTGGCTTGGTCCTCACTGAAGAAGAAGAAAAGAAAATTAGTAGAAAAGTTCAAGCTGGCTAAAAGCAAAATTGTCTTAACAATTAGCCCTCTGTAGTAAGTCAAGAAAGTTTTACTTTTATTTAAATTTGTTTATTTATAAATGTTACCTACAGCAGCAGAAGTTTCTAAAAGAATAAAATATACATAAACTAAAAACACATCTAAAATTAAATTTGGAATAAGAATATATTGAAAATATAATTATTATATTTAATGTGATAGTGTATTAAAATTTAAACCAAATTTCTTATAGGACACTTGTTTGGCATTATTTTGTTTAAAGCTAAAAACCATCAACAATTTCAACACTCATTTAGAAGAATTTGTATCTTTAATGCCAAGTACTTTAATGCTAAGTAAATGCAAAAAGTAGATAACAACAATACAATAATCTTCCCTAATTTCCTTTAGATTTCAAAAATTATTTTGTACCTCTTTGCTCCTGTACAGACCATCTTCCCTGAACTGAAGATAAGAGCTGTGGTTCTAGGTTCTCTAATACGCATTATAACAGCAGCAAAACGTTTAGGATTATACTCTGCATTCCTTGCTCGTAAAGCTATTGTTTTGAGATCAAGCTTGCAGGCCAAATTAACTGTGCACACAATATTCCTGTGTTAATTTTTAAAAATAAGAAAAAGAGACAATAAGATGAATGTTGAGAATGAATGGAAAAAATTGATACAGATATTTATTTGATACTGTACTACATATTTTTTCTTTTGAATAAATTAGTTATAAAATAAAAATTCTTCCATAAATTCCAAACCAAACCAAGGCACACAAAAAATGCTAATGTGAAGCAAAAATAATCACACTGTGCAACTTTGTATTAAATTGCTCTGGCTATTTATCCTAATAATTACTAAATACACACTAGCTGAACATAGAACTAGATCTACCTTAGTCAACACTAAACTTAAAAAGGAAACAACAGTCATAATCAATCATCACACTCTAGATCAATGCAACTTCAAAAATAACCTAACATACACATCCATAACATTAAAGAAGATCACCCATCACAAATGGAAGTTCTCAATCAGACACAGCAGAAATAAATACCTATCACTGTTAATATTTATAGCAGGAGATATAGAGTCAAATCCAGGGCCTAGATCTAAAGATAGATGCAACATTTGCAAAAAAGTATGCACCATGAAACAGAAAGCCATTCAATGTGACACCTGCGATGAATGGTACCATGCATCATGTCTCCATATGAATACACCTGTGTATTATGCCGTAGGCAACAAAGACACATCATGGCACTGTGTACTGTGTGGGTTACCTCAGTTTACATCAGGACTGTTTGATTCCTTTGATGCAGACACTTCTAACCCATACAATATCCTAAACACCATCCCAAACCAAACTCACCAACCACTAGCCAGATCCACTCCTGTTAAACCTAAATCTACTAAAATTAATACAACAGCCTCACTAAACAAACCTACTAAAGAAGTAATACCAAAATACCTTAAAACCTTAGTAATAAATTTTCAAAGCATTAGGAACAAAACAGAAGACTTAGAAATTTTACTAGAATGCGAGAAATCCAGACATAATTGCAGGAACAGAAACTTGGCTACATCCTGAAATTTATAATGCAGAAATTTTCAATAGTAATTATGAAATTTTTAGAAAAGATAGGGCTGATAATCATGGAGGAGTTCTTCTAGCAATAAAAAACACTCTTACAGCAGAAGAAATTACCTTACCTAACTCAAAAAATATAGAATCAACATTTTGTAAAATTAATACCACCTCAAATTCCTAATAAATAGGCAGCATTTACAGACCATCAAATTCTAGTTTAGAATACATGCAGGAACTATGTAATCAGATTATTACCTTAAAGAGACAAAAATGCAGTTTTTGGATTATGGGTGATTTCAACCTACCTGATATAAATTGAAAAACACTAACCATAGATAAACACCAAAACCTTAAGGACATAAATGAGCTTTTCATAGAAACTTTACACAACCTAAGTTTAGATCAAATCATTAAAAAGCCAACTAGATTAAACAACACACTAGATCTCTTCTTAACCAACAGACCTGGATTAGTAGTTCATTATGATATTATGCCTGGTCTATCAGACCATGAGATCATAAAAATACAGTCAGATAAAAGCAGTAGCCAATTCAAAACCCAAAAGAAAAATCTTACTCTGGAATAAATGTAACCTAACACAACTACACCAAGCTGCATTAAACTTTCAACAAACATTCTTATTAGAAAAAGACATTAACCAACCAGTCGATGACCTCTGGAATTTCATTAAAAACCATCTTAAAAGCATTATAGAAAATGTGATTTGTGATTTTGGGCACATCGGCACAATTTAGGCCATGTCGTGCCTGCAGTCCCTCAAGGGCCACTCTCCCTCCACACAACAAGGGCCAAATTCCATACAGTCAAATCATTAAAATCAAGGTCAATTCACAGTTAAGATAGTAGAGGTAGTAAAAATTTAATAATTTGGTAAAAATTTTATGTAAATAGTACATGTTTACAAATTCATAAATCAGATCTTCATAGACAACCCCACTTCGCAGATAAAGCCCAGTACCTTCCCATTATAGAAAATCATATACCAACTAAATACACATCAAACAAAATAAATAAATGCTGGTTTAATAATAGACTAAAGAAGCTTTGTAAACAGAAGGAAAACCTATATAGAAAATTTAAAGAAACTAAGGCAGAAAGAGTTTACAAAAAGTATATAAAAATTAAACACTTAACCCAAAAAGTAAGCAGACAGCTGCAGAGTGAATACATAAACAATGTAATATCTAAAGATAACAACAAAAACCTATGGTCATACATTAAGTCTAAGAAAATGGAAACAACAGGCATAGTGCCATTAAAAGATGAACATAACATAATACATAATGATAATGAAACTATAGCAAACATCCTAAACAAATACTTTGCATCAGCATTCTCAGCCCCAGGAGACAAAGACATATTACTGAATTTGAACCAAGTAGACAACATAGAAGATATAGTAGTACAAGAAAATGGAATTAAAAAACTATTAGCCAACACCAAACCAAATAAAGCGTCTGGACCTGATGGAATTCCAGCTAGATTACTCAAAGAACTAAGCAATGAGCTAGCCCAAGTGTTCAAAATACTCTTTCAGGCTTCACTTAACCAGGGCAGAGTACCAAAGGACTGGAAAGAAGCTAATGTCACCCCCCTATTTAAAAAAGGAGAAAAATCTGACCCAGGAAACTACAGACCAGTATCACTTACCAGCATCACATGTAAAATCCAAGAACACATAATATGTAGCAACATCATAAACCACTTAGACAAACAAAATGTCCTCACACCATACCAGCATGGTTTTATGAAATATAGATCATGTGAAACACAACTAATAGGACTAATTGATGATTTTTCTAAAGGTTTAGATAATAGTGAACAAATAGATGCTATCTTACTAGATTTTTCTAAGGCTTTTGACAAAGTTCACCACCATAGTTTGCTTAAAAAATTAAAATATTTTGGCATTAATGGTCCACTGCATCAGTGGATTAAAGATTTTCTGATAGGGAGAGAACTAACTGTAATAATAAATGGCTCTAAATCAACACCGATAACAGTAAACTCAGGTGTACCTCAAGGAACAGTCTTGGGTCCACTACTATTTTTAATGTACATAAATGATTTACCAAATTGCATTACTTCAGGAACAAAAGTCAGATTATTTGCAGACGATTGCATAATATATAGAACAATAAAAACAACACAAGACACAGATATTTTACAAAGAGAATTAGATGAATTACAGAAATGGGAATCAAATTGGAGCATGTCTTTCCATCCAGAAAAATGTCAGTTGTTAAGAGTAACAAAAAAACTAAAACAAATTAATTCCACTTATCTTATTCATGGCAAACCAGTAACACAGACTAAAAACGCAAAATACCTAGGTGTTATAATAAATGAAAAACTGTCATGGAATCTACATATTGATGAAACTATAAAAAAATCAAACAAAGCATTAGGATTTATTAAAAGAAATTTCTATAAATCAAATAAGAACATAAAACTAAAATGTTATTTAACCTTGGTTAGGCCAATAATAGAATATGCATCCTCCGTTTGGGACCCATCAACTCAAGAAAACATTAAGAAACTGGAACAGACACAAAATAGAGCAGTGAGATTCATAACAAATGAATATTCACATTTGACTAGAGTAACACCTATAGTAAAATCACTAAATTTAGAAAGCCTTCAGAACAGAAGACTCAAAAGTAAAGTAGCAATTATACATAAAACACTGAACCATAATCTTCAAATACAAAAACAAAATTTAATAAAATACTCTAAAAGGCGCAAAGATAAAAGCACATTCCTCGTCCCATATGCTAGGACAAATTTGTACAAATACTCCTTCTTCCCTAGTGCTATTAGAGCATGGAATGGGTTGCCTGAGCTAGCTAGGAAAACCAGTGACTTGGCAGAATTTAAGTCATTTGATTAATATGCATGACGCGTAGGACATAAACATCTTCTTTTTTGAAGTAACGTCTATATAATATAAGATAAGATAAATACTTCATGTTCACTGTTAATGTAAGCCAAGGGAATGAAAAAAAAAAATAATGCAAAAGCTGACAGGACAATTAAAGAAGCTACAATGAAAATCTCAGTTATTAAAAGTAAGATTTTAAATTACATTTCTACATTAGTACAGATACTGATATGGACAAAATAGAGCAGTGCATATTTTCAATACATCCTGTGTTGTCATTGGCAGCAATTCATTTAGGGCATCATCGTAGCTTTCCTATATAAATTAAGAAACAATGGTAATATCTTAATCTTCACAAAAAAATTGAAGGTCAGTTTGTTAACCATTCTCTACATTGAGTTTTGACATCTCTATCCTCATTTCTATAACCCTCCATAACCTAAAGTTTAGGTGGACACAAAGACACTGCTTGTTTTCCTGCCAACTATTGCCATGAAACTAATTGTAAGATATTGGCTTCTACATTGACCTCTGTTGCTGTGGTGCATTTGCTTGCTCGATAAAGGGTTTTTAATTGTTTCTTTTTGTAAATGCACAAAAAACAAATGATATTATAATATTTAATTGGTTTTGTTCTGGTTCTTTAGGATTAGGTGCAAATAAGTACACAGTATAAATAACTGCTAATTTAATCAAGCCATTCATTAATTATTTTCTTCTTTTACAATTAATCTCTGTATCCTAATTTCAAACTTCTCGCCATTAAATATATAGTCAGCTTTCAATGAACCTTTTAGATGCCCACGCATGAGTTCCACAATTTACCAAAGTTCATGCTGTGATATTTGCTCTTCGTTAGCTTCTAGTTGTTTTTTTTTGTCTGAATGAGTCGGCTTACATGATTTAGGAAAAAATTACTTCACTTACTGCAGCTGTGGTGTGATTCCTGAGGTTGAACCCTCAGATGCCGGAGTGGCTGGAGAAAATGGTGTGCCTGGACCATTTGGATTTGGTGTAGCAGGGTACATACTGGCATTAGATGGTGGAAGCACCGGGTTGAATGCCATGCCAGGTGATTGCATGGGACTCTGTGGAGATCACAAGCTAAGTACATTAATTATAAATTATTAATAAAATAGTACATTTTAAAACTGTTGAAAAAATTTGTCAAAACTGACTCCAAGTGGTTGAGCAACAATGTGGTTGTCTCATTTCACTTGACATTAGTTGTAACATTACATAAGGCATGATCCACATTATGATCTAATATAATTGGATATCTTCATTTGTGATGTAGGTTTTACATAGAATCCTTCTGTAGCATCTCAAATCCATGGCTAAGATCCACCTCTCTAATTCTGTAAACCATGATTCACTAACATACAATGAGGGCATCAGTCTAATTTTCGTGCATAGTGATTGCCACTGTCTTTCTAAATTCTTTTGACTTACACATCTGTGCTGTGGACTCATAATTCAAGTCTAGTTCCTTCATATGAGACAATATCTCTGAGGCATTTAAACCCTTTGACATTTGTAAGTTTTTTATTGTGTTTTTAAGTATTAATTTGTGTGCCATATGATGCAGATGTCTTGACATCTTAAAGAGGTATCATTTTTCAATGCAATTTGTAAGCCAATACTTCATAAAAATATATAGCTAAAAATCATTAGCTGAAGTCTGTTAAGGGAATCAGTCCAGATCCAGCTTTTGGTGATAATCAAAATCTTAACTAGATCTAGGTCTGTGGTATATCAAAGAAATTTAATTTAAAAAAAAAAAATGTACCTGTAACTGGGGCTGTGGAGTAAGTCCACTTCCAAATGAAGGAAACTGATTGCTGTCCATGTTTGCTTTTCTTCTAGCAAATAGATGAAATAGTTGACTAATAAATACAACAAACAAAAAATAATAACATATAGAGTCTAAATATATATATTAACTAATATAGTCTCAGTCTAGATTATTTTCTAGATCTAGATTATACTAATTTAGAATCTAGATGACTAGATATAGAATTAATAGAATAGTTACTAGATCTATAATAATCTATATTTAACTACATAAAATCTATAAAGTATAGATATAGATTCTAGACCTAGTCCTAGAGTAGATCGCATCTAGATCTATACAACACTAATATGTAATGAAGAATCTCTAATATAATACAATATATGCTTTATAATATGCTTTAAAATAACATGGTGGTCAGTAAAGGTATCTGGGCATCTAAACTATTACCAAGTATTTTAATGATGTACTAACGAAAAATTGTTTTTTCAAAGATAAATTTTTTATTTCACCTCCCTCCTATATTATATATTGCAATTACATACTTAGACTAACTATGTTACATAGTTAGGTACTTTGACATGTCTACTCTACTGACCTATAAACTGCTAGACTAGCTGCTATATAGTTTTGAAACACCATGGCTAGACTTCCAAAACCATGGTGTTAGTTGATTGATTGTTGTTTTTACATTTGCTTCATGTTTTAAAAACCCTCGTGCTAATCTTAAAGGAGGATTCCTAAGCTTTTGAATGATACCACATTGTCAACAAATGAAAGTCCTGTTTATTTAGAAAATGTACAGTAAAGTCATAGGTAAGAATGATTTTGCATTTAATATAATTTTTAAGCAAGCTTAGAATTTTTTTTTTAATTTAGACCTAGATTTATGCTTAAAGTTTGTTATTTCATTATTTTTTAATTAAATTTTGTCCTCCAAAATTAAAAAAACTGCCCCTAACATGCTATAAATGATGCCAAATTAGGCTATTTTTCTAAATGGATAAGTGGAAAAATTATAACTACCATAACAATCTATGACTATAGTATTAAAATCAATATTTTTATTATAGAGTAGTGTTAGAAATCTTTTTTTCTATACTTAGGTACACAAAATAAAAAAGGAAATCAGCTAATTAAGGCAAGTTTGGGCCCATCCCGACGATGTTAAATGAAGTCACTCCTTGGTGCAGCGACATGTGGCGCAAGACATTAGTAATTCTTTTGAATAATATGAAGTATAAATGATTTTTGCATTGTTTAACAGCTCATCTTTGATCAACCTAGTGGAGAGAATGCTATCAAGGTGTTATTTTACATTATATTTATAAATATTATAAAGCTGAGGAAGTTTCTACCAAACGGCATTCTAGAAAAAGGATCGAAGTCAATTTTCAAACAATTGGATTAGCTGTGAATGAATGTTAGCTGCATGTGAGATGAAACATTCAAATTAAAAATCATATAATGGGGCAGCTGTGTTCCAAATTTCAAGCTTTTATCTATTATGGTTATAAAGTTATGATGAGATAAATCATAAAGACAAAAATTCATTTTTTCGATCACAGCTTTTTGGACATTTTCTTAAGTCCATTTTTCTACACATAAAACGACATAACTTTGCTCCTATATAACAAAGAAAGATAAATGTGGTATCGTTGTAACCCTCTCGGCAAGCTCTACATAACTAAATAATCACTAAATAGCTTTTGTTCATATATAGTAGATTCTTATATTAGGCACACCGTATTCGGGAACTAGGTCAAATTTTTACTTTATTTTTTTATTTGGTGACGGTTTAACTTACAAAAAAACTGAAAGCAGATTCTTATTCTGCAACTAAAGGACTATAAAAATAGCTGTGTTTCTTTGAATTACCACTCATAGTCAAGATTTTATTTTAAAATAAATCAGGTCACTTCATGCTCCTATAATAAACGCAGTTTTTGTGCTTTCTCCTTTAGCGCACATTGAGCACCGTTAAGAAACACCACTATGTTATTGCTAATAAATTATATCTGCGTTAATTAAAAATTATTTAGATGGTATTAAAAGAAGTAGATTCACTTCTGCAATATATATGTATTTATAGTATATTGCCTCTCTCTATATATATATATATATATCGTTGATAGTTTATTTATTTATATATGCCTACCTATATAATCTATGTGTAGAAACAGACAGAAATAAATCTATATAAATTTTAGATCTATAAATTAATTATTATAAATTAATAAACATGATATTTTCAACTAGGCTAGATGTATTCTCTGTCTCTTTCTTTAATTCCCATCCAAGGACCCTCTTCTTTTCATAATTTGGATGTTTGTTTTGTTACACCTTAACATCCCCTCTCTCCCATAGATGCTTTTCTTTTTTTGTCTTTTCATGACTCTCTCCCCCTTCCTTCCACTGCCTGTATGATAGGTTGTGACACTACACGTTTAGTGTATACCTCTCCTCACCACCAGCGCTCGCCTGGCGTGATCACCTGCAGTGGGCATGGTCTCTGGCTTCAAATTAGCAGTACGCACTTTTTCTTTCATTCATAAATTATATATTCTAGATATCTCGATCTAGGTCACGTTTATTCATTGAAAAAATCATAAATTTATTAATCCCAATAATAATCTTTCTTATTACGATTTTGCCTTGTGCACTATAGGAGAATGTGTCGAATTCATTATTATCGTTGAAACACCTCCTTTTTTAATTTTATTTAACAGCTAACAGTATGAATGTGATTGGAATGTCTTTCTAAAGATGTTTGGAAGCTTATTTTGATATATCCACAGCCTACGATCAAACAGGCTAATAATATAGCCTTCATCGCTTATAAGGGTATGAATTGCCAGGGGAGGTTAAATCAATAGCTTTACATACTTGGTTACCGAGAATCTAAAAAACTGCCATCTGCTTTGGAAAAGCGGAACAAAAATACAGGAACTTATCTAAAATTGGACATGCACTGTCCCGAAACGTCGTTTTTAGCTCCAAACATAAAAACAAATTAATTATAAACAAAAAAAGCGACGTATTTCTTAAACGAGAATTCGATGAGCTGTGCTTAATATAAGAAGCTACTATAGATCTAGATAAGTAAATCATAAATAAATATGCTAAGCCTAAATTTAAAAATGTAAACAATTGAATTTATTTGAATCTTCTAGAATAATTTATGAGTCAACCTCTGCTTTTTATTAAAATGCTTAATAATAACTAATCTAGGTCTAGACCTACATGTCAGATATTAAATAGGATCTTATTTCTTTAAAACATTGCTCTGAAATTCAAAATCACAAGTAGATTCGAAGCTACATCAATGATCAAGTAAAGAGAGTAAAATTTGAGTGTCTTCTTTCAGAGGAACAGGAAACTAGACAAAATAAAAATGTAAAGAGCGCATGCGTGCTACTAAAAATTGGAATCTCATTATTCATATGTTGTATATAAATATTTTATATATTAAAAAACAAAACGCATCAATCGTATCACTAAAAAAGAATATAAAATTTTTATAAGCCGAAATATTTAATGAAAATTTTAAAATATGATTTTATTATAGACTAGAATATAGATTTAACTGTAAATATACGAAGCTAGATTACGTTTAATCCATGTTTTTTACTTTTGTAGCAGTGATTGAATATTCCATGACAACCAGTTCAAAGGTTAAGGGTCGTTCCGGTGTGAACACTTATTGTGTCCCGGAAAACAAGGTTTATTCATAACGTGCTCAGCGCACTGAACTGAGCAACAACTGCTCCTTGCTATAGTTTTGTGTCAGGATTGTCAGTTTTCAAGCAAACATTCCAAGTATGGCTTGGTCAAGATTACAAAGTGCCTTAGATTTTATTGCGTATTGGAAACTGCAGTTCTCCCTGGCAACTGCGATGTACGTGTTGGATCCAGAAGAAAAAATTGTAGTATATATCCTTTTTTTATTTTAAATAATTTTTATAATCAACACATTCAAAACAAATAAAAGTAGATATATTTATTTATAAATGGTATTTTGTGTTGCATTCGGCTTTACCTTAATAATGGGTATAATACACGTAAGTATATCAAAAAATCACTTTTTTTGAATGCATGTCTCTTGAGATATGTCCGTGACTTGTTGTTTTTAAATTAGGAATGACGATGTAAAACTGTAGGTAGGTTATAGGTTATATAATAATATACAGTATACAGCGCTTCATATTATTATACTAAAGAAACACCCTCTTAATTTAATTTCTAATTATGATCGTTTATTAATCTTACAAGCCGGCTAAGCTCGGTATTCGACAAAAAGATATGATATTTTATAATGGAATCAAGGGCGTCCATAAAACTTAGTTATTTGTAGTAACTTTTTGATTGTGTCTTTTGCGCTCTCCTCAAATGTTCTCTTAGATTGAAGGTGGCAAGCTTGCGGTGCATAGTTGGAGATATTCTAGTGATAGGAAGTTCAATCAAGCTTCAGATAACTCACAACGACTGACGTATTGGAGGTGAAGAGAAATACCTTAGCCCGTCCTGTTGGCACATAAAATAAATATCCACGAAATTCTAGAATTTCGGTAGTACAATGTGTAAAACACTGTTGATCCACTCCTTTAGTTCCATTGTTGGTGTTGTTGTTTTGGTCTTTGTGTATTTGTGTTTTTATTGTTGTTTTTTAGGTAAAATATTTTCTAAGTCATATATTATTTTAAAAACAACAAGGGTTTCTTTTAAAATAGATTGTTATAAAATTCAATGAGCTGTAATAAATCCGTGACCGGTAATTCAAAATGAATGTAGTGATGTGCTATCCAGGGTGTCTTGTAATAGCAGTTTAAATGCCACGTATTTCGGAGTGACAAAACTCCATTAGTGCTGGATTCACTACTTCCGTATCGCGTGTTAAAAATTGGTTTATTTAGTATAATCTATTGAAACTTTATTAAAAGTGTGTGATTATGTGTAAAGGGAGAGGGGAGAGAAAGGTTTGGATATATAGATGACTACCAAGTGCATGAGTAACCCCGCAAAGCATGAGTTCTGGTATCTTGAATGTCTTGATGGCATGGCTTATAATTGACGAAAAACAAATAGTCTTATATGTTAGTTGACACCGTTGGCTTCATTTAACTCAAAAATAAATATTTAAGGTCTATATCTTAAGCTTTATTTATATGTATTCGAAACATCTTTTTGAACGGAAAATGAATACTAACTAGCGCATAATGTCTTTAAGTAGAACATTTGTTTTCGTAGGCCCTGCCACTTTCTGCTCTAACCGGGTCAGTAATGATCTAGCTCTCGTGTATAATTAATACTATAAGATGCTTAGTCTAAGCAATGTATTAATCCGCCGCCCCATTTTTTTTTACATAAGGACTTTTTCTATTTCATTTTTTTAAAAATAACTTTCGCACATGTTCAACGTACTAATAACTAATGAAATGAACCTATACATGTGGCTCCCATATGAATGTTGACCAATGTATCTGCCTCAACAATGAAAGCCAAAAGTAAACGAAAAAAACAGAAGAGTTTGAGTGAATAGATTGTGAGCTTTTGTGTTCTCTCTAGAGGAGAATCTGTATATATACTAACAGCTCGCTGAGAAATAATAATGTTACGCTCTGTTTGGTTGACCCTTCAACTAAGTGTCACGCTTGGGTGGCGATCTGGTATTTAACTATAAATAGAACCTAAGCTAAATAAAAAAAAAAAAACGCTTACAAGAAAACGCATTAAAAAGTAGAAAATAGAAAATAAAAGCGTTGGGTAAGTTTATAAGTTAAAGTGAAACTCACACCCAACGCCTTTTTTTTTGTTTATTATCTGCTTTTTAGTGCGTTTTAATATATGTATTACTTTTAAAATAATTACTATTGATTATTTTCATTTCTTTAGTCTTATACTTTTACGATCATGTTCAAGTAGGCCTACTGATGTATGTAAATGGTAGAGTCTAGGATTAAAGTATTTTAAAAATGGTATTTAAAGACAGTGTTAATTACCAAATCTATTACAAAATTTTCTTTATTATTGATTAATAAACCTACAGTCTTTAATATAATTTATAAGCAAACATACAGTCTTTGTTATCTTTACATGAACATTGAATTATTTTATTTGACTTTAGCTATATTTCAATTCTGCTGAAGCGATCGTTAGTCTTTTCATTTCCTCCAATCCTCATAGCATGCTCAGTGCGATATGATCCAATAATTTCTGTGGACCAGTTGGTGTGGGGGGGGGGGGGTATATCGCACAAGCTTTATGTTCTGCCCTTTCAAAAGCTAGGAAACAAAATGCTGAAGTCTGAATTGGAACTCGAGCCTCCTGGACTAAGACACATCTAGGTCTGATTGAGACACACCTAGGTCTAATTAAGACACATCTAGGTCTGATTGAGACACACCTAGGTCTAATTAAGACACATCTAGGTCTGATTGAGACACACCTAGGTCTAATTAAGACACATCTAGGTCTGATTAAGACAAACCTAGATCTAACTCTGTCGTTTTCAACGGTCTAACGCGTAGAAAGATATGTTACGCCTTTTGTTCAAAGAGCGTGATGACCCCAATTTCTGGATATGACACGATAGATGATTCAACTTTCTGTGTTGTGTATTCTGTTACTAGAAACAGTTCAATGTTTATGAGTACTATATCTTGTCACCACCTCAAAATTGATTCCTTATAGTTGATACCCTATTTTAATGTTGTGAGTGTGATTCACAACTCGGATTGCTTTAAGGTGAACACTTTTAACCTTGAGTTCACCAGTTACTTGATAGCAGTTGGTAAGACACAGTCAGTAAGAAGGGTTGTTGAGAGAAAGTCAGTAGGAAAGGTTGTTGAGAGACAGTCAGTAAGAAGGGTTGGTAAGAGACAGTCAGTAAGAAGGGTTGTTGAGAGACAGTAAGAAGGAATGGTAAGACATAGTTAGTAAGAAGTGTTGGTAAGAGACAGTCAGTAAGAAGTGTTTGTAAGAGACAGTCAGTAAGAAGGGTTGGTAAGAGACAGTCAGTAAAATGTGTTGGTACGAGACAGTCAGTAAGAAGGAATGGTAAGAGACAGTCAGTAAGAAGTGTTGGTAAGAGACAGTTAGTAAGAAGTGTTGGTAAGAGACAGTCAGTAAAAAGGGTTGGTAAGAGACAGTCAGTAAAAAGGGTTGGTAAGAGACAGTCAGTAAGAAGGAATGGTAAGAGACAGTCAATAAGAAGGAATGGTAAGAGACAGTCAGTAAGAAGGGTTGGTAAGAGATAGTCAGTAAGAAGGGTTGGTGAGAGACAGTCAGTAATAAGGGTTGGTAAGACACAGTCAGTAAAAAGTGTTGCTAAGAGACAGTCAGTAAGAAGGAATGGTAAGGGTTGGTAAGAGACAGTTAGTAAGAAGGGTTGGTAAGAGATAGTAAGTAAGAAGGGTTGGTAAGAGACAGTCAGTAAGAAGGGTTGGTAAGAGACAGTCAGTAAGAAGGGTTGGTAAGAGATAGTAAGTAAGAAGGGTTGGTGAGAAATAGTAAGTAAGAAGGGTTGGTGAGAAATAGCCAGTAAAAAGGGTTGGTAAGAGACAGTCAGTAAAAAGGGTTGGTAAGAGACAGTCAGTAAAAAGGGTTGGTAAGAGACAGTCAGTAAGAAGGGTTGGTAAGAGACAATCAGTAAGAAGGGTTGGTAAGAGATAGTCAGTAAGAAGGGTTGGTAAGAGACAGTCAGTAAGAAGGGTTGGTAAGAGACAGTCAGTAAGAAGGAATGGTTATACATAGTCAGTAAGAAGGGTTGGTAAGAGATAGTCAGTAAGAAGGGTTGGTAAGAGACAGTCAGTAAGAAGGGTTGGTAAGAGACAGTCAGTCAGAAGGAATGGTAAGACACAGTCAGTATAAAGGAATGGTAAGACACAGTCAGTAAGAAGGTTTGGTAAGAGATAGTAAGTAAGAAGGGTTGGTGAAAAATAGTCAGTAAGAAGGAATGGTAAGAGAAAGTCAGTAAGAAGGAATGGTAAGACACAGTCAGTAAGAAGGGTTGGTTAGAGATAGTAAGTAAGAAGGGTTGGTAAGAGATAGTCAGTAAGAAGGGTTGGTAAGAGACAGTTAGTAAGAAGGGTTGCTAAGAGATAGTAAGTAAGAAGGGTTGGTAAGAGACAGTCAGTAAGAAGGGTTGGTAAGAGACAGTCAGTAAGAAGGGTTGGTAAGAGATAGTCAGTAAGAAGGGTTGGTAAGAGACAGTCAGTAAGAAGGGTTGGTAAGAGACAGTCAGTAAGAAGGAATGGTTATACATAGTCAGTAAGAAGGGTTGGTAAGACACAGTCAGTATAAAGGAATGGTAAGACACAGTCAGTAAGAAGGTTTGGTAAGAGATAGTAAGTAAGAAGGGTTGGTGAAAAATAGTCAGTATAAAGGAATGGTAAGACACAGTCAGTAAGAAGGTTTGGTAAGAGATAGTAAGTAAGAAGGGTTGGTGAAAAATAGTCAGTAAGAAGGAATGGTAAGAGAAAGTCAGTAAGAAGGAATGGTAAGACACAGTCAGTAAGAAGGGTTGGTTAGAGATAGTAAGTAAGAAGGGTTGGTAAGAGATAGTCAGTAAGAAGGGTTGGTAAGAGACAGTTAGTAAGAAGGGTTGCTAAAAGATAGTAAGTAAGAAGGGTTGGTGTGAAATAGTCAGTAAAAAGGAATGGTAATAGACAGTCAGTAAGAAGGGTTGGTAAGACACAGTCAGTAAGAAGGAATGTTAAGAGACAGTCAGTAAGAAGGGTTGGTGAGAGACAGTAAGAAGGGTTGGTAAAACACAGTCAGTAAAAATGGTTGGTAAGAGACAGTCAGTAAGAAGGAATGGTAAGAGACAGTCAGTAAGAAGGAATGGTAAGACACAGTCAGTAAGAAGGGTTGGTAAGTGACAGTCAGTAAGAAGGGTTGGTAAGACACAGTCAGTAAAAAGGGTTGGTAAGAGAAAGTCAGTAAGAAGGAATGATAAGAGACAGTCAGTAAGAAGGAATGGTAAGACACAGTCAGTAAGAAGGGTTGGTAAGAGACAGTCAGTAAGAAGGGTTGGTAAGAGACAGTCAGTAAGAAGGGTTGGTAAGAGACAGTCAGTAAGAAGGGTTGGTAAGAGATAGTAAGTAATTAGGGTTGGTAAGAGATAGTAAGTAAGAAGGGTTGGTGAGAACTAGTAAGTAAGAAGGGTTGGTGAGAAATAGTCAGTAAAAAGGGTTGGTAAGAGACAGTCAGTAAAAAGGGTTGGTAAGAGACAGTCAGTAAAAAGGGTTGGTAAGAGACAGTCAGTAAAAAGGGTTGGTAAGAGACAGTCAGTAAGAAGGGTTGGTAAGAGACAGTCAGTAAGAAGGGTTGGTAAGAGACAGTCAGTAAGAAGGGTTGGTAAGAGACAGTCAGTAAGAAGTTTTGGTAAGAGACAGTCAGTAAGAAGGGTTGGTAAGAGACAGTCAGTAAGAAGGGTTGGTAAGAGACAGTAAGTAAGAAGGGTTGGTGAGAGATAGTCAGTAAGAAGGGTAGGTAAAACACAGTCAGTAAAAAGGGTTGGTAAGAGACAGTCAGTAAGAAGGAATGGTAAGAGACAGTCAGTAAGAAAGAATGGTAAGACACAGTCAGTAAGAAGGGTTGGTAAGAGATAGTAAGTAAAGAAGGTTGGTGAGAAATAGTCAGTAAGAAGGAATGGTAAGAGACAGTCAGTAAGAAGGAATGGTAAGACACAGTCAGTAAGAGGGGTTGGTAAGTGACAGTCAGTAAGAAGGGTTGGTAAGACACAGTCAGTAAGAAGGAATGTTAAGAGACAGTCAGTAAGAAGGGTTGGTGAGAGACAGTAAGAAGGGTGTGTAAAACACAGTCAGTAAAATGGTTGGTAAGAGACAGTCAGTAAGAAGGAATGGTAAGAGACAGTCAGTAAGAAGGAATGGTAAGACACAGTCAGTAAGAAGGGTTGGTAAGTGACAGTCAGTAAGAAGGGTTGGTAAGACACAGTCAGTAAAAAGGTTGGTAAGACACAGTCAGTAAGAAGGAATGATAAAAGACAGTCAGTAAGAAGGAATGGTAAGACACAGTCAGTAAGAAGGGTTGGTAAGAGACAGTCAGTAAGAAGGGTTGGTAAGAGACAGTCAGTAAGAAGGGTTGGTAAGAGACAGTCAGTAAGAAGGGTTGGTAAGAGATAGTAAGTAAGAAGATTTGGTAAGAGATAGTAAGTAAGAAGGGTTGGTGAGAACTAGTAAGTAAGAAGGGTTGGTGAGAAATAGTCAGTAAAAAGGGTTGGTAAGAGACAGTCAGTAAAAAGGGTTGGTAAGAGACAGTCAGTAAAAAGGGTTGGTAAGAGACGGTCTGTAAAAAGGGTTGGTAAGAGACAGTCTATAAGAAGGGTTGGTAAGAGACAGTCAGTAAAAAGGGTTGGTAAGCGACAGTCAGTAAGAAGGGTTGGTAAGAGACAGTCAGTAAGAAGTTTTGGTAAGACACAGTCAGTAAGAAGGGTTGGTAAGACACAGTCAGTAAGAAGGGTTGGTAAGAGACAGTCAGTAAGAAGGGTTGGTAAAAGACAGTAAGTAAGAAGGGTTGGTGAGAGATAGTCAGTAAGAAGGGTAGGTAAAACACAGTCAGTAAAAAGGGTTGGTAAGAGACAGTCAGTAAGAAGGAATGGTAAGAGACAGTCAGTAAGAAAGAATGGTAAGACACAGTCAGTAAGAAGGGTTGGTAAGAGATAGTCAGTAAAGAAGGTTGGTGAGAAATAGTCAGTAAGAAGGAATGGTAAGAGACAGTCAGTAAGAAGGAATGGTAAGACACAGTCAGTAAGAAGGGTTGGTAAGTGACAGTCAGTAAGAAGGGTTGGTAAGACACAGTCAGTAAGAAGGAATGTTAAGAGACAGTCAGTAAGAAGGGTTGGTGAGAGACAGTAAGAAGGGTTGGTAAAACACAGTCAGTAAAAATGGTTGGTAAGAGACAGTCAGTAAGAAGGAATGGTAAGAGACAGTCAGTAAGAAGGAATGGTAAGACACAGTCAGTAAGAAGGGTTGGTAAGTGACAGTCAGTAAGAAGGGTTGGTAAGACACAGTCAGTAAAAAGGGTTGGTAAGAGACAGTCAGTAAGAAGGAATGATAAAAGATAGTCAGTAAGAAGGAATGGTAAGACACAGTCAGTAAGAAAGGTTGGTAAGAGACAGTCAGTAAGAAGGGTTGGTAAGAGACAATCAGTAAGAAGGGTTGGTAAGAGACAGTCAGTAAGAAGGGTTGGTAAGAGACAGTCAGTAAGAAGGGTTGGTAAGAGATAGTAAGTAAGAAGGGTTGGTAAGAGATAGTAAGTAAGAAGGGTTGGTGAGAACTAGTAAGTAAGAAGGGTTGGTGAGAAATAGTCAGTAAAAAGGGTTGGTAAGAGACAGTCAGTAAAAAGGGTTGGTAAGAGACAGTCAGTAAAAAGGGTTGGTAAGAGACAGTCAGTAAAAAGGGTTGGTAAGAGACAGTCTATAAGAAGGGTTGGTAAGAGACAGTCAGTAAGAAGGGTTGGTAAGAGACAGTCAGTAAGAAGGAATGATAAGAGACAGTCAGTAAGAAGGAATGGTAAGACACAGTCAGTAAGAAGGGTTGGTAAGAGACAGTCAGTAAGAAGGGTTGGTAAGACACAGTCAGTAAAAAGGGTTGGTAAGAGACATTCAGTAAGAAGGAATGGTAAGAGACAGTCAGTAAGAAGGGTTGGTAAAAGACAGTAAGTAAGAAGGGTTGGTGAGAGATAGTCAGTAAGAAGGGTAGGTAAAACACAGTCAGTAAAAAGGGTTGGTAAGAGACAGTCAGTAAGAAGGAATGGTAAGAGACAGTCAGTAAGAAAGAATGGTAAGACACAGTCAGTAAGAAGGGTTGGTAAGAGATAGTCAGTAAAGAAGGTTGGTGAGAAATAGTCAGTAAGAAGGAATGGTAAGAGACAGTCAGTAAGAAGGAATGGTAAGACACAGTCAGTAAGAAGGGTTGGTAAGTGACAGTCAGTAAGAAGGGTTGGTAAGACACAGTCAGTAAAAAGGGTTGGTAAGAGACATTCAGTAAGAAGGAATGGTAAGAGACAGTCAGTAAGAAGGAATGGTAAGAGACAGTCTATAAGAAGGAATGGTAAGAGACAGTCAGTAAGAAGGGTTGGTAAGAGACAGTCAGTAAGAAGGGTTGGTAAGAGACAGTCGGTAAGAAGGGTTGGTAAGAGACAGTCAGTAAGAAGTTTTGGTAAGAGACAGTCAGTAAGAAGGGTTGGTAAGACACAGTCAGTAAGAAGGGTTGGTAAGAGACAGTCAGTAAGAAGGGTTGGTAAGAGACAGTAAGTAAGAAGGGTTGGTGAGAGATAGTCAGTAAGAAGGGTAGGTAAAACACAGTCAGTAAAAAGGGTTGGTAAGAGACAGTCAGTAAGAAGGAATGGTAAGAGACAGTCAGTAAGAAAGAATGGTAAGACAAAGTCAGTAAGAAGGGTTGGTAAGAGATAGTAAGTAAAGAAGGTTGGTGAGAAAAAGTCAGTAAGAAGGAATGGTAAGAGACAGTCAGTAAGAAGGAGAGGTAAGACACAGTCAGTAAGAAGGGTTGGTAAGTGACAGTCAGTAAGAAGGGTTGGTAAGACACAGTCAGTAAAAAGGGTTGGTAGAAGACATTCAGTAAGAAGGAATGGTAAGAGACAGTCAGTAAGAAGGGTTGGTAAGAGACAGTCAGTCAGAAGGGTTGGTAAGAGAAAGTCAGTAAGAAGGGTTGGTAAGAGACAGTCAGTAAAAAGGAATGGTAAGAGACAGTCAGTAAGAAGGAATGGTAAGACACAGTCAGTAAGAAGGGTTGGTAAGAGATAGTCAGTAAGAAGGGTGGGTAAGAGACAGTCAGTAAGAAGGGTTGGTAAGAGACAGTCAGTAAGAAGGGTTGGTAAGAGATAGTAAGTAAGAAAGGTTGGTGAGAACTAGTAAGTAAGAAGGGTTGGTAAGAGATAGTAAGTAAGAAAGGTTGGTGAGAGACAGTCAGTAAGAAAGGTTGGTAAGAGACAGTCAGTAAAAAGGGTTGGTAAGAGACAGTCAGTAAGAAGGGTTGGTAAGAGACAGTCAGTAAGAAGGGTTGGTAAGAGACAGTCAGTAAAAAGGGTTGGTAAGACACAGTCAATAAGAAGGAATGGTAAGAGACAGTCAGTAAGAAGGAATGGTAAGAGACAGTCAGTAAGAAGGAATGGTAAGAGACAGTCAGTAAGAAGGAATGGTAAGACACAGTCAGTAAGAAGTGTTGGTAAGTGACAGTCAGTAAGAAGGGTTGGTAAGACACAGTCAGTAAAAAGGGTTGGTAAGAGACAGTCAGTAAGAAGGAATGGTAAGAGACAGTCAGTAAGAAGGAATGGTAAGACACAGTCAGTAAGAAGTGTTGGTAAGTGACAGTCAGTAAGAAGGGTTGGTAAGACACAGTCAGTAAAAAGGGTTGGTAAGAGACAGTCAGTAAGAAGGAATGGTAAGAGACAGTCAGTAAGAAAGAATGGTAAGACAAAGTCAGTAAGAAGGGTTGGTAAGAGATAGTAATTAAAGAAGGTTGGTGAGAAAAAGTCAGTAAGAAGGAATGGTAAGAGACAGTCAGTAAGAAGGAATGGTAAGACACAGTCAGTAAGAAGGGTTGGTAAGTGACAGTCAGTAAGAAGGGTTGGTAAGACACAGTCAGTAAAAAGGGTTGGTAAGAGACATTCAGTAAGAAGGAATGGTAAGAGACAGTCAGTAAGAAGGAATGGTAAGAGACAGTCTATAAGAAGGAATGGTAAGACACAGTCAGTAAGAAGGGTTGGTAAGAGATAGTCAGTAAGAAGGGTTGGTAATAGACAGTCAGTAAGAAGGGTTGGTAAGAGAAAGTCAGTAAGAAGGGTTGGTAAGAGACAGTCAGTAAAAAGGAATGGTAAGAGACAGTCAGTAAGAAGGAATGGTAAGACACAGTCAGTAAGAAGGGTTGGTAAGAGACAGTCAGTAAGAAGGGTTGGTAAGAGACAGTCAGTAAGAAGGGTTGGTAAGAGATAGTAAGTAAGAAAGGTTGGTGAGAACTAGTAAGTAAGAAGGGTTGGTGAGAAATAGTCAGTAAGAAAGGTTGGTAAGAGACAGTCAGTAAGAAAGGTTGGTAAGAGACAGTCAGTAAAAAGGGTTGGTAAGAGACAGTCAGTAAGAAGGGTTGGTAAGAGACAGTCAGTAAGAAGGGTTGGTAAGAGACAGTCAGTAAAAAGGGTTGGTAAGACACAGTCAATAAGAAGGAATGGTAAGAGACAGTCAGTAAGAAGGAATGGTAAGAGACAGTCAGTAAGAAGAAATGGTAAGAGACAGTCAGTAAGAAGGAATGGTAAGACACAGTCAGTAAGAAGGAATGGTAAGACACAGTCAGTAAGAAGGGTTGGTAAGTGACAGTCAGTAAGAAGGGTTGGTAAGACACAGTCAGTAAAAAGGGTTGGTAAGAGACAGTCAGTAAGAAGGAATGGTAAGAGACAGTCAGTAAGAAGGAATGGTAAGAGACAGTCATTAAGAAGGAATGGTAAGACACAGTCAGTAAGAAGGGTTGGTAAGAGATAGTCAGTAAGAAGGGTTGGTAAGAGACAGTCAGTAAGAAGGGTTAGTAAGAGATAGTAAGTAAGAAGTGTTGGTGAGAAATAGTCAGTAAAAAGGAATGGTAATAGACAGTCAGTAAGAAGGAATGGTAAGACACAGTCAGTAAGAAGGAATGGTAAGAGACAGTCAGTAAGAAGGGTTGGTGAGAGATAGTCAGTAAGAAGGGTTGGTAAGAGATAGTAAGTAAGAAGGGTTGGTGAGAAATAGTCAGTAAGAAGGAATGGTAAAAGACAGTCAGTAAGAAGGAATGGTAAGACACAGTCAGTAAGAAGGGTTGGTAAGTGACAGTCAGTAAGATGGGTTGGTAAGACACAGTCAGCAAAAAGGGTTGGTAAGAGACAGTCAGTAAGAAGGAATGTTAAGAGACAGTCAGTAAGAAGGATTGGTAAGGGTTGGTAAGAGACACTCAGTAAGAAGGGTTGGTAAGTGACAGTCATTAAGAAGGGTTGGTAAGACACAGTTAGTAAAAAGGGTTGGTAAGAGACAGTCAGTAAGAAGGAATGTTAAGAGACAGTCAGTAAGAAGGAATGGTAAGGGTTGGTAAGAGACAGTCAGTAAGAAGGGTTTTTAAGAGACAGTCTATAAGAAGGAATGGTAAGAGACAGTCAGTAAGAAGGGTTGGTAAGAGACAGTCAGTAAGAAGGGTTGGTAAGAGACAGTCAGTAAGAAGGGTTGGTAAGAGACAGTCAGTAAGAAGTTTTGGTAAGAGACAGTCAGTAAGAAGGGTCGTTAAGACACAGTCAGTAAGAAGGGTTGGTAAGAGACAGTCAGTAAGAAGGGTTGGTGAGAGATAGTCAGTAAGAAGGGTAGGTAAAACACAGTCAGTAAAAAGGGTTGGTAAGAGACAGTCAGTAAGAAGGAATGGTAAGAGACAGTCAGTAAGAAAGAATGGTAAGACAAAGTCAGTAAGAAGGGTTGGTAAGAGATAGTAATTAAAGAAGGTTGGTGAGAAAAAGTCAGTAAGAAGGAATGGTAAGAGACAGTCAGTAAGAAGGAATGGTAAGACACAGTCAGTAAGAAGGGTTGGTAAGTGACAGTCAGTAATAAGGGTTGGTAAGACACAGTCAGTAAAAAGGGTTGGTAAGAGACATTCAGTAAGAAGGAATGGTAAGAGACAGTCAGTAAGAAGGAATGGTAAGAGACAGTCTATAAGAAGGAATGGTAAGACACAGTCAGTAAGAAGGGTTGGTAAGAGATAGTCAGTAAGAAGGGTTGGTAAGAGACAGTCAGTAAGAAGGGTTGGTAAGAGAAAGTCAGTAAGAAGGGTTGGTAAGAGACAGTCAGTAAAAAGGAATGGTAAGAGACAGTCAGTAAGAAGGAATGGTAAGACACAGTCAGTAAGAAGGGTTGGTAAGAGATAGTCAGTAAGAAGGGTGGGTAAGAGACAGTCAGTAAGAAGGGTTGGTAAGAGACAGTCAGTAAGAAGGGTTGGTAAGAGATAGTAAGTAAGAAAGGTTGGTGAGAACTAGTAAGTAAGAAGGGTTGGTGAGAAATAGTCAGTAAGAAAGGTTGGTAAGAGACAGTCAGTAAGAAAGGTATGTAAGAGACAGTCAGTAAAAAGGGTTGGTAAGAGACAGTCAGTAAGAAGGGTTGGTAAGAGATCGTCAGTAAGAAGGGTTGGTAAGAGACAGTCAGTAAAAAGGGTTGGTAAGACACAGTCAATAAGAAGGAATGGTAAGAGACAGTCAGTAAGAAGGAATGGTAAGAGACAGTCAGTAAGAAGAAATGGTAAGAGACAGTCAGTAAGAAGGAATGGTAAGACACAGTCAGTAAGAAGGGTTGGTAAGTGACAGTCAGTAAGAAGGGTTGGTAAGACACAGTCAGTAAAAAGGGTTGGTAAGAGACAGTCAGTAAGAAGGAATGGTAAGAGACAGTCAGTAAGAAGGAATGGTAAGAGACAGTCATTAAGAAGGAATGGTAAGACACAGTCAGTAAGAAGGGTTGGTAAGAGATAGTCAGTAAGAAGGGTTGGTAAGAGACAGTCAGTAAGAAGGGTTAGTAAGAGATAGTAAGTAAGAAGTGTTGGTGAGAAATAGTCAGTAAAAAGGAATGGTAATAGACAGTCAGTAAGAAGGAATGGTAAGACACAGTCAGTAAGAAGGAATGGTAAGAGACAGTCAGTAAGAAGGGTTGGTGAGAGATAGTTAGTAAGAAGGGTTGGTAAGAGATAATAAGTAAGAAGGGTTGGTGAGAAATAGTCAGTAAGAAGGAATGGTAAAAGACAGTCAGTAAGAAGGAATGGTAAGACACAGTCAGTAAGAAGGGTTGATAAGTGACAGTCAGTAAGATGGGTTGGTATAACACAGTCAGTAAAAAGGGTTGGTAAGAGACAGTCAGTAAGAAGGAATGTTAATAGACAGTCAGTAAGAAGGAATGGTAAGGGTTGGTAAGAGACACTCAGTAAGAAGGGTTGGTAAGTGACAGTCATTAAGAAGGGTTGGTAAGACACAGTTAGTAAGAAGGGTTGGTAAGAGACAGTCAGTAAGAAGGAATGGTAAGAGACAGTCAGTAAGAAGGAATGGTAAGAGACATTCAGTAAGAAGGAATGGTAAGAGACAGTCATTAAGAAGGAATGGTAAGACACAGTCAGTAAGAAGGGTTGGTAAGAGATAGTCAGTAAGAAGGGTTGGTAAGAGACAGTCAGTAAGAATGGTTAGTAAGAGATAGTAAGTAAGAAGTGTTGGTGAGAAATAGTCAGTAAAAAGGAATGGTAATAGACAGTCAGTAAGAAGGAATGGTAAGACACAGTCAGTAAGAAGGAATGGTAAGAGACAGTCAGTAAGAAGGGTTGGTGAGAGATAGTCAGTAAGAAGGGTTGGTAAGAGATAGTAAGTAAGAAGGGTTGGTGAGAAATAGTCAGTAAGAAGGAATGGTAAAAGACAGTCAGTAAGAAGGAATGGTTAGACACAGTCAGTAAGAAGGGTTGGTAAGTGACAGTCAGTAAGATGGGTTGGTAAGACACAGTCAGTAAAAAGGGTTGGTAAGAGACAGTCAGTAAGAAGGAATGTTAAGAGACAGTCAGTAAGAAGGAATGGTAAGGGTTGGTAAGAGACACTCAGTAAGAAGGGTTGGTAAGTGACAGTCATTAAGAAGGGTTGGTAAGACACAGTTAGTAAAAAGGGTTGGTAAGAGACAGTCAGTAAGAAGGAATGTTAAGAGACAGTCAGTAAGAAGGAATGGTAAGGGTTGGTAAGACACAGTCAGTAAAAAGGGTTGGTAAGAGACAGTCAGTAAGAAGGAATGGTAAGAGACAGTCAGTAAGAAGGAATGGTAAGAGACAGTCATTAAGAAGGAATGGTAAGACACAGTCAGTAAGAAGGGTTGGTAAGAGATAGTCAGTAAGAAGGGTTGGTAAGAGACAGTCAGTAAGAAGGGTTAGTAAGAGATAGTAAGTAAGAAGTGTTGGTGAGAAATAGTCAGTAAAAAGGAATGGTAATAGACAGTCAGTAAGAAGGAATGGTAAGACACAGTCAGTAAGAAGGAATGGTAAGAGACAGTCAGTAAGAAGGGTTGGTGAGAGATAGTCAGTAAGAAGGGTTGGTAAGAGATAGTAAGTAAGAAGGGTTGGTGAGAAATAGTCAGTAAGAAGGAATGGTAAAAGACAGTCAGTAAGAAGGAATGGTAAGACACAGTCAGTAAGAAGGGTTGGTAAGTGACAGTCAGTAAGATGGGTTGGTAAGACACAGTCAGCAAAAAGGGTTGGTAAGAGACAGTCAGTAAGAAGGAATGTTAAGAGACAGTCAGTAAGAAGGATTGGTAAGGGTTGGTAAGAGACACTCAGTAAGAAGGGTTGGTAAGTGACAGTCATTAAGAAGGGTTGGTAAGACACAGTTAGTAAAAAGGGTTGGTAAGAGACAGTCAGTAAGAAGGAATGTTAAGAGACAGTCAGTAAGAAGGAATGGTAAGGGTTGGTAAGAGACAGTCAGTAAGAAGGGTTTTTAAGAGACAGTCTATAAGAAGGAATGGTAAGAGACAGTCAGTAAGAAGGGTTGGTAAGAGACAGTCAGTAAGAAGGGTTGGTAAGAGACAGTCAGTAAGAAGGGTTGGTAAGAGACAGTCAGTAAGAAGTTTTGGTAAGAGACAGTCAGTAAGAAGGGTCGTTAAGACACAGTCAGTAAGAAGGGTTGGTAAGAGACAGTCAGTAAGAAGGGTTGGTGAGAGATAGTCAGTAAGAAGGGTAGGTAAAACACAGTCAGTAAAAAGGGTTGGTAAGAGACAGTCAGTAAGAAGGAATGGTAAGAGACAGTCAGTAAGAAAGAATGGTAAGAGACAGTCAGTAAGAAGGGTTTTTAAGAGACAGTCTATAAGAAGGAATGGTAAGAGACAGTCAGTAAGAAGGGTTGGTAAGAGACAGTCAGTAAGAAGGGTTGGTAAGAGACAGTCAGTAAGAAGGGTTGGTAAGAGACAGTCAGTAAGAAGTTTTGGTAAGAGACAGTCAGTAAGAAGGGTTGGTAAGACACAGTCAGTAAGAAGGGTTGGTAAGAGACAGTCAGTAAGAAGGGTTGGTGAGAGATAGTCAGTAAGAAGGGTAGGTAAAACACAGTCAGTAAAAAGGGTTGGTAAGAGACAGTCAGTAAGAAGGAATGGTAAGAGACAGTCAGTAAGAAAGAATGGTAAGACAAAGTCAGTAAGAAGGGTTGGTAAGAGATAGTAATTAAAGAAGGTTGGTGAGAAAAAGTCAGTAAGAAGGAATGGTAAGAGACAGTCAGTAAGAAGGAATGGTAAGAGACAGTCATTAAGAAGGAATGGTAAGACACAGTCAGTAAGAAGGGTTGGTAAGAGATAGTCAGTAAGAAGGGTTGGTAAGAGACAGTCAGTAAGAAGGAATGGTAAGAGACAGTCAGTAAGAAGGAATGGTAAGAGACAGTCAGTAAGAAGGAATGGTAAGAGACAGTCATTAAGAAGGAATGGTAAGACACAGTCAGTAAGAAGGGTTGGTAAGAGATAGTCAGTAAGAAGGGTTGGTAAGAGACAGTCAGTAAGAAGGGTTAGTAAGAGATAGTAAGTAAGAAGTGTTGGTGAGAAATAGTCAGTAAAAAGGAATGGTAATAGACAGTCAGTAAGAAGGAATGGTAAGACACAGTCAGTAAGAAGGAATGGTAAGAGACAGTCAGTAAGAAGGGTTGGTGAGAGATAGTCAGTAAGAAGGGTTGGTAAGAGATAGTAAGTAAGAAGGGTTGGTGAGAAATAGTCAGTAAGAAGGAATGGTAAAAGACAGTCAGTAAGAAGGAATGGTAAGACACAGTCAGTAAGAAGGGTTGGTAAGTGACAGTCAGTAAGATGGGTTGGTAAGACACAGTCAGTAAAAAGGGTTGGTAAGAGACAGTCAGTAAGAAGGAATGTTAAGAGACAGTCAGTAAGAAGGATTGGTAAGGGTTGGTAAGAGACACTCAGTAAGAAGGGTTGGTAAGTGACAGTCATTAAGAAGGGTTGGTAAGACACAGTTAGTAAAAAGGGTTGGTAAGAGACAGTCAGTAAGAAGGAATGTTAAGAGACAGTCAGTAAGAAGGAATGGTAAGGGTTGGTAAGAGACAGTCAGTAAGAAGGGTTTTTAAGAGACAGTCTATAAGAAGGAATGGTAAGAGACAGTCAGTAAGAAGGGTTGGTAAGAGACAGTCAGTAAGAAGGGTTGGTAAGAGACAGTCAGTAAGAAGGGTTGGTAAGAGACAGTCAGTAAGAAGTTTTGGTAAGAGACAGTCAGTAAGAAGGGTTGGTAAGACACAGTCAGTAAGAAGGGTTGGTAAGAGACAGTCAGTAAGAAGGGTTGGTGAGAGATAGTCAGTAAGAAGGGTAGGTAAAACACAGTCAGTAAAAAGGGTTGGTAAGAGACAGTCAGTAAGAAGGAATGGTAAGAGACAGTCAGTAAGAAAGAATGGTAAGACAAAGTCAGTAAGAAGGGTTGGTAAGAGATAGTAATTAAAGAAGGTTGGTGAGAAAAAGTCAGTAAGAAGGAATGGTAAGAGACAGTCAGTAAGAAGGAATGGTAAGACACAGTCAGTAAGAAGGGTTGGTAAGTGACAGTCAGTAATAAGGGTTGGTAAGACACAGTCAGTAAAAAGGGTTGGTAAGAGACATTCAGTAAGAAGGAATGGTAAGAGACAGTCAGTAAGAAGGAATGGTAAGAGACAGTCTATAAGAAGGAATGGTAAGACACAGTCAGTAAGAAGGGTTGGTAAGAGATAGTCAGTAAGAAGGGTTGGTAAGAGACAGTCAGTAAGAAGGGTTGGTAAGAGAAAGTCAGTAAGAAGGGTTGGTAAGAGACAGTCAGTAAAAAGGAATGGTAAGAGACAGTCAGTAAGAAGGAATGGTAAGACACAGTCAGTAAGAAGGGTTGGTAAGAGATAGTCAGTAAGAAGGGTGGGTAAGAGACAGTCAGTAAGAAGGGTTGGTAAGAGACAGTCAGTAAGAAGGGTTGGTAAGAGATAGTAAGTAAGAAAGGTTGGTGAGAACTAGTAAGTAAGAAGGGTTGGTGAGAAATAGTCAGTAAGAAAGGTTGGTAAGACACAGTCAGTAAGAAGGGTTGGTAAGTGACAGTCAGTAAGATGGGTTGGTAAGACACAGTCAGTAAAAAGGGTTGGTAAGAGACAGTCAGTAAGAAGGAATGTTAAGAGACAGTCAGTAAGAAGGATTGGTAAGGGTTGGTAAGAGACACTCAGTAAGAAGGGTTGGTAAGTGACAGTCATTAAGAAGGGTTGGTAAGACACAGTTAGTAAAAAGGGTTGGTAAGAGACAGTCAGTAAGAAGGAATGTTAAGAGACAGTCAGTAAGAAGGAATGGTAAGGGTTGGTAAGAGACAGTCAGTAAGAAGGGTTTTTAAGAGACAGTCTATAAGAAGGAATGGTAAGAGACAGTCAGTAAGAAGGGTTGGTAAGAGACAGTCAGTAAGAAGGGTTGGTAAGAGACAGTCAGTAAGAAGGGTTGGTAAGAGACAGTCAGTAAGAAGTTTTGGTAAGAGACAGTCAGTAAGAAGGGTTGGTAAGACACAGTCAGTAAGAAGGGTTGGTAAGAGACAGTCAGTAAGAAGGGTTGGTGAGAGATAGTCAGTAAGAAGGGTAGGTAAAACACAGTCAGTAAAAAGGGTTGGTAAGAGACAGTCAGTAAGAAGGAATGGTAAGAGACAGTCAGTAAGAAAGAATGGTAAGACAAAGTCAGTAAGAAGGGTTGGTAAGAGATAGTAATTAAAGAAGGTTGGTGAGAAAAAGTCAGTAAGAAGGAATGGTAAGAGACAGTCAGTAAGAAGGAATGGTAAGACACAGTCAGTAAGAAGGGTTGGTAAGTGACAGTCAGTAATAAGGGTTGGTAAGACACAGTCAGTAAAAAGGGTTGGTAAGAGACATTCAGTAAGAAGGAATGGTAAGAGACAGTCAGTAAGAAGGAATGGTAAGAGACAGTCTATAAGAAGGAATGGTAAGACACAGTCAGTAAGAAGGGTTGGTAAGAGATAGTCAGTAAGAAGGGTTGGTAAGAGACAGTCAGTAAGAAGGGTTGGTAAGAGAAAGTCAGTAAGAAGGGTTGGTAAGAGACAGTCAGTAAAAAGGAATGGTAAGAGACAGTCAGTAAGAAGGAATGGTAAGACACAGTCAGTAAGAAGGGTTGGTAAGAGATAGTCAGTAAGAAGGGTGGGTAAGAGACAGTCAGTAAGAAGGGTTGGTAAGAGACAGTCAGTAAGAAGGGTTGGTAAGAGATAGTAAGTAAGAAAGGTTGGTGAGAACTAGTAAGTAAGAAGGGTTGGTGAGAAATAGTCAGTAAGAAAGGTTGGTAAGAGACAGTCAGTAAGAAAGGTTGGTAAGAGACAGTCAGTAAAAAGGGTTGGTAAGAGACAGTCAGTAAGAAGGGTTGGTAAGAGACAGTCAGTAAGAAGGGTTGGTAAGAGACAGTCAGTAAAAAGGGTTGGTAAGACACAGTCAATAAGAAGGAATGGTAAGAGACAGTCAGTAAGAAGGAATGGTAAGAGACAGTCAGTAAGAAGAAATGGTAAGAGACAGTCAGTAAGAAGGAATGGTAAGACACAGTCAGTAAGAAGGGTTGGTAAGTGACAGTCAGTAAGAAGGGTTGGTAAGACACAGTCAGTAAAAAGGGTTGGTAAGAGACAGTCAGTAAGAAGGAATGGTAAGAGACAGTCAGTAAGAAGGAATGGTAAGAGACAGTCATTAAGAAGGAATGGTAAGACACAGTCAGTAAGAAGGGTTGGTAAGAGATAGTCAGTAAGAAGGGTTGGTAAGAGACAGTCAGTAAGAAGGGTTAGTAAGAGATAGTAAGTAAGAAGTGTTGGTGAGAAATAGTCAGTAAAAAGGAATGGTAATAGACAGTCAGTAAGAAGGAATGGTAAGACACAGTCAGTAAGAAGGAATGTTAAGAGACAGTCAGTAAGAAGGGTTGGTGAGAGATAGTCATTAAGAAGGGTTGGTAAGAGATAATAAGTAAGAAGGGTTGGTGAGAAATAGTCAGTAAGAAGGAATGGTAAAAGACAGTCAGTAAGAAGGAATGGTAAGACACAGTCAGTAAGAAGGGTTGGTAAGTGACAGTCAGTAAGAAGGGTTGGTAAGACACAGTCAGTAAAAAGGGTTGGTAAGAGACAGTCAGTAAGAAGGAATGTTAAGAGACAGTCAGTAAGAAGGAATGGTAAGGGTTGGTAAGAGACACTCAGTAAGAAGGGTTGGTAAGTGACAGTCATTAAGAAGGGTTGGTAAGACACAGTTAGTAAAAAAGGTTGGTAAGAGACAGTCAGTAAGAAGGAATGGTAAGAGACAGTCAGTAAGAAGGAATGGTAAGAGACATTCAGTAAGAAGGAATGGTAAGAGACAGTCAGTAAGAAGGAATGGTAAGACACAGTCAGTAAGAAGGGTTGATAAGTGACAGTCAGTAAGATGGGTTGGTAAGACACAGTCAGTAAAAAGGGTTGGTAAGAGACAGTCAGTAAGAAGGAATTCTAAGAGACAGTCAGTAAGAAGGAATGGTAAGGGTTGGTAAGAGACACTCAGTAAGAAGGGTTGGTAAGTGACAGTCATTAAGAAGGGTTGGTAAGACACAGTTAGTAAAAAGGGTTGGTAAGAGACAGTCAGTAAGAAGGAATGTTAAGAGACAGTCAGTAAGAAGGAATGGTAAGGGTTGGTAAGAGACAGTCAGTAAGAAGGGTTTTTAAGAGACAGTCTATAAGAAGGAATGGTAAGAGACAGTCAGTAAGAAGGGTTGGTAAGAGACAGTCAGTAAGAAGGGTTGGTAAGAGACAGTCAGTAAGAAGGGTTGGTAAGAGACAGTCAGTAAGAAGTTTTGGTAAGAGACAGTCAGTAAGAAGGGTTGGTAAGACACAGTCAGTAAGAAGGGTTGGTAAGAGACAGTCAGTAAGAAGGGTTGGTGAGAGATAGTCAGTAAGAAGGGTAGGTAAAACACAGTCAGTAAAAGGGTTGGTAAGAGACAGTCAGTAAGAAGGAATGGTAAGAGACAGTCAGTAAGAAAGAATGGTAAGACAAAGTCAGTAAGAAGGGTTGGTAAGAGATAGTAATTAAAGAAGGTTGGTGAGAAAAAGTCAGTAAGAAGGAATGGTAAGAGACAGTCAGTAAGAAGGAATGGTAAGACACAGTCAGTAAGAAGGGTTGGTAAGTGACAGTCAGTAAGAAGGGTTGGTAAGACACAGTCAGTAAAAAGGGTTGGTAAGAGACATTCAGTAAGAAGGAATGGTAAGAGACAGTCAGTAAGAAGGAATGGTAAGAGACAGTCTATAAGAAGGAATGGTAAGACACAGTCAGTAAGAAGGGTTTGTAAGAGATAGTCAGTAAGAAGGGTTGGTAAGAGACAGTCAGTAAGAAGGGTTGGTAAGAGAAAGTCAGTAAGAAGGGTTGGTAAGAGACAGTCAGTAAAAAGGAATGGTAAGAGACAGTCAGTAAGAAGGAATGGTAAGACACAGTCAGTAAGAAGGGTTGGTAAGAGATAGTCAGTAAGAAGGGTGGGTAAGAGACAGTCAGTAAGAAGGGTTGGTAAGAGACAGTCAGTAAGAAGGGTTGGTAAGAGATAGTAAGTAAGAAAGGTTGGTGAGAACTAGTAAGTAAGAAGGGTTGGTGAGAAATAGTCAGTAAGAAAGGTTGGTAAGAGACAGTCAGTAAGAAAGGTTGGTAAGAGACAGTCAGTAAAAAGGGTTGGTAAGAGACAGGCAGTAAGAAGGGTTGGTAAGAGACAGTCAGTAAGAAGGGTTGGTAAGAGACAGTCAGTAAAAAGGGTTGGTAAGACACAGTCAATAAGAAGGAATGGTAAGAGACAGTCAGTAAGAAGGAATGGTAAGAGACAGTCAGTAAGAAGAAATGGTAAGAGACAGTCAGTAAGAAGGAATGGTAAGACACAGTCAGTAAGAAGGGTTGGTAAGTGACAGTCAGTAAGAAGGGTTGGTAAGACACAGTCAGTAAAAAGGGTTGGTAAGAGACAGTCAGTAAGAAGGAATGGTAAGAGACAGTCAGTAAGAAGGAATGGTAAGAGACAGTCATTAAGAAGGAATGGTAAGACACAGTCAGTAAGAAGGGTTGGTAAGAGATAGTCAGTAAGAAGGGTTGGTAAGAGACAGTCAGTAAGAAGGGTTAGTAAGAGATAGTAAGTAAGAAGTGTTGGTGAGAAATAGTCAGTAAAAAGGAATGGTAATAGACAGTCAGTAAGAAGGAATGGTAAGACACAGTCAGTAAGAAGGGTTGGTAAGAGATAGTCAGTAAGAAGGGTTGGTGAGAGATAGTCAGTAAGAAGGGTTGGTAAGAGATAATAAGTAAGAAGGGTTGGTGAGAAATAGTCAGTAAGAAGGAATGGTAAAAGACAGTCAGTAAGAAGGAATGGTAAGACACAGTCAGTAAGAAGGGTTGATAAGTGACAGTCAGTAAGATGGGTTGGTAAGACACAGTCAGTAAGAAGAAATGGTAAGAGACAGTCAGTAAGAAGGAATGGTAAGACACAGTCAGTAAGAAGGGTTGGTAAGTGACAGTCAGTAAGAAGGAATGGTAAGAGACAGTCAGTAAGAAGGAATGGTAAGACACAGTCAGTAAGAAGGGTTGGTAAGTGACAGTCAGTAAGAAGGGTTGTTAAGAGATAGTAAGTAAGAAGGGTTGGTGAAAAATAGTCAGTAAGAAGGAATGGTAAGAGACAGTCAGTAAGAAGGAATGGTTAGACATAGTCAGTAAGAAGGAATGGTTAGACATAGTCAGTAAGAAGGGTTGGTAAGAGATAGTTAGTAAGAAGGGTTGGTAAGAGATAGTAAGTATAAAGTAAAGGGTTGGTGAAAAATAGTCAGTAAGAAGGAATGGTAAGAGACAGTCAGTAAGAAGGGTTGGTAAGAGATAGTAAGTAAGAAGGGTTGGTGAGAAATAGTCAGTAAGAAGGAATGGTAAAAGACAGTCAGTAAGAAGGAATGGTAAGACACAGTCAGTAAGAAGGGTTGGTAAGTGACAGTCAGTAAGAAGGGTTGGTAAAACACAGTCAGTAAAAATGATTGGTAAGAGACAGTCAGTAAGAAGGAATGTTAAGAGACAGTCAGTAAGAAGGATTGTTAAGAGACAGTCAGTAAGAAGGAATGGTAAGACACAGTCATTAAGAAGGCTTGGTAAGAGACAGTCAGTAAGAAGGGTTGGTGAGAGATAGTCAGTAAGAAGGGTTGGTGAGAGACAGTCAGTAAGAAGGGTTGGTGAGAGACAGTCAGTAAAAAGTGTTGGTAAGACACAGTCAGTAAAAAGTGTTGGTAAGAGACAGTCAGTAAGATGGGTTGGTAAGACACAGTCAGTAAAAAGGGTTGGTAAGAGACAGTCAGTAAGAAGGGTTGGTAAGAGATAGTAAGTAAGAAGGGTTGGTGAGAAATAGTCAGTAAGAAGGGTTGGTAAGAGTCAGTCAGTAAGAAGGAATGGTTAGACATAGTCAGTAAGAAGGGTTGGTAAGAGAAAGTCAGTAAGAAGGGTTGGTAAGAGACAGTCAGTAAGAAGGGTTGGTGAGAAATAGTCAGTAAGAAGGGTTGGTGAGAGACAGTCAGTAAAAAGGGTTGGTAAGAGATAGTAAGTAAGAAGGGTTGGTGAGAGATAGTCAGTAAGAAGGGTTGGTGAGAGATAGTCAGTAAGAAGGGTTGGTAAGACACTGTCAGTAAGAAGGGTTGGTAAGAGACAGTCAGTAAGAAGGAATGGTAAGAGACAGTCAGTAAGAAGGGTTGGTAAGAGACAGTCAGTAAGAAGGGTTGGTGAGAGACAGAGAGAACAGTCAGTTAGAAACTGTTAGGAGATATTGTAAATTAAATGGAGATGTGTACCAGTATTTCTATGAGTCAATAAGTTATTTCTATAAAGGATTATTAGTGAATATTCGTGGATTGTATCATACTCCATATGTGTTGTTATTATCATTATTATATATATTCAACATAATATGAAATATTCATCCTAACAACGCCTACAATATAAGTTTATAATATGAACCCAATGTCAGCAAGTGGACATCCAAAACTACGCCAGTGATATATATATATCATATATATATATATATATATAGTCTGTCTGTTGACAGGGACTAAGTAATAGGTCTGAAATAAGACTAAGACTGCTTAGGTGTCGAAGGTTTAACATTGTATACAAATGTATTATTGGTAGACTACAACTCTTTACCAAAGTTGTAGATAGATTTCGTAGTGTTAACATCGATAAATGATCGATTGGTGACTATACGAAAGACATCAAGCTGCTATAAGTAGTGTGAACTAGATAAACTCACTAGACCTTGTCGCTCTTAAGTCAAGTGTGTTTATGTTTGCTAAACACTGCGCATGTGTCAATGATCACAAAAACACACAGACACAGAAAAAAAAAATAAAAAAGAAAACTTAATGCTCTAGGACCTAGGTGATTACAAAAAAAATGAAAGGGGGGGGGGGGGGGAATTTACAAGTTGGACACTATAAAACAAACGCATTGTAAACATGATCAACAACCAAGGGGGATAATCAAACACAATAGTAAAAAGAAACGAACGTGCGAAACATGAATAGACAAAGTCGCAACAGTCTAGGTCTCAAGTTCTGTTTTAGTTGAGAAGGAGCGCAGAGAGGGAGGACAACTTGTGATTTTGATATATATATATATATATATAATAATAATAAGGCTTGTCTTCGAGTTCTTTATCTTTCCCTTAGCCTGTTTAACCGGTGGGGCATACAAGATCTGTTGACCATCTTTTTCCATTCCTCTCGTAGTCTTTTACCTTTAGGGTTTTTAGATAGATAGATACATATAGATATGAATATAGATATAGATAGATCAATGGATAGATAGATAGGTTGGTGAGTTAGTTAGTTCAGTCCTATTAACGAATACATAGCTGAACAGACAAACAACTGCTGCATATCCGAAAACACTTCTCTCATACGTTTTGGTCACTTTTAAAGGTAGATCTCTATGGACATTGAAAATATAGGCAACCTTTAATTTGTAATACTTTCATACTGCTACATCGTCAGTAGTGCTTTCTAGAAATGAGCCGCTAGAATACCCCTCCCCCACAAAACCACCACCACAAACGTCTGTGTACATAAACACAACTCTAGGCCCTAAGGGCATAGCCATTGGTTATTGATTAATTTGATTTCCTTTTGTCATAAATGTTCAATTTTGACATGTAACATTAGTGTGTTCACTGACCTATGTCACCTAGTCTTTGGTTCTATCTGAATGATTTTTTTTTTTATGATAGTGATTTATAGCTGTTAATGTTCATGAAATGTTGTTGTCAACTTGTTGTACTAATAGAAGGACTTACATACTTTAGACTTAGAGCCTCCCATGCCGTTAGGTGCATTTGGTGGCAAGCTGTCTCCATAAAGATCTGTCACTGGCAATGTCTGAAGCCTATTTTCACCTGGTGTTCACTGCTCTGGGCTCCTGCATGAAAGTGTAACGCCAAGTTATGCGAGGACATCACAGTTTGCGCTTCCCTCGTATAGGTCTACATGTCATTGCAACTCTTGGTATGCGTGATTTATTCTGTCTTATGACATGTTCCGCAAACCTCATTCGACGCTCGGTCACTACCTCATTAATTGGTGGAGTCCCAGTTCGGCATAGGCATAGAATTTCTTTGTGAACCGATCTCTGTAACTGACTCCTAATATCCGCCTTAGCCATTTATACTTAGCCAAATTTAGTCTTCTCTCGAATTTGACTGGTCACTTCCATGTCTCACACAGTGGCGTAGCTCGGGTGGGAGGAGGAAAGGGGAGAATTTGAAAATCGCCAGGGCCCCCACTTGAGGGGAGCCCTAATGAGTGTTTGTTTTCATTAAATATTACGCAAAATATAGGGGCCACCAAAGAGGTAAATTCCCCCGGCCCTCAAATGATGAAAAATTCCTAGCTGCGCCGCTGGCCTCGCATGCATACGTTGCTGTTACGATGACGATTGTGTTAAAAATAGGTGGATTTTATTGTCAAAAAAGCAATAGGCAGCCTAGGCCTTATATTCCACTCGCACAATTTTTGTCTTATCCAAGTTTATGCCGAGGCCAAATTTAGTGCCTTTCTACCTAGGCTCCCCGTCATTTCTTGTATGCCTTTACTTGTAGACCCGAGTAGTGCAACGTTGTTAGTCCAAGTCTGTCATTCGATTCACGCCATTGGCATCATGACGTTATGTAGTTGCTAAAAAACCATTTTTTCTTCTGTTTTAACGCTGAAGCTTGAATGGCTGTATAGGTGGAAGAATTTTTCAGGGATGCCATATTCTCTATTTTTCATATCGATTCTCGCTTTATGAAGTCTAGAAAAGTGACCGTAGAATCAAATTCGAGAGTAAGCTTGACAACGAATAACAATAGCAATGGCACTTGCAGTTGCCAACTAAAATTAGATCTACATTTTCAAATCCCAGCCAGAGAATAGAAGCTAGTTATTTTTTCTTCTTCTTAATTTAAGCTTAAAAATAAGCCTGACAGTATGCCCAATGCCAATGAAATATGAAAAAAAGATTTTTTAAATCCAGTGGAGGGGAATAGGTCGTTGTGGAACAGTTAACTAGTAAGCCAAACCTTATTTACCAGGAAGATACATAGATACACCAGCCTATTTCTATTTCTGGTGAATACAAGTTTTTTTTTTTAAGTAGGCTTACAACATGGACATTATTAACCTACTTTTTGAAACGCTTTGACTAGTATTATTTAAAATCACCTCGCGTACACGCACACACAAACACACACACACATAAACACACGTTTTCACGTAAAAGAAACAGACCAAATCATTTTTTCGAAAATAATAGATGCCAAAAGGCCTTGACCTATCTTTAAAATCATTGACCTGTAAAATATTCCATGACGCTTCCTCTCGCAGCATACAGTTGCAACTTAAAACTTGAATAATTGCTAGAGCTTAGCCCGGGTGATAGTTTTGAGTTCTGATAGCCCAAACCATCCCATAGGATGGCGGGGGGATTGCGGAGAACAGGGTTCGAACCGGAGCCATCGATCGAGACATGTCCGGAGCACATACCACACGACCAGGCAAGCATGCATAGTTTGCAATATGCGTTCATTAAACAGTCAAAATAATTAGAAAAACTTTTTTTTGGGGGGGGGGGGGGGGAGTTAAGAATGTATACTATATATATATATATATATATACACAGATAATCTAGTAAAGTGGGAAAAACAAACAATATTTATTCTGAAAAATGTTGTGTTTTGTAAATTATCGTCAGAACCTCGCACGCCAAAACGTCGAATATCCTGTGAATTTATTTCCTTTTGACCCAATTTTTGCCATTATACAATCAATGTTGTTAGCTATAATCTTCTTCTTAGGTCTCATTTCCACAATCACTATCTACGTTGTTGTTGTTGTTTTTTTTGTTTTTTTGTTTTTGCTTTATCACTAAACCGTTAGGTGTAAGGTTAGCCTCTGAGAAACACACGCTATCCCAAGTGATATTTTAACGCTTCAGTTAGGATTTTTTTGTTTCAAATGATTGGTGAGAACTAGATTTAGAAGCCTTGCCACAGCTGTTGTTACAAACCAGTCACGTGATAAGTTGTCTTTAGCAACGAGCGCTTCTAAAGTGTGTAGACTTTTATTTTACTACTTAGACCCAGCTCTGACCTACATATCGCAGATGATGTTGAGTGGTCAATTTAATTATCTTTTTTCCCCGTCTTCAGTGCTTCTCTTGGACTTTTATTTCTTGGGTCTCTGTGACTTCTATTTCTTGGGTCTCTCTGTGCTGTAACAGCTTCCTTGATCGTGTACATCAATGGCCTATATGGTAGATTTGAGCGGATTCTTCATCCTCTTGTAAACATAACTAAACTTCAAAATGAATAAAGAGCAGAGATGTCCACGAGATGAGATTCCAATTACATTAACAGAAAAAAAATGAGTACATACGTTTAAATCTTTACACTGAAATTACATGAAAGAAAACCTGATATACCAAATGAGTAGATCTAATATAACTTTAACGAATCATCTAAATCAGTCAGCTTAACGAACCTCGACACTCCGTTCGCTTTTCTCTTTTATATTGTTTTCACGAGAACTGGTCTTAGATATGTATAGACAAGGAACTGACTCAACAATTTTAATTTCATACTACTGTACAAACGTATGCCTACTTTGTTATTTAACTGCAACTTTTTTTTGTAGTCAACAAAGTTCAAGGTCACCGCTCAGTTTTGCGAATAAGACATTCTCCAGCTCTCGGAAATAAGTTTCTGTCATTTTCAATTTCTTCTACCAGAAATCTCTATGCCTGTAACGGTAAATTGAGCTGGATCTCTGTTGAGAGGAGTTATGTCTATTATTTAAGACGCTGACAATGTCTAGAAGAATTACGCTAATGTTATAAGCTTATGTTTATTGTCTGTAGATAAGTCTTACAGTATTTTTAATACTACTTGATCTGTTTCTAATAATTGTAAATAAATTACAAAAATTCTTCAACGATTCAGTCATTTTCGAATATTTGCTACCTAAAGAAACTCTCTTCCAAAGAAACTGACATACCATTGTAATAGGAACTACCAGCTGTTTCTTGCATAAAAGCATTTTAAAAGGTTCCTTAACCACCCGACCAGGCATAGAGGCATCGCCTAATTATTGTACACACATTCATGCGTTGTTTAATGATGTCTGCCTTGTCGTTTAGAATGCGCCATGAGCTGTCGTTTAATTGCTACGATTCCAACCCTGCCTGTTTCCATCCCCTGGAGGTTTGGACTAGGATGTAGCTATCTACCAGTCTGAAGCAACATCTGAAATATATAAAACCCATATACACAAATAGGTATGGTGTTATATTGTGCGTCATTTACACATTTATAACGAATGGACAACTTAGAAACTGTTCAATATTTAAAGTTGACTCATCTTGGACGATAAGAGTTTTACGTTATTCTTTTCTAATAATGTTTCTGACTATCATTCCTCAGGGTCTACTGTTACCATTACAGAAACATACACTATCTATCTATCTATTGGTACGAAGAGTCATTGCCCTTACATGAATTCTTTTTTTTTCTCTCGCTTTTATTTCACCTGAATTTTTTTTCGCAGCCCCCCCCCCCCCCCTCCCCACTTGTATGAATGGATGGTACATACTTAGTGCTTACTTCTATCAATACCAACCAACTAGAGATCTGCGCGTGAAGTTTGGATACGCTCGAATGATTTCTTTTACTTGCTTCTGTATATCATAATAATATATTTTTCTTTTCGCTCGAGTGACTTTGATAAGATACCGAAAAGAAATAAAGGTCACCACTGAAACCACTTTTATTTTTAGACATGAATAAATTGTCAACAATTGTTCAATTCCTTTCATTCATGCCTAAGCCCTGTCACTAAGCCTTATCACTAAAACATGTCTCTACTATACTCATATCACCAAACTTTGTCACTAGACATTGTCACTAGCAGTTAAGAATATTTGCTATCTCACTGTGACGAAGTCATGATGCTTCTTTCTTTGCTTGACAATAAAAGTCTTTCATAATTGATACCAGATACGTGAGGCCTCGCCTTGATATCTCCTCATTCTGATTGAGAAGTTCTGCTAGGGTTGTGGTGTATCTCGCTTTGAGCTCATTATATACTCCCACCCTACAAGGGTTGACGCAGTGGACGCTGTGCTTTTAGCGGTACATGCACTGGCAGTGACAGCCGTGCTTATGGCGGTACTGACAGTAACAGCCGTTATGTTAGTGGTGCTGGCAGTGACAGCCGTGATGTTGGTGGTAGTGGCAGTGACAACCGTGATGTTGGTGGTGCTGGCAGTCTTAGACTATTTTTTGTTTGGAATACTGACAGTTCTATCAGTCCTTTGGGCATACCGGCAGTACAAGCCGTTGGTTTGCAGTGGGACATACACTTAGAGCAAGCAGACGAAAGCTGGCAAGAGAAATACACGTTTAATTTGCTAACTACTGACATGACCAAAACACTCTCAAATTGATTCAAGTCGAAGTCCTTTATAAGTCATAAAATTACCTGTCGCCCCTTTTAGTAAAACTGAAACAAAAGAGCAAAAGCTTGAAGCTTTAACTGACTGCGCATGACAAAATGAAGTCAAGCAGAAGTCTCCACTGCCAGCAGTCATTTTGGTCGATGACAGGAACGCCTAGATTAACGTCAGATTGTTAACCAATTTGCCCTAACAAAAATATAGATCTAGAATTTTCTCCAACTTGGCTCACTCCCCCCCCCCCCCCCCCCCCCCGAGTAGTCCTATGTCTGGTTGAGCTGAACAGAGCAGCATGTCATTATTGATCAGGTAGATGTAATGATAAGCTACAGGTTATAATCACTGGTAGGCTAGGTTTAAATGGTTCTTGAAAACAATTCTATTTAAATATGAACAAGTAAACAATGGAGGCAACACAGAAGAGGTGTCTCGTAGGCAACACAGAAGGGGCGGCTGTAGGCAACACAGAAGAGGCGTCTCGTAGGCAACACAGAAGAGGCGTCTCGTAGGCTTGCGGAGGCAGAGATCACCAGTCCCTGAGTTGTGCTCAACGGAAGGCTATCTCTGAATTATCCCTCTTTTGTGACCAAATATTTAACTTTGAAGAAATTGCCTCCATATTAGATCTACTTATCAAATTTTGTGCTGATTCCTCGCCTGTTCCAGACATTTAAAGTCTGCCATAGGTTGCTTTGCCAGACCAATTTCAATCTCGATGTTAAGTGGCCGGACAAGATCCCTGACACATAAATCCTCCATAGAGCGGACCAGCATAAGATACAAACAAGCCTGGCGCAGTTTCAAAAGCATTGAGCAGGCCGCGTCAGCAGAATGGAAAAATCCCGCAACCCTAAAATAGACTCCTTTACGGCCAACTAACTGAAGGAGAGAGTGTGTGGGACAAAAGTAGGATTTCTATGACACCTTCAAAGCGTCCCTGAGAACTTTCAACGTGAAATTTGGCAGACGGCATCATGCGCCGCGCTAAAACTGCTGAGGAGACAACTTTGGCTAAAATTAACCAGTATGCAGCCAAACATTCTGTTCTCACATAGGTCTCACAAGAGTTTTGGTTTAAATGGTTTGCAAGTTCACCATCCATTGCTACGGAGATTAAGTTTCATTTAAGGATTTGTTGTTCCGTGAAGTAGTCCTCCAAACATTAAATATTACTTTGCCTTTAGTAATATTGTACAAGTTTACTCAAAGAACATATTTTGTGTGTGTGTGTTTTTTTGTAGATTTTCTTTTATCTACAATAAATCCAACATATGCCAATACAAATATCCCATTACCATATAAAGTTGACTCAGCCAGCTGTATAGAGAAATATGTTGGTTACACACAAAAAAAAAACTACATAAGAAGACAGAAAACCTTGACCTACAATCCTACAGAGGTCAAGAAATAAGTGAACTCTCTTCTATAAATTCATTGTCCTAACAACCATTGGGTCAGAGTTTATCTCAAAAAGCCACCACAAACAAAGGAGCTGGAATACTAAACAAATGTCCCAATGGAGAAAAATTAATTAAGAAATTAAGTCCATTGCAACCGGTGAGCTCTCTGATTGCCATAAAGCAGAAATAGGAGCACTGGAACTAGCAGCTACTACGCTAGCAGATCACCCAAGTACGCCAAACAGTCAGATTGTTTTCCTGGCCGATGCTAAAACAGTCCTCCAAAACTTGGAAAATTCCCCCTATGTGAAACGACTCAGGACAGCACTTATAAAGCTCAACAACAGCAGCGAGAAACTGTTCTCCAATGGATACCAGCACATATTGATATAGAAGAAAATGAGAATGTTGATACACTTGCCAAATGTGAGAGAACAAATGCAATAAAGAAACTAATAGTGAATACAAAAAACGACAAACGGACAAGCTCTCATCCGAATAGCAAGAAGGACGACGCCTATTATAAACTATCACGATACGACCAACGACTATTTTTTCATATAAGAACCAGACACAACAGAATGAGACAACACATGTTCCTGAAGCTGAAAATTGGGACCAGTGAAATTAGCCCTTGTGAAACCTCACCAGAGAATGCTGTGTATGTCCTTAAAAACTGTATTCTTTATCAAAAGGATCGAATAAAACAATGACCCAAAATCTTCACCATGGAATAGAAACTATTTAGATTCTTGACCTGGAAACCAATATGCCACATCTCAGATACTGGTAACCGGGAAGAGACGGCTCTGACCCAGCTAACTATCGACCAATAGCACTAACAAGCTGCATCTGCAAAACCATGGAAAGAATGATTAACAGTAGGCTGGTCTGGTACCTGGAGAGGAATAAAGTGATCTCCAACTACCAGTGCGGATTCCGGCAGCGGCGGACAACAACTGACCACCTGGTAAGGCTTGAAGCTTATATTAGAAATGCATTACTCAGAAGAGAACATCTAGTAGCTGTATTCTTCGATATAGAAAAGGCCTATGACACAGCCTGGAAACATGGCATTCTACGTGACCTGGAGCTTAAGGGGCACCTCCCCCGCTTTGTGGGGGAATTCCTGAAAGACCGAAAATTTCAGGTTCGAGTGGGCAACTCCGCTTCTAACACTTATGACCAGGAAATGGGTGTACCCCAGGACAGCATTCTGTCAGTCACCCTGTTCAACATTAAAATAAACAGCATCATAAATGCTCTGTCCCCTCGCATAGAGTGCTCTTTGTATGTTGATGACTTTGTCATTTTTACTTATGGGAAAAACATGAACACATTAGAAAGAAAATTACAGTTATGTTTAAACAAAATTCAAAATTGGGCAAATGATAATGATTTTAAATTTTCGGACTCCAAAACAGTTAGTATGCATTTTTGTATTTTTATATACAAAAAGATCCCGGTCGTGAAAACTACAAAATTTTTAGGCCTCATTCTAGATTCCAAATTTAATTTTCTCCCCCACATTAAGGAACTTAAGAAGAAATGCCAAAAGTCATTAAACATACTTAGAGTACTCAGCCATAGGGACTGGGGAGCTGACAGATATACCTTGCTGCTGCTATATCGGAGTCTAATTCGATCCAAGCTAGACTACGGATCCATAATATATGGAGCACCAAGGAAGTCTTATCTAAAAATACTAGAACCAATTCAAAATGCTGCCCTGCGTCTCTGTCTCGGCGTGTTTCGTACATCACCTATCCCAAGTCTCCATGTGGAGGCTGGAGAACTCCCCATGGATATAAGAATGAAAAAGCTTGCAATGCAGTATATAGTCAAGCAAAATTCCAACCCCACGAACCCTGCTTTCGACTCCATATTTAACCCCACAGAGGTAGAATTATACAATAGAAGGCCTAACGTCATACAGCCGGTGGGCCTTCGAATGAGAGAACCCATCCAAAATTTAATTCCACCCATTGACCAAATCTCTAAAATAGAAATCCCTCAGAATCCTCCTTGGCTAATAAATAAACCCAAATTAAATTTATCCCTCCTTAATTTCAAAAAAGAAAATTAAGACCCAAGCATACTACAAGTCCACTTTAGGGAATTGCAGGAGAGCTACGGAGATTGTGGCACCATCTACACAGACGGATCCAAAACGGATGGAAAGGTCGCGTGTGCCTGCCTCTTTCGGAACAAAACAATCTCCCGTAGACTCCCCGATGGCTGCTACATCTTTACGGCCGAAATGCATGCAATATCGCTTGCACTTATGGCCGTCAAGGCATCAGAAAGGAGGAAATTTATAATCTGCTCCGACTCCAGATCTGCATTGCAAGCTTTGGGGCGGATGAAGACTGACATCCCATTGGTACATAAGAGCCTGAAGCTGTTGGACCAAATAACAGCCGACCATAGGGATGTCACCTTCATCTGGGTCCCCTCCCATGTGGGCATTGAGGGAAACGAAGCTGCAGACAGAGAAGCAAATAGAGCCCTAAATCATGCGGTGTCAGGAACCCAAATTCCCTGCTCGGACCTGAGACAAAGTATTGCCTCTGCCACCTACCGAGAGTGGCAGGACCGATGGGAGGCTGAGACTCACAAACTCAGGCAGATTGTGGCGGATGTCAGGTGGCGGCCCACATCTAAGGGTCTGACAAGGCGTAATAGCACGACCATGTCCAGACTTAGGATTAGCCACACCTACATCACGCACTCTTTTGTGCTGAAGAGAGAGGAGGCCCCACTTTGTGAGTACTGTGACTCTCGCCTCACCGTGGAACATATCCTCATTGATTGCCCCAGATACCAGGATGTCAGGGAGAAATATTTTAGAGCCACTAACTTAAAAACACTATTCGACAATGTCGACCCTGGGAAGGTACTGGGTATTATCCGGGAAGTGGGGTTGTCTACGAAGATCTGATTTATGAATTTGTGAACATGTACTATTTACATTAGATTTTTACCAATTTATTAAATTTTTACTACCTTTACTATTTTAACTGTGAATAGACCTTGATTTTAATGATTTAACTGTATAGAATTTAGCCCTTGTTATGTAGAGAGAGAGTAGTCCTTAAGGGACTGCAGGCACGACATGGCCTAAATTGTGCCGATGTGCCTAAAATCAAAATCAAATCAGATACTGGTCTAGTTATCTGAACATTCTAAAATAATAATAAGTAAAAATCAGCTTTTACTGTTATAACTTATGATGTCGATCGGGACTTTGTGGATTTATTCTGAATTTTATCTTTTAGTGTTCGAAAGCTTTTCCGGCATTTATCTTTTTTATCAGAGTGGCATCGTCTCAAATTATCCTACAGCTTAATTGGTTTCATAGCATCATAAAAAGGCACATAAACAATCGCTTGTTTGACAAGCAGGGAATGAAGTCCAATTTCAAATACTCAACTGTGTACAATCTACATTTATTTTTGTTAAATTTACAACTTGACAAAATTACGCTATTTAGACAGAGTTATCAAATTAAATGTAAAATTTTTTTTCATTCGAGCATTTAGTAAGGTACAAATCATAAATGGCATAAATGAATGTGTAAAATAATTCCATTAACGGGATATCAAAATTCAAGTCATGACCTGCTGAAATGAGATTTATTATCGTAGACCCCAGTGCCCATCTCATAGACCCCCACTTTACTTTTTCACTTTCGTAGACCCCTTGGAAGTCTTCGTAGACCCCTGGGGGTCTATATAGAACACTTTGGGAATCACTTATCAACATACTGGAACTATTTATTTGTGATTAATTCTGAGTGCTCTATAGAAAGTGTATAATATTCTTTGATTTATTGTAACTTTTTTTTATCCTTGATATCAAGCGGTCATGGGTAGGTTTTCTGTCTAAATAACTGAACTAAATTACTTCGAACACATAGTTTTTTTTCACCTCCAGGAAAACTCGTTTTAAACATCAAAACTTCTTGTCTTAATTGTCGGGAATGTTTTTTTTTTATTTATCGCAGGTTTCTCTAAATCTCTTCCACGATTATCGAGATTTTTATTTTCTGAATTCAATGCCAGAAACAATATTTACTAGATCTTGAACATGGGTGAAAATCTACAAGAAGGTATTTTTTAAAATTCTTCTTGTGATGAAATTTGAAAAAAAAGGTTTAAAGCTTAGAGAATAAAAATTTTCACTTATTTCATTTCCTTAATTTGGAGCTTTAAAAAAAAATCATAAATTGAAATCGTTTTAGAAGTAAAACAGTAGAATTCAACCATAGCAATCAGCATATCAGGGGCCCGGGATAAGGAGTTAAGGCTAAAACACAACCCTGACTAACATAATGACCGAAAAGCTATAACTTAAATCTATATCCTTGCATACATTTCTATATGAAAATGATATATGGGCAACTTTGTGTCTGCAAAAAAACTTCAATTTTTTAACGATTGAAAAATCAACATTTGGGCAAACCAGTTGTCAGGTGATTATAAGCATTGCATATGTTTTTTTCTGATATTAATGTAAATAGCGCCTTTATCGATTTTATTTGAGATGTAAACATATACATACTATATACATTTACATAGATAATGAGGAGCATGTCTGGTTCGTAAAACCAATAGACCTTCTTGTTTTGCATTGATTTGTTTGTTTTTTTCTTTGGTGAAGCAATTACACTTTACACACGCACACAAATCTATAGGTCGTTGTACTGTCCCTGAAAGTTTGAATAAAAGTTTCATTCAGACGAGAGGGATAAAGAGAGAGTGCTAGATATTCATTTATATAAAATAGATAGCATATACATCTATAAATGCTATAAATAAATAGCAAGATTTAGTGTGGTCGGTGCACATAAACAAAAGTACTATGTTTTAAAAAATTAGATGATCATTTTTGTGCACAAGTAGAGCACTAGAGAAGGAAATTGTCCGGGCTCTTTCGTTTGTAGCACATTTAGTTATGTATGGCGTCAGCAGACAGCGCTGAAGTTCTGTATGGCGTCAGCAGACAGCGCTGAAGTTCTGTATGGCGTCAGCAGACAGCGCTGAAGTTCTGTATGGCGTCACTAGACAGCACTGAAGTTCTGTATGGCGTCACTAGACAGCACTGAAATTCTGTATGGCGTCAGTAACATAGTATCTTTCTCGTGAAATTTACAAATATTACAATTTTTGTGCACTTTCTTGATCACTCTGGAATCAAAATTTTAAACTAAAAATAAAGCAAAACAAAAAACAAACAAACACGTGAATCAAAAAAAAAAAGCTGGATCCTGGATTCGAATCTCAGTGAAGACTGGAATTTTGAATTTCGGGATTTTGAGGTCGACCCTGAGTCCACCCAACTCTAAAGGGAAAATAAAGGCGGTTTGTCGTTGTGCTGGCCACTTGACACCCTGCTCGTTAACCGTTGGCCAAGAAATAGATGACCTTTACATCATCTGCCCTTTAGATCGTAAGGTCTGAAAGGGGAACTTGACTTTTCTTTCCTTTATTCAATAGTTCAGTGCATTAGGTTACTCTTTTATTACTGAGAAGCCGCGCCATTGTGTGCATTTCTTTCCATAGGAACTAGTTTAGATCTAGATCAATAAATCAATAAACAGAAGAAAAGGGTTAGGTTGATTCCTTGCTGGCAAGTTAGTAAAGTCACTGACCCGTAACTTTTTTGGTCGGTTCCTGTGCTGGTTCATTCCCCTCCTGCTCACAAAGTCGGAAGTCTTAGGAAGTCCAAATATAAGGACATTTGTAGCATTTAAATAAGGCTCAAACATGTTTAGCTTTAAATCATGAAAATAAATACACTTCGTCAAAAGAAATAATACTCAAATGTATACATCATCATCAAACTCCATTTGAGTGAGGGCTTGAGAGGCTCAAATCCTCTCTTGCAAAAGCCCTGGACAGAAACCCTGCTTTCTTGCGTCGTGCATAAATGTATACATAGAATATATTGCAAAATTTATAAATAGAAAGACAGAAAGCCACTTTTTGTATTTGAATGTTAATATTTGGTAAAGTTTTATAGGTAGAAGATAAATTTAATGCAACTTTGCTGTGTCTTCTTCCAAGGATCCATCAAAGATTCGCTCATATCTTTTACTTGAATTAGCCAGTATTTTAAGATGTTATTTAATACTTTTATGCTATATCCTGTCGACCTATTCTGAAAGAGAAAATGAAAACTTGGCTTTATAAAGGAAACTGACAAGGGTTATACATGAAGGATTGTAAGATGTAATAGTGAGTGACTGATTTTTAAAAGTAAATAAATGCAGATAGGTGTCATTCGTATTCTTCTTGTACGGGTCAGTGTACAAACTACCAACATTTATCGCCCCCCTGTGCTCTTACTTTAACTGATTAGTCCTCTTCTCTTCATAGGGATCTTGTTATGGAGTACGTGTGTACAGAAGTTAGCGATTGGTTGGTGGCTATGCAGTGTGAATGATGCAAGATAAGTGGCACTGTCGTAAGCCGTCTTGGGTACGAGAGAAGACTCCTAGATGCCAGAGTTTAAAGTGTTTTGATAGTGAGATTTATTTATTTAAAATAAGTTTACTTCATTTCCTCTCATCTCAAGTTAAATTTGTCTAATTGTAATAAAATTTTGTTCACAAATATTATATTCAAATTATTTCAGGTTTCTTAGACTAAAAATATAATACGTCTGCAGCGGTTTAGTTGTCTACCAGCAGTTTGGTGCTACAAGTCAATAATCATGAACAACTGATCTCAATTTCTCATTAGGAGATGATTCTTAACTTGTTATCCCTTTAATAGCTTGTCAACCTTCTGATTAATAGTGTTATTTTAGTTTTCATTCACTTCATTGCTGTACAACTATATAAAACTCACAGAATCCATCGCTCATGCCCCAGATTTTACTTGACTTTGTGCTACATGTTTTAAAGATATACATGTTGGTTCTTTCCAACCAACGGATATGTAACAGCATTGATGACAGACATTACGCTGTGTGACTTCCCAGTGATCTGTAATGTGAACCAGACTGTCGACTAGCTGTGGACTGAGTTGTTCATAACGTTCGTCTTTAGAGCTTCTTGGCTTTTTTTCTTATTTTTTACGAGTAATCTGTCAGGAACATGTAGGCCTAGGATCTATATAAAGGCTTGCAGTTTATATATATATATATTCGGTTGCTATTACTTACTGTAACACTGAGTTTCTTTCTTCATTGATTTGCCGTGAGGTGAGTAGACGAAGAAAACCAAAGGGTGGCATTACTATTACAGGCCACACTTGATTGCCAGACACTTCAAAACATAAACTTATATCTATTCCTACTTTCTGTTTGTATGTTACGTCTGACGTTATTTTCAAACAAGAGTTATCTCAAGAATAATCTGAAACAAACCATCAAAACTTAAACTCTTCGAATATTAGCCTAATAGGTCCAGTAGTGTTTGATAGATGGAGGACATCTATTCTAAAGAATATTACCATTTGTTTTGTCATTTTAGTTGTATATCAGCTGTAGCTGTAGATCTTAATGATTAATTTTCTCATTCAGTATTGTCCTTAACTAAATGTACCTATCATCATGCTAGCTGTGGCTTCTTTGATTGGCTATACTATCGTGACCTACCTGCCAGGTCACCTTGTCATGATGATCAACTTCCTGCACAACATCCTGTCCGGAGGAGAACAGACCACTCACGCTAGACAAACGTACTCCTGATTGGCCAATCTCAAGACCCAAGAATGAAACGATCACTCAACGTTAGAAACTACCAACGCACAGTTTGATGACGCAATACAAACTAGACGAAAACAATAAACCATATCACTTTTAAACGTAAGGAATATCAAATGTTTTTGCTTTATATTATTGCATGCGTAACTTTAAAAAAAATGTTTATTAGGCTAAGTAAAGTCTATGATTGATCAATACTTCAGTTCAATGCTCTACACTCACTTACGTTAGGAGATTTAGTTTTAACTTTTGTTAACGGTCATTTCATCTCTAAGTCTATGGATACAGTTTCTAACTAAAGTAGGTCTACACCTGGAACACGTATTTATTGACGTGATCACTTTGTTTCAGAATGTAATTAGGCTGTACGTGTGTTTTATTTTTTGTCATTGTGTGTATATTGCCCACGTATTGAAAGCATTTCTAACTAGTGTACTGTAATGTGATTTTTTTTTTAAATTAATATTGTAATTTAAATGACCTTGTATTTTATGGACATAGAATTGGAACTATTCATGACTTTGACACTGTATTTCCACGTTGATAGATAATTCTTCAAGTGTATATGTATCTATATACTAAAATGTTTAGTTTTTTCTTGTTTAAAAACAAAAACAAAACAACATTTTGGGGAAGACAGATTAATGAGAGTGAGATACGTTTTAAAATATTTTTGTATTTTTTTAAATTAAAAAAATATGAAAGAGTCCTCAAAGGATTATTTAGAGTAGGCTGTTATTATTTTGTTTTTATGGAACAACATATTTTTGTATGATGCAATGTCACAGTGAGGAGACGGCAGAGAGTTAAGATCAACAGTTCCCTCCGAGGCACACACACCAGGTCAAGGTGATGGTAGTTCATCTGTAACAAGATGAGACCCAACTAATTGTGGCCTGACGTCATGCTGGTCGATATAATGACTTGTTTCATGCTCGACTCACACTGGAAGAGTTGGGGGGGGGGGGGGAGGACACTGTGCAGCGATTCTCTATTTGACGCAACTCTATACCTCGTTTTGTTTTATAATGCTTTTACACAGTTCGTTATAGATCTAGAAGTAATGTTAGCTTCGGAGTCTCGTTTGAACCTTGATTGATATTATTACTTTGCATGTCACTCGACATTGTGAACAAAAGCTCCCCTCTGAGTCTCACCTGCCTTCGTGCACAAGTGTCCCGTGGTGTATTGATGAAATAATTGAGAAGCTAATCGAAACTTGTTGAATAGATGCACGGGAAATGATTTGAGATTGATCTTTACACTCATTGATATTCTTCCTCTAGTCCTCATGCCCTCTTTTCTTTACTCCCTCTCTCTCTCGTCCCGCTCTTCCTTATTTCTTCGCTTCCTCACTCCTTCTCTGTTGCCTCTATTTAGACCCTCTCTCACTAATTGACTTTCTAGTTCAAACCTCCCGCAGGACGACGGGGATGACAGTGAGGAGGGTATGAACCCGGGACCATAGAGACAACCGAACGCCAGGTAGCCACCCACTTCTTTTCTCTGACCATCCCCCTCCTCACCCTTCTCTCTGGTCACTGTCTTCCTCTTTCCCTCTATCTGGTCACTGTCTTCCTCTTTCCCCTCTCTCTGGTCACTGTCTTCCTCTTTCCCCTATCTGGTCACTATCTTCCTCTTTCCCCTATCTGGTCACTATCTTCCTCTTTCCCCTATCTGGTCACTGTCTTCCTCGTTCCCCTCTCTGGTCAGTGTCTTCCTCTTTCCCCAGTCACTTCTTCTCACTCATCTGTCCTATCTCTGGTGACTCACCGCCCCACCTCACTCGATATCTCTGGTATGGGTTGGGTTGGGTTAACCGTTGTCATGTTAATATTTTCAATTGACTGTTTATGCACTTCTCATAATAGTTGTGAAAAGCCTCTGGCTAACCAACAGGCCAGATTAGTCAGTGGTATCGATATCTTGGTATCCTCCAGTCTCATGGCACCGGGCCGTTAGGCTTAGGAAGCGATAAGTGGGAGGGGCGGCGGCATAATGCAAAAAAATCACTGAACCCTTTGAAAATCTATAATCAATCAATCTAATGGCTGGGTTCTAAAGAGAGTAAGATAACATTGATAGAGAAAGGAGACGGGTTGAAAGGGAGGGGGGCACTCTGTAATCACAATAAATAAACGCATGTCAAACTAAGAAATCTTAGCACAGGCCTGCATCAATAATAGCTTGTTATTGTTAGGATCATGAACAATCCATCAGGTGTCCAACAGTTTGACTATAAATAACGCAACCAAATCCAATTCAATAGCTAAAATATACTTTTTTTTTTTTTTTTTGAGATTCATGACTATATTTTTATTTCTGAGGAAATAGCAAGAAAAGTGTATCAACTGATTTAAGTGGCTATATAATTGTAACAAAACAAACTGATTTATCTTTTTGTTCATGTTAAGTGTTACGTACTGCAACACTATATCTTTGTTCATTCACTTTCTGTGGCTATGTAAATATTGTACAGAATAATTGTATAGTCACTGATTGCAGTGTTATTGAATTTGTTCTATATTCTTCTGTATGTTTGCATTCCATGAAACAAAAATCATTTTTTATATTTTCATATAAGCGCACATAAAATTTCCACCAGGATGTCCCATGAAGACATTTGGGTGGCTGGCGTCCAGACTTGACCAATACTGATCATTGATCATTTTGATTCAGACTGTTGACTTAGCGACACTTTCTGTAAGCTAAATCTTGACCCAAAGCCACTCAATGTCTGATGGACACTTTCAATGAAATTAGTTTATATCATTAGAAAGATAATCCTACAGGGATAGAAACTCAGCACTTATTATCAATGTTATCAAATCAAACAAAAATTAACATGTATTGTTCTATTTATATAATAGACCTAACTTTTAACATTCCATTAAAGATATGGTTTTGAAGAATTTCATTTGTTCTTTATTTTTACTATTGTTGTAATTTCAATAATTATTCTCCTTTCAAAAGAGATGCTTATAACTAGAAAAAGTTTTGAATAAATGAAATAGAAACCAGGAACATTATCAACAAAAACACATTATTTTTTAAAAAATCTTCAGAACAATTTTTTTTGTCAGAAACTTTTAACACCTATTTTAGGGACCCATGAGTCCACCTAACTCTAATGGGTACCAGACTTGGTGAAAATGTAATATGTCGTTGTGCTGGCCACACGACACCCTCTTTAACCGTACAGAACAGAAACAGATAACCCTAACATCATTTGCCCGCAAAGGTCTGAAAAGGGGGGGGGGGGTACTTTAGTTACTTTTAGTCCATACATGAATGTAATGAAAGAAATAAGTTAAGACAAAAAAATCAAACTTTAAATTATATAAACTGTAAAGTTTATCTTATACAAATCTGTGTATTCACATTGAGTTATTATGTTACTCAAAGAACTGCCAATTTTATAGACTGCAATCAACTGTTACCTTTAACTGCAGCAGATTTGGGAAGAACTGCTAAATTTAAAGACTGATTGTAGCTTGAGATAAACTGTTATTTCAAGTACTTCAGACTGAAAAGAGCTGTTCAATTTAAGGACTTAAGAAAAACAGTACAGCGTTCGAAATAACAAATTCAAGAATTACAAAAATTATGTTGAAAGTAACAGAGGCTAACATATAAGGAAGTAGTACGAAGATGAAAAAGCAGAGGGTAAGGTGTAGTACTGTAGTGTATTATGCTTCTGGAAAAAGAATGGTTGAGTATGGAAAATGAACTAATTCTATTATTGTTTATGTATGGGGAAATAACTACGTTTTTTTTCTCTGTTTCTGTGCACACTATTGTAGATTTTTTTAAATTTGAATAGGATGTCACCTTAATACATGGCAAGCACAAATTACAAAGGGAGATAATTTCATAAATAATCTTTAATGGTAAATTCGAAAGTAGATTCAAATTATCGTCCTTTCAAAATCAAATTAACTTTCTTAGGAACACATTATAAGCAGACACGATGCCGATTTTATTTTAAAATACATTTAGCTTTTAAAAATATATTTTACTTTGCAATTACATCGTTTCAATTTGTAGCTCTCGAGCTACGTACGGTCTTTGGTTCCGTGACTTTGGCTTTTTATGAAATGTTTAGTGCATTATTTGCACGGATAGTCTATCACAAACATGTGTATCATTAGCTCTCAACAATTGCACGGATAGTCTATCACAAACATGTGTATAATTAGCTCTCAGTAATTGCACGGATAGTCTATCACAAACATGTGTATCATTAGCTCTCAACAATTGCACGATTAGTCTATCACAAACATGTATCATTAGCACTCAACAATTGCACGGATAGTCTATCACAAACATGTGTATCATTACCTCTCAACAACTGCACGGATAGTCTATCACAAACATGTGTATCATTAGCTCTCAATAATTGCACGGATAGTCTATCACAAACATGTGTATCATTAGCTGTCAACAATTGCACGTATAGTGTATCACAAACATGTATCATTAGCTCTCAACAATTGCACGTATAGTCTATCACAAACATGTGTATCATTAGCTCAACAATTGCATGGATAGTCTATCACAAGCATGTGTATCATTAGCTCTCAATAATTGCACGGATAGTCTATCACAAACATGTGTATCATTAGCTCTCAACAATTGCACGGATAGTCTATCACAAACATGTATCATTAGCTCTCAACAATTGCACGGATAGTCTATCACAAACATGTATCATTAGCTCTCAATAATTGCACGGATAGTCTATCACAAACATGTGTATCATTAGCTCTCAACAATTGTACGGATAGTCTATCACAAACATGCATCATTAGCTCTCAACAATTGCACGGATAGTCTGTCACAAACATGTGTATCATTAGCACTCAACAATTGCACTATCACAAACATGTATCATTAGCTCTCAACAATTGCACGGATAGTCTATCACAAACATGTGTATCATTCAGTGGCGTAGCATCCATGACGCGAAAGGGCTCAATGAAACCTGGCCCACGACCATTGGGGGCCCACTGGGCTTGGGCCCATGGCTCTTGACTTGTTGAGAACTTGGGGGTGACACCAAAGTGAAAACATAAATTCACTTTTTGTAAAAACCGATAAAAATAAAATGTAAAAAGCTCCTTCAAAATGTCCTGAACGTTGTATAACAATTAATATTAACTTCAAAACCAGTGTTTGAAGCTTTAATGTAAGGATTAGCTTTCCATCAGGTTTTGTAAATTGTAATGGTGGCTAGCCCTATTCGCTCGTTCGAGGTGACAATCGTTTCCATATCGTCCCATTCTTTTTGTTTCCTTGTCTGTTCATAAAACCATTGGTAGTAGTACAGGAATGGAGGGGGGATGGGGAGAGTTTGGTTAAGAAACAGGGATAGTCCTGATTGTCACTAAATAAAATTTCGATACAGCTGCAAATTATTCAATTTTTTCAAAGCTCAATTTGTTTTTATTTTGTTTTGTATATAAAATATGTAATATCGGCATTTTATTTCGCTCATAGGTGTATGTTTTTTTCCTTAATTAGCTTTCAGTCTGATCTGTCAGCAGGTAAACGCATCAACAAAATCATTAAATATGAACAAATTTGGATCTTCGCTCTTTGCAATAAACATGAAAATCTGATCTAGTTTTGACCAATCGCTAATGCTCTTATAGGCCTATCTGCGACTATGACATTATAATTGATGAACTCAATAGGATATATTACAATGAACAGTGCATTTGATCATGAACTGTATACAACTTCTCAATAACCTTGACTGCTCAATAGTATTATATGCTCGTATATCTGCGACTATGACTTTATAATTGATGAACTGCAGTGTGTATATTAGTTTGAACAGTGTAAATGATCAGGACCTATATAGAACTTCTCAATAACCTTGACTGCTCAACGTGGATGAGTTAACCTGTTTGTCTTGTGTGTTATTGTTAGTGAAAGTATAATCTGGTAGTCTGACCACACAAAAAAATAGTCTGACATAAAAAAATAATAAGTTCGACATAAAGAAAAAATTAGTTTGACATTAAAAAAACAACAACTATTAACTCCGAAGAAGTTTACATTGTGAAATAGTGTAAGACATTCAATCAAGGCGATGTGTCCTCGAAAATCTTCATCACATTGTTTTGTTGTCCTCTGTATGGTATACAAAATGTTAATGTAATCATTATATCAGAATAAAAAGGAGATGAAATCTAAACAAAATAAAAATAACATTAAATATTTAGCAAGCCAAAAAAACATCAGAGTGTCAACATAGGAATCGTTCAAGTTGAACATGCTTGTGCTATTGCAATTAATGAGGAAACCGAATCGGGGAGCAGGTTTATAAAAAGATCTAGGACATAGACGATAACTAAATGGATCATGGAATAGTGTCTCTGACCAATGCTTAGTATTAGGTTGAAACTTGGTTCATTGCTCTTAAAGAAATTTAACGCCATATATTTATACAAAAACAGAAAATTTTATTTCTATGAAGTTCAAATTTGACAGGAAATCAAAGCCCAACACATTCAAAACGAGATCTGTTGGACAATGCAGTTCTGGACAAAATACCGGTACTATACGATATCAATTCTGTACCATTTGTCTTTCATTGGTGGCAGCGCTCAAGACAAATAAAAAGTTGATATCAAATTCGTATTATTTTTTTGATACTGTTTTTAGTGATCTCCGTTGAGGAACATCCAAAGAAATAGAAATTAGATTGTCATTTCTAGGTTTTTATATATGTGAGTTTCAAACGTAAGCAGAATTTGCTGAACAAATGCTCCAAGTAATTTAAAAAACAACAACATTTATCCTTAAATAAACTACTAGCGAAGGCTATGAAGGTGCTTCCAATACGATTGGATACTAGAATGGCCTTTTGGGCATTGTTTCACCAGAAGAAGACGCTCGCGCATTAAAAAATAGATGCACTGGTTTCTTACTTTGCTACTTTACTTAGAAGGCCAGAGAAATGTTCAGTAAATGAATATTCGATCTATTTAATGTTAAAAATAATGGACGTAGAACTAGATACTAGTTTGTATCAATGTTTCAAAGTTTGACACTTAAAAGTGTTTTAGGAATGTCAATGTGTAGAATGGGAACTTGGACTCATAAAACATTTCTTTATAGATTTTAAACTCCGTTACCTCGTTTCATTCTGTTCAAAAATTTGTACAAACATGGACTTTGAATTCGTGTTGGAATTCTAGCAGAGTCAAACGTAAGAAGATTTTTAAAAAGCTACTCTACTTGCATTGGAATGTCTATTGGCCCACCAATATATTCTGGAACCCGGGCCCACGGGTATCATGCTACGCCACTGGTATCATTAGCTCTCAACAATTGCAAGGATAGTCCATCACAAACATGCGCATTATTATTAACTCCGTCGAATAGCTGCCATCTGAAATAATTTTTTAGCGGGATACCCATTCGACAAACATGGCAGCATTGGTTCATAGGAAAATGTTTTATATTATTATTATGTTAGAAACAGACGATTATTCATTCTCTGGCACTGCCAGAGTCGAGTATCGTTAAAGAGAAACAAAACTCATTATTGTTATTATTTTAATTATTATTATTATTTTTCGTTATTAAGTCGATCCATCTCATTTTCTCCACTTAAGGCCCTAAATAGGAATCGTTTGTATTATTGCCACTCATAGTAAATTTCAAAAGAAGCAGCCAAAAGTCAGACATGTGCAAAAATGCAGCAGGTCGACCAGGGAATACTGAATAAGTAAAAATAGCTGCATCATCAGCGTAGATGAGTTCCCTAATTAGTACCTTCCTAACTTTGACTTTTGCCCTCAACCTGGATATGTTAAAGAATTTCCCAGAGGATTTTGTATAGAGAAATACATCTTCATTGATGACGTTATATGCATAATCAGTAAGTGGGAAAAGAATATGTCAAACAGAGTAGGTATTTATATGCATAAATATATGCTACAGTTCAAGTGCGAACATTCGTTAATGTGCAAAGGAACTAAGAAAATTGTTTGATTTATTCACAATGTGCATGTTACCTAGAAAGAGTCAATATTACCTACTAGACATTCGCTAAATTGGAAAAAAAAAGATAAGGATTTATATGTCTATTACGTAGATAACCCTATCACTAATCCCTATATCCAACACTAATACTAATCCTTAACCCTACACCTACATCATACCACTGGCCCTACCGCACTCCTAGACCTAACCCTAACCCCTAACACTAATTCTAATCCCTAACCATGAATCCTAACCCTAAACTAACCCTAATCTCATTTCTAACAGTACAGAAGCCTTTAATGTGCACATTACCTTGACAAAATGTGAATTCAGCACATTAACGGAGCTAGGCAATCGGCACATTAACGATTTCGGACTTTATCGGTAACATCTATAAACGAGTATCTACATTATAGAAGTCTTAGTCCTGACCACTCACTCATATTCATAATCACTAATTCTCCCACTTGCACAAGCGATAAAATACGAAAATTGAGTCTTTTCTTTTTTTATAGGCTTAACAGAAGCCCAAGACAACTAAACCATTTTCAAGATTGAAACCGCAACCGTTAAAGTTATCAAAAATGATTTCTTTTTCGTTATGTCCACTAAACATGTCTTTGAAAGTCGAAATGTAAAAATCTATTGTATTTGCATTGTTGTTATAAATCCTTATTTGATTATTATTTAAGAAAGAAAGACATTATTATCAAAGTTTAAGAAATAAAATTAATTGACGTCCTTTCATCTTGTAGGTTGAACCTTTCTTTTTTTTTTCACTAGAGACGTTAGCAACAAGTTTGGTTCACAAAAAATTACTTTTTAAAGGACATTTCAATATTTCAACATTTCAGAGGTCAGTCAAAATTGAACAGTGATTATACTTGTTTAGTTTCCACAAAAAAAAAAATACCTGCACACTGAATGAAATAATTTATGTTCCGGAAGTTAAATGTCGGGACGAGCGAAGCCTGCCCTTGTGGAGCATCACCAGAGAATGCTGACCATGTTCTTCAATGGTGCTTATTAAATCAAGGGACCCGAACAAGACTCTCCAAAGACTAACGGAGAACTGCCTGATCTGGAAACCACTTCGCGGTTGATCTCAGATATAGGATTGCTGATCTGAACCCTTCAACATCTAAATTAGGACGAAGAAGAACTGATGTATGTGTACCCAAATAGTGTGAACAGCAGCTAAGTTTTTTTAAAGTGTGGAAATACAGCTTCTGGCACCCATAAGGCTCCCGTGGTAGTGCAGACCGGAGCTTCTCTTTGAGTTATGTCCTCTGGAGCTGAATCGGCTTCTCTTAATAAGTGTTGTACTTTTAATCATTTCACTAAAGATAGTTTCACCTTTCAACAAAGGAAAATGACAAAAACTATTTTTTTTTGCTTGCCTCTAAAAATGGGAAAGACTTGTTAGGAAAGATTTAGCATGCATTTACAGTTCATATGCAAACAAACAATTGAAATATATATTACAATAAACATGAAATTTTGTGTTCCACTCTTCATTAGAGATATTGGTAAAAGTCACAGTAACATAACATAAGTAACATAACAATTTCATCCTTGAGATTTTATATTCTTCTTATTTGCCTTGCCCATACTAAGCTAGCGGATACATTGGATTATTTATTCTTAAATCAGAACTACCCGTGGTTAACTCCCCTAGTTCTAGTGAGATCTTTTGTTTAATTTATTGTTAAAATTATATGCAGCTTTGTGCAAACTTTCCTGTTTCAATTTTATTGTTCTCAGTCAAAGATCGAGCTCCATCAGTTGTTACACTTGCCATCTTATTCTAAGAATACCCAACACTGAGACATTGTTTCTTGAATTGAGTGTATTGATGTATAGCCAATAAGCATAATCTTCGTTTACTTAAAACTTTTTATAATGAGACAGTTTCAATAATTTATATAGATATTTTTTTAAAAATATTTGCATTTTTATATCTATATACTGTGGGCACACCTGATTTCTGTAGGTGTCGGCAGGCCGCATGAAACACCTCGGCGGGCTGCATGTGGCCCGCGGGTCGTAATTTGCCCACCCCTGGTCTAAAGTCTTGAACGTTTATTAAAGAAAACAAGTTAATATTTCACATTTTAATTCTTTGTACTACATATTGCTTAAACGGCATAAACAACTGATTTTTATTAGCGACACTCATTTTACAGTCGTGTAATAACAAATGAATGAATAACCAATGAATGTAATTAATTAATTGTTCGAGGGTGCGTCAGCTTTGGGGTTACTGATTTAATTGTAATACAACCAGGAAACGTAGGTGTGTATTAATGTTCAACACAGTCTTCTTGCTTTCAATGCACTTGTTTCGTGAAGCCATCATTAAAAGAAACTATTTTGGTTGAGTTGCGAGCTAGTCATGCTTCATCCCTGGCAATTATATAGTTTGCATTAGCTAAATTAGATTGTTTGTGATACAGTGTAGCTCTTCTGTTCGCTACTTCTACCTCTGTGTAATAATATATGAGAGATTCGGCCATTATAAATATACACCTACTAATGACCTAATGTCTAAAGGTATACATTTGTGATAAAGAGTTAATCAGCGAATTGTAAAATTCAGCAACGACTCAGTCATTTGTCACAAAACATGGGTCTCTGTGGTAGGCCGTGACAGTTTCTTTAAAAAAAAACTCAAGTAAGTCTCCAATTCCAATACTTTGTTTATTTGTAAAATACCAATCCATTCCTTCACTTGTTTAAAGACATTACATTTCTCTAGTTGGATATTGCGGAAATCGACAAAGAACAGTTAATGAACAGAATAATGAAAAGGAATGTGTCTCTTGAATGTGTCCTTAACATAATTTGAGCTCAGGGCTTGACTTCAAAAAGTTAAAGTTCGAAACTTGCTGATTTCCCAGAGTGGCTGGTAAGAAAGGGGCAATAAAAATGAAATTGACAATATTTTTTTAAAATTATCGTTGCTCTCCCCTTCTATACTTCCAGCTTCTCTTACCCCGCCCCCCCCCCCCCCCCCCCAAGTCCCTTAACCAAACAGGACACAATTTTGATAATTATGAAATTGATACATTTAGTTGAGCTAAATTCGATTGTGATACAGCTTAGCTCCATTTAATGCAAACTTTATCAATGCATATTAACATTTGCTTAATCTCATAATTAGAATCCTAAGTAAAGCCTGCTTGCTAATACATTTTGTCGTACAGCTCTGCTACAAGCAAGAGTGTGCCCAGCAGCTACCCAGAGTTTCTCTTTATTTAAATAGAACCATTTATTTCAAAGGTCGTTTTTTTCAACCTTTTGGCTGACTGCCTGGTCGTGTGGATTGTCTAGTTCGAGCCTAGCTCGCCGCCAGTCTGTGATGATCTTTATTTTTAAAGTCAAGTCAAGCTGTTTACATTTATAAAGTAACATTTAGAATGTACAAGTCAAGCTGTTAACATTGATAAATTTCCCACTTAATCTAATAATTTATTTATTAATGATAGTATTCACCGTGGAGAAAAGTCGCCATTTTATATCAGTTTAAACTTTAAAAACTAAAATTGTTATTGAAAATCATATTTTATCACATCCACCTTGCTGAAATATGCGCAACGGTAGCGCCAAGTTTATTTCATCAGAGTGTGGCGGCTGTTTCATCAGTGATTTTAGCTGATTTTTCATCAGTGAGTGGAGTGGCTATTTCATCAGCAAGTGTAGGAGAGAGTGTAGTAACTATTTAATCAGAGACTGTAGCGGCCTTTTATTTCATCAAAGAGTGTACAGGCTATACGTGTTAATATAAACTATTTTAAAAAATAAAAAAGTTTAAACAAGGTTACGAAGACAGTTTGTGTGGAAACAAAAACTCAAAATCGACCCCCGAATTGGTCCGCTCAGGCAGGTAAAAAGGCAACTTACAATATTTTCAGAAAGAATATCAGAAACTATGAACTACAAACTATGAACTACAAACTATGAACTACAAACTATGAACTACAAACTATGCACTACAAACTATGCACTACAAACTATGCACTACAAACTATGCACTACAAACTATGCACTACAAACTATGCACTACAAACTATGCACTACAAACTATGCACTACAAACTATGCACTACAAACTATGCACTACAAACTATGCACTACAACACTATCTCCGTGGATACAAGAAAGAAGAGACGTGCCCGTGTTGCCCACACTGTTTCATTGTTAATTCGACTAACGACTTGATACCACAGGATACAGAGATATATTAATGTTATTATAATTACATTGATAATATTCATGTATTCCATGAACTGATAGTTACGAACAGTGATTTTTTAATGACCCCGAAATAGGAAAAGACACTATTAGTTTTGTATGGAAGGTCTGTCCGTCCGTCCCGTTTAGATCTTGTAAACTAGAAAAGATAGTAAAAATCCGACATCATAATATTTTAAGTACTGATGCAACGGCTACTTTTTTTCTTTTCTGAATGCGAATAATCTAATTTTTTAAATCACGTTTGCAAGAAGCTTTTTTCATAAAAATACACCACTTTTACAACTATTCACTATTAATAGTAACAAACACAGGAGGTCCCTTAGTAAGGGACGTAAATATATACCATATTTTTAACACATTTCTGCAAACGGTTTTATACATCTTGGACGTAATTATATGTTAAACTAGTGATATGTAACTGGACGATTGAAGTAGTTTCAGAATTCTATCCTGTATTATTTTCATTAAATAAACGATATTTTGTCAGCTGAAATTGGATTTCTATCTGTGTTTTGTATTTATGTCAGGCAACTCAATAGTCGTAGTTCAGACACATCTTTATGGCCAGCAGCACGTTACACACGGGTTTCAAGAAGTTGTCAAAGAACTTCACATTATATCTCAAAGACTTAACTCAGAACAAAAAAGGAATTCAAGGTCACTGTGAACGCGTTATAATAGACTTGAACTTAGGATGAATGCAAGACGCGGGACAGTCTCTAGGGAATAAATCAGTGATCTCCTTGTTTTCTTTATGCTCGTGTCTGTTTGTTCACATTAGGGTCAGGGATTAATCCTAATTATATTCCCTTTAGTTCTCAGTAATAGGCACACTGTTTAGAATTAGTGTTTCAAAATTCTTTATATTGAAACAATTATTGTTTAAAAGTTCTTAAATTGCGCGTGCTGATCTCACTTTGGTATATTATGTCTCTTTACACAGTTTTCTGAGTAACTCAAATACTTTCCTGTCAAACATATTTGTGTTTTCTGTTGCCATGGTGAAAGCACAAACGGGAAGGGGGAGGGAAATGAGAACTAATCGTGTAATTCCTAACAACAACTGGAATATATTGAATAACCTGCGATCGCTTCCTGACAAATAAGGTCACATGAGATGGGAATTCAAAGGAACATAAAGGTGCTGACGTCATACTTTAATTTTCCACATCAGCTTCATTTTGATCTACTTTCAAGTGAATGACACTAGGAGTTTTAAAAAAAAAGTTTGAGCTTATGACATCAATGGACTTGCAATCGGCTCTCTCAGGACTGCGCGTGTCAAATATCAATCGGCTCTCTCGGGATGATCTACATGTAATGTGAAAGTAAATCAATTAGAAACCAATCTTGTTGTAACTTGCAATGACTTGCAAAGATTCTCAAGTTGAGACTCAATGACCCCTCTCTTATTTACAACATGATTTTCTAACCACTTTCTGCTGTTGTGTTACTTCCTGGTGTTTCATCACTTTGAAGCTTTCTGATGATAATCACTTAATGCTGTTTTTTGTAACTTTATGTTGTTTTTGTCACTGTATGCTGTTTTTTATCACTTTATGCTGTTTTTGTCACTGTATGCTGTTTTTTGTCACTTTATGCTGTTTTTGTCACTGTATGCTGTTTTTGTCACTGTATGCTGTTTTACCAGTTTCTTTTTTGGTCACTTTCTACTGTTTTATCACTTTCTGTAGTCTTGCCACTTTCTGCTGTTCTGTCAATTTCTGCTGTTTTGTTGCAATAACATTCTGTGCTGCTTAGTTTTACAACGAACTTTTTCCATCAATCTATTTCCTTTGATTAGTTATTAGTTTCCCCACTTTAAGTAAGAGTAAAAAAAATAATTCCCCATTCAGACCTTGCAATCTATAGGGCAGATGATGTAAAGGGCATCTGTTCCTGTGGCCACGGTTAACGAGGGTGTTATGTGGCCAGCACAGTGACAAACCGCCTTTTGTCAGGTACCCATTAGAGGTGGGTGGACTCAGAGCTACCCATTAGAGCTGGGTGGACTCAGAGGTACCCATTAGAGCTGGGTGGACTCAGAGGTACCCATTAGAGCTGGGTGGACGCCCTACAGATCTCGAAATTAAATATAGAATAATATTCGGACTAAACTATTTGTGTTGCTTTTCCAGTGTATCATTTTCTGGAGGATAGGTTGAATCATACTTCTCTTGATAAGCTGATTTGTCACATTAAGTTCTTGGACCATCATTTCTACTTTTGATTACACTTTTTACAGTTGGGTGTAGAATTTGTCAAAAAAATACTTTCTACCCAAGATTTCCGTCGTATTACGATATTGTTCAGTAGAACAAATTTGTTTCTATTTCATCGTTGTAGAAAACAAATTTGTGCTCATTAACATTTTGGAATATTTGTTGACATTATTATACAAATTTAAATCAAATATGTTTTTTGTTTTAGAGATTTTTAGGACGGTACTAAGCTTTAAATAAGCAACAGGGAGCTCAATACAATAGAGAAAATATTGCAAAATTTAAATCTATATAATTCTCTTCTTCGCTCACGAGTTTGGACGAGAAGAAGAAGTAAAGATCACTCATTTATTTCTGCGGATAGAGTTATCCCACGAACTTTATGAGCCTTGCGTGTAGCGAAGTCATACAGTATATCATACAAATTTTATTTCCTACATAGATCACGCTCAATAGCAAGAATTATCAAATGTTTCAATCTATCTACGAGAATTGTTGACCACAAGTAATTCTTCATAAGTTTGAGGCGCAAGAAGCTTCTTTCACCAGATTCTAAAATTACGGGATAATGCCGTTTTTTTTTATCGCGCGTAGGATTGGCATTTTCCTTATTGAATGACACCCCAAAATGACATTTTTTGTCTATATATTTCAGGAGATTCGTATGAGTTTTCTAAAGATTTTAATAATTTCCGGATATTTCCGGGACTTTTTCGTATATTTTGCAATTTCAGAAGATTTTCAGGAGCTCGTGGTAAATTGACAGGGAAATATGATATAAGTTATACAATGGTTTTTAGTTAATAATTTAAACACCTAGAATTAACGCGGGTCCTACGAAAATGCGTGGCCCACTGCGGTCGCATAAGTGGGGAGCCCACTGCGGTCACCTAAGGCCGGCCCTGCAAAATAGCGCGTATGCTAAGCCGCCGGTCGACTAGTATTATATAATAACAGATGCAAGAGCACATTCTGATTAGTGCACTTTAAATAGAAGAATGATCTTATCTAGCTCTTTCAAAGTACAGGCTTATCATCAAAATCATCTGTTGAGGGGTTTTAAACTAAAAAATCTCTGGAGTTTTCTTGTTTTTTTAAAATTTAAAACCCCATTTAGCTACGGTCATAGAAGTTGGTAACTATAGTTTGCTTTACAATAATATTGAAAAGAGAGATTTTCAACCTCAAAACGCTCTGTAGGGTGATTTTAAACTCGAAACCATCTGGAGGGGTTTTAAACTTGAAAAAAAAAAAGCCATCTGGAGAAGGGGGTTTAAACTAAAAAAAAACATTGGCTTGGCTACGCTCAAAGAATTTTAGTGTGTAAATTTTCTTTTTTTTTTCATATTGAAGAGATATTTTTTAGCTACAAACCCCACTGAAGGGGGGTTTAAACTCAAAACCCCTTTGGCTACGCTGATAGAACTTTGAGTGTATAATTTGTATAATAAGGGGAAAAGACGCTGTCCGTCTGGGATCTCAGAAACTAGAAGAAAAAATGAAAATCGAACATCATGTGAGCTTGCGCTCCCAGAGCTATTTTTATATGTGTGACAAGTCCAAGCTTGCTGTCAGAGTCACTCATACTTATCACAGCATTAATCATTATTTACTATTATTTATTTATTTTATTTTAATTATTTCCCTTTCCTATCCCCACTTTCTTCACCCGCCCCACCTTTACCTCTTCGAGCTAGACTCTGTCCGCCACCTTGGCGTCCTTTCATTTATCTTCCCTTGACCGGGGTAAAGATAAACACAATCTCCTTGATCTCACCCGCAGTATGTCTGACAGCCGCAGTGGACACCACCTTGGGTGGAATGCGAGTCAATCTTTCTACCCCCTCCCTCTCTCACGTCTCTCTTTGATCAAAGAGATTACTAGGGTCAACACGCCTTCTGACCTTTCCAAGGTGCGACTTTTGTCGGATTCATCCACGTGTATGATAAATCTTAAGCCTAGGACATTTCCTGTTTCCGCCCACATTTTCCAGGCCTATATATAAAGTAGAATGAATCAAGCCAGACTTTCTCACATTTCTCATTCTAGCTGAGCAATCGAGTCTGGACTACTTCATTTATTCTTACTCTTTAGAGGAATACCTGGTGGTAAGTCGAACTTAATCATAAGTTCCATCTTAATTACTTTGTGTGCATATTTCTCACTGGATATTATAATGTGTATTTTATTATTTCATTCATAATTAATTAGTGCATTGTGTATTTCTCACTGTTGTAAGTAGAAAACATAAACATGGCATATGTATATATTTATGTATTGCATTAATCTATTAATGCTACGTTGATCAATTGATCGTTGAGGCAACCATGTATATATTTGTACATCTTATTTTATTTCCTTTATCTCGGCTGACCACCGTGATAATTTTACTAGCGCACTAATACTGCGCTTAGAGAAGATATATGAATTATCTCCCCTTTACTCATTTTACTCTAACGAGAGTTTCGCCCCTTGAACAGACACCCTCTCCATTCAAACGCGCTCCATTGTTCTCGGCCGATGGTCGTATGTAAACAAACTGTCATGGTCGCTGACCACCGTCCATTTCTTAACCCTTCCCTACCTTTTTTCTCTTCCAACTTGTGTTGTCTATTTGAGATTATTATTTCCCCTTTAATGTACATTTTTATATTGCTACTATCAGCCATCTATTTTCCAAATCCCATTAGTCATCATCTCCCCATTGTGCTCTAAAGCAATTTTACCAATCTGAGGAATGCACCTCAGTCGAGGGCATCGATAAGATGCATGAGAGACATGTCCTAACTTGTCTTTATTTATCCGCAGCCTCCCTCAGGTGCCTGCCTTTGTGCTTAGTGCTATTCAGCACTGCACTTGCCTATTTAACTGCCTATTTATCGGATCACTCATCTGCCTATTTATTTGGCATTGTCTGCCTAGTCAACTGCCTACTTGCTATTGAGTATCATCTACTGTCTACGTGGATCTACTCAACTCTACTACTTGGCGCTATCGGATCTATTTGCCCGCCTATTCGACAGCCCACCTGTCAGCTTATTAGGTGCGACGTCCGTATAGACCCAGATCTGTGCGAGACGTCATAGCTACGCCAAACCCTCTGCAACTCACTGGACCTATCCTGTTAACTACGCTGCCCACGGCAGATCAGCTCTGCCCGCAGTACCCTTGTGCCCACGGTAGCCGGCCACCCGCCCTACTGTGCCCACTACAGATATCAGAACTTTGGATTGAGACTCCACAAGAACTGAATCGTCGGCGTCCCTCTACCTGCTAGAGCGCCACCTCCAGCTGCAGAACCTCAAGTCAAGACACAGCCAGCTGCGACCCACGCAGGACAACCAGCTAAGTTCAGAAGACAAAGTGACATACTCTCTTATTAAGTGCAATATTGATGATTAAATATAGTATCAATTAGAGATAGATGCAAACCCTCCCCCCTTTTACTCTTTTAAGTAAATATTTTTGTAAATAAATATTCTTCAATTTAACTTTTGTATCTCTCTTTCATTGCTTGTCACGTTGCGTGTCTGCTCCCGATTTATATGCTGACGGGTTGGTGTGTGATAGTTTCAAAAATAATCATCCCCTAGACATTAAACGCGCCAAACACACGTCACTTTCCCCAACCTGTCACAATATGTAATTTTTTCTACTTTTATAGGTCAGAGCTATTTTATATATTCTATTTTTTATAGGCTATTGCCAGAATTAATATTTGTACTTCCGCTTTTTGTTATATGGGTTATGGCGGGTAGTATAAATAGTTAAATCCAGTCTACATCCTGTACAGTTGACCAGTGGTCAGTAAAGTATATCGCTGTGTGACAGTTGATGATCTTAGTGATCTGGCGTATGATAATTTAGTCATTGCTATAATTCTGTACCTGGAACGGCCTGTAAGTGTAGAAATATTTTCTTTTCTTTTACTAGATCTATGTCACACTGTGTGTAAATATGCTAGATATATTTTAATTTAGTTTTATTTTCTAGTTGGCAGTTGTTCCCAACATGCTGTATTAAAAATGGCGGCGACCAGCTTAGCCTGATATGAATATGTTGTTCATGCTCTAGATCTAGTAGAATATATGATTTTGTATTTAAAGTTTTGCATTTATGTATTGCAGGCTATTATTACTGCTGAAATACCTGCTGCTGAATATAACTGCTGTGTTATTGCTGCTTTATGCTGCTATTACTATGCTGTTATAACCTTTGTTGCATTTATTTACTGCTATTGTTATTGCTTCCGTAGATCTAGAGAATCTAGTGTTATTTGGATTTTGTTTTTGTAGTGTTGCCTTAGTCGGCTTGGACCTAGTGGCTTAGTCTGTTCTTAGTGAATAGTAAGGTACTAAGGTGTTCTTGTTTTAGTGTTAGTGAGGATCTAGGTCTAGTGTAGTAGTTGTAGTGATTTAGTTAGATAGTTGGTTTGATCAGTTTGTCTTAGATAGCTGGTTTGTTAGTGTTTAGATTTAGAGGGTTTTAGTTAGTTGCTGGGTTCAGTTGTAGTGTTTAGTGTATATATTATATTTTTTATTGATTTATTTTAATGTAAATAAAGTTTCATTTTGTCTTATTTAATTTCAATTCCTTTTTTCAATTTCCTTTGGTTTAAGTTAGTATGTCTGGTTACTTAGGTGACTCTAGCCCCTTGGTCGTAGACTGAGGTGTCACAGATTGAGCCCACCCAGTAGCGCTAACATCTGCCTACTGTTAATAATTTAATGTTGAGCAGAGAAAAGGTCCTCTCTCTCGCACCTCCTGACCTGCTCACAATCATATTTTAGATCATTCAAAGTTCTGATGAAACGGCTACTTTTTTCTTTTCTTAAAGCGAAATATCTAAGTTTTTTAAAATCAATTATGCAAACAGTTTTTTCATAAAAATACACCATTTTTACAACTATTCACTATTAAAAGTAACAAATACTGGAGGCTTTTTTTAAGTAAAGGGAATATTGATTAATCATTTTTTTTTACCATTGTATTGCTGCGGTATGTAACCTCTGTCATATTAAGTACTACATTTACAAAAAAGTTTTTCTTTTCTTTTTAAGTGAAAAAATCTATTTGCTATGCAAATAAGTTGGACACAATTTAAAACAACAATTAATAAGTAGTTTTTCATATTATCGCGTGAACTGCAACAGCATACATCCCATAACTATACACAAAACTAAAGGAATTATTATTTTTTTTTTTGCGGAAATGTTTTTTTCTTGAGGCTTTGAATAAGAGACTGACCCTTTACAAAACAATTAGATCAATTAGATACTTATTAAAAGACATCAGTAAGGCCAGGTTCACATGTAACTTCACATTCACTTTCACCTATCCCTTGGTCTGCTGGACCTTTGGGGCACCACACAGGATCTGTCAACCTTCTTTCTCCATTCTTCTCTGTCATTTGCATTTGATAGAATTTCATTATGATATTCTTTCTAAAAATATTGGTACCTGCCTGGGTAGACCTTTCCTGATAGAATTTAATACCGATATTCTTCTGAAAATAATGAAACGTGCCTTTTTTTCTGCCTGGGTGGACTACTTTAGGGGCCGATTTTGTGTTTGTGTTTCCACACAAACTGTCTTTGTAACCTTGTTAATATTTTTTAGCTTCAAACCACGCTGAAGTGGGGTTTAAACTCAAAACCCATTTCGCCACGATCATAGAATTTTGATTGTGTAATTTGCTTTTTTTATATTGAAGAGTAAATTTTGGAGGGGTTTTAAAATCAAAATCTTCCTTTGCTGTGCTCTTGGAAATTGGCGATTGTCGTTTGCATTTTTTAGTTTTGTTTTATAGAAGAGGGGGATTTAACTGCTAAACCACCTAGTAGGGGGTTTTAAACTGAAAATCCCCTTGGCTGTGCTGGGGCAAGTGATGGTTTAGTATTAAAATCGGGGGGGGGGGGTTCATTTCACAATGTCATAGGCCACTCATTTACCTATGGTTTACCAAAACGAGTTTGTGAGAAGTGCAAAAACCTGAAGAAACTCTGCTAAAGCTTCAGACATGCCTACACTGCTTTAGTGTTAGTACGAACACATCAACATACATGGAATCAATGTAAAATCTGAGAAAAAGAAATTGTCAGATGCGACTATACAATTGACTCGAAAATAATCTCTCTGTTTAATGTGATCTCCATTTCTATTACTTTTTCTTCCCTACCTTTCTCTCCCCCTTTCATCTCTCTCCTACTTTGTCCCACCTCCCAGTCTTTTTTCCCCGTTCCCCCCCTCCCTTCAGTCTCTAAAGACCTGGTCCCAAGCCCGGGAAAGAAAGGAGGGACTGGCACGTGGCTAGCGACTCCATCCTGTAAAACCTCAATGCCTGCGGACAGGGCCGGCATTAGATAATTTGGAGGCTCTATTCGAAGTGAATTTGGTGACCCCATATACAATTTTAAAAATGGGGAAAAAGCGAAAAAATAAAATTACGTATTTAAAATTTATCTAAATCCTAGTGTACTACACCAATAACATTGGTCACAAGTTTCGAATTTCTTTTCTAAAAAAAATGTACACTGACATGTGTGAGGACCCCACCAATAGAAGGCCCTAGGCGGCTACCTAGCTTGCTTATACCTAAGGCCACAAAAACGTCAAACATCTATTACAAAGCGGTCTTCAAAGAATGATTCTTTGATTTCTGTCTGTTGCAGCCCTGCTACACACGCATAGGAATGGTTTGAAATATCAATGAGCACCATTTGTAGTTCAGATTTAGAGTAAAAACTAATTATGTACACAAATTGTACATTTTTTTTACATACACCCACCCCTATCGCCATTGATGTAGTGGCACTAAGGCAAACAGGAAATGGAATAATTTAGAAATATTGACATAGTTGGCAGCAACTCATTGATCGTCTGCGTAGCACTTTTTAAAAAGAGATTCCCCATCGTCTGTTATCTAGATTCTAGAATGTCAATAATTGGTGTTCGCCTCTCCGCAATGAGGGTCTCATAAACTGGTCATTACTTTGATTATCTAAAGTATGTCAGAGAAGGAATCATTTTATTGATTTTAACATTTCCAGCAAGTGGAAACAGTTGATCCTATCAGTTACATGAGGCATATATATATATTAGGGGTGCACCGGATAGTCCCTCCGGCTTCTGGCGAATATCCGGCATTTTTTACTATCCGGTGCTATACGGCTCCGGTCGGATATCACTACCGGATAGTAAAAAATACACCTATTTTATATGCATAAAGTTGACCTCGTTCCATTACTGTCTGTTACAGATTGTAGTAATGTTTATATGAAAACAAAATAATGTGCTTAAAAATAGAGCCATTATAAATATGCACCAAACATCGTTTATTATAAAGACAAGGCATGTTAATAACTTAATATAAATAGAGATGAAACTTTACATCATAAATGCGCTTTACATACCGAGATGCAATAGCTGGCACTTTTTTCAATTTGTCTTGACCTTTGAGTAAGTTAGTTAACATGTTAAAATGTTACATTCCTTGACTACGTCATGCTGACCAGACGTCTGTCTAGCTGTGCTGGTATATCTCCAGAGGTAGAGATGAACAACTCCCACCCCCTATTATTTGTTTAGTCCATCACATTGAGTTTTTTATAGGCAGGTAACCACAAGTTAAATACGATGGACGTAGGTTTAATGTCAGCGTATAGACACTCTCTAGTGGTCACACCTTTCGAGGGAACTGAGTTTGTTTACTTAGTAGTTAATCTTTTTTTTTGGGGGGGGGGGGGCTGGACTACAAGAGCCACACCTCTAAGGTAACCAGGTATATTTCTATTTGAACAACTCCCTCCCCCTTTTATTTGTTTAGCCTATCACATTGAGTTCATTGATTGACAGGTGACCCCAAGTCAGATACGATGGACGTAAGCACTCTCTAGAGGTCACACGAGGGAACTAGGTTTGTTATTGGGAGGGGGGGGGACTAGACTTTACATTATAAATTCGTATTCCATACGTAGCAGCGATGTCTGGCACACTGGCTTGTCTTGACCTTTGAGCGGTCTAGTAAACATGTCATATTCCTTAACTACGTCACGCTGATAATCTGTCTAGATGTATGGGTATATCTCCAGAGGTAGAGATGAGCTACCCCCACCTCCTTTTGTTTGTTTAGTCCATAACATTGAGTTCACAGATAGGCAGCTGACCACATTAACCCAGATGTCAACGTGTTGACACTGTCTAGAGGTCACATCTTATGAGGGAACTGAGTTTGTTTACTTGGAGTAGAATTTTTATTAGGGGCGGGACTACAAGCCAAATCTCTATAAGGTTAATTTGGTATGAGTTTGTTTATTATGAGATAGGTTGTCAATCAAGGGTCTGGACCAAAACCACACCTTTTATACTATTGGACGGGTAATAAGTTTGTTAAGTCTCAATTATGAGTCAAGACTACAAGCCAAACAGACACTGAACAAGGGTATCTTTAAAGGGAGGGCTCAAGAGACTCAACACCCCCAACTTCTTATTTGTTTAATCCATGACAATGTATTGATAGAGAATATAGACATTGACCATTCTTAAGCCAGAATGGATTAACGCAAATTGTTAAGACATATTGACACTGTCTAGAGGTCACTAGATGATGACACTAAGTTTGTTTACTTGGAGAGAAATGTCAATTAGAGCGCTGAACTACAGGACACACCTCTACAAGTATTTTGTTACACAAGCCACGGGTATAAAAGTGGCTTGCAAGGGCATTTAGTAAATTGAAAAGAAAAAATAATGGCTGATAAAAAGTCATCACTTATATAACGTTACTTTAATGTCAAAACAATGGACAACTCTAAAGCAGTTTGCAATGCTTGTAAAATAGTTCTGTCTCGTGGTAAACTAGGCAAACCTAAAGACTTCTCAACCAGCAATATGATTAGTCATCTACGCTCGAAACACCCAGACTTATTCAACGAAATGACTGCATTGAAATTGATTGAATCACAATATTCTTAATAAATTTTAAGAGTGTCAAGTAACTCCTCGTTATTACTGGAATTACTTAAGATATTTACTAAGCCACTATCTGTATAAGGTATAAAACAAAAGCGATTTGTGGCCTTTAAAACACGAGCCTAATGACAAGTTGATGGTGTAAAATACATGAACACAAACATCTACCCACTATACAACTTAGATTGTACTTAAGAGAGATTTTCGCTATAAAACCAAGATTAAACTTTACCTTTGAAAGATTTACATTAGTAACATATAAGTTTATATATTCTGCATGAGTTATCCCACATTCTACTTTACAATTAGTGGTCTCATACATACGCACACACCATCTCATGTTACAAAGATTAGTTTATGATAAGCATATCTGTAAAAAAAATGCTGTTGATTTTAATTTATCAATCAGTGATAGAGTTTAAAGTAAGAAAGTAATAACAAAATAATATGAATATAGGTATGTTATATAGAAGATTTGCAAAAACTTCAGTAAAACGAGCTGTTTGAGTCATGTAGGTATCCGGCTCCGGCCGAATATCTAATTTTACTATCCGGTTATATCCGGCTCCGGCCAGATATCAAAAAGTACTATCCGGTGCACCCCTAATATATATATATATGTAGCGTACTCAGATTACTGATATTGAAACAATGGCGTCTAGATGCCATTGTATAATATTATTAAGTTTGTTCATTTTATTATTTAAATATCAATACTGTACTTCATGTTCCTATCTTGACTGTCTTAACATATTCAATTGTGGATTACCACTAGTGGGTATAAAAAATAACAACATTCCTTGATCTGAAAAAGTCATTCAACTTTGTTTATGTTAACTAGATTTTGAATGTTTTATTCGTTTTCTGTTTTCCTTCCAATGCCTGACGAATTCTGTCACTTTTGTTTTAAAGATCACTATCCGAAGAGTTCATGGTGACATGGTGAGTCTGAGTGTTCTTCGAAAGGGGACAAGCCGCTATAAGTTTTGTGTCTCTCCATCCGTCCGTCCCATGTAGATATCAAAAACTAGAAAAGATTGACAATCCCATTTTATGATAATTTGCAGCTTGCAAAATTCTTATGCAATTAATAGGCCTATTTTTAACCGCTGAAAGAGAACAATTTTGTTTTTAAAATTAAATATATAAGGTGGTTTTTATTTCATAAAAATATACCATTCTTACAGCTATTTACGCTTAATAAAAGCTTTTTTATTTTCTAGTTTTAAATGTGATGAAACCTTTTCGATTTTATTAGGCGTAGTCTTCGATGTAGAATACAACCAAATTCATTATATTTTCCATAATCTTACCCATGATGGTAATTAAGAAATAGAAATCTTGTGCAAACAGGAACTTATTTGGGAGAACGTACGTGTTGGAGTTAGGGATGCGTTTGTCAGAACATTAGTTTCAAAAACAAAAAAAAAACAAGTTTTATCTGTCTTCAATTTAGTCTCTTGTTTTGAATCTGACCAATCAATGTCGTTAATACATGTGTATGTTTGCACCAATCGGATGTATCCTATTTAAAGCTGGCTTAGCAACTTAGTTTACTTGACAAAAAAATATTATTCAATTTTTGTATTTTACTTTTTCAAATATTTCTATATAAAATATTTAGATTTCCAGAGCGCCCCAAACTTGAAGCACAATATTGACTAATATTCGATTTCTTCATTGATAACACGAATTGGCTATATGTAAATCTATAAAGATATGGATAGTTAAGAAAACTTTGAAAAAATGGATAGTGAACTACAGGGCCGGTCGTAGGCCACTGCAACCTATGCGGCGGAAGTGGGCCCGCACTTTCATAGGCCCCGCGCGATGCAAATTCTAGGTGTAAATTATTATATTAAACGATTTTAACTTATTAGTAAAGGGTTCCTTGAATTCTAAAATTATAAAATATACGAAAAGTCATGAAAATCTCCTGAAATTATTAAAATCTTCTGAAAACTGATGCGAATCTCCTTAAAACAGACAAAATTGTCATTTCGGGGTGTCATTCAGTATGGAAAACGTCAATCCTACAAGCGATTAAAAAACGACATTGTCAGCTTTCATTTAATAAGAAAGTAATAGTAAGCCGAATTGTAACCAAAACAAGAAGTTCCAATACCTAATTTACGTTCATAGTCACTGGCATACAAACATAGAACAAAATCTATCTCGACCTCTTAAGAAAAACAACAACAAAAGCGATATTTTGCTAGTCGATAGTAAATCTAAAAGATTAAATGTTTATCGGCTTTTTTTTTCTTGGAAATCTACTTCCTTAATCGGAATCAAAGACATTAACATTATTATTATTCATTAATTTAATCTTTTCATAAATTCAACTTGAGGAGTATCAGGTTATAATTTGGTACAGAGTTCACAAAATATCAACTCGTAAATAACCCTCAAGATTCCAGCGTTGCACTTTGATGCCCCTCGGACGCTCCCCTCAGTTCGATAAACAAAGAGGAACATTATACAATATCAATCATTCTTACAACACTGTCTCTGGTATCAACTTGTAGCACCCCTCCCCCATCTCAGAAACGTGGTGATTTTTCAAGGTAAAATCTCCAAACTTTACTGCCAGATACGCACAGATTTGAAACGTCGCTATGTCATTTCTACTTGCCTTGACTGAATAGGTCGTAAAATCTCAACCGACACTTTCAATAATGACACCGTTCTATAACGGACGCTCACCAATAGTCAGGTTTTTTTTACAGAAGGCTGGCTTCGCGTGTATTGATTTTTCTCTCAGAGTTATAACCGGTGTAAAAAAATAAAATCGATATTTTTGATCTGAACAAGTTGATTTTGTTGTATAGAGAGCGTGTTACATGTGACCCAGAAAATAAAAGCCTATAATAATAACTAATGTTATAGACAGGTTAACAAACTATAAGCTCTAACATCAAGGTAAATAACACATTGGATTAGCGAAAAACAAGCCCCCTATTTTGGTGCAATATTCTAACGTACACTCATTAGAGTTTCTTATCTTATATAATACAGACAAAGATGGATGAAGGGAAGCCAGTCTTTTAAAAGGAGTAATAAATAGATATACATGTACCTACACTAGAGCTAAAAGAAATCATTGCATTAAATTAGAAGACTTACTCTATGAATGCTGTATTAAATTTATTTTAAACTGTTTCTGAAATGTTAAGAGTAACTTCGCATTAGCCACAAAAAAAAACCAACAAAAAAGTTTAAAATAAATGCTTCAATTATGGCTTACTTACATGCAGTCCACAAAATTATCAAAAAACCAACTAGGGTACTTTAAAACCTCAAGCTTTCCTCCCCGCTCCCCCGTCTCTCTTGAAATAAAAGCCCTCAATTATAATAAATAAATAATAAAATTAGCAGGTTAAAAGCCAAACAGAAAAGCAGATAGCAGGAAGGTGAAAGGATTCGTAATTATTTATAAAATAAATATGTGCGTTTAATATAGACAAACGCAATCAAATTGCAAATAAATATTTATTACTTTCTCACATAGTTGAGTATATTATAACGTCCCATCAGTAATGCATTCAAAATATTGCGTACTAGAAATTGTTAAAAAAATATTGAGGTCAGTATTATGCAAAACATCTTTGGGTTGTTTAAAATAAAAACTTTAAAGAATATCTAGGAAATGGTTTGATGATCTTTCAAAACCAACCAGAGCAGGAGTTCTCACTCTCGGGTGTCATCCGCCCATTGACTTGTCTGGACAAGTCTATCTCGTGAAACTGTATAGGGGACTCAATGAGTTCCATGTCTTCCGGCTCCAGATCACTCTCCACCAGAAACTCTGGCAAATCCTGGATTGGGAACTCCACTCTTTTAGGCCCACCAGAATTCTGGTTGCGATCAAACAGGAGGTATGTCGTGGTCTGTTGCTCCAGAGGAGGAAGCTTCACAGTTCTCACAGAACTCCGAAAGAGAGGGTCTAGCTCGTTGGCGTCAAAGCTGTCATAGCTTTCACGAAGCGTCTGGACTGAATCTCCGGAGAGATGCCCTTCCGGCGAAGATAAATATCCCTGAGTGCCGGTTTTGTTTTTCATGAAAGGTTTGTGAGAATGTGGTCTGCTGTGCAAATGGCGCAGGCCTGAATTCTTATTTGCATAGCCTGAGTCCGAATGGCTAGAGAAAAGGTCAGATCTCATATGCATATAATTAGAACCTATTGTCTTATAGATGATTTGCTTGAGCTGATCACAGGAAGAACTTATCTGTAACTCGTTTATTTCAAAAGCGCTGTTAAATCCGTTAGTTAATATTCGTGTTAGCTCATTGCCCGTGCTCACGGGAGAGTGTTTCCTTTTGCCTCTGCGTCCCTCTTTGTTTCTTTCTCTAGCTGAGCTCGGGCGGCGAGAGATCGCAGTTGCTTTTTCTCTGCCCTGCAATCTCTTTTTGCCAGGTCCGGCAGCGGGTTTGGACGCTTTCCCGAGGTATAGGTCTATAAGTTCTTGCATCGTAGAACAGCCTTGACCACTTCTCTTAACGGTGTTCGAAAGATTCTCCTGCAGGTGTTGATTACGTCGTTTGACATACACCACGGGGATAGAGTTCGAAAGTGCGGTGCAAAGATGGAGGAAGCAGTTTGGGTTCTCCAGAGTCGACTCCGTAAAGAAATAAACACAGAGATCACAGCCTGGAATCTGATACTTCCGCTTGGAGTCTGACACAGAACTGGAAGATGTCAGAGAAGTTCTGGGAACTTTTACGTAGAAATCTTCCTGAAGGGCGCCAATGACCGCCCTGTTAAGAAACGTATCATTATCAGTTGAATCATCGTTCCGATGGCTTATTATTTGAAGTCTATGTGCAGTTTCTTGGAACTTTGAGTCGTTCTCATTTAAAATTTGGGATCTGTTTATTTCATCATTAATTTTCTCCGGCACTTTTGCAACAGAAGTACTTGTATTTTGAAGCACTGCAAAATACAATTTGATAATATAATTAAAATTTTTACTATTCACATTTAAAATATATTTTGAATAAAAACAGTTTGATTTTAACTCATTGGAAAAATATGTATTTTCAATTTGTAATTGTTCTTTTCAAATATTAACGTTGTGTGTTTCTGTGTACAAATGTTTATTCAGTTTTTTTTAGTTCCGTTTCTTTTTTTAGCATAGGTTTTGGACGTACCTTTAGAATCAACGAATAGCCTAAGTCTAGCAACGGTTAGGAAAGGTTTGAACTCGAGGCCAATCTGATGACAGTCAAATCCGCTGACCACATAGCCAGATTAACATTAATGTTTAAATTAATTTTATTGCTTAAATCAATACTTCATTTTCGCAAAAGGAATCAGATTTACTGATTAAAAAAAACCTTCCACAAACATCTTCATTTCTCCTTTTTAGTAATTGACCCTCAATTTCGTGGCAATAACCCTTTATTATAAAAGTTTTTTTATTTTGTATATGCGACAAATGATAGCGACTAATTTGATCAAATTCTGTTTAAAAAAGAATTTGTCCCTTGCATTCATCTAAAAAAGATCGTTGTTATTGAGTCAATAGTTTGAATTAAAATAAAAAAGATGCATTAAATATCAAAAGAATAGACTCCTCCCCCATTTACTAAAAATCGAAAACTCATACCTCTGCGTCCAGTTAATCTTAAGCTGTGACCACTGTTGTCCGAAATATCCATGTCCGAATTGGTTTCTCTTGATTTGGCTTCCTTTTCCTCTTCTGGCACCAGAGGTTCGATAAACTCCCACAACCGATCCATGGATTCGTCTTGAATTAAGTTTGGATAGGTCTGGAGAAGCTGAATACACCGAGATATCACATCCCGCTGGCCTCGCATCCACTGCAGCGCATTCCGGTACGTGTAGAAAGTAGTGCATGGACTTGGAGGGCGAGCATTCCGGTTACGGCGAATCGCCGTCGGGAGTTTACGGGAGCGACGGTTGTGGGGGCTAAAATTCTGATGTGACGTCATTATACGAAAGAACCAGAACAAATCAATAGCAAATGAGAGTATGTTCAAGTCTGCTGCAAATGTCCAAACCTTTTGCATTAACACAATTCACGAATGAAAATTTCAGGTCCCAGTAGGAAGACATTTTTCACATAGGCAAAATTATTGAAGTTTACACTGAAATTTATCGTCCTCTTTTAGTTGAGCCTCATTGTTAACTAAACATAACCACTCTATGAAGATAGAAAATTTGACGTTTTGTTGTTTTATTTTCTAGTCACTTCAATCCTGTCGACTTTATGTTACTTTTATAAAACATTTGGATTAGTTCTGGCTAAACTCAGTTTGACCTATTAAAATAGAAAAAAGTTTGAAAATAATTTTTTTTTAAATTCTCTCGTTTAAAAAAAAAAGAAAAAAATCATCATTCATTATTGTAAACATTACTAGATTTACAAATCCGACTCGCGCCAGCAAAGTTACGAAAAAGTATGCACATTTGTATTGAATAAACAATTAAGTATCAAGTATCAATGCAGGTAAAAATTAAAATTACTCAATAGCCCTATTAGCGTTCATTGTTTTTAAATTAAAGGTTGTCTGCCCATACTAGGCTTGCTTTAATGGCTTTGTGGATGACAGATCACAACAATGGGCTTGCCCTGATATCTGTTACACGGATCCGACATGCCTCTTAAATTTTCCATTACAATCTTTACCCAAATAGGTAAGATTAAATCTTGTGCGTGAAGTGTAGGGCAATAGTATCTAATATTTAAACATCCATGTGCAATTTTCAACTGTTTTGTATTTAATTATTTCCTTAACTTTCGTTTCATTTGGGTAAGCTTTATGTCTCAATAAGATATCATTGTTCCAACGTTGGTTAAAAAAAGCTTCGTACATATTAAACCCCAGTAGGAAGGCGTAATGGCTGAGTGGTAAAGCGCTTAGCTTCCGAACCGGGGGTCCCGGGTTCGAATCTAGGTGAACACTGGGATTTTGAGTGTCAAGTTGTTAGGGCGCCTCTGTTTCCACCCAGCTCTAATAGGTAACTGATATAAGTTAAGGACAGAAAAGGCGGTTGGTCGTTGTGCTTACCACATGACACCGTCAATAACAGCGGACCACAGAAACCTTTGCATCATTATCGCACGTTCTGAAAGGGTAACTTTTAAACACCAGTAGAATTAACACTGCTTGACGTCGCAATGAACTTAACAATTAACTGAACAGATTCGAACATTCATTGAAGCTCTTGAGATCCAAGTTCAGTACATCTTTAGGACTTCCGTACATCTAAAGGGCTTCAGTACGTCTATATGGCTTCAGTACATCTATAGGGCTTCAGTACATCTATAGGGCTTCAGTACATCTAAAGGGCTTCGTTCTCCCCAATACTCCTGATGACTCCATATTTGACCACATTCAAGAGACCATTCATAATATCAATTCTGCAAGTTAAATAGATATATATAGCTAAATAAATTGGAAGCTAAATTTGTGTCATTACAATATAAAAAAATTTACTCATCACCACTGGGTGTCGTGCTATTAGGTGGTTGCGAAAGTTTAGTATTACATGATGACATTTTGTAGATAAAGATATAGTAACTAAGAAAGAGAAACTAATTCAATATCCTCTTTATAATGTATAGTGACTGACGTTGGAATGGTTTGAAGTGAGGATCCAAAACAGGAAATGATGAAACCTGGTCCTTGATGCAATATTGTGGAAGACTTCTGACCGGAAGATGTGAGGGGTCTTTAGTTAGTACATCCTTCTGGGAAGGATAAGGATACTAGGTATTACCTACAAAGACCGCATTACAAATAAGGAGATTCAAAACAGAATCATAATGGCATTAGGGCCCTACGTTGACCTGCTGACCACTGTAAAAAAAACTCAAACTAAAAGTCTGTCCATATCATAAGATCCTCAGAGCTCGCAAAAAACTTCCTTCAGGCAACAGTACCAGGAAAAGAAGAAAGGGAAGACAGAGAAAGTGATCTGCGGGCCTGTCATTGAAAGAAATTCTATTCAAGTCAAAAGACAAAGAGGAATACAGAAAGATGTTCGACAGATCATGTGTAGTGGCCGAACGGTTTAACAGACTAAAGGATGGGTGAAGGTGGGGATTTTGTGTATTGTCATTACCAGTATTCATACAAGTGAAGAAACTAGCGTAACAATCTATCTATCTATCTACCTACCTATCTATCTATCTATCTATATATATTTATCGTTCTATCTATCCATCCATTCATCCAACTATCTTTTTTTTTATCCATTTATTTATATCTATTTCAGGCTTTGTCTGTCTATTCCTTAATCTCTGTCTATTTCTTTCATGTTAAAGAAAAACACTAGATCTAGTTTTGTTCATCTCTATCTGTAGAATCAAAGACAGTATTTACTATTCGTTTAACCACATAATTTATTCCAGTGTACTTACATGGTCATGGTATTAAGCTCCCCAAGAGTAAATATATCTCTAAAAAATAATGTTCAATTTTCTCTTTTATTTCTAATTCTAATTTCCTCGTGAAAAGCTTGCGAAGTAAAGTCACATCGCCAATGAGGACAGAAAATTTTTATCGAATGGCTATTTAAAAATATTAAAATCCAAACTTGAAGTGAAGCGCAAGGAAAAGAAAAAGTCACTCCATGATTGTTTTTTTTTTTCCCTCTAGTCATTAAAAAAATGATTAAAAACCTCTAGACCGATGGGATCGATCACTACCCGGAGCGAGAGTCAACGACAGCACAGAGTTACTAAGCAAGACAATTGGTTGGCTTTTCAATATATATCCCTGGCATAGTGATTGCTTAGTGAAGCGAGGAGACTCAGTTCATTGTATCTAGTATGATTTTGCTTTTCAGAGGCACACGCAGGAGGTGCCGCAATGGTGTCACTTGGGTAACACACTGTCAAAACGTGTGGACAGTAAGAAAGTCAATTTGTCAAAAGTCAAGTAAAATTAGGTCAAACTTTTGGCATTTGAGTCGAAAATCAAATAGGTTAAATTGTTGCACCCGGTGACCTCTGCGACTTACTAATTTCTTAGAGTTTTCTTTTTTTCAAAATTCATCCCAAGCAGTTAGCTTGTATGTTTTAAAACTAACATTTTCTTTTTTTATTTTTACTTTTAAAAGTTAAAGAATGGACAGTTATTATATAAACTAGCCTCAAAATGTAGATAGAGTCTTTTAATTTCTTTATGAAACAAAAGATTTTGTTTCATACTTTATAATTTATCTTGTGAGGAAAATTGTGTTTCTGCAAAGATTTGCAACTAAGAATTTTTACAACAGACTCATGTCAAACGCAAGAGACTCATCTCGAACTTGCAAGAGACTCATCTCAAACGAAAGAGACTCATCTTCAATTTGCAAGAGACTCATCTCAAACGAAAGAGACTCATCTCAAACTTGCTAGAGACTCATCTCAAACTTGCTAGAGACTCATCTCAAACGAAAGAGAATAATCTCAAACGTGCAAGAGACTCATCATCTAAAACTTGCAAGAGGCTAATCTCAGCCCTGCACCAAACCCATTCCAAACTCCAAACCAGACGTAAATACAGTTCGCTTGACATGGTATGAACTATTACTTAGAAAGGATGAACCGTTTCTGAGACTTAGAGCTTACGAGGGTATTGTGTCATCAACACATCTACCAACGTATGTCATAGATCTACTGAATGTTGTAACTAGAAGTAGGATCCTCCACTAATATTGACGGTGAGACTGAGACCAGTTCCGACTCAATATCTGAGTGCACGGCCAATTGTTGGACTGGTTGTCAGGCTATTTAAGAGGTATGCCTTTGGAAACATTGTATAGGTAGTGGAGTGCTTACATCTATTACGACTTACGACAATAACATTCTTATGGAAATAAAAGACTAAAGAAAGAAAGAATAAAAATAGAAAGAATGACTATTGGTTGGTTGATAGATTTGAATCTGTACCATAGCAAGCAGAAGTCAAAATGTCAATGACGTTGTTTTTTTTTTCCGTCTCATCTTATGTTAGATATCTTAGCAGAGGCGTAGCAAGGTACCCGTGGCCCCGGTTCATAAATATGTTGGTCGGCCCCCAACTTTCCAAAAAAACAAGTTTAGTGTGTGTGATCAAATATCGAGCTGTCTGTATGTATCGGTACATTTTTCATGTCAAAAAGCCATTACGTTTGATTCAGTTATGACTCCATACAAGTAATAGTGTACAACTTCTAACAATAGTTAATGACTAAAAGGTGTTTTTTAAATGAACAAAGAAATGTTTTACTATCTCTTGTTTCTAGACACATTTTATTCCGAAAACATTTTTATGTGTCAAACTACTCAACATTGATACAAACTCTAGTCTAGTTCTATGTAAAGTAGTTAAAAGTAAATAAATCTCACACTTATGGACTTTAATTTCATTTTTCTGGCCTAATGATTATCAAAGTTAGAGATCATTGCATCGCTTTCTAAACGTTTGGCTGTTTCACGCTCAACGGAAAGAACATCAAAAAAGCCTACTTGCTCTGTGCCATAGAGCTTCTTAAATATTTTTTTAATCAATCGAGAATGACCGAAACTTCGAGAATGACTGCTCTTCTGAAAAAGTAAGAAATTACATGCATGCTGTAATAATATTTAAAAAACTTGATGATAAAACTTGATTATTTTAAAAAACGCCAAATGTCTTTTTGATGGTTGAATCTCTGAAAAATATTCTTTGGTATCATTTGGGTAAGATGAGACTAGAAACATGGTGGCATCATATAACTCTTTGTCGTTTGCTTTTGAAATAAAACTGAACATTAACGACTGAAATGTGTTAACAATAATTTTTACGGCCATAAAATCTGTCATGTAATTGATAGTTCGGTAAAATGTTTACTTCCAAAGTATCAGCATCTTGAAGTCATTGAAGAATCGATTGGAGTAAAAAAAAAACCTGGATCAACAACTTAAGTTTCAGATACTTCTAAGGCTTTATTTTTACACTCTCAAAGTCATTTCTCAAACGACTTACTTCAATATAGATCGTCTCCAGTTGAAGCACAGCTTTATGTAGATCTTGCTTTATGTAGATCTTGCTTTATGTAGATCTTGCTGCTCATTTCCCAATATTTCGGACATTACGTTGGTTGCGCTTACAATTGTATAATTGACTGTATACAGAACGATAGTGTCGAATGTTTCTAATTTTAATCTAAGTGCGGCAGCTTCCAGTTTTCCTAAGGAGTACAGTATCAAAGTATCTAAATCTAATTGCTGTTAGAGCACCATTCCTTGATGACCACCATGTTGGGCTAATGTTTTTGAGTGTCGTAGAAACTTTACTCTCCCTGTAGGATTTAAGAAGCCCTCATCTTGATATGCTGTAAGCATAAAACACATACACATTGTTTTTTTTTACCAAGCTTCAACTTATTGAACACATGTGACTGACTCTTCAGGAGCAAATTTAAGTTTTGGCTAGCACAGTGAACATAGTGCGCAATCGGCTGCCTTTGTTTGCCTGATCGCACAGTCCACTCATATTAGAAGTACCATCATAATTTTATTTAATGAATATGTTGATTTTTAATACTTGGGGTGTTTGTTCAGATAATTCTGCATACTTCTGGTTCTCACAAATATGAAATCTTATCAATGGCTTTATGAACGTACAGAAGAAGAAACAATGACACACTAATGAACAGTGTGATTAGGACTAGCCACTATTACAATAAGTTCCTTATATCAAAGAAGTCCAAGCCACAGGTTCACTCTAGTTAAAAACAAGGGTTGACGTTTAGAAGTTAAAATAAAATTTAGTAAAATATTTTGGATATTTGAAGGAGCTTTCTTTTTTGTAAATATATTCCAAACATTCATTTTTTCTTTCTTTCATTGGCCCAAGCGCCATTGCGCCTTGATTGCTACGCCCCTTATGGTAGTGAGCCTGGGCTCATTGAACCTTTTCACACCATGGATACTACGCCATTGGATCTAGGTCCCATGGGTCTTTTAGAGAGACGCCTCTGAACACATTGTCGCGTGTTTCTTTGTATTTTCACACAACGGTGACGATGGATATTGGTTACCTATTGCTGTTTGCGTGTCTACGCCCAAAGTAGGACTTCGTTGACGTCTTCTATTACGTGCGTGTGGCTGTGCGTGCCTGGTTGTTTGGCTCTTACGTATTCAGATGAATGAATCGATGACGCGGTTGACGTCTGTCAATACATTTCATTAGTAGCAACAGAACCTCAAGAATACAAGGCCACGCTGCTTTTGTTACGACTTTGTGTTGTGTAATCAATGTATCGTCTCAGTGTCTTACAGGTCAAGAAATAATAACCCAAAACTCATTATTGCTTGAGATATTCATGTCTACTAATCCTAGTAAAAAAAAATATGTCGAATTGCTAATTGGTTTGAGTGTCTCTAGAAACATTACTCTTTCCTCAACGTTTAGAGCAGATCTATCGCTTCACGTATCCCTCATTTATTATTAATACTACATCACCCATCACAATTCCCACTTTCAGGTGCACTACCCATCATAATTCCCTCTGCGCACATGCACAATCCATCATTAACCTCACGTGCACTACCCAACATAATTCCCTCTGTGCACATGCACAATCCATCATATTTGCATCATTACCGTTAGTGAAAGTATTAATGGTGAACAAATTGATTTGGTAGACAAAAAGGTTTCCTCCTTGATTCATACCAAGAGTAAGTGGCGTCACTAGGAGGGTGCAGACCTTAGAGGTGCAACTTTATATACATGCTGTATTTACATAATATCATATTTTTGGTATGATAAGTTAGGTGTTTAAGAAGTGCCTTTTAAGGGCGCATATTTCGGTTGTATTATTAAATGATGTAACGACTTTTATCTTTTAAGTAAAACTTTTTATTTTGCGAAAAACCTTGGTACCAAAATCGAATTTAAAGGTTCTTTTGAAGAAGACAATTAATTGCGTCTTCACCAACGCGATTCTACAGTCTATAGCCATGGTATGTCAGAACGTACAAACTTCTCTCGAGTAAACTTCGTTATCACTTCTCTCGAGTAAACTTCGTTATGTTGAAACTAGCCTCCCCCCTTCTCTTTTTTTTTGCAAGATGCTTTGTTAAACTCCTGGATTAACCTAGGAAATCAAGTCTATAACAGACTTAGATAGTTTTAGGCTTCGAATGTTTTCTAGAATAATTCATTATCAATCCATCCCACCCCTTCTTAATTGAATTTGACCTGCAATCTTTTTACCAGGAGAAATAGTGTGTTACAGACGACTGGAGCATTAGTTGCTGAAGATTAGAAATTCTGAAAATGCTTTGCGTCCGGGACTAACTTACAATCCTTCCTAAGAACCCTAGCTTACCAATAGAGCAGCAAACGCAAAATGTTTAGTATAGTTGAGAAATTAACGTTTTCTTTGTTGTTGTTTTTTTTTTGGGTGAGGGAGGGTGGGGGGAGGTGACAGCCTGAGTTAACACCAACTGATGAAACCGGTCCTAATCTAATGACGCAACTGCCATAAGTAAAAACAACTTAAATCTAGTTAGCTCTAGAATAATAAAACACATTATGCAATATATGCATTCTCTACTACCAAATTGTTTCTGTTTTTTAACTCTGTAAACATTAAAGGAATCTCTCAGGCGATACTATAACTCATATTAAGATTAAAATACATTTAGAACTTAAATTTTATTTTCTGTTGTTTGTGAAGTAATAGTAAAAGATCTCTGGATCATTAAGTAATTCAAAAAAGGGAATAAATTAATTTGATTGACTACAAAATAAAGTGAAACTTTATTTACCTACTACCAGTCAGACTAGAAGGCTAAAAATTGCCCTAATGAATCAGAGTGTTCACAAACGAATCCTTTCAACAATCCGTTAGAAATAGAGAAGCTGGCATTGACCCAATGAAGAAGACTAGAAAAAAAAATGATTGATAATGGTAACCCCTCAGAATTATACAATGTAAAAGAGAAGGAGTAGAACTAGCAGCTATTGAACCAGCATACGCCAAACAGATCGTCTACCTGAACGACTCCAAAAATGTCATCAAACTTTACAAAAGAACTCACGCTCCTTATATCAAATCACTCAACAGATCACTAACAGACCTGTACAAATACAGCAAGACATCTTCAGTTGATCTCAGTGCACATATATAACAAGACATCTTCAGTTGACCTCAGTGCACATATATAACAAGACATCTTCAGTTGATCTCAGTGCACATATACAGTAAGGAAAAGGAAACATGACCTTTACCTTACCTTTACCTATCCCTTAGTCTGTTGGACCGTTGGGGCACCAGGCAAGACTTGTCGACCGTCTTTCTCCATTCCTCCCTTTTTTTGTCTTGTTTAGAACCTCTCTCAATGGCAGGCCCGTCCATTCTTTAATGTTGTCCTCGCTTTTTCTGTCTGCCTCTTCTTCTTTTTCAGGCACTGTTCCCTGAAGGAAGGTCTTTGCGAGCCCCGTAGATCTTGTAATATGGCCATAGGTTTTAAGCTTTCGTCTTTTTACAATAGTTAGCAGGTCGTCATGGGCTCCGATCGCTGCAGAAACCCTGTCTCTGATTTTTTGGTTTGTGATGCTGTCTTTGAATATGATGCCTAGGATCCTTCTGTAGCATTTCAATTCCATTGCTATGCTAGGATCCTCCTCTCTAACCTGCATTCAACGTCCACGACTCGCAAGCATATAAAAATGTGGCCATGACCAGGAAGCGCATCAGTCTGATTTTGGTGCCGAGGGCTAAGCCCTTGTCTTTCCATATTATTTTAAGTTTTGAAAGGGCTACTGTGGACTGTGCTTTTCGGGCCAATAGTTCGGGTTTTGTTCCCTCATCTGAGTCAATAGCTCTGAGGTATTTGAAGCTGTTAACACTAGTTAGCTTTTCACCTCCAATACTGATGCCTCTTTTGGTCATAATTTGGGTTTTTTCGGCATTTATTTGCATGTCATATGCTGCGGAAATCTTGTCAATGCGCATCACCAGGTCAGCTAGTTCTTCTTCTGTCCCTGGTAGGCCGTCAATGTCATCTGCGAAGCGCAAGTTAGTAATTCTTGTTCCTCCAATGCTAACAGTATCTTCATAACCCTCGAGAGCATCTTCCATTATACTTTCAAGGAAGATATTGAAAAGTGTTGGTGAAAGTAGGCAGCCTTGTCTTACTTCAACAATGGTTTTGAACCAGTCCCCAATATTATTGTTGAAGTACACCGCACTGGTGGCATCCTTGTAGAGGTTCTGGATAACTTTGATTATGTTTTTATTAATGTTGTGCTTTTCCATTGTCGCCCAGAGTACCCCGTGCCATACTCGATCGAAAGCTTTCTTGAAATCAATAAAGACATGGAAAAGATTCTCTTGGTGTTGGAGATATTTCTCACAGAGTATTCTGAGGTTTAGGATTAGTTCTGTTGTGCTGCGACCTTGTCTAAAACCTGCTTGTTCTTCTCATATGATGTTGTCTGCTATCGGTTTTAGCCGGTTTAATATAATTTTTAACAATACTTTGCTAGGATGACTTATGAGGCTGATGGTGCGATAGTTTTGACAGAGTTGTAAGTTGCCTTTTTTGAAAGGGTTATGATGAGTGATTGGGTCCAGGGTTTGGGCCATTCTCCTGATTGTCAGATATTGTTGCAAATCATATAGAGTGCGTTTATCATAGTTTCTCCTCCCGCCTGAAGAAGTTCACCAGGAATGTTGTCAACTCCGGCCGATTTTCCCTTTTTTAGGGCTTTTACTGCTGCTGCTACTTCCGAGCGAAGAATCGGATAGTCGTCAATGTTGGAGACTGCCGGGACATTTAGTATCTCTGGATCTCCTGAGATTTCAAAGTTCTACAACTCTGAGCAGTATTCCGTCCATCTTGTCAACACATCTTTGTCCTCGGTGAAGCATTTGTTGTTTTTGTCTTGTCTTGTGTTAGTTTTTCCATGCTTTGAGGCAGTGAGGTCCTTCACTAGTTGGTACGCTTTTTTGCTGTTGTTCCTATTTAGTCCCTGTTCAAGTTCTTGACACTTATTCTCTATCCACTTTTTCTTCACTTCTTTCGGGGTTTTTTGGGCGGGCGGAGCTTCCCTAATTTTTCCAGGGCTGTATCTGTGACTGCTGTGTTTAGAATACTGACTTGCGTATCGATATCCTGGTCATTGGAGTCCAAGATATTGAGGGCTGCAAAGCGTCCTCTTACTTGTGCCTCGAATATGACAGCTACTTGGGGGTCTTTCCAGGTCAAATTTTATCCTGGTAGGTCCTTGTTTTGTTACCTTTTTTAGGTGTACTTTAAGGATCATCATAACAAGGTCATGGTTGCTTCCAATGTCATCTACAGGAAAACTTCTTGTTTTAGCCGTATGGATGCTTGTCTTAAAACGCTGTTGCACCATGATATAGTCGATCTGGCTGTGGTGCTCTCCGTTCGGACTGTACAATGTGGTTATACGCGATTTTTTGTGGCATCTTAGTGTGTTAGCCAGTAAGAGATTGTTGTATTTCGCAAATTCTAATGGTCTTTGACCTCGTTCATTGGTTGAGAGGTTACTGTATTTTCCACAAGTGCCTTTCCAGGTTTGGTAGGAGTCACTTCCTACTTTTGCATTCCAGTCTCCTTGTACAACAAGGATGTCCTTTTTCGGGACCTTTTTGACCACTTCCTGTAATTGATATTAAAACTTTTCTACTGCCTCGTCGTCATATGTTGATGTAGGAGCGTAGGCTTGAATGATAGTGATATTGAAGGGTGATGACTTTAAACGTATGGAGATGAGTCGACTGGATATAGGGTAACAATTCACAACGCAGTTACTGTAGTTCCTGTGTACAAGAAATCCTATTCCTTGTTCGTGGACATCTTGTAGTCCACTGTAGTACAGTTTATGACCCTCTTCTGTTGTTGTTTCACCTCTGTTTTTCCAGCACATTTCAGAGAGTCCTATGATGTTGAAACGGAGTCTGTTCAGTTCATGTGTGAGCTCTTCAACTTTTCCTTCGTCTCCTAGTGATCTCACATTCCATGTTCCTATGGTGATTTTATTTCTAGTATTTATTTTAGTTTTGCATGGACCAGTAGTATACTTCTCACCCCCGCCCTGGTCTGTAACGGAAGCGGCCCTTAGTAACCCTGGCGACGGCCGAGCCGGTATGGGTTTATTAACGGTCATCATCTCATTTGGTGTAACGAGGGCTAGATACTTGCATGGCGGCGCACTGTTAAAATGGAGGAGTAAGAAAACCGAAATACTCGCAGGGCCATCGATGAGTTTAAACTTTATTTACCTACAACCAATCAGACTAGAAAGCTAAAAAATGCCCTTATGGGTCAGAGTGCTCACAAACGAATCATTTATGACACCATGTTAATTTTTTGCTTGACATATGTGTTCGAGTCATCCGACCAAAGAACAACTGAGACTTACAGTGCTTTTAGTAGAGATATGGTGCTCTAAGTATTAGCAATACATCGTCATCATCATCACTCCTTGAAGTTCCTCATGGAACATAGGGCCTCGACAAAAACACGCTACTCTCCACGGTCTCTTGTTAGTTTTTTGATGGTTTCCCAGCTCTTCCCGGTCTTCTCTGCACTTCAAGTACACTGCGTCGCCATGTTCTTTTTGGTCTTCCTCTGCGTCTTGTTCCCAGGGGGTTCCACTCTAATGCCTGCCTAGCTCTGTTGCTGGTATCTTTTCTAAGGGTGGGACCAATCCATCTCCACTTCCTCTCTAAGATCTGCACTTCTAAATTTTTTCTGTCCACTCATCTCCCACAGTTTGGTGTTTTCTACTTTGTCATACCAGTGCATTTTTAGGTATTTCTCAGGCATCTGTTGATGAAGGTCTGTAGTTTTTAGCGGCCCCCGAAAGGGGAAAAGACGCTATTAGTTTTGTGCGAAATGTCTGTCCGTCTGTCCGTCCGTCCCGTTTAGATCTCGTAAACTAGAAAAGATATTGAAAATCCGACATCACAATATTTTAGATCATTCAAAGTTCTGGTGCAACGGCTACTTTTTTTTTCTGAAAGCGAAAACTCTAATTTTTAAAATCAGTTATGCAAGCAGTTTTTTAAAGAGAAAAAGCTAATTAGTATGCATTCTAATAGGGCGGACCACTTCCGGGGCCGATTTTGAGTTTGTGTTTCCACACAAACTGTCTTTTGTAACCTTGTTTGTTTTTTTTTGTAGCTATCCTGATAGAAGACATGTAGTAGTTAGCCTGAGAGGAGACTTGTAGTAGTTAGCCTGAGAGGAGACATGTAGTAGTTAGCCTGAGAGGAGACATGTAGTAGTTAGCCTGAGAAGAGACATGTAGTAGTTAGCCTGAGAGGAGACATGTAGTAGTTAGCCTGAGAGGAGACATGTAGTAGTTAGCCTGAGAAGAGACATGTAGTAGCTAGCCTGAGAGGAGACATGTAGTAGTTAGCCTGAGAAGAGACATGTAGAAATTAGCCTGATAGAAGACGTAGTAGTTAGCCTGAGAGGAGACATGTAGTAGTTAGCCTCAGAGGAGACATGTAGTAGTTAGCCAACATTTTGCTGCCTGGCAAGAATTTAAGTGTAAAATTAATATTTAATGTTTCACCCAACTACTTAGACTAAAACAGATAACTAGATCTAGATGTTTTACCTAAATACGTTGTGAATAACTTATATATATGTGGAATGGTGGGAGAGACTGAAAAGCGTTTGTATTATCAAATCTATTTCTCTCTCGACTGAGCTTTTAAACAGTCAATTAACATCGTCCAATACAATAATAATCCTAGAGGTTAGGAACAAGATAAATACAGGGATTATGGCTGCCTGGTCGTGCGGTTGAGCGCTGGACTGTCGTTTGGACTTCTCGGTGGTCCCCGGTCCATACCCTGTCCGCTTCCATCCCCCGTCGACCTGCGGAAGGTTTGGACTAGAAAGTAAATCATCTTCAACTCTGAAGGAACATTCGAAACATTTTTGAATCCCACGATGACCTTCTAACTACAGTAAAAAAAAAAAAAAGCAAACTAAAACTCTTTGGCCATATCATAAGGTTCTTGGGGCTCGCAAAGACTTTTCTTTTGGGAACAGTACCATGAAAAAGAAGAAGAGGCAGACAGAGAAATGGACAGGTCTGTCATTGAAAGAGATTCTATCCAAGGCAACAGACAGAAAGGAAAGGAGAGAGAGAGAGAGAGAGAGAGGAAGGGAGAAAGAGAGACATACACACACACACACATGTACATGGGCGTATCCAGGATTTTTTTTCCTGGGTGATTTTTTCTCCCCCCCCCCCCCCCCCGCCATATATACATGTGTGTGCGTGTGTACGTAATTAATCTTTATTACATTCCGACCCTTCATTCTTTCAGTAGACGCTTATTGTACCCTAGAATAGGTTCTTCATGGAGTTAGCGGAAAGACTTTAGACACCCCACCCTTGCCAGCCAGGAAGTCTTGGGGAGCGCTGTGAGCTAAGCGCTATTTCCGGTATTTAAAACAAAACAAAAATGCATATAGGCTAGGTCTCTACACTGCATTATCCTACTATTAAACATTTTTAGTTCAAAAGCCAAATCTGCTATTTACTGCACTTAATTAATGGAGCCCAGTGACTGGTAGAAATTTATAACCCCTCATGGATTCGCTCATGGAATTTGGTGACTATAGTTTTCTTAAGTTTTATATCGAAAAGGGAAAAGTTATGTTGTCTAAACCATCTGTTGGGGGTTGGAGGGGGTTTTAAGCTCAAAACTTTCTTAAGGGGGGTTAAACTTAAAGCCCTCTGGGGTTGTCTTTAAACTCAAAACCCTCTCTTGGCTACGCTCTTAGAATCTGGTTGCATGCTTAAGTCTTCTATTGCAATATTTTTTGTTATAGAAGAGGACATTTTTAACCTCAAACCCACCTTGGATGCGCTGGGGCAACTGATGGTTTAACATTAAAATATCACCTAAATAAAATTAAATCAGTCACAAAATTCCATCCCCCTGCGGAGGGCATGTTCATTTCGAGGAGGGGGCGAAGCACTACCCCCGGCAACGCCCATGCTTATATATGAGTAATTATGTCTTTTATTACACCCAGTCCCTTCAATGTTTTGGACGTCTTTAAAATTGTAACCAGGAATAGGATCTTTCTGGAGCTAAAGAAACATTTGAAACCCCTCCCTGGGCGGCTGCGGGGTTTGGAGGAGCACTATTATATGATATATTGATCTCTAGAAAGAGAGGACTTTTTGAGAATTTTTAATACAAATAGTGACTCATCTGATCGCATCCATTATCTTCGGAGACAGAAGGAACCATATCTGTATCATTATAGTATCATATCACTAGTGGCTTTATCGCTTGTTACCAGTTAGTCCAGTACGTGGTAGCCAACCTTTTAAAATTTCTATGCGCCATGTTTTTTTTTTCAAATGCGCCACACAAACTTTTACTCCTTTTTATACCTTTTAAATTTGATACTTTGGGCATGTTTGGTAGTTTTATATAGGCCTACCCAGTATAATCATTTCTATCAAAATCATATAGCCTAACCCAAGGCCTACATTGATGATAGTATGGGCCCATTTGGGTACCAACCCACCAGGCCTTTGCCCGAATGCCCAGTCCTCCCCTGGTTCCAATGAACCAATTAGTATTAAAACATGTTGGTCTCTCTATATTTACTGCAGATCTTTTTTTTTTCAGACATGCTTTTTTTTTATTATCTCAGGGAGGGGTGTATGAAGTGCGCCACTTGTAATCGTGCAATGCCCCACCCCTGAGTTAGGCAGGCTAAATGCCTATATTTGCTCTAAAGCCTAGATCTAGATAAAGATTTATAGTGTATTGAATTAGAACCTTATATTTATTTAATATAATGGATAATTTCTTCACATGAAAAAAACCGATCTCACTAAGATCTGATGGTTTAGGCATTTGGGTTTGATTCGCCACTCACATGCAATTTTTTTTTATTATTTGAGAATCTAGATTTAGATGGTCTAGATCAGTGGTTCCCAAACTTTTGTTATCTCGTAGACCCCTTGCCATGTTTTCTGCTTTTCGGTAGACCCCCTGCCAGTGGCGTAGCAAGGTACCCGTGGGCCCGGGTTAAAGAACATCTTGGTGGGCCCGGGTTCAAGAACATCTTGGTGGGCCCCCCTCCAGCCTTTAAGACAAATTTAGTGGGTGACAAAAATGAATAATTTAAATGCAAAGACATTCTAATGTAAAGATCGTACCTTTTAAAAAAAAAAAGTTATTCGAATGGATGGTTTTAAGGTCATACGATGTGAATGAGTGGGCATTGCATCGTATTGGTTTCAAAATCAACCACCGCAAGAAAACAAAGAAACAAACAAACTTCGAATGAATGGTTTTGAGGTCATACGATGAGAATGTATGGACATTGGCATCATATTGGTTTCAAAATCAACCACCGCAAAAAAACAGAGAAACAAACTTCGAATAGATGGTTTTGAGGTCATACGATGAGAATGTATGGGCATTGGCATCGTATTGGTTTCAAAATCAACCACCGCTGGAATCCGCAATAGGAATAATTTAATTAGGCACTCGCTGAACCTCGAAGAAAACATTTAACACGTATATTTCATTTAGTATGGGGATCCAACCCAGGACTTGTGTGACAGGCTCGAGCTAAATGGGAGATGGCATAAACACGGCTTGGTGTTGGACCGAATTGGTGTTGGAAATCAAGTGCCAGTGCTTTTTGTGACTTAATTAGAGACAGTATTATAAGTGCACATTCTTAAAAGCACGGGATAAAACGATATTATTAATTAATATCTATTCGTTTTAAGACACATTAGGAAGTAATATGTAAGCATGTAGTTTAAATATTGGACTATTAGTGTTGAGTTAAATTTTTATTTAGGTGATGGCCAGATGTATACGACGTAACCACTGCCTGCTACACAAGTAAATATCACACCAGTACTGCGAGGACTATATGACGTAACCACTGCCTGCTACACAAGTAAATATCACACTAGTACTGCGAGGACTATAGGGCGTAACCACTGCCTTCTACATAAGTAAATATCACACCAGTACTGCGAGGAGTATAGGACGTAACCACTGCCTTCTACACAAGTAAATATCACACCAGTACTGCGAGGAGTATAGGACGTAACCACTGCCTTCTACACAAGTAAATATCACACTAGTACTGCGAGGAGTATAGGACGTAACCACTGCCTGCTACACAAGTAAATATCACACTAGTACTCCGGGTTCAAGAACATCTTGATGTCCTCCTCTCTAGCCAATAAGATAAATTTAGTGTGTGACAAAAAATGAGTAAACTAAATGTAAAGACATTCCAATGTAAAGATCTTACCTTTTTCTTTAAAAAAGTAATTATGTCATAACGTTTGATTCAGTTAGGACTGCATATAAGTAATAGTGTTTTAAAAGTCAATGTTTTTACAACTTCTTAACAGAGTTAAACTACTCAAAAGTGTTTTTACTGGAATCACCAAAACACACTGGAAATGTTGTCTCTTTTGCCCGTCTAATATCCGTTGCTATGGACATTATGTTTCATATAGGAATTTGTTGTTCTATGATGTAATCATCAAACATTAAAAATTAATTAATCAATTAATAAATTTGCCTTATGTATCATTGTAAACGTTTTCGCAAAGCGCAGTTTCTCGTGTATTTCTTGATCTTTCACGTGTGGCTCAAATATTGGATATACAGAACTGTTTTCACTAACAGGAGAAGGGGCGAAGGTGAGTTACTGGCAACTAAACCAGTAACTTTGAGCAGGAAGGGCTCATTAGCCTTGACTTGCTGCCCACCTAGCAGAAGGAAAACTGAATTCAAAACTCTGCTGCGTGCAACTTTACCCAAACACTGGAAACATTTCGTAGGTCAACCCTGTTAAAAATAAGGAGCCGGCGGCCCTTAACCAGTTTTAAGCACACAGCATTACATTCTGTCAGAGCCTGTGACACCGCTGATCCAAAACACTGAATGTATGTCGTTTACAAAGAATTACATAAGAAGCCTTTAATTTCAGATGTAGGTTTGTGTAAAACAGTTTTTACTACTACAACGGCGGATAAAATCAATGTTTTACCTATAGTGTTTTCTGGTTTTTGCTATAAGTAAAGAGATATTGTAAGCCGCTCACAAACCATCATCTTCTCTATATGATGTCGAAGAGGGATTTTGTGGGTCTATTCTGAACTTTATCTTTGAGTGTTTGAAAGTTTTTCAAACCTTTTTTGTCTATTCTGTCAGGGTGGCATTGTCTCAAATGATCCTCCAGCGTAATTGGTTTCATATGGTCATAAAACCGCTTATTTGACAAGGAAAGAATGAATCCCAATTTTAAATATTCAACGCTGTACAGTCTTTCATGTTAAACATTAGTAACATGTAGACAAAATTAAACTAGTGAAATAAGTATTGAAATTAAATGCTACAATTTTTCGTTGTATTAGCATGAGACATATTTAAAGGATTAACTAAGGTACAAATCATAGATTAGTTTAGTAAATAATTACATTAGTGGGATGTGAAAATTAAAGTCGCAACATGATTAAATGAAATTTATTATCGTAGCCCCCCGTAGACATCTCATAGACCCCCAATTTAGTTTTTCACTTTCGTAGACCCCTTGGAAGTCTTCGTAGACCCCTGGGGGTCTATATAGACCACTTTGGGAATCACTGGTTTAGATATATCTTTATCCATGAAAAATATTTTATCCAAACCATCTTTGTTTACGCTCGGAAACAAGATGGTGGATATTGTGTTTGTCTTGCCGACTTGGCAAGCAATTTTGTTATGTTTTTTATTTGCTGTCCTTTATGTTGGAAGCCTATATATTTGGGGAGGATCGACAAAAGAGAAAAATAGGCAATTTTGATTAGATCTAATTAATATAGTTTAGTCTTGAGATGTAGACTCTTATTTTCTAGTATTTTGTGTGCATGTCACGACTTCTCTACTGACTACTGAGACTCTACTCTCAGAGACTGACAGTCATAGTCATGTAGATTACTAGTAGATAGTTAATAAGGGTATATCACTTACTTACTTAGATCCTCCTGTGCCATTCTGCTCATTGGGCGGCAAGCTGTCTCCACAAAGATCTGTCACTGGCAATGTTTGAAGCCTCTTCCCACCTGCCCTGGTGTCCACTGTTCTGAGGTCCTCCATGAAAGTGCGACGCCAAGTTATACGAGGATGTTGCTGTTAGATTTTTCCTTGTATTCGCCTATATGTCATTGAACTCTTGGTATGCGTTGTTCATTTTGTCGGAGAACATGTCTCGTAAAGCTCTTGTGAAGCTCTGTTACAACCTCACTAACTGGACGATGTCCTAGTTCAGCATAGGCGCCATAGGAGTTCCTTGTTTGGGACCTGATCTATATAACTAACTCCTAAAATCCAACTTAGCCATTTTTGTTGAGCCACATTTACTAGTCTTTTCTCAATTTTGGCAGATGACTTCCATGTCTCATAAAACTCACATGCTTATGTTTCTGTTTGGTTGATGATTTTATTAAGAAGGTGTATTTTGTATCAAGTCCAATGGCTTGGCTTGTCCAAATAGGCTACAGCCTTTGGAACATGCTCCCTGCCTTTCCTATTCGGCATGCTACGTCATGGTAGGCATCCCCATCGTTTGTTATGATGCTGCCAAGGTATGTGAACTTGTCAGACTCTTCAAGCCAAATCTGATGGGGGCACCCTTTGCCTTATATCCTACTTGCAAAATTTTAGTCTTATCCAAGTTTATGCATAGGCCAATTTTGGGTGCCTCTCCATCTAGGCTCTCTGTCATTTCTTGTATCGTCCCGAGTGCAAGGTCATCAACGAAGTCCAAGTTTATTGTTTTGCTCACACCAAGGAATACTAATTGCAGTCTGATTCATTGCTCTCCTCATTATGTAATCGATGGCTAGGAGGAAGAGGAAGGGAGACAAGATGCACCCCTGTCTCGATGATAAAAAAACCCTTGGTTTTTCCTTCTTCTGATTTAATGCAGCAACTAGATTGACTATCACTATGTGACTATTAACTATATCATATAATATTATGATATATTAATTATTATATTTCTATAACAATTACTAGATCTAGATCCAGTCTATATCTATAGAAGGTGAAGTTTACAAATTGACAAATTATTGACCTGAAAAATTTCATCACTCTATATAGATTTACTAGACAAAAGTGACTAGAATCTAGATTCTTATTTAATTGAAGTTTATGACACTTGATGATAGTCACGTAGAACTCTTTGACTCATGGAAATAACAGTAAAGGCGGCACTCATGAGTTGCATTTTTTAAAATAATAAATTTTACAAAATGAAAAGACAAACATTGTGTGAAGCAGTAAACTATATCCTGAAGATTCTGAGGATGATGGACTAGGTCTAGAAAAAGATTATTATGGAAATTGACTCAGACAGTCATCTAGATTTAGATGAAATCATTGAAGTAAATTGAAGAAACTAAACTAGATCTACAACTGTACCAGGTCCATCGAACAAAAATGGGCATGAAATGGGGAGTTGCCCTCAAAATGGATCTAAATTTGATTCAGGCTGTTCAGAAGCAAATACCATTTATTTCTCAGCCTAGATCTAGACAATCTAGTAAAACATTTGTATTTTACAGAAATAAAGTGTTAAAAACTTGCCTAGTCATATTTTGTTTGAAAGTAAAGCTTTTGAATTTTTTTGCCTTTTTTCAAGATTACAATATTTGGCTGAAATTATTTTTGAAGTAACATACAAATATGCTAATCTGGTGAAACTACTAAAACCAAACAGTTATTATGCTAAGGACTTTACATTAATTGTACAAGAACTCAAGGCTTTTTTGGATTGTGACTTCAAATAGAGTAATCTGTAAAACCTCGGTATGAGGACTACTGTGCCATTTGAGTAAATCATTTGGTCTGAAAACCTGGTTTTTCGCAGTGTCATGTAGATTGTCAATATGGACACTTCTACATATTTTGATGAAGAAAAAATGGATAACATTTATAAAGTAAGACTAATGCTGGACATGCTGCTTTACAAATTTCAGCCCTACTACTCACTATCCTAATATCTCAGCTTAGACAGAGGAATGATTCCTTGCAAACTTGATATACCTAAAGCAATTTATAAAATCCTAACTTATCCAATTGGGAATCAAACCTTATTTTGACTTGTGAAGCGAATACTGACAACAAAACCTACATAGAAATTTTCAATCGCAAACAGAGAATGTCATTCCAGAGCTTGGTATTGTTGGCAGCATTGTTGAAAGGCCACTTGATAAACAAAAATCATGTTTATGTGAACATATTTTATATATTAGTGTCACACTGTTTGACTTTGCAGGTTCTGCTAGGGTGTAGGTGGGTAGCCAACTAAAGCTAAGGAGTCACTAGAGACCCGTACCTGCCTAAAGCTAACTTGTTTAGGGATCACCTTTGCACCCTCACCTGTCAGTTCTGTCAGACCTAAAATCTGAGCCAAATGGGAAGGCCAGGAGTTGGGCTGGTTGTCCAAGGCTATTTGAGATGCATGCCCTTGGAAGCATTCTATTGCTAGTGGAGTACTTATATTACCACTTCTAGTTATTACAAGCTAAGAGAACTATATATATATATATATGTATTGATATAAAAATAGTTTTAATGAATTATAAATACAAATGTAGATCTATATCTTGATCTGTAAGAAAAAAACACAAAATAACCATAAATTTAATTTTTAATGTAATTTTAAATTAGCAAACATAATCACATTAAATAATAATTCTTCTTCAAAAAAAAATCTATAGAAAAAAAAAAGAATCATGCCAGTTTAATAGAATCTTCAGGATATTATTTATAATTTTTAAAATTATTGATGATCAAAGACATTGTTCTTTGATGAGAGCTATAAAATATTAAATATTTAAGAAAAATACAATCCATCCTTTGATGTCATTGTTATTGTTTCTATAAATATAGTTAATATATACGCTTCATCTTATTGAAATGAAACTAATGAAAATATTTCCTATTAATATTAAACAGTACTGAGAAACTATTTTAAATCACCCCAACCTGGTTATTTATAAAAATTAAATATTTAACAAACACTTATCTGCTCTATATAAAATTTCCATGAATACTATTGAATTAATATAATAGCATAGAACCATGTTGAATTTATCCCAAAGAATTTAAGTTTACAAGGAAAATATTTCTAATAAAGTTTTTATTGAAAAGGAATTTTAAAAAAATAATTTAATTTTAACATTAAAAACAAAACTTATTGAAACAAAGTTAATATACAATCTCCCAACTAAGAACAGGACACACATCTGTTAAATTACCATCTTAACCAAATAAATCCCACACACCTACCCCTTTGTAGGCACTGCACCCACCCTTATGAAACTGTAAGCCATATCCTCTTTGAATGCCCCTTCCAAATCCACCTTAGGCAGACCCTACCACCATTTCAGCCCAACATAACTAATATCCTGTACAGCAGTGCTGAACAACTGAAGAGAACAGCACGCTATTTTTCCTTGGCACAGTCTGCAAAAGAGCTCAACAGCAAAAAGCTGTCAAGAAGAAAAAGAAACAAAGTTAACATAAATGGCATAAACTTTTTTTTTTTCATGTAAATTATTTATTTCATATTGAAATTAATTAGTCCTATCTTGAATCTAAAACCTAGATGTTTATTAATACATGTTAGATAATGACTTTTAAATAAAAATCCAAATGTATGGAACATTGTTTTAATGCTACTATGCACCTTTAATTAAAAAAAAATTATCTAGCATTGACTTAGAACGAAGAAATAATACACATTGGAAAACCCAGCTGTTCCTCACACTTGCTTTGATAAATATTGACAAATGAAATAACATGAAAATCACATAATTTTTAACAGTGCCACTATTTTCAAAAGTTGATATGTTACACTCTGGGGCATCTATAGAGACTCAAAATACACGTGACTTAAAAAACAAATTTGACAACCAATGCTTCACAGTGTGCTCCTGGTATATTTGAAATGCCATCAACACATGGGGTCTATTTTACTTCTTGATTTTAAATTACCATATAGTCTTATCTTTTCTTATTGTGTGTTTGTAGCTGAGATTAAGTAGCCCTGAGTAACTTGTGAAATTTAAAATTGGCAAACTGTTAATTCAGACTAATAAGAGCACATTTAAATTTCAAAGTGCATGGTTAATTGCCAAGAATGTGAAATTTACTCTTAAAGCTGTAATTACATTAAGGCTTTATTTGTTTGCTTAAAATAACTTTAAATTGTAGCCTAGTTCACACACACAAAAAAATAAGTGGACAAATGAGACTATGAGAAAACTTAGTTTTCAAAGCTGTTTATTATCTAGACATTTGTTGTCTGGGTCTGCATAATCATGGTATATATACTTCTTTTATCCTTAATCTTCAGACAATGCCTTATTTTTATTATTTAAACAAACCTTAATGTAGTTTAAGAATTATCATGTAACAAATGTAACATGTTAATAAAAACAACATATTACTAAAAGAAATTGAACCAGTCAATTATGGCTTTACCACATTCAGATTCTGAATAAAAAATATATATTTGCTTAGATCAACTAAACTATTTTGTTTCTTTGCAGAGACCATCCTGATGTCATCAAAAGAAGGTTCATTAGTGTCCTCATTGTGTGTACAGTCACACCATTAATACTTTTGTTAGTATCTAAAGCATCAGATACAGCGGAGGTGAGCTTTTTGTTTTCATCCTTTAATCCACATGCTTGTTTTTTGTTTTTTTTGTTGTTTCTTTTTCATCTATAACTGTTTTTGCTAAAAAAAATCCAAACTCTTTTTTATAAATTCAAACACTATATACTATAGTCTTTTGGATTTTTGGGGCACCACACATGATCTGTTGACCGACTTTTTCCATTTCTCTCTGTCTTTTACATGGTTTATAGTATCTTTCATAGACAGGTCCATCCATTCCTTACTTTTTTGTGGAGCATGATAATAAGCCAACATATTTGTTTTATAAAGAAAATGTTTCTGTTATTAAAACAAAATATATTAAATGGACATATCTTATACAAACAGCAATTTTAAAATCATAGCTGTTTTGAGGAGGATGCATGGGACATGAAGACCTGTTCAAAGAGGTTTCAAACATCTCTTTCTTAGGAGAAATTTGTGGGAGTGACTACTTATGGCACCACAACTATGGTTGGATCATATGGATGTCACAGCGGAATGGTAGCAAGAGTTATTAGAATAGTTGTTGATTCAGATGGAACTGACTATCTGTGGCTTCATTGCTTATTCATCAACAAAATCTCTGTGGCAAGGTTTTAAATCTGGACCATGTTCTGAGACATGAAATGTACATTTTTAAGGCAGTGTCTCAACCGAACAACCCTCTCATGGTTGTGGGCTTTGGCAATTTCATGCGACATCACGTCACATCAGAATGAAATCAACACAACAACAAGGGAAAGAAAAGCTGATTTCTCTTTGCATGCTGTCTATGCTGACCTAAGTGCTTCCCAAATGAACATGCTCAGCTCCACAGGATGGAAAAGTGCACCTTGTCGCTTCTCAACCTGTATTGCTCTACACAATGATAAGCAGCTAATTATGTCTTGCCCAAAACAACAAAATTGTCCCACTTTTGAGGATCTTAAAGGATATTTTCACTGAATGATTTTTGGATATTCATATTTTGAAGAAAAAAATACATCTTTTCAAAAATCCATTTGTGGCTGATGTGTCAAATGCCTCGCAAGATCTGTAACTGGAAGTAATTGACTTACAAATTTGCACATCCCTGCATGACAAATTTTGATTTTGAGTAATGCAGACAATTGATTTCTACTCTCTTTTGACTACAGAATCTTTTCTAAATTTCAAAAAACATCATTACAGATGATCACAATGTTTACAACCAGTTATTTGTGTGAACAAACTTTTTCAGTGATACAGATTAAACCTATAGTACGTCATCCTTTCATGGCCAAGAATCTAGATTCTGTACTTTGAGTGTCACCCATGTAGCAATATATTTAGAAGTTTGTTTCGGATAAACTGCAAATGTACCATTAGTAAATGTAAAAAATCGATTCTAGGGTTTCTTATAAAAATGGTTTAAAATCAATTTTATTTCGTTTTTGTATATCTTTTATTTTCGTTCATGTGGCCCATGTCTTGAGTGTTGGAAATTAAAATGGCCCACAGACCGAATTAGGTTGAGCATCAATGGTTTAGATATACAGACAGATAATACTAATATGTTATAGTTTTTTTTCATTTACCTTCTTGGAATTTGAAATATATTTTCAGTTTAATTTAAATTTAAATTTTAGAGTTTGGCCTCTACATTTACACTTATAAATAGTTGACTATGTTTTAGCTTTTTTTCTATGAATCCCTTTTATGTGCTTTAATTTGTTTTAGGCTAACCATCTTCTGACATGGCTTGGCATAAGATTTTGGGGATTACTACCAGCTTTAGTAGTACCTTTGTTTTTGACTATGGTAAGTTCTTAAAATTTCCTAGGAAATCTAAATATTTCATTTAAAACATAAATATTTTTAAAATGTCGTATAAAATAAAATTACAGTATATCTTTAAAAAAAACTTACCATGCTTAGTAATCAATAGTGACATTTTCTTATAGTGTTTAAAATTAATAGTTGCATTCATGAACTAGATAAAAGCAAAACAATGATTTCTGCAATTTTAAGACATATATTCACTTAATGGTAAATTTGTTGTTAAAAAAAATGTCAACTAAATGAAGTTTAGTTTTGCCTTCGTTACATTCCTGGAGGAAGCTGGTTGGTGGTCTACGCCCCAGAAGGGACCACAGGCAGAGATGAGATGATGATGATTTGTTACATTCCTGGAGGAAGCTGGTTGGTGGCCTACGCCCCAGAAGGGACCACAGGCAGAGATGAGATGAAGATGATTTGTTACATTCAGAAAGACCTTTGAATTTGAGCTGATAGCATTTTGACACCATGAATATTTTCTTTCCAACAGGTTTTATTTTTAGGACCCTTGTCCTTGCATTACTTAGATGGAGTTTTCAGGATATATTTAGGTAACATTTTTTTAAAAGTAAATTTATTTTGCAGTCTTCTTTAAAAAAAGAAAACTTGAATTTTCATATTTTAAGCTGAGTGGTAGAATTGATATCTGTGTGATGGAGTTGTGGAGATGGTTGAACTCCAGATGTACACAGATTTAAATTACAGTTAGACCAATTTTTTTTAAAATTTGGAAACTCATGTCTATATATAATGCTTGTAACTAAAATCTAAAGTGGCTCATGGATATTGCAGGCAACATTACATTCTTGTCATTTATTTTAATGTATTTTTCTATTAACATCATATAGAAATATAGACTTATAAATGAAAAGTATTTAATAAAAATATAATACAAATAACTTTAGAATTTATTACCTCTTATCACAGTTAATGAGCCAGATGTCACTGTTTGTTAGTTTCTCTCTTGTTAGTTGAACTCATTGATCTTTGCCGAATTCGTCAGGGGCGCTGATATCTTGTTACTGTGATCCCGAGGATTCTGTAGATGTATATCTCCAGATCTAACTGCTATCTTAGAGTTTCAATAAATGAAGGTCCTTTTAATTTAAATACAGAACTTTAATTCATCAACTAAGAATCACTGTGTATATATGAACAGAAATAAAACTGTATCAGATGAATAACTTTCTTTCAAAGTTCAATAATAAAATAATTAAATTTACTACTAGATCTAATAAAATACAAGACTTGTCTCTACAAATTCTAACTCAAAATTAAATATGTCTTATCGCTATGAAAATTCTCCCGCAACTGAAGGTTTCTAACCTCGTTCTAGACAGTTGGCTTAACCAATGAAATTATTTCCTTCAACCAATCAAATTATTTCCTGTCAAGTGTCACACAAAAGATTGACAGGTATCAGCTTACGTCATGGGAAATGCCTACAGTTGACTGGCATAGATATGTTAAGTTATTTAAACTAGACTTTGGTTTAGTTAAATTGATTACGTGACACCTCTCTAAAATATTTTCAAAATTATTTTTTTTTTGGGTGTCTTTTGGGCTCCCGGGGCATCATGCCCCCTTGCCCCTCTCACTACGCCTCTGATGTAAAGGCCACTGTTGAGTCTCTGACAATAATCAATGTTGTCATTGTGAAGTCGGAATCCCAACTAAATAATATTAACATAATCAAGCCAAAACCCACTATCTGTTCAGTCGAATATGGTACGTCGCTATGCTAACTAAGTGTCTAACAATCCCCCTTTCCCTAAGCCATTTAAAAAATGAGGAATAAAGAAAGGATACTCTTGCCTGTATAAGGATTTTGTTTTGACTGATACTTAATTTTGATTAATTATAGAGCCTTCTTAAATTGTGTAAAAATCCACCAAATTATTTTATTTACATAATTAAGCTCCATGCCACAGAAATCTCAGTGTACTTAAAATATATTTTTACTTATTCAACTTTCTGTTCAGAGGCTAAATATTGGACTAATTCAGTCAAGAACTATGTGTGGATCAGAAATCACATAGTGGTAAGTACTTACATGACTTGAAACTGTTCTAATGTACTAAATATTAGTCCTAAACTTACTTAACATTTCTTGTTTGAAAGCTATCAGTTAATTGGACCATTCCCAAAGGGATATAGTGCCATTGTTCTATTTAGCTCTTTTTAAAATTCTTATTGATTTGTTTGTTCTTCTTTTAAAATAATTAGCTGAGTATTAAAAATATGATATGGTGTGAAATAAAATAAATAATTTTTCTTTTAAATCTCCAAACTTCATTATTTTATCCTTTTTTTTTTATTCAAATGCCACATTTAAGAACTAGTATATAGGTCATTGGCCCATCTTGCAAATGTCTAAGTCATAATTAATTTTTTTAGGCTCCACTTTCTGAAGAATTTATTTTTAGAGCATGTATGCTGCCTCTATTAGTGCCTTGTTTGGGATCTGGCTGGTCCATTTTGTTATGCCCATTATTTTTTGGTGTTGGTAAGTAGTCTGATACTACTCTTTAATTCTGTTTGAACAGGCTAATAAGCTTCATTGTTATATTGCATTTGTGTCAATAACTATCAAATTAATGATTGCTATTTAAAAAAATTTTGTTTAGCTCATTTCCATCATATGATTGAAAAAGTTGCTCATGGTCAACAGGAAGTAGCAGCAGCATTCAAAGAATCTCGTAAGTTAAAGTTTGCTTCATTCTTTCAGTTTATCATTTTTACTGTTGTCTCGTTTTTTATTGTTTAGCTAACATTAGAGAAATACATATATATATACACTGTTAATTCTTTTATTTCCATAAAGTTTATTTCTGTAGTTTGTAAAAAAAAAAAAAAATTGGTTAGAAAGTGCAATGAACAGTGTATTTTTAATTTGATTTCACTCAGACTTTAATTTTTTATTTTCTTTCTAGTTTTTCAGCTTTCTTACACAACAATATTTGGGGCTTATTCCGCATTTCTTTATTTAAGAACAGGTTAGTAATCTTTGATTTACATATCATTTATAAAAGTCTCCTAAAACCTTATGCTGGAAAATAAATAAAGTTCTTTTAGTAGATACTGTTAATGTTTTTATGGTAGCATTAACTAATTTATAATATTTTATCATCAAGAATTGAAACAGATAAAAGCTGTTCATTATGTAAAACATTATTGAGTTTGATGCTAACTAGCAAAACTATAAAATTTTAAGATGAATAGATTTATTAATTTCTTTTTTTTCTTTGCTTTTGTGTAGCATGTCTCTTCTTCTAGAGTCTATAAAACATTCTCAGTCAGCTCAGGTCCAGTCTCTTATGTGTAGGTGGGGGTATCTGGGAGAAGGTGTGGCCTTGGTTTATACCTCTCACATTTTATATTTGTAAACACACAAACATCCAATCAGGTTGAGATAAAGAGTTTTCCTGTTTCATTGGTACTTGTTTTAACATATGTTGGATTTCAGTCTTCAATTTAAGCTTAAATTTTTGTTTGTATACTAGTTATAGACCTAGCAATTAATCTTTGTTCAGAGATCATTTAGATTTCCACCATCTCCTACAAATTCTACGTAAAGGAGGTAAAGTTCCCCTTTCAAGACCTTATGACCTATAGGGCAGAGGATGTTAAGATCATCTGTTTCTTTGGCCATTGGTTAATGAACAGGGTGTCATGTAGACAGCAATGACCAGCCGCCTTTACTTTTCCTCTACAAAGTCAGGCAGCCATTACAGTTGGGTGGACTCATGGGCGCCCTAAAAATTTTGAAATTCAAAATCCCAGTTTTCACCGAGAATTGAACCCAGGACCTCAGGTTCAGAAGCCAAGCACTTAGCCAATCAGCCACGGTTCCCCCCTTCTACAAATTCTAGTCTAGAGTAAATGACAAAATGGTTCTAGAAATTAAATAATAAAATAAAAGTGGGATGAGAACTGTAGACATTTTTTGTCGAAATTGTACTATTTTTAAATATCCAGTTAGAATTTGAACAATACCTAGCATATGTGTTACAAAAACATTTTGCTGACTTCATCAGTCTTGTAGGACACATTACTATGCCATTTATATTGTGCTCTTTTTTGCTCTTTGTTCATACAAATGTGTATGTTATATTAAGCAGGCTTCCTTTTCATTTTTACCCTTTTTTAAAAAACTCAACTGATGATAATGTGCCTAATAATTTACTTTTCAACGAAACAATTCAGTTGATTACATGCAGAATATGATGAGATACTTCAAAAAAGTAAAAATAAACAACAAAAATGAAAAAAAATGATAATTTTTAAGTCTTTCTTGGGTTTGCTATCAATCCAGAAATGATTGCCAAGTACACTGTCCCAAATAAATATCTCAATCTCATAAAAAATTCACTCTATCCCTTTTCCATTGCACTCCATTGAGAACCATCAATCAACTGGCAGCATCAGAGTAATATATCTTGGTATGACTGTTATGTTGCTTGATGATCAGAAATCTTGCATGAGTCTTTGTGTGGGAGTGAATTACTATTTGCAATGAGCTTGAGATTTTATAACAGACAACCAAGATACATACAAAGTTAAATAAACATGTAATAACTGAGTCAACTTCTTCATAAGAATTGTGATACTTAAATACAGAACATGAACAGCTAACTCATTGTCACTATCAAAGATGTTCACATTATAAAAGCCTCTCTCACCACTAAGCTATCTCGAAGTGACAGTCTCAATTTCGATTTTTGACCCCATTTTTGTCGCATTCAAAATCGTTTGCCTCGCCTAAAGTGCGTCTATCACAGATAAAATAGTTCATTTATTGTACCTCATTTGCACTTTGTTGAATGTTGTGAATACAGAGTGTGAAAGTGTAACTAGTGACCATGAGTTAGGTAGGACTGGAAGTAAGGTCCTAGGAGAGATCAAGAGTTTAGCAAGAGTTGATGAAGTTAATTAAGTTTCTGGTCAGTTGTTGAAGTCAGTTCATTTTCTGGTCAAACGGAAGTCATTTAACAAACAAGTTAGTCCACTTATTGCAATACTTTATTTTTGTGATCAACAGGTCATCTTGCTGCTCCAGTTATTGCACATGCCTTTTGTAACCACATGGGATTCCCTTCATTTGGTGAAGTCATGGGCTACCCAGCATCAACAAGATATAGGTTGATAGCCATGTTTGTTTTAGGCCTTGTCCTCTGGACTGTGCTCCTCTATCCTCTGACATCCCCAGCTCTCTACTCCAATGAGGCATTTCAAGCCTGATGATTGAACTCTTGGTGTGCATGCTAGTAATGCTGCTGGAGTGTGTCAGTACAGTCAACAGTATTTATAGGTCTGAGATTTAAACTTGTTTAATTCATTGCAATTGTAACATAGCTTCAACATATACATAGGGCTGATAGAGAGTGCTTTTGATACTAAGAGTTTGGAAATGTTATTTGTGGTTTTAGTAGAACTATTGCTGCTATTTAGTTTGTTCATTTTGAACTAAGGCAAGATAAGCAGGAGAATATCAGTACAGTTTTTTGTTATTCTCCTGACTTGTACATTTTAAATGGCCCTGCCTAACACTGATGGCTATCAGTCTGTAACAGCCAGTTAAAAAAAAAAACCTATCTTTGTGACTGAGTAGTTTGATAGTATTACATTATTTAAAATTAGAAAGTGTGTGCCTTGTATTTCTTTTATTGACCATTAGCTGTTTAACAACTATACAAAGTTGTCATTTGTGTTAAACTGTTTCTTTTTTTTTTTTTCCATTGTTTAATCTAGTTTACAATCAGCCTATGTTTTGAATACATTATACATTTAGCAAGAGCTTTTATGCAAGCTAAACTCACAATAAAATGTACAAACCCTATGTACTTTGTACTTTATTGTCTCTGGTACTTAAATGCTATTTAGTCTGTATGGTATTGTATTGTTTTGTTTACAGGGAATCAGTGTAAATAAGATCGCAAAGTCATTGTTTTGATTAGAAAAAAGCCAAGCAATCATTGTAGTTTCTTAAAGAAGCATATTTCATCCCAATTTTATTTGGTACCCGGTACCAGGTTTTGTTATAAACATCCCAGATGATTTGGTATGATTCACAACAAGGAATCAAATGTTTCTATATCAACAGTTTCTACAATGTGATCAGCAGAATTCCAACACAAATAATTCTTGTATTGTTTGCATTACTTGATATACTTTCTACACGGTTTTGTTTTTACAAATCTAGTCTTTTTCTTTTTTTTTTTTCATTTCTATTTTCTTGACTGTATTTTGATGTATAACAATTTATAACAACTTCTTACACTGACAAACAGCTGATGTTCCAGTTTATACATTTTGTAAACACTGTACAACAGTATTAGTTTTCTTATGTGTACCAAGCAAAGTCTGCATTCCCATATCAATGTTTTTAAAAGTTAATCTTAACTTCAATTTCCATTCCTCTCATAAATTGAGTCTATTAAAGGTAGACTTAGAGACTTGGATTGTTAGGCACACATGTCTCCATAGAAATTGGTCTCCAGCAATGTTTACAGCCTCACCCCAGCTGGTGTTCACTGCACTGAAAGTGTGGCACCACAAGGGCATTCCTGTTTGTGTTTAGCAAATTGTGATTTTACATTGTGGAGCCCCATCCCTCCTCTTTTTTTTTTCCTCTGGGCTGATGAAGTTAGTTGTGGTTGATGAAAATTAAAAACAAATTACTTTTGGACTGTCATCAGAGTCAATGTTTGACTTAGTGTTACTTGGCATGTAATGGGATATATCATACTCCTTTCTGATACAATTGGTAAAAAAAGATATTTGGCTGAATAGTCATTTTTATGTTCATAATGTTTTATTTGATTCCAATGACTTGTCTTCACTGTGATCAGTCAATGAGTGTTATCTATGGGCATGTTAGAATTCTCATGTTTTAAACACAGTTACAAAGCATCAAAACAAAAAATTATTTTTCAATTCCACCATGACTAGTATGTTTAGGCATCACTAACCCATATAATATGTATGTACTGGTTAACCAATTACTAATTACAAACATCTATTAATAGTATCCTACATATATTTATTTCATTAGTCTATTATTTATTATAAGAATTAATAGCTACAGTCAAAATACTAAAGCAAATATATTTATATACAAATAAATTATGTGCTATGCATAGTTATATTCAATGTACTAGGTTTATTCAGTTGGTGCTAAAGGCAGATCATAATTGCCTTCTCATTTGTGTCTAGCTCAGTGGGATTTGTCAGACTTACTGTTGTGCTGACCAAATTGGTTTATATCAACATGTTTTTTCATTCATTTCTTTTTGATTTCACATTAACTTTTTTTTTATAAATTAAAAAATGTTATCATTTTCTCATATTACAAGAAGATTATGCTAAGTGTCCAAGATACAACAAATAAATATCTACTTAAATTTGAGTATGATAGTTTTCAAATGAAAGCTCATGTAATATTCATTTATAATTTATGTTACTTCAAACATTAATCTTAATCTCAAAGACTTAATGATAATACTTCTAGTTTTGTGTTATTAAAAGAAATTAATTTAAATGTTGTTCAATCAAATTCTGTTCTCAAGAAAAATAGTTTTGTTCTACCTTTTTTGAACTTCTCTATTTATTGAAGCATTCCTTAAGAGATGGTTAGAACTTGTCTGCAAATATTTGTTTTCAAGTTGTTTAAAAGATCTTATTTTCTAGAAGATCTACATGCAGAATTGTTCACAAATACAACTTTGATTGATTTGGAATTGAAAAGTAACATTTGCTAGTCAACACAGTTTTCTACTCTGAAGGTCTCTTTGAAGAAATATTTTTGTATTGACCATGCTGTCTATTTTGTTTTCAAGTTTGAATACATTGATAACGAAGCAAGACAAACCTTAAACCATAACAGAAGCAGAAGGCTTGGGTAGAATCGTAAGCATCGTATTTCACAATAATTTTATGTAGCTTCTTTCAATTTTGCAGAGGAGATGATATAAGTTAATATGGACAAAGATTTGCATAACAGCCTTTCTGTTATAAGAATAATTTTCTAAATTCTTTTTCAGTGTATATGATTCTTCATGAATATGTATAGTTAATGGCAGAGTTAAGATGGCTGCTTGGTCATATGGTTTGGGCTTTGAATATGATTCCCAGTTAAAATCTTACCCTGCAATTGCTGCAGGAAGACATCTTCATTTCTGAAAGTGCATTTGAAACATGTAAAATTCAAAGCCCCAGGAACACTTTATTCTCATCCTTTAGTCAAATATAACAGCACAAATGGAAACTGGGATATCTGGGTGTCTCTTCAACTTTTGTCCAAAAGTTTGCAATCAAATCAGGTGCAATGTAGATGTACTCATTTTATTTTAAAATTTTGTGTTGCAAAAAAGCTCTTGTTTAACTTTTTAATTTGTGTACCAATAAAAGTGTTAATATCAACAATGTGAAACTCTAAAAGTATATGTTCACATTAGACTATTTTTGGACTACTATTGGTCTTACATTATTAATGTGTTCTTTATTCATTTACCAAAAGTTAATTGTACCTGTTTATAATTTATATAGAGTTTACAATCATTTGTTAATACAATTATAAAGTGTATGACTCTGAGCTGAACCTAACAAAACATTTTTAGTTGCAGCTTAATGAAAAAGAAGGAAATGTTTTTTGTTTGGCCGGGGGAATTAATGGATATTTAAAAAACAATTGTGTGCTGCTGCAGAAGATTAAAAAATAAACTTCACTAAATTGTTAACCTTTCTATTTAATACATTTGCTACACTTAGATGTTAATCTGGTTCATGTAATAATGTGATTGAAGAAACATGTGTATGACTTATGATGATTTTATCTAGTGTACATTACTTAAAATGAAAAATTGCAATAAAAATGAAATAAACAAAACATACATATTTTCTTTGTTTATTCACAAACATAACATTAACAACATAAAATGAACATCTAATAATACAGAATAGCCAGTAGATAACCAGTGCAACAAATTTTATTGCAATTGTTGATCTTGTAAAAGTTCCATCTGTAGTTGATGAAAATCATCATCAGCTTCACTCTCTGATTCACAGAGCAGTTTTAATCTGTCCATCACCAATGTGGCTATGTCATTTAAGTCTGGCTGTCCAAGACAAGAAAATTCAGATTTAGTGTATCAAGAGTGACAGCTACAGCATCCATAACTTTCAACACTATATATCTTCTAGAGAAACAAGTCTTTCTAAAGACAAAGATAAATTATTTTTTTTAATACAATATATTTACCTGCAAGATATGAAGACCTTTTAATGTTAAAACAACAAGATCTAACATGCCATCACGCATAACATCAGCAACTGCCAAACTCATTACTGGATCCGAGAAACATTTGGTCCATATCAACCTGGTTAGGAAATAAATAGGTCAATACATCTTTGCAATGACTGTCAATATCTGCCCAAGGTAACAAAAGTTGGAAGGTTAAAGTTCAACTGTACCTGTAACCAGGGTAATATTCATTCAAGTCACATGCAGTAGTGTTTGTAAGACTAAGCTGTTCTGGAGTGTTCAAATTGACTGACTTTGAAGTGGCCAGATTTTCTTGAGATCTATTAATAAATTAAAAGAATACTCCATAAAAAAACAAAACCTATCAAGTGAAACTGAAATGTTGTACCTAAAGTTAATTTTTTTGCAGTTAGCACACTTGACTGTTGTTTGAACTTATTGATGGTTCCAGGTTCATACCCTGCCCGCTTCCATCCCCCGTCTACGGGAGTTCTGGACTAGGAAGTAAATTATCTTCAACTCTGAAGGAACATCTAAAACATTTATAAAAAAAAAAAAATGATGGCTTAAAATAGAAGTGAAAAGATCAAGTCTAGTTGAAGAAATTGGCTTGGTTGAAATGTTTTCTGGAACATTTGAGATTCTTTAAAGCTAAAAGGTCCAAATAATTTTTTTTATACTATATACATATATTAAAAACTTCTCTTTAGACTAAGCTGTTCCGGAGTGTTCAAATTGACTGACTTTGGAGAGGCCAGTTTTTCTCGAGATCTATTAACGAATTAAATAAATACTCTCCATAAAAAAACAAAACCTTTCAAGTGAAACTGAAATTTTGTACCTAAAGTTAATACGTTAATTTTTAGCAGTATGCACACTGGACTATTGTAACCAGGCTAATGTGCTAGCTATCTGCCTACATTTGAAAATACCTGGTAAACAGCTATTGATGATGCAAACAGGAAGATTTCTAGTAGTATACATAAAGATGCTCCAAGTCAAATAGAAAAGGACTTACCTTACTAAGCGAGCTATCTGAGCGTCCTTTAGACTTCTGTCCAAGTTACCAGTGTCCTCAGCTCTGTTCCAATCATCAAATCTACTACCATCAATGTTATCAAAAACTGCTGCCATAGACTTGTGTCGCCGCCTTGAATCAAATTTCTCCTTCAAAAGTTGGGCAAAGTAAATACAAAAATAGTGAACACAGTATTTAAAACAAGATAAACAAAGACAAAGCAATCTAAATTCTATCATCTAATACCTATAACAAAACCTAGCGTTAATTTAGTTGATAAAACAATGGAGATTTATGTCTCATACCTGGTCATAATTGATATTCTCATCACCCTCACTTGAGTGAAACTTGTCACTAACAGGAACTGGAAAAGGGGAATGAAAGGGTGTAGATGTCATTAGCGTCACTGGCTTTTCTTGCATAAATTTATAGGCCAGTACAACCTGAAATTGTGACATAATGATTTTATATTACTAAGTTATACCCTACTGATTATGCATAATTGATAATATTTTGATCTCTATTGCAAATTTGAAAAATATCTGAGTGACAATGTAAGTAACATTTGAACCTGATGACCCCAGACTCTTATATGCCAGTGAAAAGTTATTTACTTATAATGTCTCGAAGTCTTTATCAAGACTAAATTTCAATCAGTGCCCAAACAGTTTGTTTTTTATTTAAAGACTTGACAGTTTCAGGTGGTCCTTCAAGTCTCATGCACAGCTAGATTTACACATGGATATTTATAAGAGACAAAAGGATAATAACCAAAATGTATTTATTTTAAAATATGTTCTGCCTGCACTCACCTGGCCATAAGTTCCTATCAATATTTCATTCTCACCATCAAAATCTATGTCAGCAACACAGGAACACAAAACAGCATCTTGAGTATTACTAAGTGGCAGAAGGTAGCTGTTTGTCAAACCTAAGTTGACAACATCACTGAAACATAAAAGAGAAACTGGTCTACTATCACTGGAATTTGTAAAGAAAAACTGTCTGATCTACTACTGAAGTCTAATGACAATCTTCAAGCTATGTGGTAACTATGACAACACCTGGATGAAGACCAGGTTTAAAAAAGAAAAGTTGTTTGAATGCACATGCATTGACTAAACCTCTGTGTAAACCTCTGTGTTTTGACACAATCCAAGCTTCAACAAGTTATCATAAACCAGTGTAGGATGTCTTATTTCATTATTGCTATGGATTAAGCCAAACTTTAATTATTGCTGCCTCCATCACTTAGAGGATGAAAAAGAAACTCTTTCAAATTCTTTATGCCTGTACTCAACCAGCAACTAACTGGTTTGACAAGTTGGAAAAGGCATGAGCTATCTCCCTATTAAAAATGCATGTGTTTAAAGAAGGTCAGAGTTAATATAAGCATCAAACTTAACAATTTATAATTATGATTAATATAAATAATGTAAACCTCGTTAACTATTTTTAATAACAAAAAAAAAAAAAAAAAAAAAAAAAGAAAGTCTATGAAGTTACCAGAAAACAATAGCCAAGTCTATAGCTGATGTTATCAAAAGATTGAGTGGTTCAGGCTCTATTTCTTTTTCCACAGGCTTTTCATCTTCTTCTAAACAAATAAAATAAAAATAAAACAATCATGTCAGCATGCTTTCATGTGTTGATGATCCTTCAAAACAGATAAAAAGCACAAAGTTACTTTTAAGAATATCTTTTTCTTCTTATTGCTGTAAGCTATTCAAAATGAATGAAATGTACTCTTTAATTATTACCTTGTGTTTCTAAAAAATCTGGACATCTTTCTTTAGTATGCTGGTTAAATACAAGTAAACTAGTTATGAGACTGTCCATTTCAAAGTGCCAAATGTTTTTAATCTCTGAAAACATAAGGTGATAAAATGAATTGATTCTTAAAATAAATTTTTTATAAATGCATTTTATGATAATAACAGTGAATGCCTGTTCGTGTGGTAAGTGCTGTGGACTGTTGTGACAATGATCCACATCAATCTCATTATCCTCCAGGACCAAGGCATAAATATCTTCATTTCTGAAAGAATGTCAGAAGCTTATAAAATAAAAACAAAGAGAATTTTACTCATTGCACATTAAACTCGTTATGGCACGCTTTGGAATTTAGGGCCAAAAGTTATTTGTTTCATAGAAAGGGAATTTTTAGCTTAGAGACTGTGACATGACTATTAAAAATAAGACTAGCATTTTAGGAAATGTAGCAAAAAGAAAAAGTTAACAGGCTCAACTACCCTTTATATTGTTGGTCTTTCGCCTGTGTCAATCAGTTTGCTTCTTTGAGTGTTACCTCTGTTTAGACTCATCTGCACAAGGCACAGCACAGAGGCACCTTACAAGTGTTGTTGATTTAGAGAAAAAAAAAAACTTTCTCAGTCAGAATAAAGTATCTGTGCAACTCAATGTTGAAACCTTAAAGGAAAAGATTAGTTCTAAGTCTATTGTTGACATTTTTAATTTCACATTTTTTTTTTGCTTTGATTAAACTTCAATGAGAAGACCAGTGTTGGGGACATAAAAATTTTTATGGCATGAAACGATTCACAGAATAATAGACCAAGAGTTGGAGGACAGTTCATGTCACATAAATTTAAATACGTTTGTGTTTTTTTTTGTACATTAACTCAAGCTTTGAAATTTTTTCTTTATAAAATTTAATAGCTTTAAATAAACAATCTTAATTTTATTCAATAATATTCAATAAATTCATCAGACTTTAAAAAAGTTAAACATTTATTTTTTAAAAAAATGCCTTAAATCATTAAATTAGTCACATATTTAAAGCTTGGATCAGGACAATCAGACAGTGTGCACCAAATATGAAGCAGATTGTTATAAGTCAACAGTTACCTTTAGTTAACATGTTGACAATGGTTAGAGTCACCAAGCCATTCTGATTACCTAAAACAGACAACCTGTGTGTCGCATCAACCATGCAGAATTCAATCTGGGTTACGCTGAAAAAAAAACATCACATTAAAATATTTGTATAAAAAAAATTTCATTAAGACATTTACCAATATCTTATCTTATAAAATACATTACTTCAAAAAAGAAAAAAATGTTATGTCCTATGTGTATCCCTAGGTTAATCTATTCATGCATGTTAATCAGTGACTTAAACTCTGCCAACTCATTACTTTTAATAAGTGAAAGAAGACAAAAGTTGTTACCATCCATCAATTTTTTGAAATTCTGGGAAATATTTTTCAGCAGCTTCCTTCTCTTCACAGAAACATAAAGTTTCAGTAGACTGAAAGAAAAGAACTAGACAATAGTTTCCTTGGACTCAATAAACTTTAAGATTTCAATGAAAACTAAAAGATCTACATGGAGTCTGTGCCATGTTTTGTTTTGTTTTGTTTGAGTAATGGTTCGAGACGTAACAGTGTACAAAAAATATTCAATTCTATTTGGCAGAAACTTTGTCAGAGACTCCAATGATATTTTCAAATGTATTTCATAAATGCATCAAGTTGGAGGAATTTAAAGATTAATTCAATCACTTCACTAATTTATAATGGGTAAAGTAACCTTAACATCACTAACAACAGTAACCTATACTTTGCTAATAACAGTAACATAAACTTCACTAATTACAGTAACCTATACTTCACTAATAACAGTAACCTAAGCTGAACATTAAAATAAATAAAAATATAGTTTTGAATTCCATAAAAGAAAAATACATATTTATAACAGTCATATTAGGACAAGGGACACAATTTCAAATCATTGATCAAATTGGAAGTTATTTTTAGCTAACTGCTGGACAAAATTTGCAACTGAAATATTTTATGTCAATGTATTTTCTAAACAATATAATAATATGCAATTTTCAGCCATAGTATATTAAGTGATCCTAATGTTTTTCAACTAATTTGTTTCTCTATAAAAGCTTCATAATAATCAAATTTATTATTACAATAAGCAATATTGTTATTTGTACTCTAATGGCTTCTTTTAGATAAAAAATGTTATTTTAAAGCAATAATACTTTTACTTCTAAGCAAATAAAGTAACAAAAGTACCTGCATGAAAACATGTATTTTATGGTCATTACCACCAATAATAAGGCACATTTTTGTTTCAACATCTTTCTCATAGATTCTTGAACCAGGAACAAAAAAAAAAAAAAAATAAAACCAAATGGTTAATCAGTGGAAATCAAACTAGATCAAAGATCACTTCATATTAAATTGTATTTAGTAGTTGCATTATAATAAGTCAATTCATATTCTTACTTACAAATAATGTGTTAGCTTGAAAGGAATAAAGTCAAGACTCAAGTGTTGCCTGGAAGATTCTGAAAAAAAAGTTATAGATACATTTAGTCATTTAAAAGTAACATTTATTTTCGGAAAAAGTTATAATAAGTTAGGCTTTGATTCCATAAAGTAACAAAAGAATTTAGCCTACGATTAATGGCATCCATAAAGTTAGAGTACATTTCTCTTGTTGACTCTCTTGCAGGTAAGAAATAAATATTCATGTAAGCATTTGGAGATTTTTCTTCATAGGATGTTTCTATCTGCATAGAAGACAATCTCAATGTGATTGAGTTTCTACTGATAAAGACTGTTTAAAGATTAAAAAAAAAAAAAGACTAGATAATGGAGGATTACAAGAACTCCTAAAACATAGATATAAGTCTACATAGAGGCCTTTTTTGGCTGAGTGATAGAACACTTGGCTTCTGAACCAAGGGGATCTCAGGTTCAAATCTATTTGATGAGTTTGGGAACGCCCCTGAGACCAACCAACTCTAATGGGTACCTTACATTAGTTGGGGAAAGTAAAGATCGTTGGTTATAGTGCCAGCCATATGACACCCTCATTAACTATTGGGTATCAAAACAGATGACATCATCTACCCTATAGATTTACTTTAGATGTCAACTAAAGAGATTGGACCAGAGAGCATGTTCTAGGAGCATCAAAGATGTGCTAATACAAAATTAATAACTAATAATAATAATAAATTTATTTTTTAATAGCTACAACAGTTGCAGGAATTCTACTACTTTTACTAATAGACCTCTTTATTAAATCTCACAAAAACTAGACAATCTTTACAAAAACAGCTAATCAAAAAATGTCTTTGTGAGCACCATTATCTATAGTACTCACCTTTAAGTAAGAGTAAGCTAAAATAACCCTGTTGTTGATTACATTGCTACAAATGACATCAACAGATACTATTTCTATTTCACCTAGTGAAGATATTACAAACATTGAATAGCAGTCAAAAACAAAAAACAAAAATCTTCTGACTAATTACTCAAAATGTAGAAATGTTAATTCCTATTCCAATTACACCCCCTGTCTAAACACACTCAGCTACCATCATTCCTAAGCAAACTATTCAAAGCAATGTTTTAAAAATAGAGACATATATTGAAAAATACAATTGTGCAGAATTACATTAGTATAAAAATTAAAAGTAAGGAGTCATGAATACACAAATGATTTAGCATTGGAAATGTAAAGTGCCCTTTAAAAAAGCTAATTTGATCATCTTTCATTAATTTTATATTTAAAAAAATTAGTTTGTTTTAGTACACAATAAGTTAGCATTTGAAAAAAAAACATATATAGGATCAAATAACACATTTTTTTTTTCATAAAGGATACTTTAAAGAATAATCTTAAATGTAGTAAAATTTGAAAAAACATTTTCTGATAATCACACAAATTTACTTTCTCCACCTTAAGTTACTAGATACTGCTACAGAAAATCATTTAAGTTCTGCATGAGCTCAATTCAAGACTCTATTCCAGAGTTATTGAGTATGACTAATGACTTCAATGCTAAGAAGACCTGATGTCTACAAACACATTTTCTTTTGTCGACTTAGTACAAAGATGTATTATTTCTATGTGACTGTGTTAAATGCTACATGATTTGACAATAGAATGAAAATAAGTCAATTGTTTGTGGGAATGAGTCCTAATAACATAAAAACCATATTAATTCTACATGAAATAGAAATAGTGTTTCTCACCTGTTTCAGGAAAAGAGCTGATGTCAAAAAAGACATCCTCTTTTGTCACTGGAATCAATCTGTTGTCAAAAGATTTCTGATATTCCACAGTGACAAAGTGTCCGTCAATAGAAACAGCAAGCAATTTGGTGATGCCATCTTCAGATGCCATTTTAGCTAATCCATATATATTGGTCTGAGAACGTAAGCCACTAAAGTGGGCATCAATCCAATAGAACTGTTTGGTAGCCACAGCAGTATTCATGATGAATTATTATGAACTTGTGAACTATTAAGAACATCAATTCCTAAACAAACAAATAAAAAATTTTTATAAAAAAAAAATATATTAATAAAAATTCATGATTAGAAACCCGGAGTGGTGGCTCAGAGGTAAAGTGCTTAGCTTCTGAACTTAGGTGTCTCAGTTTCATATCTCAGTGAAGACTGTGATTTTGAACTTCAAATTTTGTATACCTGTGTCCACCCAACTGTAATAGATATACCTGATATTAATGGAAAAAGTAAAGGCTGTTGGTCATTGTGCTGCCCACAGAAGTCAGACAAAGAAACATCATCTACCTTAAAGATTGCAAAATCTGAAAGGGGTCCTTGGCCACAATGTGCGTACCATCAAAACTAATTTGATCAAAATATGAGTGCACACAATTTGCTATTTTAAAAATTATTTGCATGCATTACATGCAAGCATTTAGTGGTTCTTGAAAACATTGGCTTTGCCAAATTTAATTTTATTTTTAAAATGGGGGTTAAATTGCAAAGAAGTAGATGATGTCCATACCAAAATATTTTGATGAAAGAATATGATTATTAAATCTGTATCAAGATTATATATAATTTATATATATTTCTACTAACTATAGTACTGTACTTAATGTTTATTCATAAAAGTTCTGATAGCAAAACATGTGTACTAGATCTACCATCCTATTCCAGATCTAGAGGGAGAGTAGATTTCTATTAGTCTAGAATCATTTTTAAACCATTCTCCTTGAAGGTCACTAAAAAGATCATCTTAGGCATGGGGTTGCCCCCATGTGGAATAAGTGTCCAACCCAGTGTAGTTGTCAAATTGTTAGAAAAGTAGTGCTTCTATAATTTCCATGCCAGCCTTCAGCAGAAATGCTAAAATATGGGGGACAGTGCATTGTTTTAAGAATGACTGATCTCTTAAATCTCTGTTGGCGAACTTCAAAAGTCCCAGAGGACTGGCAAAAGGGAGTGATTGTAAAGCTTCCAAAAAAGGGCAACTTGGCAGACCGCAACAACTGGACATTACTCTCCTCTCTGTCCCGGGCAAAGTTTTCAGCACTGTCTTGTTGAGACGGCTTCAACAGTCTGTAGATGAAAGGCTCAGAGAAGAACAAGCAGGTTTCCGAAGAGGCAGATCATATACAGAGCAGATTTTCGTTCTACGAAATATCATAGAACAAAGTCTTGAGTACCAACAACAGCTATCGATCAGTTTCGTGGACTTCAAAAAAGTGTTTGATAATGTCCACCGAGAATCACTATGGAAAATAGTTAGAGAATACGGCATCCCAGAAAAATTCGTCCAAATCCTACGACACCTTTACAGTCAGTATAGTTGCTGCATTAAAACAGAAGAGGGAACAACAGAGTTTTTTACAATCGAGACAGGTGTAAGACAGGGGTGCATCTTATCTCCCTTCCTTTTCCTCCTAGCCATCGACTACATAATGAGGAGAGCAATGAACCAGACTGCCTTTGGTATTCCATGGCGTGAACAACTCCGATTGACGGACTTGGACTTTGCTGATGATGTTGCACTACTCGGGGCTACAAATAAATGCATTCAAGAAATGATGGAGAGCCTAAACAGAGAGGCATCAAAAATTGGCCTCTGCATAAACTTGGATAAGACTAAAATTATGCGAGTGGGATATAAGGCAAAGGGTGTCCCCGTCAGACTTGTTATTGTTTATGTTCCAAAGAAATCCCAAGATAGTGTCTTAAAAAATACCAAGAATTAACATTACTTCTGTGTTTTCAAAGCAATGCTATTTTTTCTTTTAATTTTGACTTGGTGTCAATACAATATGTTTCTTATTGTTCTGTCTTCTTTTTAATTGTTAAATATTGTCTTTATCTATTCTGAATTATATATCTTATTACAACATAGATTAAGTCTGATAAGATCATAAGACATCATCATATATAACCATGATCATAAGTCAACTAGTCTAGACTGACTCTAACTATAATATTATTAGTATAGATATAGATCTTATTCTTTATACTTTAATAGTTTATAATGATAATAATTCATAATCTATTCTAGATTAGATCTAATTTCTAATAAATAAGTAGACTACTAGTCATAACTAGACTAGAATGTCTAGAATCTAGATCTAGAATATGAAAGTCGTCTACGTATAGATTATTATAGATCTAATCTAATATATAAAGATTTGATTTCTATATAGCTATAATATAGATCTATATCTCTAGACCCTGATTTACTTGATAAAAAGCCCATTAACAGATCTAGTTATAGAGGTCTATCTAGGGTTTGGGAAACCATAGCGGCATATTTTAAGCCATAGAAGATAGTCATAGACTGCCATAGACTATGTGAGAGACATTCCACTTTTTTTAAAAACCTTCCGTAAAAATAGTGGAGCTTTTTATGAAACTGTCTTTTTAATGGTGTATTGTAAACAAAAATGGAGACCGATAGCAAAGCAGAACATGCCGTTGAAGAAGAGTTTGTACAACCCAAAGTAAAATCAAGAAAAAGAACACAGCCAGATATGGATACAAGTGATATTTCAAATCCTTCATCTAAGAGACCACATTTCCAGCCATTAAGAACTGTAACTACTACAGTAAGTTTAATTAATTTTGGACCCTAAAAGTAAGACTCACCAGACCTGTCCGAGGCTGTCCTGTGACCTGACCTGTACTAAGGCGACTAAGCCAACTAAGGCTGTACACTCTGTAAAGTCTGTAGTGTCGGACTGGCCTGAAGTCAGGCTGAAGTCTGAACCGGAGTTACAGACCTGAGAGTCCAAGTAGACTAAATCTACGTAGTACTACGTAGATCTAGTACTGACAATGTGTAAGTTTCCCTTTCAGACCTTGCGATCTAAAGTCCGCTACTCATTAGGATTAGATTTAGAGTTGGGTAGAATCAAGGGGACTCTAAAAATCCCAGTCTTCACAGATTCAAACCCAGAAGTTCGGGATCCAAGTGTTTAACTTAAACTTTGATGTTAAAGTAGGTCAGGTTGATGCTTTCAAGAGCTTAAAGTTTCAAACATTTTTCGAGCACTACCTTCAAGAAATGTACATCATAAGAAACTCAAGAACACATGAGAAGTATGGTGTTTCAAAAGTGTAATAATTTTTAAATTTTGTTATTTGTATCATTTTCTTTTTATGCCATGTCAAGACAGACAGGTTTTAGTCATTTTCACAGACTTCATATCGAAGATGCCACTCCATATCGCCCAACTCTGCTTAGAAACTGACAATACACATAAGTGTAAGGTACTAAGCCCAGTAACGCATTACTGACATATTACAGTACCGGTACTTATTTAGTTGAATGTCTTGAAAAGGTCTAAAATGCTATTTTGAGATATAAGGCCCTTTATAAATCCAGTATTTATTTGGTGGAGAGCCTAATAAGCTTTGGTAGCCAATAGATAATCCTGCCCTCCCCAAGCCATTGGAGGACACAACAGTTTATGTGGTTGACCTAAAAACAAAGTATACGCAGCTCTACGTATCTAGCACGCTCAGTGATGTAACAGCCCAAAAGTAAATGCTAGATATTTTTTGGTCAGGTCGGGGTTGGGGCTATAAAGCTATGGTAGCTTATGAATTGTGTCACCTATAGTTGTAGATAGATCCGCCCTTCCCAAGCCACCTGGTTGACCCAAAAAAATGTATTTTAGAGCATGTTTTATTGTTTGTCACAAAACACACGCACAAACAACGTATCTATATATTTATAGGTATTTAGCACGCTTAGTGTTTGTGACCTAATTAGCGATTTGACTGTAGGTACTCGACTGATGACTCCTCCCCCTTTCCCCTCAACATTGTTCTTACTACAACTTGAACAATGTTTTGGGTCTGTGTTGATGGCCTGGTTTACACCTGTATGTTGCGCTATCACTGACCCTATTTTGTTGTGTGTTAGTCTGATGCCTGCGCTAGGATTGAGTCTTGAAATTTAAATTGTTACTTGCACTGAAAATGTGTTAATGTTGGAAAGCGTTTTATGAGTTTCGTGGCAAAAAAAAAAATTTATAGACCCACACCACACGTCTAGATCTAGAAGCAAAACGGACTCTGTATTTGATGCTGATTGATGATCCCTTTATACAGTATCTTGACTGTTTTTCTCTCCCCCCCCCCCCCACCTGTCAAAGACATTTTAATTTTAAAGTACATACGTTTGGTTTTTTAACACACCTCATAATACAGATCTAAATATAATGGAGTACCTGAAAAAAAAACACAATTGGATATCGTTTGGCCATTTATGCATGCTGTAATGGTTAACGTTAGTAGAATCAAAGTTAATGTGTCGTAAAATCATGATTTTAAAATGGGTACTATTTGTGCATATCGATGTAAATCTATTTACTTTAAAAAAAAAAGTGCATTCACGTTAAACCTCAAATAGTTTATTCACATAATAACACATAAATAATTTATATCTGTAGTTTGCATTACATTATTTTGAAAAAAAAAAATATATAAATACTTTGTCTTCTTTGAGTTATATCCCTTTGATGTATATTTTTAACATTAAAATGGCGTTCAATTCTTTAGGGAGCTGAGATTGCTACATCATTTAAACACTCCCTATTTAACCTCAATTTTCATGTTTTGGTAGCAAGTGACAGATTAAACAAATAATTGCATATATTTCTCAACCTAATTAGAAGCATAATATGTAGGTTTTATCGAGCTGATGCATCATTGGCAAAAAAAAAAATACCCTTAACCTGTGACCTAGTTCATTCTTCCCAAGAGGTAAACATAGTGACGTTTTTATACCAATTTCACTTTGAATATAAGTAAAAAAAAATTGTCATTGTGTGAAAATGAAACTAAATGTCTTAACAATAAAGAAATGGATGATGCACAATAGGAATGGACTATTTTCGTCATAATCATTGAAATAAAAGACAATTTTAAAAAATACAGTGAGGTGTTCAAGAAGTACCTTAACATGAAGGTGTTCGATTGTCAGTTACTATAGATATAGATATATATGGTATGTAGAATAAAAAAATATATAATATATATAGATGTAGACTTATAATGTATCTAAAATAGTATAAATCTAACAGTATATCTTTTTTATACATGAGACGAGTGACAACTTCAGTATAGTATTACATCTTAATGTTTAGCCAACTTATTAAGCTTGAGTACAAAAAGAAAAATATTCCTTTAAAGGAAGGAATTCAAAGATAAGTTTTGAAGTCTAGATTTATTAAATTAATTAAAATGTATATAGAGACTATTTGTTTGCTACAGGCTCTCACTTATAACATGTTGACCTAAATATTACATTAATATATATATATATATTTATGGAGATCAATGAGTTTCAAAACTAATCTAATTTAATTATTAAATGAAACATTTTTAGTGGCACACGAAAGGGGAAAAGACACTATTAGTTTTGTGTGAAATGTCTGTCCATCCATCCATCCCGTTTAGAAAAGAGAGTGAAAATCTGACATCATACTATTTTAGTCCATTCAAAGTTCTGATGCAACAGCTACTTTTTCTTTTTTAAAAGTGAAAAATCTAATTTTTAAAATCACTTATGCAAGCAGTTTTTTCATAAAAATACACCACTTTTACAACTATTCACTATTAATAGTAACAAAAGCTGGAGGCTCTTTAGTAGGGGAGATGTCAATTTTTCATATTTTAACACATTTATGCTAATGGTTTTGGATTTTTTGTGAAAAAAATTTTTTTTTTACATTTTTATTGCTACGTTATGTAAGTTCTGTCCTACTAATTACTACATTTACCCAAAAATAAATGTTTACTTTTTTACGAAAATTAAAAAAAAATTTTTGAGGATTTGAATAAGAGATTTACCCTTTATAAAACAATTAGATATTCATTATAAGACATCATTTAGGCCACGTTCACATCGGACTCTACACTCACTTTCACCTATCCTTTGGTTTGTTGGACCGCTTTGGCACCACACAAGATCTGTCAACATTCTTTCTCTATTTTTCTCTGTCATTTGTCTTTGATCGAATTTAATTCTGATGTACGTTCTGAAAATATTGAAACCTGCCTTTTTACCTGTTGGGTGGATCATGTCTGGGCCGATTTTGAGTTTGTGTTTCCACACAAACTATCTTTGTAACCTTGTTTTTATTAGTTCTAGGTCTAACAATTATGGAGCAAAAAATGGAAAAGTAAAAACTATGACAAAAGAGCTTGCAATTCAAACTTTGTTCAAACTTTAGTCAAAGAGTATCTAGATATCTATGAACTAATATTCCTCTAGCTTAGCTATTTGAGTTGCACTAGATTTTTAGATCTAGGACTAAATCTAGTTTAAAAGCAAAAGCTTGTTAGATTTGTTAGCTTGTTAGAACTAGAAATTAATCAAATAAATCTAAAGCAATGTCAGTGAGGCCATTTTTATTATTATTATAGCTTTTATATAGCGCTACTTTCATGCTTATAGCATGCTCAGAGCGCTTTTGGTCCAATCTCATTTGTGGACCAGTGGGGGGGAGGGGGTATCTAGGAGTTGGTTTTCCATGCTGCCTTTAGGCGCTCAGTAAACACAACTCTGCCCGAGTCGGGTGTCGAACCTCGAGCCCCCTTCTAGGTAGCCAAGCCAAGCGCACTTGGCCTCTCGACCACGCTTCCCACAGTGTAGTCCATAATTATATAATGGTGTAACCTGATCTGTAAAATAAATAAAGCTATTGGGTACTCCTCAGCCATTGGACTAAAGCAATTTATAGGTTGTTGTTTTCATCAGATTTTTTTTTTCTAGGTCCCTTTTTTCAGACAGATTGTTGGTTACATAAGAGTATATAAAAAATAATATATTTCATATAAATATTAAATTCTCTTAAAATAACCTTCAAATTCTTTTTTTCCCATCATTTCTTTATTTCTCAAACTGATAGTCAAGTAGTTATTTTCATTTACATTTTTTTTTCTCTTTTCTGCTACATTTTTGGATCTTTATGCCTCACACAAGGGGGAGGGCGGTTTAAAGCTTAATATCAGTCAGGCATAATATCAGGTGAGACAAGACCAATCGTTAAAGAAGACCTCAACACTGACCTGCAATTTTGCAACTTGTGGGCAATTTAGACCAATAGTTCGTTGACACTATCACAGGTCAGGACATCAGACCTGTGACATGGCTAAGAGGTATTGGTCTGAACTACCCACATGTTGGGAAGTCACAGGTCAGTGTTCAGGCCTTCTATAATGATTGGTCTTGCTTCACCTGATATTATGCCTGACTGATATTTAGCTTTAAACCGACCTCTCGCTTTTCACTCCCATGTATTGTTGGCTTTGTGACTGGAGCCATGTGTTGCTGAGAGTTGCCTTAAAGACCAACTGAAGAGGTTTTGGGGGTCAATCACAGAAACCGTTTTAATACTTGTTTTCTGTAATATAATGCTTAAAAAAACGTGTCTGCAAAATATTTTCTATAACTTTTCAGCCGTTAATGAGATATTAGCATTTTAATGTGGGTTTTAGGGACACTAAAAAGTCGTAGTCTCTTAGCCATTCGAGGTGTCTTTCTCCCTCACTACACAGGTCCGTGATGTCATAGTATGGAAATTAGGTCACACTCCTAAATTTAGAGGTAAGCGAATTAATGTTCGCCGGATTAGCCTAGATCCAGCCAAGCGTACTAGTATCGAGTTTTAGTCCACCGTACAACATGGATCAGTCTGCTATATCTCTTGTTACAGTCCACGTGTGGTTTTTTATGACTATGAGTGTAAGCTAATCAGAATTAGCAAGCCGGTTTAACTTAGATCCATTCATGCGTACCCAGTATTTGACCACAACACAGTGTTTCTGTCCACCATATCGTGCAGTACACCTGCAATTTTTTTTTATCACCAATTCTTTCAATTACCGGTATTTTTCGTTCTGATAACGATGCCAGTAAAATAAATCTATATGCTAGACACTTTGGTTGCAGAAACAGCTCCTTGACTAATGTAATTCATTTATTCAAATGCCCTTGAAATGATAATGTGTAATTGCGTGTAGAGATGGGGAGGGGGGAAACAAGTCAAAGCTAGATAGTTACAAATTCAGCTTCCTTAACTTATATGATTTAAAAATTTAAGAGTAATCCCCATATTGGAAGCAGTTAGCTCAATGAAAAGCTGATATCAATGAAGAGCTCAATTTGTTTTTCGTAATGCAGTTTTAAAGCAGAATAGCTAACTAATAGTTAACTTTTACTTTTTCTTATATTAACATATTTTCAAAGTAATATTAGAATATTATCAGAATACTTTAATTTAAATAAGATAGCAAGAGCAGAAACAGCTGAGGTAATATATTTGATCAGTTAGGTTCAAGCTATTAAATCTTTCAAGTTCTAATATTAAATTATTTATCTAGCTAAATAACTTTTGGGTGCTAAATTTTCTTTAAAATATCTTTGTAAACAGTGTCTCACTGGAAATATTTACATTTCATTATCTAATTTATAAATATAAAAAAACTATACATTCCGCATTTAAAATAATTTAATTTTTTTTTCATTTAAAATAATTTAATTTTTTTTTCATTTAAAATAATTTAATTTTTTTTTTCATCGTCTGCGTCTGTCTTTAGCAAGCTCGTGAGAGCTTTTCAGTTGTTTCTTACAAAGACAATCTGCTTTCCTATTTGCCAAATGCATAATGATTTAGATGTGACAAAATATACAAGTTGCAACTGGGTTCATGTGGTCAAGTGAAATGCTGCTTTCATCCTTAATCTTTGAAATCGAAGATAATGCCTTATAGCTTTATGTTTGCATTAAATTTAAAGGGCATGTCCCACAAAGTTAAAATTTATCCAAAAGAATATTTTTTCACTTTTGAGTATTTATAAAGAAAATTTAACAAATTTGTTAATTCTAAAAATTTAAGACAACGTTAGCTTAAAACAAACCAACTGAAAATATGATAATAATAATAATAATCTTTAGTGTCCTTGTATAAGACTTATTTATTAAAGATTATTGTCATGACCATATAAATCTGACAGGATTTCTTCTAAGCCATTGAGTGTCATACTCATAGCATCAACTTTTCGATTTGAAAATAAAAGATGCTCAACAGTCTTATAAAATAACAGTCCAGCTGGCTGCATAACACACAATCAGGCAGCCATCCACTGTTGGATGCGTCAGATTATCTTTTAGCCAATGTCAGGTTTCTACAATAAAATAAAAAAAAATATATATATATATTTATATATATATATATATTTAGTAATATATCTATATACACAAATGAAAAATTAAGTAATATTAAATGAATATGAACATTAATATCAGCCTAGAGGAATCTAGCGCTACTTTACTAGAATATAACTAGATTATATACCTTAAGAATGATATGTAAAAATTATATGCTTTCTAAAAACTATTGTTACTATACTCTATAAAGTCTATAGACACTATAGTCTAAATCTTGTAGTAGGCCCTACTACAAAACAAGAATAGAGCAACTAAAGATTTAGACAGAACCTTCCCCAGGACATATATGTATAGTATTACAGACCACTAGTGAAGTGACCTAGCCCTATAGCCTAGGCTAGTCACTATATAAGTCATAAGACTATATTTATATTCCTATATTATTTTTTTTTATATTTATTTTTTATGGTAATTTATTTTATACTAAATTATATCTACGACTACATCTAAACTAAGACTAGTAAAAAATCTATTATTAGATATCTAAATCCATATCTAGTTACAATCTAGTAATAAGACTAAATTGTCTATGTTAAGTTGGTCTTAATAACAAAAAACAATATCTAGAATCCTCTAGCTGGTCTAGCTAGATCTAGAATCTAGTGTCTTGAGCTCAACATTTTTCCCCGTTTTCCATACTAAAACGTCACTTCCGCTTTCGGCCATGACATAGCCATTTCAAATCTCGTTATTTTTTTTACACTTTCAAATGACTTTTTCTAGTATAAATATGTATTTCTTTTAACTCAAATTTTTAGGAACTATATTTGATACCATCTACTATCATAATCAATAGTTATCTCAATTTCGATAAAAACCTCTTCAGTTGGTCTTTAACTTCCTCTCTTTCTCTTTTTTTCCCCACATTCAAAATAAATATGTTTTGTTAAGATCTTAGGACCTGCTTTTCATTATTTTTTTCAATATTTAGAATTTATAAACTATCTAATGATTTATGTTGTGATTGTCAACGTTTCATTGTTTTCTTTCCAAAGGCTTCCAAAGGAGAAATTAGGAGAGTACCAGTTCCTCAACACAGATACTCACCTCTACAAAAAGATTGGCTCAAAATATTTACACCCATCGTGGAGAATCTAAAACTAAACATAAGATTTGTTTCCAAGAAGAGAGTTGTTGAAATTAAGGTATAAGTGTTTTAAAATCAAGATCTAATTTTTATTGTGGACACCCCAATTTTATTTTGTGAAAAAATGCTTCAATGTAACTTTTTGTTGAAGTTCCTCTATGATTTGATAAATTTGAATAGATCTGTACATTTTAAGTGTTAGTTACTCAAGACTCATACTTATAGTCATCACATGAAATATAATTCAATTGGTTTTATAATTGCACTTAATGTTATCTTTTGTATTTTTGAATTTAAAAAAAAAAAAAAGAAACATAATGTCATCTTTAAGTTAGTAAAAAGGGTCTAAATATATATGTGCTCTTTTAATGAGAGAATTTCAAAATCAGTATTTTTTGGAAAAGATATAGTTGCAAATTGTGTTATTTATTCTAAAATTTCTATATTAACTGTAAGGGTTTATTCCCTTCCATGTCTTTCTTTTATAGATATAAGATTTAACCATAAAAAAAAAAGTTCAGTGAAACCAGCTTCCTATGTATGTCTTGCTATGAGTGGTTTCCTTTAATTCATCAGCAGCAATGGAATACCACAGTGTTTTGTTATTTAGGCAGAAGCTAATTGTTTATACATTGCCATTGCTTCGACTTGATACAGTCTTCCAGCATCACTAGATACTTTTTGGCTATATTTTTAAAATGTACCTTAATAACTTGATTGACTTTCACAGATGTATAGTTGCTAATTTCTAATTGCTGAATTTTTAGTGATTTTTTAATAACATTTTTCCTCTTGACTGTTATTCTCAGGCTGGGAAGGAGACAGATGATATTGGCTCTTTACAAAGAGCTGAGGATTTTGTTAAAGCTTTTATACTGGGCTTTGAAGTGGATGTAAGTTTCTGTACCTTTTCCCTTCTACATTTACTTGTCTATGATGTCATTGTTCATTTTAATTTCTGTCAGTGGTTAAGGAGAGTGTTTTATTCTAGCCAAGTTGTACTTAGAGCTAAATAGACTTGCAGACATCTTAAAATTCTTATTGGATGAAAGTAACAAATAAATTAACATTGCATTTAGACTTATTACATGTGGCCAGTACAACGATCAACTGCCTTTAGTTTCCCTAAGTAATGTCAGGTACACATTAAAATAAATTATAACTTTTATATAGTGCTACTTAGATGCTTATAGCATGCTCAGAGTGCTATGGTCCAATCTCATTTGTGGACCAGTGGGTTGGGTATCTGGGAGAAGGTTTACCGTGCTGCCTTAAGGCGCTTAGTAAATACAACTCTGCTTGAGTCGGGCGTCGAACCTCAAGATCCCTTCATGAGTAGCCAAGTTCAAGCGTACTTAGCTTCTCGACCGCACTTCCCACCATCCACAGTGTCCCATAGTCAATTATTTACTGGTAATTAAAGGTAATTAATTATTTTGTATGATACCTTCAAGGGAAAGTAATCCTTCAGTATATTAAGAAATATGGCTAAATATGTGTTTGTGTCAGATAATTATACAAACTATTTCTCCCACACTGGTTCTCAGAAAAGTTGAACTTTTACACAATTATTTATTGTACCTAACAAAACATTAATAAAAAAATTAACCAATTAGTTAATATAATTGGTAATTACTTTTAATTCATGGAGCTAGGATATGAGTGACTATCCATGCTGATAGAACTGTCCAGTCCCAATATTGAGGTGACAGGAAGGTGGCAGTTCATGCAGCTTCTAACTCCTGCACCGAGCTTCCTGACATGGAGATGGGGCTGGTGGAGAGTTTGTCCAACAAGAGAAATTAATAATTTAGTATTAAGAGCTATGGCTTAATATGTGTGGTTTATCCCCTTAGATAAGTTTTTTTTTGGCTTGTTTAATAAATCCAACTATTTTTAATTTCAGGATGCGTTGGCACTACTTCGCTTGGATCACCTTTATTTAGAAAGTTTCGATGTCACTGATGGTATTGGATTTATTTTATTTTTTTTTTTGAAAAATCTTTATAAACATTGATGTTTTATTAATTAACTATTGCCACAGTTAAGTGGTTTAGGTCTCTTTTTTTTTTTCATTTTTATACCACTGTATGACATTGTATTTTTTTCTTCTGTTGGTGTTTCGATTAACTTTTTTCATTTTGTCACATCATATCAACTTTCTTTGACTTTTGTTATAGAGGTGCTGTGACTGTTTGCATAACTAAATTCCTCCATTCTTCTTGGTCAGCAGCAGAATATCAATAGAGAGGCTGGTCCATTCTTTCATGTTGTCCAACAAACTTTTCTTTAGATTTATTTGTACTCCTTCTTTGTACTTCTTCCATTGTATGGAAAATTTTCTTAATAATTAATTGCTTTAAAATATTATAAAAATATAATTCAAAACAGCTGCAATTACTTTACAGCTAAGCATTAAAATATAAAAGAGTTATAATTATTTTCATTACAAAAATGTTATTATACATTCCTGCATTAAAGTCTACTTTTGAGAGTAAATTTTTTATTTGTCATTCAAGTGAAACCTTTGAAGGGAGATCATCTTGCCAGAGCCATTGGTCGCTTGGCGGGTAAAAATGGAAAGACCAAGTTTACTATTGAAAATGTCACAACAACGAGAATAGTTTTGGCTGACAGGTTAGAATATGTTACTATACCATTTAGCACATGTATTTGTTACATTTTCTTTCCATACAGATTCTCTATTTTTAATTTGATTAAGTTGTTTTTTTTTTGTTTGTTTTTTTGTTGTTTTTTTTTGCTTTTCAAGTTTTTTAATTTATAGCATCTCATTTGTTTTTAATACTTGATCTTGTGATAAATAAATGAAAATAAAACTATATTTTAAAAAAATTTAAAATACCAATTAGCATAAAAATACTGCCCCATAATTCTACTAATGTAGAATTCCATTTTTTTTCTTGACAAAGATAAGTTTAATAAGACTATAAATGAAATAATTCTTCAACTTAATTTCTTTTTTCTGTAGCTTTTAAATATCAAAATTTTATAAATCTCTACAATAATATCAGAAATATAATATGATCTTTAATAGTGTGAGACCATCTTGTTTGAGTGTCCACTGATTGATGGTAGAGTTCTGTAGTCTTTGTAAGAGTTCTCTTAGGACATTTCTCCAGGTGTTCTCCTCAAAGCCAGTAAGCGTAAGCTGACATCTTAGCTAGTCTTTAAAGTAAATCATCTCTGTATCACAGGCCAGAGAAAATGATTGCCTTTGGTATTCTGACGTCTTCCTTATGGGATATGCACCCTACAAACCTACCTACCTAAAGGGTCTCCCTGTTGCTCATGGGTTTTATTGAAAATGAATAGATTTATTCTACCAAAATTCTCATTTCAAGTTGGCTAAAATGCCTAATGGTTTTGCATATATTATTCCTATTTTTTCATGACTAATTTTTTCTTTCACAGTAAAGTTCATATTCTTGGATCTTATCAAAACATACAGATTGCAAGGAGAGCGATTTGTAATTTAATTCTTGGTAAGTTCATTGCTTTTTTTTATCACATTTGTTCTTGCAAAAATACTTTATTATATATTTAACTAGCTTAATTACCAAAAATGAGGCTATTAGGTTTATGGTAAGTTTCAGTTATTAATAAATAACAAAAAAGTCTTTATCTCAGACTTTTAAAGATTGAGTGTAAATGCAGTATATTATGGTGCCATTCAGACCCATTTGTGACCTGCATATTTTGTCACATATTTCAAGTCTTAAAAAAATCTTCTCTTGCTTATGATTTTTATTTCTTAATTATATGTCTCCTTCTGTCTCAAAAGACAATGGATGCTTCCAGACAAATCACTGGTTTTGTTTTTTTCTTGAGTCTGGGCAGAATCTGGTGTGACTAAACAAACCAATTCTTTGGAGGCAAAGTATGTCACTGTTCATACATGTGAATGCTCTTGTTTCAGGGCTATGTGAAACCTAGTTTCCCTTTCAGACCTTGCGATTTATGGGGCAGATGATGTTAAGGTCCATCTGTTTCTATGGCCAATGGTTAACGAGCAGGTATCATCTGACCAGCACAATGACCAAACGCCTTTACTTTCCCCAATTAGAGTTGGGTGAACTCAGGGGCGCCCTAAAAATTCCAAAATTCAAAATCCTAGGCTTCACTGAGATTCGAACCCAGGACCTCATGTTTGGAAGCCAAGTGCTTAACCACTCAGCCACCATGCCCCTATCTGAAACCTAATAAATGTTTATTTATTTGATTACATTGACTAAAAAGAAGGTGATCAGATATTTAGTATTTAATATATCAGTTCTTGTTAGCACTAGTTTTTCTTAAGGATGCTTTATGTGAGATGTTTATATGTTAGGAATAGTCAATTTATGTATTTTTTCACAATCTGTAATGAATCATTCTACTTTACTTTTGTGATAAAGACTTCCTGCAGTGGGTAGACAAGAAAATCTTGAGATGCACAGATTAATTACACTACAAAACAAATTACAAAGTTAATTTTTTGAAAAAAGGACTATCTTTTCAAAAATTAAGTCTTTATAACAGTGACATATGCATAAAATTGAGATAACAATCAAAATGATCTCAACTTGAGCTGGTGGAGTAACTAAAGGCCTTGATTTCAAGGTATGAATAAACAAACAAAAAGCTAAATCTTTATGTCTTCTTTCTTTACAGGAAGTGCACCCAGTAAAGTGTATGGACAAATGAGAACCATTGCCTCAAGAGCAGCAAATAGGTTTTAGTTTGTTTTTTGTTTTGTTTTTCAGCAATAAAATAAAGTATGTACATAATATGTTACAGTGTTGTTTCTAGTTTTCTTTACAAATCACTGGTACAAATTTTGAATGCCTTATCTTCCACTCCCTTTCTCAGATCAAGTTGAAACTTAACATAATTATTTCTGTTCCTTAAAAACATGAATTATATTTTGAACTACTGAAAGACAAATTGTTATAGTCGACCTGAACACTGACCTCTGACATGGCAAACTGTGATCGGTGAAGACCAATAACTCATTGAGGTGGCAATGAGCATTCAAAGATAGCAGACAATAGACTCAAAAAGTTTCAAATGTTTGGATATGCATAAAGAAGAATCTGTAAATTTTTTAATAATGCTAGAAATAATTGTCATGGGCAGATTAATTTGAAATGTAGTAGTAACTCAAAAGACAATGTCAGACCAGTATGGTTTTCATCACAGTAACAAGAGGTAGTTAATATGTAGGAACAATTAGGTCAACAAACACTCATTGAACCAGCTACCAGTCCTCTTGGTGTTCAGTCTAGGTCACAACAAACACTCATTGCACCAGCTACCAGTCCTCTTGGTGTTCAGTCTAGGTCACAACAAACACTCATTGCACCAGCTACCAGTCCTCTTGGTGTTCAGTCTAGGTCACAACAAACACTCATTGCACCAGCTACCAGTCCTCTTGGTGTTCAGTCTAGGTCACAACCAACAAAACGATCACAACTGTTTGAAGCCTAGAGCCCAGGAGGGAGAGAAGTGGAGCACACGTTTTCAGACCTTGGGATCAGTTTTTATGGCCCACGGGTAACGATAGTGTCTTGTGGCTAGCACAACGACCAATCGCCTTTACTTTCCCCAATTAATGTCAGGTAACCATTTGAGTTGGGTTGTCTCAGGAGCATCCTAAAAATCCCAAAAGTTAAAAATTCCGGTCTTCACCAAAACCCTCAGTTCGAAAGCTAAGCACTTTTCCACCTAACCACAATGCCAATCATGAAGGGTGGAAGTACATTTTATCACTAATGATAAGCAGAGATTTTTTTTCACTGCAGTTTATCATTAACTAATTATTTTTTTAAACGATTGCAGTGGCGTAGCTAGGGAGGGGGGAGAATTTGAAAATTACCCCGGGCTCCGACTTGAAGGCCCCCCCCCCCCAATAAGTGTTTTACATTAAAAATTAAATATAATATATACTGGGCCCCCAAAGAGGTCAACCCCTTCCCGCCGGGCCCCCTAACGATGGATAATTCTTATCTACGCCCCTGACCGATTGTCTATTTTTCCCACAAAAATGGTAGGGTCGTCGAAAGAAGTGACTGTATCTACACCGTAAAACAGCGGTGCTAGTATTTACGGTGGAGAGGATGGTAGAAGATGATTGGAGAAGCCAACTTAATCTTCTTTGTGTCAAAAGACCATAAACGCTGTGTGTATGGCTAGTTTCAAAACTTTCTTGTTAAAAACAAGATCTCTCCAGGAGGTACACATAATGTAATGTTCTCGGTGCTTGTATATTGACTAGCTCTCGCTATTATAAGAGAGTTCACTATACAGGCGATGTAGATAAGCATTTTGTTTGTCATGACCAGTTTAGTATTTTCCAAGACATGCTTAGAGAGTCTTGCCTTTCTTGTGCTGACTGTATATTGCTAGCAGCTTACATTTAGACTTTGAAGTGCAATGTTTGTCAATCGTAGAATTGAAAGTTATGTTGGTAAAAATGTGGGGGAAAAAAAGTAAAAGTTGATAAACGTTTATATTTTTGAAAATTATAAAAAAATTTTTGGGAGGTCTCGGGACTGTAGCCCCGCCTGCCCTATTTTAAAATTCGGCTAGGAATGAGGCATACAAAGATTAGAGCGGGACTAAAATAATTAGGATGACTACATTCACGACTTATAGAGGAGCGAATCATGAGGCCACCTGTTATACGCCGACCAAAATGTTCTGTCAAGAACTTGCCGAAACAAGTGAAAGACTCATTGAAAGCAATATTTTTTTCAAAAGAATGTCATCATCGGATTAATTGTATGGCTACATTACATGTGGACCTTTTTTTGTGTTTCATTTTCTTTTAGGACCTAGTGGATAGCACTTGCGGATCCAGGACTTTTGAGAGGGGAGGGGCGATTTTTTTTTTCAAAAAAACGCCCAGTAAACACTAACCCTATGTTTAAACGCATACACACACACACACATATATATATATATATATATATATGAAAGTCACCAGCTATTGTGGGCTATGGACGTTTTTGATGGTGTACTTCGTTCCTCCTCTCCAAAGAAATATTACCTGCATATCGATGTCTGTAGTGTTCTGTACATGTTTTACTGTGGCTTGAGTGTCGTTTTATATGAGGGTCATAATTCCCTGACATTTGGTGCAATGGCATCTGAACAGAGTGTAGCCTGTGATGTTTATTTTGTTTCTTGGGCAGTAGTGTTTCTTGTAATAGCGCTATGTGTATTTCATGCTTATTGAGTGTGTGTTGAAGTTCTGTTGTCTTGTTTTGTAGGCCTAAGATGGAAATCAAATTATATGAAGATATTATTGTCTTTACAGACCCCCAATTCATTCTGCAAGCACTTAACAGCAGCACCCCAAACAGCCCAAGAGAGTTAACAACACTAATTGTGATATTACATCAGATGATATCAAAATTAAATATCAATATCACATTACAGTGGATCCCTGGACACATTAGCATCATGGGAAATGAAAAGGCAGATAAACTATCAAAGGCAGGATCATCTATGGAACAACCAGACAGACTTGTTAACTACCTCACCCTAAGGTCAATATTAGTCAACAATCACAAAGAGAAGTGGCTCAACCAATAGGCATCAGGAAACACAGGCAGAGCCATGTACAAAGAAATGACTATACCTAACAAACTGGACAGTATTAACTTCCTCCCCCGCAAAGAGCAATCTACAATCTTCCAACGAAGAACTGGACACACACCTCTGTTAAATTACCATCTGAACAAAATAAATTCCACACAACTCCCCCTTATGAAACTGTAAACCATATCCTCTTTGAATGCCCCTTCCTAATCCACCTTAGGCAGACCCTACTTCCACTCCAGCCCAACATAACCAACACCCTGTACGGCAGTGCTGAACAACTGAAGAAAACATCACACTTTTTTCCTTGGCACAGTCTGCAAAAGAGCTGACAGCTCAGCAGCAATTAAGCTGGCTAGAAGAAAAAGAATAAGAATGAGTTCATGCACTTTCAGGTGCCCTCTTGGATGTCTGAAGTTAAATACTTTGTTGTTGTAACCAATAATTTTTTCTTAGGACAAAAGTTAACCCAGCTCTAAACGGACACTTGGCTACAGCTAGATGGGGAAAAGAGTGCTGTTTTAAAACACAAGACTCTTGTGGTTCCACGACAATTCATTCACTGACATTTCGTTCACCGACAAATCGTTCACGACTTTTCGTTCACCCGATATTTTGATCACCCGTTTATTCGTTCACCCGAAAATTCGTTCACACGACTACTCGTTCACTCGACATATCGCTCACCAACAACTTGTTTACAGACAACTTTTTCACCGACAACTAGTTCACAGTTGGTTCACGACTATTCGTTCATACGACAAATCGTTAACTGACTATTCGTTCACAGACAAATTGTTCACAAACAAATCGTTCACTGGATAGTAACATACTGTTAATAATGGGGAACCTCTGTTACGTCGACCACCTTTTAGATCACCAAAAAAGACTGCCATTGGCATACGTTCGTCTCCCGTACGGGATATATGCCCTGACCAGCGTAACTGTCAGACCATAAGAAGTCCCTCTATACTGTCCATACCGGCGTTTGCAAGGACATCACTGTTTGTAGTGCGGTTTTGCCACCGTATGTCCATGATGGAGCGCATGCATCTTTGGTGAAAGCGCTCAAGTAGTCTTAGTTGCTTTCTGTATAGTATCCATGTTTCAGATCCATATAGAATGATTGAGAGAACAACCGCTTGGTAAACATAGATTTTTGTAGACAGGCGGAGCGATTTATTTCGCCAAACTCTCGCCTGAAGGCGTTCAAAAGCGCTACTAGCCCTGGCTAGTTACGGTTATCAACTTCCCTTAAAAGTGTCATATGAAACTATACTACACTGATATGTGGTCTACTAAGTTAAGGGGCTGTCCGTTTAAGTTGATCTTTGGGGCTGAGTTGGTTTTATTGGGAGACTTCTGGAACATGATTTCTGTTTTCCCGAGGTTATAAGATAAACCGAAAAGGCGGCAGCGAATGCAAATTCGTTGACCGCGTTCTGGAGATAATCTTCGTTTTGAGCTAGCAGGGCGCAATCATCGGCATAGACAAGCTCCGTTTTGACCATCTCCTTTGTTTTTGTATGGGATAGTTGACGTCAAAGATTGAACACATTGCAGTCCGAACGAAACCTGATGTAGATGCCTTCATACAATCGCTGCCTCATTTGACCCAGCCTTATGCCAAAGAAGATAGCAAATAGTATAGGAGCAAGCACACAGGCCTGCTTCACGCTATTTTCTATTGGGAAGTGATCAGACCGGTCACCACTGCTTGAGAATGGATAGGAACGTAGGTGGGCATCCTAGCCTGGCCAAATTCCTTCACAAACCATCCCGACTGACCGTGTCGAAAGCCTTGGTGAGGTCCACAAAGGCAGAGTATAGGTTTAGGTTCTGCTCTTTGCATAATTGTTGTAATTGTCGCAGAACAAATATCATGTAAGGTGTACCTCTACCGGCTCTGAAACCACATTAGCTCTCGGATAAGACCTCGTACACTAAAGAGTGGATTAGTTGGTCGGGCAAGACTCGAGCAAAGATGTTTCCTGCTACTGACAGTGTAATGCCTCGATAGTTTGAGCAGTTAGACTTGTCACCCGTTTTGTATAGGGACATGATTACGGAATCTCGAAGTTCATGTGGGACCACGCAATTCTCCCAGCATAGAGCAAACAAGTCTGTTAGCCTTTCGATTAGGGCGACACCACCCATTTTAAATATTTCAGCTTGAAGTCCATCAGAGCCAGGTGCTTTGTGTTGTTGTTTGTTTTTTTTTGAATTTATGAATTGCAGTTTCAACTTCTTCAAATGTCGTTGAGCTCCTCCCTCATAATTTTCTGAGGAACATTTGCCAACGATTGCTCCGATACGTGCCTTTTGTCATCCAATAGCAGGCTGTAAGGTTCTGTCCAGCGATTTAGTATGTCTGCCTTGCTAGTTATGATGTTGGAACCATCGAAGGATGGCTGTAGTCTGGTAAGTTGGGCCATACCCACATCGAAGCAACTCATAGAAAGAGCGTGTGTCACCAGTGTCAGCATGTCTCTGCATGTTTATGGACAGCTCGAGCCACCAATTATATTTTAGTTCCCTATCAGGGAATATATTTAATAGTACTTTAAAAATGTACAATAATGACAACGTTTTCTGTTTCCCTCTTACAACTACAATGAAGCACTAAACTATCTACTGAACTCACTTTTAGTGTTTACTTTACTTTTTACTTCCCAGAGCAGGGCGCGGGGCCCTGGGTGAGTCTCCTATGCGGGGCCCTGGGTGAGTCTCCTATGCGGGGCCCTGGGTGAGTCTCCTATGCGGGGCCCTGGGTGAGTCTCCTATGCGGGGCACTATCGTACCTCATCACGTTAACGAAATCGTGCGCTGTTGGCGACAATGTTGATTCGTCCATACTCTCGTCATCGAATTGTTTGAATTTCTTGCTTCTTAATTCCTTTATTCCTCGAATTTCTATATGATACGTCCACAAAATGAAATATAGGGGACATCTGCTCCTCATAGCTTGCAGTCAAGGATGACAGAAAAATGATTTCACATTTGATTTCACTTCTGGTGCCATCTGGTCCATAAGCTCGTTTTGAATCTTATATCCAAATTAATGGTCGTTAGCCAAGACGTTCTCAATTAGTTGAAGATGGTTGGGTCGAATTCGGCCAGCATCTCAACCAAGCCTAAAATTGAACGTTGTTTGGCGCTTAAAGGTTATCTGTTCTTTCACAGAATGCTTGTTGTTAAGACTGTGCGCCAATGCAGTTTTTCTTTCTTAATTTGTTCTAGCATCATGTTATCCATTGTGCTACAATTAGACATTCTCAGATGTCAATCCAACCACGCTGACATACACTTAACGTGATTCACAAAAACATCGTGCTGCCGAAGTTTATTACCAAGATGCTTCCAGTCAGGTTCGGTCTTATACGCCACTTCAACTTATGCGACCGCAGTGGGCCTCGCAGCTTCATAGGCCAGCGCTAAATCTAGATGTAAATTATTAAATTAAACCATTTTAACTTATACAGGTTTCTCGTGCCGCATGATTTTCAGGAGCTTTTGGAAATCTCCTGAAATTTCAAAATATTCGAAAAAGTCCTGACATTGTTAAAATTTCCTGAAAACTCATAAAATCTCCTGAAATATAGACAAAGCTGTAATTTTCGGCTATCATTCAGTATGGAAAACGTCAATCATATGCACGATAAAAAACGGCATTATACAATACCCGTAATTGTAGCATCTGGTGAAAGAAGCTTCTCGCCCCTCAAACTAATCAAGAATTACTTAAAGTGAACAATTCACGAAGATAAATTGAACAATTTGGTGATTCTTGCTATTGAGAATGATCTATGTAGGAAACAGAGTTTTTATGATATACTGCATGACTTCGCTACACGCAAGGATCGTAAGGTAAAGTCAATTCGGTCGTGATTTTGTACTTAGTAGAGAATGAATAAAAAGTAAATACAAATTTAATTTCTAATACAAAATCTTCAATTTCACTGATTATTCTTATCCCTACCCAGACTAGGCCCGCGCAAGCCGTTTCGCATAGGGCCCCGCAATTGTTAGGACCGGCCCTGGCTACAAGAGTGATTTTAAACATTTTGTGTTGATTTGTTCTATCGTTTTATAAAAACAAATAAAATAACCTATTATCGACTTCTGTATCTTCTGCAAAAAAAATAAATAAATGTAATATGCTAGAAGAGCGAAATGAAAAAAGGTAGTTGCGCATAAACTATGCAAATCAAATTATATCGCTGTATCAATTTCTCAATATGTAGATTTTGCATTCTAAAAGTGATCGACGGAAAGACGAACCGACAGACATACCACAGCGGCTTTTCTCACATTGAGAACCTTTAAAAGATATCTTTGGGTCTCTTTGTGGACATAGTCCCCTGTGTACATGGGCATCACATAGTCCCCTGTGTACATGGGCATCACATAGTCCCCAGTGTACATGGGCATCACATAGTCACCTGTGTACATGGGCATCACATAGTCCCCTGTGTATATGAGCATCACATAGTCACCTGTGTATATGGGCATCACATATTCCCCTGTGTAGATGGGCATCACATAGTCACCTGTGTACATGGGCATCACATAGTCACCTGTGTACATGGGCATCACATAGTCACCTGTGTATATGGGCATCACATATTCCCCTGTGTACATGGGCATCACATATTCCCCTGTGTACATGGGCATCACATAGTCCCCTGTGTACATGGGCATCACATAGTCACCTGTGTACATGGGCATCACATAGTCACCTGATTACATGGGCATCACATGGTCCCCTGTGTACATGGGCATCACATAGTCACCTGTGTACATGGGCATCACATAGTCACCTGTGTATATGGGCATCACATAGTCACCTGTGTATATATGTTTTGTGGGAATTTTTAGCTGTTATCAAAATATTTGAAAGGATATTTGACTCTTTCAAACACCATCATTTTTTTTAATCAAGTGTTAAAAATCATCTTAGGATCGATGCTACAAATTCTCTTTCAACTTTTATGTATATCGAATTACTAAAAAAATTGTGCAAAAAAACAGAAGTCAAATAAACTATATAAAAATAAAAAAATAAAATTATAAAGACTTAATTTAATTAAACGAGTGTCCTTCAGAGCAATAGCCTGATGCTCTACCGAATGAGCTAAAATAGTGTTATTAATATCACAGCAAATTACGCACAAAAAGTATATTTCGGTATTGTTTAAAATGTCGAATTTATTAAAACATGTTTGGTCGAAATCGCTAATTTAAAAAATTTGTTTTTGGTAAATATAATTCATAAAAAGGTTATTCCAGGGTTATCCTAAGCACACGGAAAATAATAAAGGTTAGATTTCCGTGATGTTTTCATCCACGGAAAGAGGGAGAGTTGATGATAGGGGAGTCAATCAGTGCCCCTTTTCACTTATACTAGAGATTAGGAATAGTCCTTACTTAACTTTGCCGCTACAAAATACTAGAGATTAGGAATAGTCCTTACTTAACTTTGCCTCTACAAAATACTAGAGATTAGGAATAGTCCTTACTTAAATTTGCCTCTACAAAATACTAGAGATTAGGAATAGTCCTTACTTAACTTTGCCTCTACAAAATACTAGAGATTAGGAATAGTCCTTACTTAACTTTGCCTCTACAAAATACTAGAGATTAGGAATAGTCCTTACTTAACTTTGCCGCTACAAAATACTAGAGATTAGGAATAGTCCTTACTTAACTTTGCCGCTACAAAATACTAGAGATTAGGAATAGTCCTTACTTAACTTTGCCGCTACAAAATACTAGAGATTAGGAATAGTCCTTACTTAACTTTGCCTCTACAAAATACTAGAGATTAGGAATAGTCCTTACTTAACTTTGCCTCTACAAAATACTAGAGATTAGGAATAGTCCTTACTTAACTTTGCCTCTACAAAATACTAGAGATTAGGAATAGTCCTTACTTAACTTTGCCTCTACAAAATACTAGAGATTAGGAATAGTCCTTACTTAACTTTGCCGCTACAAAATACTAGAGATTAGGAATAGTCCTTACTTAACTTTGCCGCTACAAAATACTAGAGATTAGGAATAGTCCTTACTTAACTTTGCCGCTACAAAATACTAGAGATTAGGAATAGTCCTTACTTAACTTTGCCTCTACAAAATACTAGAGATTAGGAATAGTCCTTACTTAACTTTGCCTCTACAAAATACTAGAGATTAGGAATAGTCCTTACTTAACTTTGCCGCTACAAAATACTAGAGATTAGGAATAGTCCTTACTTAACTTTGCCGCTACAAAATACTAGAGATTAGGAATAGTCCTTACTTAACTTTGCCGCTACAAAATACTAGAGATTAGGAATAGTCCTTACTTAACTTTGCCGCTACAAAATACTAGAGATTAGGAATAGTCCTTACTTAACTTTGCCTCTACAAAATACTAGAGATTAGGAATAGTCCTTACTTAACTTTGCCTCTACAAAATACTAGAGATTAGGAATAGTCCTTACTTAACTTTGCCTCTACAAAATACTAGAGATTAGGAATAGTCCTTACTTAACTTTGCCTCTACAAAATACTAGAGATTAGGAATAGTCCTTACTTAACTTTGCCTCTACAAAATACTAGAGATTAGGAATAGTCCTTACTTAACTTTGCCGCTACAAAATACTAGAGATTAGGAATAGTCCTTACTTAACTTTGCCGCTACAAAATACTAGAGATTAGGAATAGTCCTTACTTAACTTTGCCGCTACAAAATACTAGAGATTAGGAATAGTCCTTACTTAACTTTGCCTCTACAAAATACTAGAGATTAGGAATAGTCCTTACTTAACTTTGCCTCTACAAAATACTAGAGATTAGGAATAGTCCTTACTTAACTTTGCCGCTACAAAATACTAGAGATTAGGAATAGTCCTTACTTAACTTTGCCTCTACAAAATACTAGAGATTAGGAATAGTCCTTACTTAACTTTGCCTCTACAAAATACTAGAGATTAGGAATAGTCCTTACTTAACTTTGCCGCTACAAAATACTAGAGATTAGGAATAGTCCTTACTTAACTTTGCCTCTACAAAATACTAGAGATTAGGAATAGTCCTTACTTAACTTTGCCGCTACAAAATACTAGAGATTAGGAATAGTCCTTACTTAACTTTGCCTCTACAAAATACTAGAGATTAGGAATAGTCCTTACTTAACTTTGCCTCTACAAAATACTAGAGATTAGGAATAGTCCTTACTTAACTTTGCCGCTACAAAATACTAGAGATTAGGAATAGTCCTTACTTAACTTTGCCGCTACAAAATACTAGAGATTAGGAATAGTCCTTACTTAACTTTGCCTCTACAAAATACTAGAGATTAGGAATAGTCCTTACTTAACTTTGCCGCTACAAAATACTAGAGATTAGGAATAGTCCTTACTTAACTTTGCCGCTACAAAATACTAGAGATTAGGAATAGTCCTTACTTAACTTTGCCGCTACAAAATACTAGAGATTAGGAATAGTCCTTACTTAACTTTGCCGCTACAAAATACTAGAGATTAGGAATAGTCCTTACTTAACTTTGCCGCTACAAAATACTAGAGATTAGGAATAGTCCTTACTTAACTTTGCCGCTACAAAATACTAGAGATTAGGAATAGTCCTTACTTAACTTTGCCGCTACAAAATACTAGAGATTAGGAATAGTCCTTACTTAACTTTGCCTCTACAAAATACTAGAGATTAGGAATAGTCCTTACTTAACTTTGCCGCTACAAAATACTAGAGATTAGGAATAGTCCTTACTTAACTTTGCCTCTACAAAATACTAGAGATTAGGAATAGTCCTTACTTAACTTTGCCGCTACAAAATACTAGAGATTAGGAATAGTCCTTACTTAACTTTGCCTCTACAAAATACTAGAGATTAGGAATAGTCCTTACTTAACTTTGCCGCTACAAAATACTAGAGATTAGGAATAGTCCTTACTTAACTTTGCCGCTACAAAATACTAGAGATTAGGAATAGTCCTTACTTAACTTTGCCGCTACAAAATACTAGAGATTAGGAATAGTCCTTACTTAACTTTGCCGCTACAAAATACTAGAGATTAGGAATAGTCCTTACTTACCTTTGCCGCTACAAAATACTAGAGATTAGGAATAGTCCTTACTTAACTTTGCCTCTACAAAATACTAGAGATTAGGAATAGTCCTTACTTAACTTTGCCTCTACAAAATACTAGAGATTAGGAATAGTCCTTACTTAACTTTGCCGCTACAAAATACTAGAGATTAGGAATAGTCCTTACTTAACTTTGCCTCTACAAAATACTAGAGATTAGGAATAGTCCTTACTTAACTTTGCCGCTACAAAATACTAGAGATTAGGAATAGTCCTTACTTAACTTTGCCGCTACAAAATACTAGAGATTAGGAATAGTCCTTACTTAACTTTGCCGCTACAAAATACTAGAGATTAGGAATAGTCCTTACTTAACTTTGCCTCTACAAAATACTAGAGATTAGGAATAGTCCTTACTTAACTTTGCCGCTACAAAATACTAGAGATTAGGAATAGTCCTTACTTAACTTTGCCGCTACAAAATACTAGAGATTAGGAATAGTCCTTACTTAACTTTGCCGCTACAAAATACTAGAGATTAGGAATAGTCCTTACTTAACTTTGCCTCTACAAAATACTAGAGATTAGGAATAGTCCTTACTTAACTTTGCCGCTACAAAATACTAGAGATTAGGAATAGTCCTTACTTAACTTTGCCTCTACAAAATACTAGAGATTAGGAATAGTCCTTACTTAACTTTGCCTCTACAAAATACTAGAGATTAGGAATAGTCCTTACTTAACTTTGCCGCTACAAAATACTAGAGATTAGGAATAGTCCTTACTTAACTTTGCCGCTACAAAATACTAGAGATTAGGAATAGTCCTTACTTAACTTTGCCGCTACAAAATACTAGAGATTAGGAATAGTCCTTACTTAACTTTGCCTCTACAAAATACTAGAGATTAGGAATAGTCCTTACTTAACTTTGCCTCTACAAAATACTAGAGATTAGGAATAGTCCTTACTTAACTTTGCCGCTACAAAATACTAGAGATTAGGAATAGTCCTTACTTAACTTTGCCTCTACAAAATACTAGAGATTAGGAATAGTCCTTACTTAACTTTGCCGCTACAAAATACTAGAGATTAGGAATAGTCCTTACTTAACTTTGCCGCTACAAAATACTAGAGATTAGGAATAGTCCTTACTTAACTTTGCCGCTACAAAATACTAGAGATTAGGAATAGTCCTTACTTAACTTTGCCGCTACAAAATACTAGAGATTAGGAATAGTCCTTACTTAACTTTGCCGCTACAAAATACTAGAGATTAGGAATAGTCCTTACTTAACTTTGCCTCTACAAAATACTAGAGATTAGGAATAGTCCTTACTTAACTTTGCCGCTACAAAATACTAGAGATTAGGAATAGTCCTTACTTAACTTTGCCGCTACAAAATACTAGAGATTAGGAATAGTCCTTACTTAACTTTGCCGCTACAAAATACTAGAGATTAGGAATAGTCCTTACTTAACTTTGCCGCTACAAAATACTAGAGATTAGGAATAGTCCTTACTTAACTTTGCCGCTACAAAATACTAGAGATTAGGAATAGTCCTTACTTAACTTTGCCGCTACAAAATACTAGAGATTAGGAATAGTCCTTACTTAACTTTGCCGCTAAAAAATACTAGAGATTAGGAATAGTCCTTACTTAACTTTGCCGCTACAAAATACTAGAGATTAGGAATAGTCCTTACTTAACTTTGCCGCTACAAAATACTAGAGATTAGGAATAGTCCTTACTTAACTTTGCCGCTACAAAATACTAGAGATTAGGAATAGTCCTTACTTAACTTTGCCGCTACAAAATACTAGAGATTAGGAATAGTCCTTACTTAACTTTGCCGCTACAAAATACTAGAGATTAGGAATAGTCCTTACTTAACTTTGCCGCTACAAAATACTAGAGATTAGGAATAGTCCTTACTTAACTTTGCCGCTACAAAATACTAGAGATTAGGAATAGTCCTTACTTAACTTTGCCGCTACAAAATACTAGAGATTAGGAATAGTCCTTACTTAACTTTGCCGCTACAAAATACTAGAGATTAGGAATAGTCCTTACTTAACTTTGCCGCTACAAAATACTAGAGATTAGGAATAGTCCTTACTTAACTTTGCCGCTACAAAATACTAGAGATTAGGAATAGTCCTTACTTAACTTTGCCGCTACAAAATACTAGAGATTAGGAATAGTCCTTACTTAACTTTGCCTCTACAAAATACTAGAGATTAGGAATAGTCCTTACTTAACTTTGCCGCTACAAAATACTAGAGATTAGGAATAGTCCTTACTTAACTTTGCCTCTACAAAATACTAGAGATTAGGAATAGTCCTTACTTAACTTTGCCTCTACAAAATACTAGAGATTAGGAATAGTCCTTACTTAACTTTGCCGCTACAAAATACTAGAGATTAGGAATAGTCCTTACTTAACTTTGCCGCTACAAAATACTAGAGATTAGGAATAGTCCTTACTTAACTTTGCCGCTACAAAATACTAGAGATTAGGAATAGTCCTTACTTAACTTTGCCGCTACAAAATACTAGAGATTAGGAATAGTCCTTACTTAACTTTGCCGCTACAAAATACTAGAGATTAGGAATAGTCCTTACTTAACTTTGCCGCTACAAAATACTAGAGATTAGGAATAGTCCTTACTTAACTTTGCCGCTACAAAATACTAGAGATTAGGAATAGTCCTTACTTAACTTTGCCGCTACAAAATACTAGAGATTAGGAATAGTCCTTACTTAACTTTGCCTCTACAAAATACTAGAGATTAGGAATAGTCCTTACTTAACTTTGCCTCTACAAAATACTAGAGATTAGGAATAGTCCTTACTTAACTTTGCCGCTACAAAATACTAGAGATTAGGAATAGTCCTTACTTAACTTTGCCGCTACAAAATACTAGAGATTAGGAATAGTCCTTACTTAACTTTGCCGCTACAAAATACTAGAGATTAGGAATAGTCCTTACTTAACTTTGCCTCTACAAAATACTAGAGATTAGGAATAGTCCTTACTTAACTTTGCCGCTACAAAATACTAGAGATTAGGAATAGTCCTTACTTAACTTTGCCGCTACAAAATACTAGAGATTAGGAATAGTCCTTACTTAACTTTGCCGCTACAAAATACTAGAGATTAGGAATAGTCCTTACTTAACTTTGCCGCTACAAAATACTAGAGATTAGGAATAGTCCTTACTTAACTTTGCCGCTACAAAATACTAGAGATTAGGAATAGTCCTTACTTAACTTTGCCGCTACAAAATACTAGAGATTAGGAATAGTCCTTACTTAACTTTGCCGCTACAAAATACTAGAGATTAGGAATAGTCCTTACTTAACTTTGCCGCTACAAAATACTAGAGATTAGGAATAGTCCTTACTTAACTTTGCCTCTACAAAATACTAGAGATTAGGAATAGTCCTTACTTAACTTTGCCGCTACAAAATACTAGAGATTAGGAATAGTCCTTACTTAACTTTGCCGCTACAAAATACTAGAGATTAGGAATAGTCCTTACTTAACTTTGCCTCTACAAAATACTAGAGATTAGGAATAGTCCTTACTTAACTTTGCCGCTACAAAATACTAGAGATTAGGAATAGTCCTTACTTAACTTTGCCGCTACAAAATACTAGAGATTAGGAATAGTCCTTACTTAACTTTGCCTCTACAAAATACTAGAGATTAGGAATAGTCCTTACTTAACTTTGCCGCTAAAAAATACTAGAGATTAGGAATAGTCCTTACTTAACTTTGCCGCTACAAAATACTAGAGATTAGGAATAGTCCTTACTTAACTTTGCCGCTACAAAATACTAGAGATTAGGAATAGTCCTTACTTAACTTTGCCGCTACAAAATACTAGAGATTAGGAATAGTCCTTACTTAACTTTGCCGCTACAAAATACTAGAGATTAGGAATAGTCCTTACTTAACTTTGCCGCTACAAAATACTAGAGATTAGGAATAGTCCTTACTTAACTTTGCCTCTACAAAATACTAGAGATTAGGAATAGTCCTTACTTAACTTTGCCGCTACAAAATACTAGAGATTAGGAATAGTCCTTACTTAACTTTGCCTCTACAAAATACTAGAGATTAGGAATAGTCCTTACTTAACTTTGCCTCTACAAAATACTAGAGATTAGGAATAGTCCTTACTTAACTTTGCCTCTACAAAATACTAGAGATTAGGAATAGTCCTTACTTAACTTTGCCGCTACAAAATACTAGAGATTAGGAATAGTCCTTACTTAACTTTGCCGCTACAAAATACTAGAGATTAGGAATAGTCCTTACTTAACTTTGCCGCTACAAAATACTAGAGATTAGGAATAGTCCTTACTTAACTTTGCCGCTACAAAATACTAGAGATTAGGAATAGTCCTTACTTAACTTTGCCGCTACAAAATACTAGACCGCTTTTCGTGCTGATTATTTATTATTTTTGTTAATATTTTTGAAAATAATTGTTATCGCTATTTCTTCCTCAAGTATCTAATAAAATATTGAATCAATAAACAAAAATACACAATAAGTATTGGAAATTCGATAATTAAATAATTCTACTCTATGCAAAAAGAATAAACTAACAAATAAATTCTGCACATTCCATGCACCTTTCTCACACACACGCGCGCACATCCTATTCTGCACATGACAACTCACACGTGTACAAACCCCCTTATTCTATTCTGCAGTTAGTTTCCAAATTCTGTAATACTATATTAGACTATCTTAATACCCCCCCCCCCCCCTTTCCCCAAATCGAACAGCCTATTTTATACATCCTATCTTTCAGCCTGTCTCACCTCCCAAACCTAGCTCCCCACATACTTAACGCTATTTTTTCCTCATAATTATTAGAAATTCTTTTATTGCGTAAACTCTTATTGGTATAATCAAATCTTCTCTACGCTCTTCTAATCTTATATCAATATTTCACTGGATTATTTCCCTTATTTCTTACTTTCTTTTTCACTCTAAATTTTATTTCTGGCTGAATGAGTTATACTTTTGTATTTAATATATATATATAATATTTATTACACATGAAATATCCCCAAGACCCATTGATTGAAATTTGACTGAGAGGCAAACGTCTATACCACTAAGCCACATATCCATGTAAGAACTGACAGAACAACAACTTAAGAGGAGATGGACTTTGAATCCAATTGATAATAAACTATTGACTGATTAGGACAAGAACATTTGGGCAAAAAGTGTTCACATTTATTTAAGGAAAATTAAAATTAAAGATATATTAATATTTTATATTATGAAAATTGAATTAAATCTCATCAAATAATTGTAAAAAAAAGTGGTTCTGCGAGATTGTGGAAAATGTCAAGATGGCGTCCAAACATTCTAGGCCTAGACTCTATATACATTTGCCTACAGCTCGCGCTAGTTGTGAAACTATTAGATTTATTAGTTTGAAACAACAACAAAGTAGCGAGACAATTAAAATCAATCTACACACTCGATTCATCATGTTTTTATATTCTTTATCGGCCTTTTGAATAGTGACCTTAAATAGATTTTCACATAATGGTAAGTAGTAAATAAATTACATTAGGACCTATCTATAATCGATATCTGTGATATAAAACGAAAGATACATAATGTAAAATGTTAGCTTTTTTATTATTTTAGTTATTAATCAAAGCGCTCAATGTCTAATTTATATTCAATGGTATATGATTGAGTAGACTAATATATACCATGAGTAAACAACTTTCATCTACATTGATCCACAGTTAGCTCCAGAATAATTAGACTACGTTATACAGTCTATGTGCATTAAAAGAATCTCTCAGGCATAGCCATGTGGCAGTGAAGCAAGAAGTAGCCCCAAATATTTCATACTAAGATAAAAATAGATCAAGTCATTGGATTAACATGTATGACTAGATGTATAACGCGTAGGACGTAATCATCTTCTTTTTGAAAAAGTTAAGTTTACTCATGGTATATATTAGTCTACTAAATCATATTCTATCGTCTATATTTTATAAGATAAGAATAGGAAACTGACATTAAAAAATCATTAAGAAACAGTGATTGAATCTCGTCTTATTGTTTCTCTATTTCTTGTGATATTCTCTTGACAACTAGAAATGTTAATTTTACTCTTTTTGCTTGATATAAGTGTTCGAGTCTGCCGACCAAAGAACATTTGAGACTTCATATGCAGGTTCAGCATTGGTGATCAAAGTATTACCAATGCAAATATACATACTATGTAGTTGTGGCTGTTGGTATAAAAAATGTTTTGACTATAAAGAATGTACCAAATTATTTCCTACATTTTGAGCTGCAGAAGTGTATTTTCCATGCACACCGTAAACTTTATAGTAAAAAGAGTGCTAGTCACAGAAAGTGTGAATCACAGAGGTCTAGTACCCTACTTAATGTATACTGCCTGTGGCTAAGCTAAGGGTAGAATCTAATTGATTTCTATATTTTCGTTTCATTCAACAACTAAAGACTGAAGACAGTTCAAATAGAGCGAGATGTTTAACGTAAACACGTTTTCTGTAATGTATGTAATAAATCTAGATCACAGACCTATATATATAATAACTAGACTGGAAGTTCTAACTACAATGAGTTTTACCGAAACTGGGTGTTGTTTAGCACAGTCAAAGTTTGTAAAAGTAAATGTTTCAAACATATATTATACACAATATAAATTATGTTCAAACTATAATGCCCTTCAATTTTGTTGACAAGCAATGCAGTGATTTTTTAAGATTACTCTCTGATTTTACGAATTGTGATAGAGGGGTGGGAAAGACTCACTGAAAAAAAAAATCTGTTTTTCTTGACAGACTAAGTCATTTAAAAACGTTTATTATTAAGAAGTCAATAACACTTAAGTGTCCTATTTATTATTCTAACACTGTAACTGCTATGGAAGTGTTTCTCAAACTTTTGACTAAACTCTATTCCTTCCCTTTATATAGAGAAAATTCAGCACTTCTACAAAACTGAAAGTCTACAGTGTTGCAGTCATCCCCTAACTCTTATATGCTTCAGAGTATTGGACCTTATATTCCCGCCACATCCAAAAGCTAAACTTCATCCATCTCCGATGTCTGATAAAGATTCACCAGGTGAATTGATTTGATCAAATGCCACACTTTGAGATCTTACTGCTGTCAGGGTAGAACAGTATCCATGTCAGAGCAGAAAGGTCCAAACTTCGATGGACTTGTAGTCTCACTTAACGTTCTTCTTTTAAAGAGTGGAGTCGTGTGCTGTAAAGCGCTCTCCAGAGCTCCCTTAAAGAATGCATAATAGAGCAACGCTAACTCTTGATCTCTCCTCGAGAATATTGGTGAATGTCGGTAGTTTGAGATACCAGACATGGAGATCAGTCAATAGCAAGCAGATCACACAAAAAAAGATGAGAACCAAAGCTGGCGACTTTACTATTGCAAAACTAGCACTTCATAGCCATCTTCAAGTTCATAGTTTAGAATTAGATCTAAAAAAATCCAGTTTCTGCTAATGCTAAAGTTTTATTATTTTTTCTATTTGGAAGTTATGATCAGTATTTAGTTCCAGCACTACAGTTCATGTCTGTGTCACAAAACAACTTCCGATGTTATTTGCAACACGTGACACCTATCTGATCTATTCTGTTCATAATAAGTTATCTGGATTTCTTATATTAGTACCCTGTTAGTTTCATGTGCCTATAAATTCTGTACGTAAGAAGTTTGATTTAGCATAAATACTAGATTGTATGTCGAGTGACTTTATTGTCAGCTCTATTTACTATATCCTTATAGAGATGGTTAAAAATAACAAAGCTTATATTCCGTATATCAATTAGTTTGGATCAATCATGTCATTAAAGTTTTAATAGATCTAGAATAACAATAATAAATCTGTGCGATTACAAATATTTTTACCAAGTGTTTTTGTTTAGCGCAGTTTCATGCTTTCAGCTTTCTCACTACGCTATGATCCTATCACTTGTCTGGACCAGTTGGAAAGAGGTGGGAGAGAAAGAACGAGGTATCTGGGGGATCGTTTTCTTGTAATGTATTTATGAAAAGAAAAAAAGTGAACGGCTTGAATTCGAACTCATGGGCTAAAGACTTCTCAGGCTTCTCAAGCCAAAACTGTATTCACTCTGCTAGCGAAGAATGTATGAACATGGAAGATTGTATAAGTATCTATTGTTTCTATTATTTATGTTTGAGTTCACTAAGCCTCAGACGACGACCTATAAAGGGGGCTAATTCAGCTTAAACCACCACTTCAGTCAAGTACAATTTCTTTCCCTTGTTCGAAATACCAAACAAATTAATTAATGACCAATAGTTAATAAACTAATTGGTTAATTGTTCAATTTATTATTGTGTAGTCAAGTATAAGAAATATTTGTGCAATATTTCAGCTTGACCCGAAATTGGGTTTGGGAGAAATAACGTGTACAAACTTTTGACCAGACAGTCTGAATGAGTTGATATATCTCATCTCTGCCTGTGGTCCCTTCAGCCTCAAAGACCACCAACCAGCTTCCTCCAGGCATCTCGGTTCTAGGCGAGTCTCTACAGCCTTAAATCTTGTCCATCTGCTTGGCATCTGCTTACAAGGTCAGGACGTTCCGTGTACCGATGGTGGTGAAACACTTTATGCATCTTTGAGGGAGATAAACCACTAGGCAGCCTATGAAGGGGCGTTAGCTTGAATCCCGGATCGAGCTTAGTTTGTTGAGCACAGAACATTTCTCCCAGGTATCAATCCCTTGTCTAAAAGAGAAATGGGACATTAAATCTGCTAGAGCACAAAAACTTCGCTTGTGGCTACAAAAGTCATTGAAAAAGATATCAAGATATTCACTGTGAAAACGTCTATTTAAAGAGTTTTGACTTTGCAATTTTTTAAAGCTCATAAACATAAACACAAAATCCTCTGACATGTTTTACAAAATATAATTAGTTTGTGAAAAAAAAAAGACTTTTTTTTTCTATTATCAATTTTCAGATTTCAAACTGTTCTTATGGGGATTAACAAGAAAACAGAAATAACAGATTTTTTTAAAGGAATAAAGTATACTCAATTAAAAAACATTATATGCATTATCCTACAGATTCTAAGCACTTCATCCGATAAAGTATCTAGAGTGGTCTTTATGGTCTGCTAATGATTACAGTTCTCTGCCTTTATGTGACTGGTGTGTTCACCATTGTGCTCCATGTTTACAGACAAAAGTTATGCTTTTATTGACTGCGAATCTACACACTACATGACTGCTGCATTTGACGCTACACGCTTCACTATGTGTTAATTGCTTTAGAGATGTCTATTTTTAGGATGGACGAATAAATGAGAATGTCAATCTTTCAGGATCTACTACACATACAAGTAATGTCATTAATGACGCAGCCTAGCTGTGTTTGGTACATTCTAATAGCCTATCAAGGACCCAACATTTTTAGCCAATGTCAGTCAATAAGATTCTTGAAACTTTGAAGTTGTAGCACAGCGCAACATTGTGTAGAAATTTATTTAAAAGTTGTTTCGTGTTAAACTTTATTTGAAGTTGTAGTGTGTTAAACTTTTTTTGAAGTTGTATCATAACAAAACATTGTGTTAAACTTTATTTGAAGATGTATTGTGTTAAACTTTATTTAATGTTGTATTAAGTTAAACTTTATTTGAAGTTGTATCATAAAACAACAACAGGTTGAACTCTACATGCAAGAACTCTAGACTAGATGGTGAAGATGTCAATACTTCCTGGAGTCAAATGTTCAGGAGGGAATTAGACGTAGGTTCAATTCACTCCATTTTGTTTCATATTTTATCTTAAAACTCTTTGAAAAATATCTCGACAGCAAAGAAACATTTCAATCCACAAGGAAGAACGATTCTAGAGTTAGACCAATAGACTTACAAGTTATTATTATTAATTTATTTTTATGATATAAAAGAGACATTCCTTGCCAGTATTTAGGTTCGTAAGATGGAAACAAAATTTAATGTAGTCTCTATAACAGTGTTGACTTTCCTGAGGATGCAGCAGGTCTGCAGTAGTATCGCCCTCTGACAAGTAACAATAATCTTCTTAGCAATTATCAGGGTTATAGGCATATTATATTGTATCTATAGAATAAGCTCTCTTTCGGCTGCGACAATTGAGTAAATTGTTGATGGATCTAAATTACCTAATTTAAAAAAAAGAACAGAATATGAAAACACTTGCATGAAAAGTATGAGTTGAACTAGTCAAAATAGCAGTATAATTATTCGTATTATTCTTAAATTGTTGATTTTCCATATCCCTTCTTTGGAATAAAATAAAAACGCAGCTCGGCGTGTCGTTTTACGTTGCATCTATTGAGTACAACTATTGTCCCATTATTGGCTTGGAAAAAGTCTCTGCAGCGTAACCTCTCCAATGGTTACATTCAGACATTTAATATTGCAGTTAGTACATTCCTTATGGTTAGAGTACAAAATAAAAAGGGTTGCAAAATACGTTATATAATGAAACATGGACTTTGTAACATTTGCGCACTTTTCACTAATAGTGAATGTTAATTCTAATAAGCTTTCTAAACAGGGAATAGTTAGTTATTTGCTGAGAAAAAATACTTGACCTATTAGATTTATAATTGTCATCAATTTGTTTATGAGGTTACAATAAATTCTAATAAGGGTCAAACTGCATTGGTAGGTTGTACATAAAGGTGAAGGAAGTCATTAATTAGTATAATCTAAAAACTAGAGCCTACAATAAGATTGGGCGCAAACGTTTAATTATTGATTCATTAAAAATTGTTCATATTTGCAAAGAAATGTTTTAGTGTACTGCTGTAAGCCATTGACATAAGTGGTGTCAAGTTTTTTTTCCTTTGACATCTTTCGAAACACTTTCATTTAGATAATATATGTAACCAGAATTAATTTTGCGATAGTCAAACATGGTAAAACCAATATAACTGTCGACATATACATTTTTAAAAGTTGTTTTCGAGATAAATATATATATATATATATATATATATATATATATATATATATATATATATATATATATATATATATATATATATATATATATATATATATATACAGGGCTTTTTTGTGACGTTACGCACCGGTGCGGCGTACCGGCAACTTTTTGACAAAAAAAATTTACTTTTCTTGTATTTCAACGTATGTTATACATTTTTTGTAGTTAAAAGGCAATCAACTACTGAGTACCGGCACCTATTTGTTATATATACACACGAATTGCTCTGTTAAGAGTATAGTATAAATGTTATGGACAAGATTATTTTCTTAACAACGAGATATAATTATCTAAATATGGAAATAAAGCGATGGTTGTGTTAATAACACAATACTTGTCATGTGAAATCTAAACTTTTGTTTTTATTATTAGCAAAATGATTATAAAAATTTTTGTTTGGCTGTTTAAATTTGCACAAGGTATAAATCTGTACACTGTATAAATCTGAATAGTATATTCTACTGCACAGTATATAATTCTGCTAGGTGTAAATATTTTTATAGTATATAAATCTTTACAGTATATAAAAAAATCTACAGTATATTGTTATATATCTTTACAGTACATAAATCCTGCAGTATATACACGTCTTATTCACATTTCTTTCAGATTTTGTCAAACTTTTGTTCAACAGAGAATCTCTGAAGAAGTGTTTGGAAAAAAAAATTTGCATCACCAGAAAAGAAATACTAAAAACACTCTGAGTGACATGGAGTTTGAGGACGTCAAAGTTGTCCCAAAAGGTAGCTCGGATCATGTCCCACAAGTTAGCTCAAATCATGCCCCACTAGGTTGCTCAGATCATGCCCCACAATGTAGCTCAAATTATGTTCCAAAAGGTAGCTCAAATTATGTCCCACAAAGTAGCTCAAATTATGTCCCACAAGGTAACTCAAATTATGTTCCACAAGGTAACTCAAATTATGTTCCACAAGGTAACTCAAATTATGTTCCACAAGGTTGCTCAGATCATGTCCCACAAGGTTGCTCAGATCATGTGATTAGCAAGATAAGATAATTTACTTGAGGAACATGAGAAATATAATATATCAAATATATATGAGTGCTAGCCCCTACAATATATTCAATATATTTAAAATATTTTTTTGAATGTAATCGCTATATACAATGCCTTAAAGTTCCAAGACCATAATTTTTTTTTTTATTTTGATGTTATTTATACATAAATAGCCTTAGTTCTTATTTTCCATTGACAACATCTATAGTATTCAAGTGAAGTGCTTGACTGAACACAATGCCCATTTAGATCTCAATATTCAATACATTACTAGAGCTATTACCACCCGCCCCCCCCCCCCCCCCCCCAGTTTTTGTTATTGGACGATGACAGAAAGTGATTGATTTGTTTTGGTGATCTACTACTTTTAGCTCATGAATCATTTGAGGGTCACAAGACACAAGATCAGAGCAAGGAGTTTACTGGTAAATGTATTTAATTTATTTTTTGTTTTACATTTTATGTTTACCATCTAGAAAACAAATCTGGTTCAAAACAGTGGATGTAGAGGTTATTATATATTTTCACTGCAATACATTTGCTAAAGGAATTCCTTCACATTGTCAGTGGTCTGGGTTGCCAGAATTTCTCTCACATTGTGAAAATGCAGGGTTTGCCATATTTTTTCTCATATTGTGGTTTGGGTTTGACAGAATTTCTCTCAGATTGTCAATGGCCAGGATTGGACTGAATTTTATATCAGATTGTCATTGGTCAGGGTTTGACATAATTATATCAGATTGTCATTGGTCAAGGTTTGACAGAATTTTTCTCGCATTGTTGGTTTGGCAAAATGTTTCTCAGATTTTCATTGGTCAGGGTTTACAGAATTTCAGATTGCTGTTGTCAATGTTTGACAGAATTTCTCTGAGGCTGTCAGTGATCAGTGTAAGCCGTGAAACATCGTTAATAGAATTGAAATAGAATTAAAATAAAATTAATGTTGACACGAAAAAACTTGTTTATTGGAAAATTTAATTCGGTGCCATGTTCATTGTATATATAGGCTGGGAATGAGTTTTACAGCCTCCTTCTCAAGACATATTGTGGAGTTGTTTCCATTTATGATTACCCTTGCCGTTGGTGCTACAGAAAAAACAACACATAGGTTACTTTTAGGAGTGACCTTCGAACTCCTACTCAAAACTATCGCATTGCCATTATTCAACACACGTTAGTATTTTGTCAGTGGTAATTCGTTTGTAACAAATGGACGCAAAGGTGCATTGGCGACAGCCTGTTGGGGAAAGAACTTTGTTTTCATAGTTATCATAGTTTCGTACATATTACTCTATGTTTTCTTAGTTATCATATTTTCGTACATATTACTCTATGTTTTCTTAGTTATCATAGTTTCGTACATATTACTCTATGTTTTCTTAGTTATCATAGTTTCGTACATATTACTCTATGTTTTCATAGTTATCATAGTTTCGTACATATTACTCTATGTTTTCTTAATTACCATAGTTTCGTACATATTACTCTGTTTTCTTGGTTATCATGGTTTCGTACATATTACTCTATGTTTTCTTAGTTATCATATTTTCGTACATATTACTCTATGTTTTCTTAGTTATCATATTTTCGTACATATTACTCTCTGTTTTCTTAGTTATCATAGTTTGGTACATATTACTCAATGTTTTCATAGTTACCAGTGATGCCCAAAATACGTCCCGCGGGCCACATACGGCCCGCGACATTGTTCCATTCGTCCTGATTAAACATCGGTGCAAGGTGAAGAAAATCACCCTTCCACTAAAAATAATTTTTAAAAAAAATTTCCCAACGACAGGGTAAATTAATTGTTACCAGTAAGTCAACATATTTGTTCTATAATGAAAGAGTGGCTCATTTTAAAGAAGATAACATTAAACATAAAAAAAAAAATAAGACGGCATTCCTGGTTTGAGACTTGACTGCGACATTAAACCTTTGGGTGGAAGATTTGACGAGAATATTAACCAAAAAGTGACAAGAAAATAAGTCGAAAGATGAAGCCATTTTCCAAGGACGAATACAGAAAAAATGCTTGTTATGAATATAAAGATAATAGAGTCGAAAATCATGTCTGTATAGTATGGCTTTATCACACTGAATGAGTACACAACACACATTTCGTGAACACATTCTTACGGACGAGTTACAAGCACATGTAAACATAAGAACGATAACCGATGCAGAATATAATTTTCATAACAATGCTTTCTAGCAATGATGGAAGAAATGATTCTTGAAAAGAACCCCTAACCCTTTCTCGTGACGATTGCAAGGCAAGTGCAATATATAAATAAAAATCTCAGTTCATTAAGAGCTAACAAACAAACCAGATTTCGAAATGTTTTCTATTGCCTCTGACAAGTCTACCCACATATCTGTTACCGCTCAAAATTTTTGTATTTTTTGGGGGGGGGGGGGGCAGTATAAACAGCAGTTTTACAATCAGAGAAACATGAAGTGCATGCATGGGACCACCACTGACAAAGTCCTGTTAAAGAAGTTTCAACCAGCACAGAGGATCTCTCTCTTCCTTGGGAGAAATTAGTGGGAGTAACTTCTGATGGTTCCACAAGTATGGTTGAAAGTAAGAATTATTAGACAAGTTGTCGAGTCAAATGGAACCAAGTCTCTGTGGCTTCATTGGATTGAATTCGCCAACAAACTCTATGTGGCAAGGTGCCCAGTCTGGACCTTGTGATGTTGATTTTGTTCAGATTGAACAATGTTGTTTCAAAAATCCTTATGCGGCCAGTGTGTGAAGTGACTGAGCTGCAACTGGAACCGACTTACAAACCCAGACAGACAGTTGACAGATAGTTGATTTCTACTTCGTATCGCATGCAGAAACGTTTCTGAATCTCCAAATACAATCGTTAGGGATGATCACAATAACTGAAAGCACTTGTTTGTGAAGACAAACCTTTTCAGGGATGCGTCGTGCGACACAAATGTTACGCAATCGTCTCACGGACGAACATCTAAAACTGTACACTCCGACTTGCGAGGCTCATCTGTGCAGCCGAATATTTAAAAGTTGGTATAGGATAAACATCTCATGAATTAATATAAGAACTCAATTCTCGGGTTTCTAACAAAATGGTTTATTGTCGTTTTCCTTTTTCTTTTTACCTTTTTGTTGATGTGGCCCGCATCATGAATGTTGGGAATTAAAATAGTGACTTGTTTGTTTTAAATCTCTGAGTGTTTTTGCTCCTTTACGCTCAGACATGTTGGAGAACATATTAAAGTGCAAATAATTGTGATTAGTGAAAGGCTTCGTAGCGGGGAAATCCGGCGACAAACTTGACCAACTGGACACGCTATGTGTCAGTTTCGTTAACAGTGGATTTATAGCTTCAAAAAGTAGAAATTGAATTTTAAGAAACTTTTTTACATTACTTGTTTTTACATTGCTTGTTTTTACATTGCTTGTTTTTACATTGCTTGTTTTTACATTGCTTGTTTTTACATTGCTTGTTTTTACATTGCTTGTTTTTACATTGCTTGTTTTTACATTACTTAATCTTCTAATTAATCTTGCAGTATTTTTGCATTGCTTAAAACTTGTATTTGACAGGTGAATATGAAATTCAAGTGTATGAAGGATTAGAAGGTGATCTACACAAACATAATAGAGATTGTACAAAGAATCCAGGTCATCAAGACTTTATACCTGTCTACAAATTTAGATTGACACACTTACCTCAAGCTCTGCGGGATGATCTTCTTTTTGACTTCATCAAAGTTACAGCTAACCTTACTGTCCGCATCAGCGTTAAGATGACCAGTCCAAACAGGCCTCAGTTCTGGCCCAGGGGAGACAGACCATTTCCGCTCTATGATTTGAGAGGTAGTGAAACGTTAAGGTCCGGCACCGGGAGGATCTGGAATGTTAAGAAGGTCGTTAACGGCGTTGACCAGTTCGGGATCCCGAGCTTGGTTCACTGCTGGTGTAAGAAGTGCAAACGTAATGCAGGGGGCGGCAGTTTGTGGTGGGAAGTTGAAGTGGACACAGCCACACACGTCATCTATGACGACATAGAGGCCAGGTCTACCTCGATTCGTCTGTTTTTTGACCAGCCCAACAGCCCCACTGTGCTCCTCGACCAGGGCAGCTTTGTGGCGGTCAACGTAGACAAAGACAGCACCCTGTTAAAGTATGTCACCTGTGACATCGAGCTGGGCAGTAGGCTGTTTGCTCTGTGGGATCGCTGGGACGGTCTCTGGAGTAAGGTTTGCGAGAAGTACAAGAAGACCCGTGACGATCACAAGCTGACCTTCATCGTGTCACACCCACATGGCTTCTCCAAGCAGGTCAGCATAGGTCAGTGGATGGAGAAACGACAAGAAGGCAATGTCGCTTATAACTTTCAGTTCTCCTATACGACGTGCACATGTCCAGGGAGCAGTGGCGCCCCAGTCAATATCCTTGGCTATAGTACTGGCTGGGGGGAACACAGTCACTCAGGGGCGTGTGATACTGAGGATGGTGTCAATTTTTGTGGCTTTGGTTATGTTGCTTGAAGATTGTGATAAAATGGGCTTTATCCGGTCCTGATGATGTGTTACCTGAAGCCCTTAGCTGTCCACAGACATAACAAAACCGCAAATGCTGTTCAGGATGACGTGAGGCCTGTCAGAGTCAGAAATCTTGATACAAATGACTGGGACTAGTTCTACCGATATCCGGGTTTCCGCTTATTTCAATAGCAAATAAATCATTAATTACTAATAATTTATTAAATATTTAGTTCATTTTAATTTATTGATTCGTGTTTTGTCAGGTACAAAGAATAATCTTGCAAAGTTTCAATTTTATCCGAGAATTGGAGGTGGGATAAAAAAAATGTCACCAGAGTTAGTTGATATAAGCTTTGTAAGGGCTCACATAGGTCTCACCAGCTACACGAGGAGGCATAAAATTTAATTATTAAAAAATAAATTATTAAAAATAGGCTACTTTAAAAAACATAGCTTATCTTAGAGAGATAACTCCACATTTACAGCAGACTCCCTAATGCTGTAAAAATAGTTCCCCTTTTTAATATCAAACAAAATTAATTAATTAACACAATTTGATTAAATATTTGGTTATTTTTACGATTAATTCATATGTTGTCTTGGACAGACAGAGTGAATTGACAAGAGTGAGTTGACAAGAGTGAGTTGACAAGAGTGAGTTGACAAGAGTAAAGTGACGAGAGTGAATTGACGAGAGTGAGTTGACGAGTGTGTGTTGACAAGAGTAAGTTAAAAAGTGTGTGTTGACAAGAGTTGACGAGTGTGTGTTGACAAGAGTGGTTTGACAAGAGTGAGTTGACGAGTGTGTGTTGACAAGAGTAAGTTAAAAAGTGTGTGTTGACAAGAGTTGACGGGTGTGTGTTGACAAAAGTGACTTTACGAGTTTGTGTTGACGAGTGTTTTTTTGACAAGAGTGAGTCGACAAGAGTGAGTTGACGAGTGTGTGTTGACAAGAGTGAGTTGACAAGAGTGAGTTGACGAGAGTGAATTGACGAGTGTGTGTTGACAAGAGTAAGTTAAAAAGTGTATGTTGACAAGAGTTGACGAGCGTGTGTTGACAAGAGTGGTTTGACAAGAGTGAGTTGACGAGTGTGTGTTGACAAGAGTAAGCTAAAGAGTGTGTGTTGACAAGAGTTGACGGGTGTGTGTTGACAAAAAAGAGTTTACGAGTTTGTGTTGACGAGTGTTTTTTGACAAGAGTGAGTTGACAAGAGTGAGTTGACGAGAGTGAATTGACGAGTGTGTGTTGACAAGAGTAAGTTAAAAAGTGTATGTTGACAAGAGTAAGTTGACAAGAGTGAGTTGACGAGTGTGTGTTGACAAGAGTAAGTTAAAAAGTGTGTGTTGACAAGAGTTGACGAGTGTGTGTTGACAAGAGTGGTTTGAGAAGAGTGAGTTGACGAGTGTGTGTTGACAAGAGTAAGTTAAAGAGCATGTGTTGACAAGAGTTGACGAGTGTGTGTTGACAAAAGTGAGTTTACGAGTTTGTGTTGACGAGTGTTTTTTGACAAGAGTGAGTTGACAAGAGTGAGTTGACAAGAGTTAGTTGACAAGAGTCAGTTGACAAGAGTCAGTTGACGAGTGTGTGTTGACAAAAGTGAGTTGACGAGAGTGAATTGACGAGTGTGTGTTGACAAGAGTGAGTTGACAAGAGTGAGTTGACGAGAGTGAGTTGACAATAGTGAGTTAACGGTGTGTGTGTTGACTAGAGTGAGTTGACAAGAGTCAGTTGACAAGAGTGAGTTGACTAGAGTGAGTTGAAAAGAGTGAGTTGACAAGTGTGTGTTAACAAGAGTGAGCTGACGAGAGTGAGTTGACGAGTGTTTGTTGACAATAGTGAATTGACAAGAGTGAGTTGACGAGTGTTTGTTGAAAAGAGTAGTTGACAAGAGTGAGTTGACAAGATTGAGTTGACGAGTGTTTGTTGACAAGAGTAAGTTGACAAGAGTGAATTGACAAGAGTGAGTTGACGAGTGTTTGTTGACAAGAGTATGTTGACAAGAGTTAGTAACAAATGTAACTTCGTTATAATATTAAAAAAGCCTCACAGTTATTTTCCTGTTTTGTTTTCTATCTGCATTGAAGTTGCCCATTATGACAAGGATGTTCTTTTTAGGTCTTTCATGTTTGACGGTAGTAAGTCAGTTGTAAACATTGTCCTTTTTCTCCTCTTCACTGTCATTTGTTGGGGTGTAGCAGTGAGCAATATCTCAGTTAATCCTCTTCTGCACTGTATGGAATGAGGCTGTTATTATCTATGCGCTTCCTATCCAATAACTGCTCCCTGAGCCAGCTTTGTATAAAGTAGCTCACCCAAAGTCAGTCTTTTCTACCAGTCCACCTTGACTCGCTGATTCCCTAAGATGATGAGGTTAAGGCATGGGCGCCTCAGGATTTTTTGCAAGGGGGTGCAAGTCGCCACTCATGGCTCATAGTCGTAACTGCAACTTTTTATTACAAAGAATATTAAAGAAAAGAAATGGTGCACCACGTCATCCATACCTATGAGATATTAAGTTCACAGTAAATACTTGTTTCATGAAATAAAAACAAAAAAATAGCACATGAACAAACCATGTACAGTACACTTTGGTAAGTTTATCCGAGCGGCTCATGCATCCCAACGGTTGATCAAACCAAAAATGCAAACGCTGCCAAAACGGTAAATAACTTTACTACTGAATTGCTTCTCGATGGACAAACAGGCGATGAATGCTTATCTGCAGTGCTGATATTCTTCATAATGTTGCAGCTCTTGCATCATTTTAGGATGTAGACAAAACTAATTGAACTGAGCATTTTATTGCTTGAAAAACGAAATGTTAATGAAGAAACTAACGAGCACAGTGACGTCATGTAAAGCCGTGTTCTGGAATAACTTCCGAAATACAAACACATGATTTTTTCTCAGTGTGTCTGTCGACTACACATTCTCGGTAGCACCAACTCAATACCCGTTTGCCTGCCAGCAGTTTCGCCATCCTCAAAATGCCATCTTTGAAGTGTTCCTCAACATGGCCATTATGTCATTAATGTGACGTGCTGATGTGCTGTTAAGCGGCCACTTATACTAAGATGGACAGACTGCAACATCACGGAAACTGATTCATGGGTTCATTAAAAGATGAATAATTAACAATCAAAAGACTAATCAGAAACACAAGAGAAGAAAGCACAGATTTCACATATGCCGTTTGTCAGGATTCAATTAAAGCCTTTATTTTGAAATACACCAAGCAGTCAAAAGATCTTGTCAAAGTTGTGACTTAAAGCGCGAATGAATTCGTAATTTTCAGTCCATTTTGAGGTAAATCTAGCATCAACGCTCTCTCTCTCTCTCTTGGGACTTTTATGGAAGAACAAGATAATCTTCTGGATGACACCAACAGCATTACGTATATCTATCTGAAATGGCGTTCAGGTCAATAAAATAAATTTAAGTCTGCGGGACTCGCAACGGACAATGTCTGCTTTAGGATATTTTTCACGAATCCTTGCCTGAACACAGTTTTAAATGCTACCTATCACGGGGCAGCCATCGTAGCCTTAGCCGAGTAGTCTGTCCATGTGAAAAATGTACATAATGTATTCGCTGACAATGAAGTTGGACACAGGCAGTGCGTCTCTCTTAACATCAATGACAAAACCAATGAATTGCTATCGAGTACAATCGCCATCAACAAATCCAACCCTCAAACACATCTGTTCAATGCCTGAGATATCTGCATTTATTAACGAAATACCAAGAAAACGTAGTTAATTCATACTGCTGCTGCTCGTATATTTTGATTTCTTGCTGGTGTCAGTGCTCCGTCGATACAAATCAATATTTTGATTCGCGTGGTATGGGAAGAACTTTTTTTTATATCTCTTCTATCACAAATTGGTGGACGTGTTTAACCTGCTATTTTATTTTATTGAGCGCCAACACTGACCTCAACTCCCCATGCCGTAAATATATTTACCAAGATGGCTGCACTCTTCAATCTTGTACAAAGAAACTTTCACATATAACAAATCAAAAGACTCCAAGACAAAAAAAATACTTTTATCATATTCTAGGTCTTTATTAAATATAATGATAACTATTAACTATATGCAAATTAAAACAAATCGTTACGACTTACGTGCTATAGAATATTGAATTGCAAGCGTACAAGCGGACATTAACTAGAGATTAGCTTGTTACAGATTATTACAACATTAGCTTATCCCTATTAACTTTATTTAATGGAAGCACTACATGTTAAGTTGCTTCCTAGCAGAAGTAAATTGATTTGAAGGTGTAAAAAGCTGGCTCTAATTTGGCTACCCAGAATTCAGTGGGGTGCACGTGAATGGTCAGCCATCAGCTCACCCTGCAGAGTTCCCTTCCACCCCACCCCCTACCCCCGACGCCAATCATTTTGCTGCATTCTTAGCTGCAGAAATGCATTATCTTGACATCTAAAGCTCATTAAATTATACATTCATTTTTTAAAAATAAAAGCTTATAATAAGGCTTTGAGGGTCGCCGCCAAAAAAAATGTCTTCAAAAAATAATATTTGAAAAATACGTTCAATAACGTTGAGTAATTTTGTTTAATATGCTTATTTGTAACTTTATTTTGTTATAGGACAATTATTCAAAGCTCTGAACAAATAAAATTCGGAAGAGGGAGGAGAAGTAAAGTAGACTAATTCTTTTTTTTTATTGTCAAAAATTCAAAAATAAGTCGTGAGTCTAGTTCCAAAAAGAAAAATCTCAGATTAAGTAAAAGTTTGGAAGGGTGACAAGGAAAAAATATTTGGGCTCAAAACACATTTCAATTGTTACTCTTATACTTGTAAAAGTCTCTCTCGACATAATTATGCACTATTATATAGACTCTGTTGTCATATTTGACTATTCTATTTTTAAATGTCATGTTTTAATTTTTATTTACTAATGATTTAATTTGAGATTAGAGTGTAGTGTGACATAATATATAATATATAAATGGGTTCAAGTATTATTATTTGATTAATTTCTGCTAAAAAATTGGACCGCCCTCTCAAAGGATACATTGGAAGGCCAGTAGATACAATTGCCCCACCCACTCACCGATACACCAAATCAGCTATGATAACAGAGGAGAGTGACATAATAGAAAAATTACATCGACTTACTTAGACGCTACGCTCTACACAAAGATGTTGACTTGGTCTATAGCGGACATTCCAGCCCTGAAACCAGCCTGTTCTGGAGCTATAAGACGGGCACTCTCAAGGTATCAAACCAGACGCTCATTTACCATTTTTTTCAGGCATCTTTCCCACACAAGATGTGAGTGAGATGGGCCTGTAGCCGGCAGCAGTGGAAGCATCTTTTCCCTTTTTTGGTATAGGAATAATGTTGGCACATTTCCAGGCCCTGGGTTGATGACCATCAGCCCAGGTTCTATTTACAAATGCCAAGAGCACGGCCCTTTCTTTCCTCCCTACATGCTTAAGCATTTTGGGGGTGATACCATCCGGCCCGGGAGCCTTTTTAAGCTGGCATTTCCTTACTTAGACTTAGATAGATCATCCTTCGTTCGGAGCATTGGGCGGCAAGCTGTCTCCACAAAGATCACCAGGTGGGACCAGTGACACTGGAAATGTCTGAAGCCTCCTCCCACCTGGTGTCCACTGTTCTGAGGTCCTCCATTAATGTGTGGCGCCAATTTATACGAGGACGTTCCTATTTGCACTTGCCTTGTATTAGCTATCATGTCATCGCAACTCTTGGTATGCGTAGTTCATTTTGTCGGAGAACATGTCCCGCAAACCTCATGCGACGCTCTGTCCCACCCTCACTAAGTGTTGGATTCCCAGTTCGGCATAGGATTTCCTTGTTTGGAAATCGATTTTCAACTAACTTTTTTCACAAACTATGATTCCTATATAAAATTGGACCCCCCCCCCCCTCAAAGGGTGTCAGTTTCCACCGAATTAGCCAACATACCAGTTGAGGAACGAGATAATATAAAGATTTGTTAAAATATCTATAAGTAGCGTTTATAATATAGATATGTAAAAAAATATGTTAATAAACTGAGATTTCTACCCAATTGCCCCACCCCACCAAATCGGCCAACATACCAGAGAGGGGCGACAAAGTCTAAAAATAGGCTAAAATATAAAACATTAGAATATATTATTAACATATAAGTAAAGAATTCGTATACAAATTCAGTAATTTCTACTTAAATTCGCCCCCCCCCCCCCCCGATCAGCCAGTGCCGTATGTTATAGCTTGCGAATCGCATTTGTTAACTTCTTTGTTTCTGGTTGAAACAAAACATAGAACTGAGTTAGATTTTAGACTTTAATTCACAGTTTTCAAACTTGTGATATTTCAAATCGTGTCAAGTTAAATGTAGGCCACCTGGTGTAATGTGGTCCTTAAAAATTGTTTAACACGAATCGATATTGAAGTAATTTAAAATTAATGATGCATTTTGGATAGAAGCACATATATTTCAGAAAAAGTCTAGGTGCGTTTCTGATTTTGTAGATTTTTTAAAACCTTTATCTGAGAGAACAACTGGAAATGAAATCTATTTATTTATCGATGATTTCTTCCGCAAACACGTCAGTCTTTGGTCTTTTAATGTCTGGAATTTTTTGAGCCGGAGCGGTTGTGTAAGTTCTGTAGATAAAACGGTGCTCTTTTATAAAGAGCTCCAGGGGATTTCTAAATAAGGCCTTTTGAGCATTCTTTGACATGGAGAAATGTATTGCCAGCCTTCTGAAAAATCTCCTTTCAGAATTTCTATAATATTTTCGGTCCTTGGTTTGTTTTTTGGGTTTTTGGCACATCGGCACAATTTAGGCCACGTCGCGCCCATAATCCCTGGGAGTCAGAATGGACGTTGGAAAGCATAACCAAATTCGTCTTTAAATGTGCTTCCAAAGTTAACGAATAGCATACAGTGTAGCAAGTTCGGTACCTTTCTTCAAGATTCAAGTTGGTGCTTACCTCGGACGGTGGAAGGAAAATTACGACACACGGTGTCGCCATTGCATGGAGGACGATGAGACAATAGAACACATTCTTTACGAATGCAGAGTTCTGCACGAAGGACGATTGGGACAAAGAATAGATAGAGAAGTAACTGGTTCATGGCCGACACATGGGTTGTCCTTGTACGGGGACGAGGTGACCTTAAGACACACTGCTCGCTTCCTCTCACGTGCTCTAAGGGAGTAATTCTCAGCATGTTTTTCGTTGTCAATGGGGTTTCTGACTCAAGATTCAAGTACATGTTTTGTTTAGAAATGTGGTGTCTGAAATATCTTAATTAATGAAAACTAATCTGATTCCTGTTAGCAGTAATGATCCATTAATTCCATTTATCCTGTGTAAATATGCATCATTTAGTTTTTAGCTGTATATGCATTCTCTACTAACAAACTGTTTCTTTGCATTAGACGTTTCAAAATATATTTATTCAATAAAGCTCTCCGGCATCACAGCAAGTGTTCAAATGTATTTCATACTAAGTTTCAAGTATAAATAAAAGATTTAGAAAGTAATTTACTATAAAATAAAAAAAATATTTGTATTTTATGGAGTAGTGTAGATTACGTTGATTATTTTTAGCACTTAATTTCATGTCTCTTGCATTGTAGCATTTTTACCAGTTAAATATTCATGAATATATAAAGATGTATGTATCATAAATATTCATGAACTATTAGTTTCACTATCTATACATAAACAAATAACATTTAAGAGAATTATATTTTATTTAACTTTTAATAACTCATTAAAATTGTAGATATATATGTATAAAATAATAACATGTAGATAAGCGTAGAAAAAATATTTAAAAGCCAAAGATGGGGGCGACCAGGGATAGCAATTAAGTAGCCAAAGTGTAGCACAACTGGGCGTATTACATGTGCACCTCAATCTGAGACCAAAGTGTGAGATTATTAAGTCTACAGACTACTTATATTAGATCCTAGCATGCGATTTGGCACATAGGGAGGCAAACTGTCTCCACTAAGACCTGTCACTGGCAATGTCAGGAGCCTTCATAACAGTGTGGTGCCAAGTTATTGGAGGACGTCCCTCATATTGGCCTCCGTGTCAAAGCAACTCTTATGATGTGTAATTCATTCTGTCGGAGGACAAGTCCCGCAAAACTCAAACTCTCAGTCGCAACCTCCCTCATTAAGTGGTTTGGCATAGAATTTCCTTAGCCTAAACCAGTGATTCCCAAAGTAGTCTACAAAGACTTCCAAGGGGTCTACAAAAGTGAAAAAAAATTAACTGGGGGTCTATGATAATGGATTTCATTTCATTTCATTTGTGACTTAAATTTTCACTCCCATTAATGTAATTATTTCCTACACTAATATATAATGTGTACCTTTAATCCTTTAAATATTTATAACTGCTATTCAAACGAAAAATTGTTGCATTTAATTTCAATATTTATTTAAATATATTAATTTTGTCTAGATGTAAGTTTTTGTTTTTTTTACAAAAAGAAATATAGATTGTACACTGTTGATAATTTAAAATTAAGATTCATTCCTTCATTGTCAAACAAGCGGTTGCCTAAGTGCCTTTTAAGACGATATGAAATTATGCTGGTGAATAATTTGAGACAATGCCACCCTGAAAATAGTTTGAAAACAATAAAGTTCAGAATAGACCCACAAAATCTCTCTTCGACATCATATAAAGAAGATGATGGTTTGTGAACGTATTACAATATTTCTTTACTTATAGCAGAATACGGAAAACACTATAGGTAAAACATTGATTTTACCTGCCGATGAAGTAGTTTTAAAAACTTGTTTTACACAAACCTACATCTGATATTATGAATTTCTTTAAGCAACAATACAGTTCAAGGGCATATCGGTGGTATAAATTATACAATTAAAAGCTTCTTATGTAATTCTTTGCAAACGACACATACAGTTTGGGACCAGCGGTCTAGCAGGTTCTGACAGGCCCGGGTATGCTGTTCTGCCTGGGTGGATACGGCTACTTGAGGGGGTAGCTGGCTAAATGAACGGCGAAACATAACTCCCGTGGGGATGCCCACGGGTAGACGAGAGTCAACCTCTTGCACGGGTGGGGTTGTAAAAAAGTCCCCACGAACACGTCCCACATCCATGCGCTGTTCCTCAAAGGGACCATTACACAAATGGCGGGTCCCGCATAGTTAGCTTGGTACAACGAAGGAAAATGGCGGAAGCTCCCGATGTCCTCGGCCTTCGACCATGTGCAGCCAAGCATGCGTCGGGGGCCAAAGGCATTGGAAACAGCAATGCTTTACATAGGCATTGACTCGGGTCTCTCTCAAACAGAACTGTGTTCTCACAGGTTGTTTTTTTTTTACTGTTTGGCGTCCAAACAGGTTTTTTTTAAAACTTAGGGCTCGAAGAGCCTTCGGCTCAGCCCTTGGACATCAACAAGGTTCTGACAGGATATAGCGCTGTTTACTGCAAATTGCTTAAGGGTCGCTGGCGCCTTATTTTTCTCAGGGTTGACTCACAAAACCTTTCCCATGTTTGGGTATAGCTCCAAGGCAGCAGAGTTTTGAATTCAGTTTTCCTTCTGCTAGATGGGTAGAAAATCAAGGCTATTGAGTCCCGCCAGTCTAAAGCTTTACTGATTTTGGCGCCAGTTGCTCGCCTTTGCCCCTTCTGTTAGTGAAAACAGTTCTGCGGACTCAATATTTGAGCCGGCCGCCAAGCACTATTTCCGGTATTAAAAGCCAACAAAATGCATTATCCTGCTATTAAAAACTTTTATTTTAAAAACATTATGTACTATTCTTACTGACTTAGTTCCTCCAGCGTCGTTCGGCGCATTGGGCGGAAAGCTGCTTCCACAAAAATCTGTTACTAGCAATGTCTGAAGCCTCTTCCCACCTGCTCTGAGGACCTCCATTAAAGTGTAGCGCCAAGTTGTACAAGGATATCCCTGTTTTTCTGTTATCACTCTCTTTTCCTTGGTCTGTTTTTACCTTTTTCTCCGCCGTCTCCTTTTCAAACGCCAATCTCTCTCTTTCAACGGCTACTAATTCGTTTTTCGTCTCCCTTTTAATGGCAATCTTTTCTTTTCTTGCTTTTTCTTCATAGTTAACTTTTCTCTTTCTCTTCATTGTCTAATCTTTTCTTTTCTCCTCCATGTCTAATCTCTCCTTTTCTTTTTCTCTTTCCATGGCTAATCTCTCCCTCTCCATCAACCTTTCTTGTACGTATTTTCTTAGTTCCGCCCCTTCAATGCTTCAATAACCTTCCTTCTTTCGACGCTGCTACCTATGCCTTTGTCCGCCATTTTCTATTACTACTAGTCGAATTGAATACTATCCTGTATCTAGATCTAGATTTTAATATCTCTACAGTCTGTTGACAGGAGATCAACTGTGTATAAAGGACTACGTAGGTTTTACCTTTACGTTGGGCGCCATTTGTTACGTTCCTTTCTAAGATGAGACTCATTGAACAGTACATGAACACTAAAACAACCACGTCCTCGTTTAGAACTCATTTCATTTCCATCAACACGAGAACACTATTTCGTTTCTATTTCTCCATTTTGGTTCTCCTCTCCTTTCAACACGCACCATTTCACATTTACACTAACATGCGCACAAAACAGCTGCCCTGGGAGAAGAGATGGTTTAGTATTAAAAATGTCACCTAAAATAAATAGAATAAAAGCAATAAATCAATGGTTGAACCCCCCCCCCCCCCCCCGCTACGCCCATGTTTCGTATAAATATGTAAACCAAAGATATAAGATGCATAATAGAGTCTACATAAATCTTAGAATACATTTATGTAGTTAATAAAAAAAAAGCTATAAAGAAATATAAACCACAACACAAGTTGGGCTAAATAAAATACAATGATATAAACTTAAAGACTTAAGTTAACATAATCTACTACCAGACACCAGTGACAAAATCTATGGCAGTGCTGTTAAAATTGAAACTTGAAAAAACAAACTGCCAACTATTTCCATGGTTACTGAAAAAGATGTTCAAAATATAAAAATATAGATTTATATAAAAGAGATTTAATATGAAATATATTTGAATAAAAATACATTTACACCTTAAGATTAGGTAATGATGCTATCATGTCCTAATTAAACTATTATTGAAACTTCGAGATCTATTTCGTTATAACAATGCTAGCGAATAAAATAGTAACCAAAGCTCTAAATCTACATATTAGATGTTAATAATTTAAAATTATGTTCTAAAAAATGCCCTTTCACCAGTATAATCCTTATCTCATTGGCCCATCGTTAAGACTAATTTGTCTTACAACTTACAACAAAAAATATATATATAAATTTACAAACAGCATAATATTAAATATCAAAATGTTCAGCAAATAATAGAAAATATTATAGGTCTTTTCAATGAAATAAATGATTTACAAAAATACAAAACAGCTAAGCATTGCTCATGAAACTACACTACAATAACAATAATAAAAAGATACACCAACTGGGGTCAAATAATTAGGAAAATAAATACATAATTCATAATACATGTTAAACAAACAATTTAGATTTTAACTGTTGTATGCTGAACGAAAAACAAAATGGTAGCAGAAAATGACTATTACCAAAGGCATAGTAAAGCTAAAATGCAAGTCATACATGGCATAAGAGTGAATAAAGATAACAAAAAAAAAAGGACACAAATATTGAAGATAGAATTAACAATGCCTTTTCATTCCTATATTGTCTTCTTCATTTCATTCCCTGTTTTTCTTTATTGTTATTATTCCAGCCTGTTCTGTGGGAAAACAAAATTATAATTTTTGAAATCAAGTAAAACTGCAAAAGATTGAGAATATATATATATATATATATATATATATATATATATATATATTAGGGGTGCACCGGATAGTACTTTTTGATATCCGGCAGGAGCCGGATATAACCGGATAGTAAAATTAGATATTCGGCCGGAGCCGGATACCTACATGACTCAAACAGCTCGTTTTACTGAAGTTTTTGCAAATCTATATAACATACCTATATTCATATTATTTTGTTATTACTTTCTTACTTTAAACTCTATCACTGATTGATAAATTAAAATCAACAGCATTTTTTTTTACAGATATGCTTATCATAAACTAATCTTTGTAACATGAGATGGTGTGTGCGTATGTATGAGGCCGCTAATTGTAAAGTAGAATGTGGGATAACTCATGCAGAATATATAACCTTATATGTAACTAATGTAAATCTTTCAAAGGTAAAGTTCAATCTTGGTTTTATAGCGTAAATCTCTCTTAGTCTTAAGAACAATCTAAGTTGTATAGTGGGTAGATGTTTGTGTTCATGTATTTTACACCAACAACTTGTCATTAGGCTCGTGTTTTAAAGGCCACAAACCGCTTCTGGTTTGTGCCTTATACAGATAGTGGCTTAGTAAATATCTTAAGTAATTCCAGTAATAACGAGGAGTTACTTGACACTCTTTAATTTTATTAAGAATATTGTGATTCAATCAAGACACACACACATAGCACAAGAGTAAGATGTAAAGTTAACACGTTAGAAAAAGTAATTCAACAGTGATATTTATTTATTTATTTACAAAAGAATACATAATGCTAATTCAATATAATAATATAATAATATACACATCCTTTAAAAGTTAAAGCATTAAAACACAGCAAAAAGAAAATGAATCGATATGACAAGAACTGATTCCAATGCAGTCATTTCGTTGAATAAGTCTGGGTGTTTCGAGCGTAGATGATTAATCATATTGCTAGTTGAGAAGTCTTTAGGTTTGCCTAGTTTACCACATGACAAAACTATTTTACAAGCATTGCAAACTGCTTTAGAGTTGTCCATTGTTTTGACATTAAAGTAACGCCATATAAGTGATGACTTTTTATCAGCCATTATTATTTCTTTTCAATTTACTAAATGCCCTTGCAAGCCACTTTTATACCCGTGGCCTGTGTAACAAAATACTTGTAGGGGTGTGTCCTGTAGTTCAGCGCTCTAATTGACATTTCTCTCCAAGTAAACAAACTTAGTGTTATCATCTAGTGACCTCTAGACAGTGTCAATATGTCTTAACAATTTGCGTTAATCCATTCTGGCTTAAGAATGGTCAATGTCTATATTCTCTATCAATACATTGTCATGGATTAAACATATAAGAAGTTGGGGGTGTTGAGTCTCTTGAGCCCTCCCTTTAAAGATACCCTTGGTCAGTGTCTGTTTGGCTTGTAGTCCTAAGTCATAATTGAGACTTAACTCAAAGTAAACAAACTTATTACCCGTCCAATAGTATAAAAGGCGTGGTTTGTGATCCAGACCCTTGATTGACAACCTATCTCATTATAAACAAACTCATACCAAATTAACCTTATAGAGATTTGGCTTGTAGTCCCGCCCCTAATAAAAATTCTACTCCAAGTAAACAAACTCAGTTCCCTCATAAGATGTGACCTCTAGACAGTGTCAACACCTTGACATCTGGCTTAATGTGGTCAGCTGCCTATCTGTGAACTCAATGTTATGGACTAAACAAACAAAAGGAGGTGGGGGTAGCTCATCTCTACCTCTGGAGATATACCCGCACATCTAGACAGATTATCAGCGCGACGTAGTTAAGGAATATGACATGTTTACTAGACCACTCAAAGGTCAAGAAAAGACAGTGTGCCAGACATCGCTGCTACGTATGTAATACGAATTTATAATGTAAAGTCTAGTCCCCCCCCCCCCCAAATAACAAACCTAGTTCCCTCGTGTGAGCTCAAGAGAGTGCTTAGGTCCATCGTATCTGACTTGGGGTCACCTGTCAATCAATGAACTCAATGTGATGGGCTAAACAAATAAAAGGGGGAGGGAGTTGTTCACCTAGAAATATACCTGGTTACCTTAGAGGTGTGGCTCTTGTAGTCCAGCCCCCCACCCCCCAAATAAAGATTAACTACTAAGTAAACAAACTCAGTTCTCTCTAAAGGTGTGACCACTAGAGAGTGTCTATACGCTGACATTAAACCTACGTCCATCGTATTTAACTTGTGGTCAACTGCCTATAAAAAACTCAATGTGATGGACTAAACAAATAAAAGGGGGTGGGAGTTGTTCATCTCTACCTCTGGAGATATACCCGCACAGCTAGACAGACGTCTGGTCAGCAAGACGTAGTCAATAAATGTAACATTTTAACATGTTAACTAACTTACTCAAAGGTCAAGACAAATTGAAAAAAGTGCCAGCCATTGCATCTCTGTATGTAAAGCTCATTTATGATGTAAAGTTTCATCTCTATTTATATTAAGTTATTAACATGCCTTGTCTTTATAATAAACGATGTTTGGTGCATATTCATAATGGCTCTATTTTTAAGCACATTATTTTGTTTTCATATAAACATTAATACATTCTATAACAGACAGTAATGGAACGTGGTCCACTTTATGCATATTAAATAGGTGTATTTTTTACTATCCGGTAGTGATATCCGACCGGAGCCGAATAGCACCGGATAGTAAAAAATGCCGGATATTCGCCAGAAGCCGGAGGGACTATCCGGTGCACCCCTAATATATATATATATATATATATATATATGAGCAGGTCAGGAGGCGCGAAAGAGGACCTCTTCTATGCTCAACATTTAATTTTATAACAGTAGGCAGATGTTAGCACTACTGGGTGGGTTTCATCTGTGACACCTCAGTCTACGACCAAGGGGCTAGAGTCGCCTAAGTAACCAGCCATACTAACCTAAACTAAATGAAAGCAAGATAACGAAATTTTAGTTTAGGATAAATAAACAAAACGAAACTTTATTGACATATGCAAAAATAAATCAATAATAAAATAATTTATACACTAACCACTACAACTGAACCCTGCCACTAACTAAAACTTTTTAAATCTACGCCACTACAAACACCAACAAACTAACCAAACCAACAATCTAATACAAACAGATAAAACCAACTATCTAACTAAAGCACTACAACTGCTACACTAGACTTAGACCTAGATCTACACAAACACACTACAATAAACTAGTCTAGATCTACAATATTCTACTACTACAACCATCCCATAACTAAAAAAAGAACACCTTAGTTAGTACCTTACTATTAGTATTCACTAAGAACAGACTATACACTAAGCCTAATGATCCTAATCCGACTAAGGCAACACTACAGTAGGTAGTTCGATAACAAATTCAAACTCACAATATACTAATAAAACCTATATGGTTGAAAAGGGCTTGAAAAAATATTTCCAACCATACTAAATTTATCATTGTATGACAAGTGGAAGGGGAGATATTAATTTTTATTTGAGAGGGTAAAAGTCTAGATTTTTTTAGATCCATGTCATTTCTGTTCACTACCGGAAGTTGAATCAAGCTGGGAAAAAGGTCGAGAGTATTTTTTTTTATTGTGCTGCCAATTGAGCTAATTTTGTAACAAGAATGAACCTCATTTTTTTTTTCATTTTGTTTTGAGTTTCTCTTTATTGCATGTAACATGAATTAATTTTGAATGTATTGATAGGATAAATAATTATTATTTAAAGTGTATTCTTAAGGAATATAGAGTAAAACACTATTTGTAATTGAAAAAGTACTTATGTTTGTTGAAAATTCATTTTGAAAGATTTAAATCTTGAAAGAGAAAAAAATAATTTTAGTTAAGTGCCTGGTACCTATACTTTTAAAGTATGAATTAATTAATATGCTGAAATTATTATTTAAAAAATTGAAAAGTAATGCTTTGATTTTATGTTAGCAGGTCAGGGTGGCGCTACTGAGTGAGAGCCTTTTTTGTTGTTACTTGCTGCTGCTCAACATTTGTTCATTTTTAAAACAGTAGGCAGGTGGTAGCTCTACTGGGTGGGCCCAATCTGTGCACCTCGGTCTGCGACCAAGGGGCTATAGTAGCCTAAGCAACCAGACAGCACAATTAAACTAAACTAAACTAGCTAACTAAAGATAAAATAACCAACTACAATTATAAAACAAACTTATATACACTTTATTTATACGAGAAAAAAACAAATCAATAAAAATATATGTGCAAACGAAAATATACGTAAACAACTAGATAAACAAAAACTAAACAACTAATCAACTCTACTTAATCTATACTATTACAACTACAATCACTATCCAACAAACCAAACCCAAATGAAACCACTAGTTACCCCGATTCACCATAATCCACCAAGATACCTCACAAGACAATAAACCACTAAAATAACCTACAAAACAATAACCACTGTAACTGACATTTTCTAAACTAAATCTCACAACTACTAGATCAACAGGGCAGAACTATACAACAGTTTGACAGCTATTTGCGGCAGCAATAAAGGCAGTTAGACAGCTAGACAGTAATAACTGTGGCAGACAGTTAGACAGGAATTATAGCCTGCAATTACAAAATAAACAAACATAAGAAATAATGATAAATATAAAAAAATAAATATGAACTAGACCTAGTCTAGCACATACACATAATACAAGCATGAGGTAATTTCAATTACCTACATGTAGCTAATAAAAGCAATACCTGAGTTATTAAGGTCCCAGCCACAACCAACACAGGTCAGGCTAGACTACAATAAACATAAGTTAGATCTACATCATAGTGGATGAGACTAGACAAACCGCCATGACAGCGAAGCTTAGGCCGCAGCCATCTTTTACATTAAAAAGTGGGACAAAACGCCAACTTGAATAGAGTGGTTATCCTAACGATAAAAATATTAATAAAAATACATAGGAAACATAATAATAAAATATTTACACATAGACAAAGTATAGGAAAGCAAAAAGCATTAAGGCTGGCGCAATTGGGTGACACTACCCAAGTCTACAGAACTTCCGGCTCCATCAGAGGCAATAATGGCTAATTAACTAGCCAGTGATGCCATTACACTAATCAGTCTGCATCTAGACTTTAGCAATAGATCAGAAACAATCAATACAAATACAAACGAAAGAAAGCAAAAATAAAAACATTTTCCAACTTACAGGCGGTCCCAGCTGAAATTACACTACACAAAAATAACTTTACACAGGCACCACTGTCTGCACTGACCACTGGTCAAGACAAAAGAAAGCTCAACGTGGTCCCGGAGCTAGCTATAACTGGTCAGCGCGAACATATCGGAGAGCATGACGTCACGCTAATTATCTAAAACTAAACTGGACTACCGATTTCCCTAATTTGTACCTAGCCTTACACAACAATAAAATCTAGCAAATTACTAAAGACACGGACTACACAACATTATATACCAAATTAAACAGCATTAAAAAGAGAATATTAAAAATTAAATCCTACAAAAATACAAATAGGAAGATAAAAAGTTATTTGTATTCTAAACTCATATGGGGGCTCTATACCGTTTACAGACCTGCACATAAACTGAAATTAAAAAATAACAACCAATACAACACTAATGCTAAAGTAAGCAGAACTAACCAGGGACAAAAAAAAAGAAAGAACATCCACAGCTCTAAGACTATTTAACTATTTTAAAATCTACTTTTCCTCTACGAGTAAAACACAAATAACAGAAAAAGACTAAAACTAGCAGAAGGTTATAAATAGCGGAAACTAAAAAAAATACTCAGCACTGAACTATAAAAATAAAAAGGACACTAAATTACAAACATCATAGCCCTGGCCTATATAAATAATATAAATTAAATAAAATTAGGTCAAAAATTAGATCTAGGAGCGCCAGCTCACATTTAAGTAATTTTTGATGCATGAAGTAAAGAATTTTTACATCTATATCAAATCTGCAACACACGTTAATGAAGAACATAATTGGTATCATGCGTTCTAAATATTAATGCCTAATGCATGATTTTATATAAGAAAAAATGTCTAGATATTCTATTTAATGGGTTGATTATTCATCAAAATAGATTTTTTTTATTACAAAAAAAATTTTTTTTTGCAAATAAAATAACATACTTACAATTATCACTAACACATCAGCGAATCAATCAAATAAAATATAAAAAACACTTAAGGAAATGTAAAATACTATCACAATGAAAGAACAAGTATAATCTCAGCATCATCCTTATTTTCATAAATTTTCCAATGGGGCATCATGAATCTCACAGATTCTTAGATTATTTGCATTTGTAAACAATATATTTTCTATGATCAAAACATTAAAGAATATGCACACCAATGTCTTTCAAAGCAGCTTTTATATCATTTCTTGCTCATCTGTCCACTCTCAATTAATTAATCCATAATAATTTCCCCACATCTTTTTCTTGATAAACAAAAAGAAAATGTGTCTCTTGCTCATCTCTTTTTTTAGTGCAAAGATAATGCAGGCGTTGTTGCCCTTGACTTTTGTCTTACCATCTAAAAATAGCCATTTTAGCAATTGGTGCTTTTCATGATAATAAATTAAGAAACCTAAGATTCTTTCAGCCCAAGCATTGTGTAGTGAAGCACATTGTTTTTATACCCACTGATGGGTCTGATAAATCCCTTATTAATGAGAAACTGTCTCATTAATATGTTCAGTGTAGACTGAGGTATAGTTTTGATTTAAAAATTGAGTGGAGTTTACTAATCATGGTTTGATAATTTATTACAGGACAACCAAAAGCATTAATCAAATAGTTAAATAAAAACTCTGGTGCATCTAGCATTTTTTAATGGTGTGTAAAGTGTCCTTGATGTTCCAGCTAAATGTGAAAAACAAATTTAATTCCAAATTTCTTATATTATATATATATATATATATATATATATATATATATATATATATATATATATATATATATATATTAATATTATAGCTATATAATATTTGTAATCAAAAAACTTTAAAATTAATAGTAGTAAAAAAAATAAAGTGAAATAATAATAACTTAGAGTAGTTGATAATTATGTGATGCAAACAAAGCTTAAATTCTATGAATATTACTGATGATACAAACTTATTTAAAAGATAACTAAAAAATTTTTGTTGTTAGTTTACACAACTACCTTAATAGATAACATCAATTCATATTGAATTGGAATAATTAAAAAAAATATTTAACCTTATGAAAAAATAATTAATTTTATATGTAGATAAATGAAATGCTTTTAAAAAGAAATTACTCAAATCATTGATGGTTATAAATATGTGGACGATTGAGATGGATTTAAATATGTACTGTCAGTGATGGCTGTATATATGTTCTAACAAATCTCTTTTTTCATGGATATTTATTTTTTGCCAACTCTGCCTTAAAATATAGCGTTCAGTGCTAAAAATGTCAACTATCGATAATTGGTCACAAATTTGAGTGATTGAGTGGACTTCACTGTAAGTCGTTTTTTTAAATTAAATTAGGTCGAAAATACGGTTCTAACTTATCAATTAAGCATTTTTAAGCAAATGCCTAAATGCCTCTTTTTTTTAAAGTTTGGCACCCGGATTAATTAAATTGACAAACATAAAAACAAAATATGCAGTCGTTTGATCTTCAACCAAATAAAAACAAACCAACACTGGAATAATCGAAACAAGCCCTTTCAAAATATAAATATTCCAGGTCACAATAAGCACAAATTTCGTTCAAAAAATTAGCAAAATTTAATTTTACTATGAAATTCAAAATACCATAGTTTTGGACCTATGCAGTTTGTGTATGAAAAAATGTAATACTACTTCCGGTGTTTATACGTGGATATCGAACTACCTACACTACAGAAACAAAATAACACTTGTCTATATCTACAGCAAAAGCTTAAAACAGCAATATTAGATACAGCAGCATGCATTTTAGCAGAGTAATAGCAGCATGTATTTCAGCAGTAATATTCGGCAGTAATGATAGCCTGCAATACATAAATGCAAAACTATAAATACAAAATCATATATTCTATTAGATCTAGAACATGAACAACATATTCATATCAGGCTAAGCCGGGGCCGCCATTTTTAATACAGCATGTTAGGAACAGCTACCAACTCAAAAATATTCCAAAAAACTAAATTAAAATATATCTAGCATTATTACACAAAGTGTCACATAGATCTAGTAAGAGAAAATATAAAATAGTTATAAACTTACAGGCCGTCCCAGGTACAGAATACTAAAATAATTACACGACAGACCACAAAGATCTTCAGCTGTCACCCAGACAGAGATACTGTATTGACCACTGGTCAACTGTGCACTCAACTGTTTAAGACAGCATGTAGTACATCACTTTTTATACTATCCCGCACTAACCTATATAAAAATATGCGGGAGTACAATTATAAAATCTGACACTAACCTATAAAAATAAGATATATAAAAATAGATCTAACCTATACAACAGAAATACATATAAAAATAGCTCAGGGTGCGCAAGCTCACACTCATCCCGCCATAAAACTTTTGCGTCCCCGCAAAACAAGATAATAACAAATTACTTAAAATGCCAATGTGAGCTGGCGCTCCTAGATCTAATTTTTGACCTATTTTTATCTGTCTTTTAATTTGTAATTTATATAGGCCAGGGCTATGATGTTTGTAATTTAGTGTCTTTTTAGTTTATATAGTTCAGGGCTGAGTATATTGTAATTTCCGCTATTTATAATCTTCTGCTAGTTTTAGTCTTTTTCTGTTATTTGTGTTTTACTAGTAGAGGAAAAGTAGATTTTAAAATAGTTAAATAGTCTTAGAGCTGTGGATGTTCTTTCTTTTTTTTTGTCCCTGGTTAGTTCTGCTTACTTTAGCATTAGTGTTGTATTGGTTGTTATTTTTTAATTTCAGTTTATGTGCAGGTCTGTAAACGGTATAGAGCCCCCATCTGAGTTTAGAATACAAATAACTTTTTATCTTCCTTTTTGTATTTTTGTAGGATTTAATTTTTAATATTCTCTTTTTAATGCTGTTTAATTTAGTATACAATGTTGTGTAGTCCGTGTCTTTAGTAATTTGCTAGATTTTATTGTTGTGTACAGCTAGGTACAAATTAAGGAAATCGGTAGTCCAGTTTAGTTTTAGAAAATTAGCGTGACGTCATGCTCTCCGATATGTTCGCGCTGACCAGTTATAGCTAGGCCGGAACCACGTTAAGTTCTCTTTTCTCTTGACCAGGGTCAGTGCTGACAGTGGTGCCTGTATTAAATTATTTTTGTGTAGTGTAATTTTAGCTTGGACCGCCTGTAAGTTGGAAATTGTTTTTATTTTTACTTTCTTTAGTTAGATTTGTATTAAATGTTCCTAAATCTACTGTTATAGTCTAGATGTAGACTGATTAGTGGAGTGACATCACTGGCTAAGTAATTAGCCATTGTGGTCTATGATAGGACCGGAAGCTCCATTAATCTGGATAGCGTCACCCCCCCCCCCAGCCATCCCTAATGATCCCCTTATTGTTTTTCTATACTATGTCTATTTGTAAATATTTTATTATCTTATGTTTCTTATGTATTTTTATTAATATTGTAATAACTTCAGTGGGGCAACTCAATGAGGCACATATATCTTTATTTACACGACATCACAAGCTCATACAACATCATCTTTCTTAGGCACAGTCTTTTCACTTCGGCTCTCAACTTGGGCGGAAATCGTTCTCCTCTCTTCCTAATGTTGACATCCTTTTTAGCCTAGTTTATCATAGTGCGCACCTTCTAGCTTAGATGCCGGTGCGCATGGCGGAGTTATAACATTGCCCCCTTCTAAGAGCTTTTCGTCCCGAAAAGAAACAGTGCAGTGGAGCTTTGAGAGTTCAGGTGGTGGTCGATTGGTGGGAACCACAGACGTTAGGTTGTCTGTTGCCCACAAAGCCATCTGCACAGTTTCCCGTGGTCGTCGCTTCCTCTTCTTCCAGTTGGCCACTCTACGCTTGGGGCGATATCGTGGTCGCTGCTTCGACCTCATGACGATAGTCGTTGATGCCAGCCATGGAGAGTTAGTGGAGTTCAGGGTTGCCAGCCACGTAACAAAAATGGATGTTGTGGCGATCACCGTAGATTCCAGGATTGTTGTTCTAAGACGCTGAGTCAACGGACCTTTTTCATGGACGTGTCGTGACACAGTTGTAGGCCCACAGCTAGTCATGGTCTCAAGCACATAGTCTTTCTCAGCTTTATCTGTAAGGTATGCCCATGAAGCATCCTTGTAATGTTCATCCACCACTATATCAGGTTTTGCTGGGATTAATTCACCACCGTTCAAGTCACTTTCACTGATGTGGGCAGAAGTACACATTTCTGTCAAGTTCAGGTCTTGTAGCTGGGTTTTTTGGCATGGGCACTGTCCCCGCAGGACGCCACATATACAGTTCATGTCAATCGCCTGGATGCAGTTGCCAAGTATGGCGTTCTCTCTTATGCCGCTGCCAAAGACAAATTCGTTGTTTCTGCCTCGGCCATTGTTGGGGCCGTATTCGCAATTTCACCCGACGACATCCAAGGCAAGGAATCAGAAACGGTCTTGAGGCTTTCATGGTTTGAGTTCTCATCAAAGGTACTGACAGATAAATTGAGGTTTTTAAGGTCCACACCAGACAGCTTGGACGCAGACCCAACGTTGTCTTGATCTGTCCGGCTCGTAAGTAGGTATACCAAGAACAAAAGTTTCAGGCTCATAACAGACTTTTCTAGTTTCATTTGTTTCTTTTCTTTCAATTCTGTATATCCCATTGAGATCGCCGCAGCAATCGTTGTCACGTTTCTCGCCATGAAGTTCATCCCCACCAGACTTGTCCACAATACAGTCATAGACAGCGCTCCAATCCCCAGTGCCTCTATCACCACTGTTTGTGCAACCACAGTCCTGACCAGGCAACTGCTCCTTCCCTAACGAGTTTAGTCCTCGTTTTACTTGTAATACACTTTCATCAACTTTGTTTAAGATTATGTTCTTGCTCATGTTCAGCTGTTCATCAAATGCATCCAAAAAGTCCTGGATCTTGCCAATGAACTCAACAATCCCAAGTTCAATTTCAAATGTGTAGGTCTCCGGATCTTCTTCTTCATTGATCAGCTTGTCTCAGGCGAGCCGTGAGCGTTTCCCTGCTACCGAGGGATTTTAAACCTCGGTCCCGAAACTCTTGTCTTATCTCTTTAATTGAGAACTGATGTAATAGCTTCAAATATGTCATTGTAATCAAAGCCTACCTCCTCTCGTTGAGTTGCCACTTCTGACACCAATTGTAATAACTTAAGTGAGGCAACTCAACGAGGCACATATATCTTTATTTACACAACATCATAAGTTCATAAAACATCATCTTTCTTAGGCACAGTCTTTTCACTTCGGCTCTCAACTTGGGCGGAAATCGTTCTCCTCTCTTCCTAATGTTGACATCCTTTTTAGCCTAGTTTATCACAGTGCGCACCTTCTAGCTTAGATGTCGGTGCGCATGGCGGAGTTATAACAAAATTTTATTGTTAGGATAACCGGTCTATTAAGTTGGCAATTTGTCCTACTTTTTAATGTAAAAGATGGCTGCGCCCTAAGCATCGCTGTCATGGCAACTTTTGTTGAGACAAATCTAGCTTATGTTTATGGTAGTCTATCCTGACCTGTGTTGGTTGTGGCCTAGACTTTAACTCATGTATTGCTTTTATTAGCTACATGTAGGTGCTCACGCTTGTATTGGGAGTATGCGCTAGAATAGGTCTAGACCAGTCTAATTCAAGTAGTCCATTATTATTTAATTTTTCTTACGTGAATATTGTCTTATGTTTGTTTATTTTGTATAATTGCAGGCTATAATTCCTGCTGCTAGTAGCTTGCTGCCTGCCTTTACTGCTGCTAGTAGCTTGCTGTCTTTATTGCTGCTGCCAGTAGCTTACTGCTGAAGTTCTGCCAAATAGCTGCTTTATTTGTTAAGGTTCAGACAAGTAGGGTTGATTAGTAGTTTAGTAGTGTGTATATTTAGTTTTTGTTTATCTAGTTGTTTTGGTCTAGTTGTTTCCGTATATTTTCATTTGCACATTTTATTGGTTTGTTTTTTTCTTGTATAAATAAAGTGTTATAAGTTGTTATATAAATTTAGTTTGGTTGTTTCCTTTTAGTTTAGTTTAGTTTAATTGTAATGTCTGGTTGCTTAGGCGACTCTAGCCCCTTAATCGCAGACCGAGGTGCACAGATTTGGGCCCACCCAGTAGAGCTACCACTTGCCTACTGTTAAATGAATAAATGTTGAGCAGATAACAAATAGGTCTCACTCAGTAGCGCCTCCTGACCTGCTCACACGAGTATAACAAAAGAAAGGCACAATCCAGTCCAGTACTTTTTTAGCGGCCCCCGTAAAGGGGAAAAAGCCGCTATCAGGTTTGTGCGAAATATCCGTCTGTCCGTCTGTCACAATTAGATCTCGAAAACTAGAAGAGATATGAAAAATATTATTTCACCATTAAATGCTGCTTAAAAAGTTTAGGTGCAACGGCTACTTTTGGTTTTCTAAAAGCAAACAGTTTAATTTATAAAATTAATTATGCAAGCGATTTTTACATAAAAATACACCAATTCTAAAACATTTACGTAAATGTAAGGGAGGCAATGTTACAATATGCGAACAAGGATGGACACATTTTGTGTATTTTCAGTATCACCTAATCAAATATATTTATAAAATGTACAAGAAATGTTTCAAACAAATATAAATAATAGTTAAAGGTGTTTTTTCTAGTCAACTAGTTACTAAAATTAAAAGAAAACATTTCTGTTTGTTTGTAAAGGCTAATAATGCACTTTGTATGTAAATATCACGCACATTTTTTTAAATGGACTTTTTATGTAGCGACTTTCGTACAGTAGCGTAACGTCACAACATGTTGTGGTGCTAAACCAATTCCTTTAACTTTTTTAAAAAAATCAGATTTTATTTATTTTTTGTTTAGTGCCCCCATCCGAATAAAAGAATCTTATTTTTGTGCGTTTTGTCTGTCTGTCCGTCACGATTAGATCAACAAATAACACTAAAGGCTATTGTACATTTGATTTAACCTTTAATTTTTCATTCAGGAATATTGCAATAGTTTTAAGTATCTATAATAGATTGTTCCGGATGTTTTGTGAAAAACAAATCAATGCCAACGAATATTTGTTTACTCTTCTAACGTATATTAGATTTTATTTACATGCTTTAAGCATGATCTTAAATACATTGTTCCGGTTTTTTATGTAAATAGCATATAAATGCTAAATAAAAATATCTATACTGATTTATATTTCATTAACTATAAAGTTGTTCCGGATATTGTTTTATAAAAAATAAATTATATCAAATGATTGTTTGAAATCGCATAATTGACTAATATTACACTTATATTCTTTGACACTACGTCACTATAGTTTATTTATCAATATTGTTGCAACTCTATGTTAGGCACTCAACGTAAAGGCATGCAACTCAACACAGTTGAACAGGAAATAAATAGTTGTGTTTATTCACTAGGGTAAACACATAGCATCCTTCAGCTTCCTCAGAGTCCTACTACTAAGTATACCAGTCCTTTGCTACTTAACCCGAATGTGGACCAACGACAGCCTTCCCCGCTTCCAGGTCTCTACTACAACCTTCAGGCAGCATAAAAGTTGGCCTCTTAGTTTCCCAAACATTCAGACACTTCACAGTTCCTGATGCACTGTTCTTCTCTCCATTCTAGTGACTTCCTGTTTACGTTCACTAGTGCGCTAGTGCGAACCTCAAGCACTGGTGCAAGGCAGTGTTACAACACTACCCCCACCTTAGTTTTTTCGTCCCGAAAATAAACATCTTCACGGTTGGTCAGTGCAGATGGAGGTCGGTCAGTGGGTGTCACAGATTGAATGGAGCATGCTCCCCACAAAGCCATCCACACTGCTCTCTGCAGGTGCCGCTTTCTCCTTCTCCAGTTGATCTGCCTTTGGTTAAGGGGGCGTCGTTTTCGTTGTCTGGCCTTTCTCTCAGTCACCATCGACGGCTGCTTCATGGCAGGAAGAGACGCAGTAGATGTCATGTCGGTGGTTATCAAGACAATTGGTCTTACACGTTGCTCCAGCACGCTTTCTCGATGCACCATAGGCCCCCAGGAGGCCAGGTTGTCAAACACGTCATAATCTGCAAGCAAATCTGGAAGACATGTCTGTGGGGCACGTGGGCAACGTCCTATGTGCACAAATCCATCTGCAGCACCACCATCAGCGCCTCTCTTGATGTTACTGGTATCAGGACAAACGTCGGTTTGGTCAAGACTTTGTTGGCAGGTATTCCGGTGATCATACTCTCCCCTCGAGGCGGCCCCGTCAGCACAGTTCTTATTGAACGTCTGGGTGCAGGCAGGAATCACGATAACATGATCAGATCTGTGCTCAGCGCTGTCACAACAAATGTCAGGATTCTTGTCATAGGAGCCAAGCTTGCACGGCTCGCTATTACAGTCATAGACAACACTATCATCCGTTGAGTAGCGGATTGTTTATACCTGTCGACATGGTAGCTATCTGGTCATCGGTCTTGTTCATCACGGTATCAAACGATTCATCAGTCTTGTTCAGTGAGGTAATGGTACCTATCTGTTTAATCATGGTACAGATCTGCTCGTTGACCTCTTTCAGCACGGCACTCCTGACCTCTCTGATATCTGGTTATACCTCAAACAGGTAGGTCTCGGGATCCTCCCCTACATCAACCAGGTTCTGTCTAAGACTGGCTCTCATCTTCTCTTTGTCACAGAAGATCCTCAGCTCCATGGCTCGGAGCTCATCTTTTAATTGTTTACAGCTAAGTTCGTATAGCTTCCTGAGCGTTGTCATTCTTTCCTTTCGCTGAGCAGCCTAAATTCCACTTCAACACAGTTGAACAGGAAATAAATAGTTGTGTTTATTCACTAGGGTAAACACATAACATCCTTCAGCTTCCTCAGAGTCCTACTAATAAGTATACCAGTCCTTTGCTACTTAACCCGAATGTGGGCCAACGACAGCCTTCCCCGCTTCCAGGTCTCTACTACAACCTTCAGGCAGCATAAAAGTTGGCCTCTTAGTTTCCCAAACATTCAGACAATTCACAGTTCCTGATGCACTGTTCTTCTCTCCATTCTAGTGACTTCCTGTTTACGTTCACTAGTGCGCTAGAGCGCACCTCAAGCACTGGTGCAAGGCAGGGTTACAACAATATCAATTGCTCCGAATTTTTAACTTAAAACAAATTTATGCCAAATGACTTTATTTTTTTTTAAAATATTGACAATAGATTGTTCAGGATATTAAAATAAGAAAGTAATATACTAGAAACGATTACTGAAAATCACTTTTTAGACTTATTTTACACTTAATTTTCTTGCCAAAACATAATAAAAGTTGAACTCCCTCTTCTAATTAATAAAACAAATAATCTTCTCATTTACGAAAAAAATGTTGTTCCGGATTTTTATCAAAAATATTTTAACTCACTTCTCTCTTACAGTACATTAAATTTTCTAGCTAAAACATTACAAAATCTAATCATCGTTAATATTATGTTCCGATTTTTAAGGAAAACAACTTCCAAACACCAAAGTATGGTACAAAAATCTCTCCACAAGGCTGTAGTTCATCTAATTTTTATACGAGACCATCAAAAAAATGTAATTGACGATATAACACTTATCTGGAATTCTCTTTTTCTTTTACTATTTATACAAACATCCGGAACAATCTATTATATAAACTTAAATCAACTGTGTTCATACCTAAAATTTATTGCGATGTTTCGAAACGTAAAATAAAGGTTAATCAAATTTTTAATAGCTTTTAGTTGCTTTTTTTTATATTAAGATGACGGACAGACCGACTGACAGACAAAACGCAAAAACAATGCAGCTTTAATCCGCTTTAAATAAATTCTATTAGAACTCATTGCACCAATGTCTATGAACCCTCGTTAAATATCTCGTGTTAATAAAGACATTTTTTTGGTACTAGCCTATTGTAAGGTAATGGGATTTTTTTTGACGTCATATGAATGGATTCTTTAAATGTAATGCTAAAAGAACGCACTCTGTGCACCATGGCCTATGAACACTCAATAAATGGCTCGTATTGATGAAGGCGATTTTTAGTCTAACTAGGCCGTGTGACGTAGTGTTTTTTTTTTCCTTTAACGTCATCATTCTTTAAATGAAATGCTAAAAGAACGCACTCGGTGCACCTATGTCTTTGAACACTCGATAAATGGCTCGTATTGATGAAGGCAATTTTTAGTTTAACTAGTCCGTGTGACTGTCGGTGCGTAGGTTATGGCATTCTAGCACCAATGTGTATTAAGTGCACAATTTTTGAACGCACTTTCTTTTTGTTGCCTTGCTTGTAAGCTGATGGGGCGTTTTTGTTATTATGCTGGTGAAACGTTTTCTTTGAGATTATTCTGTGTTCCCCTGTTTAGGGGAGTTAGTATGGGATTTGAGTTTTACACTAAATACTAGATTCAGCAGTGTGTTTTTGTGTAATTGCGAGCATTTATGTGTCACGTGGTCGAATAGCAAGGTGTAGAATAATTGTTTAATTAATAAATTCATTAATAGAATGTTCCAAATTCAATGTCATTACTATATTTATATTCATATCATTAAATATTTACATTGTCAACAGTGAGTCACTTATTTATTGCATGCACGAAGGTGCCTGGTTGAATGTCAGGGGCCCGGGCAAACGAGCAAAGGTCTTAAAATTACCCTGACAGTGACATAGTGTTTTTTTTCCTTTGACGTCATATAGAATGAATTCTTTAAATGAAATGCTAAAAGAACGCACTCGGTGCACCAATGTCTATGAACAATCGATAAATAGCTCGTATTGATGAAGGCGTTTTTTTAGTCTAGGCCGTGTGACGTAGTGTTTTTTTTTCCTTTGAAGTCATATGGAGTTAATTCTTCAAATGAAATGCTAAAAGAAGTCGGTATAGTAATGTCTATTAAGCCTCGTTATGTGACTCTCGGGTTTAAAAAAGGAATGATATCTTGATTTTTTAAATTAGATCTAGATTTTTATTACAGTGTATCTAGATATGGATTTATATTCTAATTTAAATCATTTTAGAGTCTTGATCTAGAATTTCTAGATCTAGTTTAGACTGATATAGACTAGATTAAGATGTAGAATTTCAATTTCTAGACTTAAAGTGTAGATTTTGATTTCCAAACGTCTTGATCAATAATGCAATGTTAAAACTAATCTACTATTTTTAAATTTAATGTTGCATTCAGTCTATAGATAGATTATCTAGGATATTTTTTACAACATATTTTACAACGGAATATGAATCTTTGAAACATTATTACTTTTGACCATCAAAATTAAATAACGTCTTGAATATTCCTTGCGAATAGGCAGATCCGATAGGGATCCGACTCCGACGGGGCCGCCTCTGAGTTTGTGTGATAACACAAACTCTCTTTGTAATCTTTTTATCTATGTTCTAGTAACAATAATAGAAGAGACTATTTATTGAGACTATTTTAGAAGCCTAAAATGAATTAAAAAATCTTACTATTGTCTAAACAATATTTTAAATATTATCTTATATAATACAGACGTTACTTCAAAAAAGAAGATGATTACGTCCTACGCATTTAGTCATGCATATTAACCAATGATCTAAATTCTGCCAAGTCAATAATTGAATTAATAACAAAACAAAAAAAAAAAAGAAAAGAAATCAGTATAAACAGGTCCGCCGCTACCTATTCTGCAATGTGTGCATTGCACGCAGGCGGCAGACTTTAGGGGGCGGCCAGATCATTATTCCAAGGTTACTTTAAAAAAAAAGTATTAAATAAAAAATAATATTTTTAATAAATTATTCTTTGAAAATAAAACGATATTCGTACATAAAAAGTTATTTTGAAAACTAGAACAAATAAAATATAGCAGCGGCTGAGGGTTTTTTCCAAAAGCGCCTACTCATTTCTGGTATTAAATTTTTGCGGGTTGTTTGTCATTTTTGTTTTGAGTCCAATGGCCCGCCCTGTAAGTAGATCTATTACTGGTCATTATTAAAAAACATTTTCATTAGTGGGGGGGGGGGGGGGGCATTAGTTCCTCTCATAAGGAGGGGGGAGAGCGCAACGTCCTGACAAAAAGGGGTGTTCTGGAGTGTGTTATGGAGTGTGTGTGTTTTCTAAGCGTCGGCGATAAGAGGTTAAGCGATTGATTGGTGGTTACACAGTGACAATTATGAAATTAACGTGCCTAGTGCAAATGTGAGACGATCTTAAGACATGAACGAGTAAAGACTTTATTTTTGTTGTGCGCTAGATTTTGTTTAAATATCAGTTGATTTCATTACTATTAGATCTCTATCTCATCTCAAGTTATATCGTGAATAATAACAGTTATATTGAGTTCTTGTTCACAAAGAAGTTAGTTGAAGTTATTCAAAGTTTATTTATCAAAAAATATATAACGCCTTCATCGGTTCATTTGTACTAGCTATTTGGAGCAAAAAGCCAACAACCGACCAGCAACAAGGAGGGGGGGGGGGGGCGCGGCAAAAAAAGGTCCAAACCCGTTGCCGACTTGAGCGGAAACCTGCCGCATCTTCTATTCTATGTCCAGGAATAACTTTGTACAATACTTCAAAATGATGTCGGCACCAACACAATGTCTGAAACAAAAACCACAACGTTTGAGTGAGCTTTCATGACGTCACTTTATAGTCTAGACACAGTGTTCAAGTAATAGAAGTGAAAAATAAAACCTACAAAATTATGACTAAGTTTCTTTTTTATTACATTCTTTAAAAACTCATGGGCCTCACTGTCTAGGCCTACATCGCTCTCTGGGCTCAAACTTCTATTGTGGGCGTTAAAGAAAATGTTATCTAGGGAGTCGTCACCTGGGGATGTGAGAAACACTGCCTTTTTTACAAGTCATTGTTTAAGTGACTTGTACTTAGGATTATTTACTTTCTTTATACTCAAGAAAAATATTCAACGCTTAGTTGATTCATTTGTTAAATAAATTTATAGGCAACTCTGAATCCTTGTATGTCAGATGATTGTGGATACAATGCACATCTCTCCAAAATACAATCGTGATGATTATCATGTAAGTGTACAGAACGTTGAAAAAGTTCCACGTTCAATGGCTTTTGTATTTCGAGCTTTTTTTTTCGGATTATGCTTTATTTTACAATAACAAACAAGTTAACATATCAAGAGTCCAGATCATATAACACTGTTGAGTAGTAAAGGTTATCGAGAAATGGTATATAGATCATGATCATTTCCGCTGTTCATTCTAATATACCTGCCGCAGCTCATCAATTATAAATTCATTGTCGGAAATACAGCTACTGGTCTTGTTTTTAATCTATTTCAAATTTCAACCTTAACAGAGCTCTATGGCTCTCTATCTACCAGATCTAGCTCTAGATCATACAGGTATGTTTTTAATCTATTTCAAATTTCAACCTTAACAGAGCTCTATGGCTCTCTATCTACCAGATCTAGCTCTAGATCATACAGGTATGTTTTTAATCTATTTCAAATTTCAACCTTAACAGAGCTCTATGGCTCTATATCTACCAGATCTAGCTCTAGATCATACAGGTATGTTTTTAATCTATTTCAAATTTCAACCTTAACAGAGCTCTATGGCTCTATATCTACCAGATCTAGCTCTAGATCATACAGGTATGTTTTTAATCTATTTCAAATTTCAACCTTAACAGAGCTCTATGGCTCTCTATCTACCAGATCTAGCTCTAGATCATACAGGTATGTTTTTAATCTATTTCAAATTTCAACCTTAACCGAACTCTATGGCTCTCTATCTACCAGATCTAGCTCTATGGCTCTCTATCTACCAGATCTAGCTCTATGGCTCTCTATCTACCAGATCTAGCTCTAGATCATACAGGTATGTTTTTAATCTATTTCAAATTTCAACCTTAACAGAGCTCTATGGCTCTCTATCTACCAGATCTAGCTCTAGATCATACAGGTATGTTTTTAATCTATTTCAAATTTCAACCTTAACAGAGCTCTATGGCTCTCTATCTACCAGATCTAGCTCTAGATCATACAGGTATGTTTTTAATCTATTTCAAATTTCAACCTTAACAGAGCTCTATGGCTCTATATCTACCAGATCTAGCTCTAGATCATACAGGTATGTTTTTAATCTATTTCAAATTTCAACCTTAACAGAGCTCTATGGCTCTCTATCTACCAGATCTAGCTCTATGGCTCTCTATCTACCAGATCTAGCTCTATGGCTCTCTATCTACCAGATCTAGCTCTAGATCATACAGGTATGTTTTTAATCTATTTCAAATTTCAACCTTAACAGAGCTCTATGGCTCTCTATCTACCAGATCTAGCTCTAGATCATACAGGTATGTTTTTAATCTATTTCAAATTTCAACCTTAACAGAGCTCTATGGCTCTCTATCTACCAGATCTAGCTCTAGATCATACAGGTATGTTTTTAATCTATTTCAAATTTCAACCTTAACCGAACTCTATGGCTCTCTATCTACCAGATCTAGCTCTATGGTTCTCTATCTACCAGATCTAGCTCTATGGCTCTCTATCTACCAGATCTAGCTCTAGATCATACAGGTATGTTTTTAATCTATTTCAAATTTCAACCTTAACAGAGCTCTATGGCTCTCTATCTACCAGATCTAGCTCTAGATCATACAGGTATGTTTTTAATCTATTTCAAATTTCAACCTTAACAGAGCTCTATGGCTCTCTATCTACCAGATCTAGCTCTAGATCATACAGGTATGTTTTTAATCTATTTCAAATTTCAACCTTAACAGAGCTCTATGGCTCTATATCTACCAGATCTAGCTCTAGATCATACAGGTATGTTTTTAATCTATTTCAAATTTCAACCTTAACAGAGCTCTATGGCTCTCTATCTACCAGATCTAGCTCTATGGCTCTCTATCTACCAGATCTAGCTCTATGGCTCTCTATCTACCAGATCTAGCTCTAGATCATACAGGTATGTTTTTAATCTATTTCAAATTTCAACCTTAACAGAGCTCTATGGCTCTCTATCTACCAGATCTAGCTCTAGATCATACAGGTATGTTTTTAATCTATTTCAAATTTCAACCTTAACAGAGCTCTATGGCTCTCTATCTACCAGATCTAGCTCTAGATCATACAGGTATGTTTTTAATCTATTTCAAATTTCAACCTTAACAGAGCTCTATGGCTCTCTATCTACCAGATCTAGCTCTATGGCTCTCTATCTACCAGATCTAGCTCTACATCATACAGGTATGTTTTTAATCAATTGCTTTTTTTTAGTCTTTATTTTTGTATTTCATTTGGAGCCACCAAATTCAATTCGCATAGGGCCTCGAATTATTCAAGGCCGGCCCTGACATTAAAATCAGCTGGCCTTCAAAGTAATCCATTATAGATGACCGTAAAGTAGGTATATATATATATATATACATACTCTCACAGGCGGCCATTTTGGATCGAAAAACACATTAAACATCAAAACAATTTCCTGTTCAGGTTTTACAAAACTAAACTAAAGCATGTCCTAAGAAAAGACACCTGTGATGAATGGTACCAGGCATCATGTCTTCATATGAATACACCTGTGTATTATGCCTTAGGCAACAAAGACGCATCGTGGCACTGTGTACCGTGCGGGTTACCTCAGTTTACATCAGGGCTGTTTGATTCCTTTGAGGTAGACACTTTTAATCCATACAACATCCTAAACACCATCCCAAACCAAACTCACCAAACACTAGCCAGATCCACTCCTGTTAAATCTGCTAAAACAAATACAACACCCTCATCAAATAAACCTACTAAAGAAGTAATACGAAAATACCTTAAAACCTTAGTAATAAATTTTTAAACCATTAGAAACAAAACAGCAAACTTAGAAATTTTATTAGAATGTGAGAAACCAGACATAATTGCAGAAACTTGGCTACATCCTGAAATTTATAATGCAGAAATTTTCAATAGTAATTATGAAATTTTTAGAAAAGATAGGGCTGATAATCATGGAGGAGTTTTTTTTAGCAATAAAAAACACTCTTATAGCAGAAGAAATTATCTTACCTAACTCAAAAAATATAGAATCAACTTTTTGTAAAATTAATACCACCTCAACATCCCTAATAATAGGCAGTATTTACAGACCACCAAATTCTAGTTTAGAATACATTCAAGAACAATGTAAAAAGTTTACTACAATTAAAGAGGCAAATAAAAATGAAGATTTTTGGATTATGGGTGATTTCAACCTACCTGATATAAATTGGAAAACACAAATCATAGATAAACACCTAAACCTTAAGGACATAAATGAGCTTTTCATAGAAACGTTACATAACCTAAGTTTAGATCAAATCATTAAAAAGCCAACTAGATTAAACAACACATTAGATCTCTTCTTAACCAACAGACCTGGATTAGTAACTGATTATGATATTATCCCTGGTCTATCTGACCATGAGAAATAAAAATACACAGTCAGATAAAAGCAGTAGACAATATAAAACCCAAAAGAACAATCTTACTCTGGAACAAATGCAACCTAACACAACTATACCAAGCTGTATTAAACTTTCAACAAACATTCTTATCAGAAAAAAGACATTAACCAACCAGTCCATGACCTCTGGAATTTAAAAAAAAAACTATCTTAAAAAGATTATAGAAAATCATATACCATTTAAATACACATCAAACAAAATAAATAAATGTTGGTTTAATAATAGATAAAAGAAGCTTTGTAAACAGAAGGAAAACCTATATAGAAAATATTTAAAGAAACTAAGGCAGAAAGAGTTTATAAAAAGTACATAAAAATTAAACACCTAACCCAAAAAGTAAGCAGACAGCTGCAAAGTGAATACATAAACAATGTAATATCCAAAGATAACAACAAAAACCTATTGTCATACATTAAGTCAAAGAAAATGGAAACAACAGGCATAGCGCCATTAAAAGCGAAAGACAACTTAACACATAATGATAATGAAACTAAAGCTAACATCCTAAACAAATACTTTGCATCAGCATTCTCAGCTCCATGAGACAAAGACATATTACTTAATTTGAACCAAGTAGACAACATGGAGAATTACAAGAAAAGGGAATCCAAAAACCATTAGCCAACATCAAACCTAATAAAGCATCTGGACCGAATGGTATTCCAGATAGATTACTCAAAGAACTAAGCAGTGAGCTAGCACCAGTGTTCAAAATACTTTTTCAGGCATCGCTTAACCAGGACAGAGTACCAAAGGACTGGAAAGAAGCTAATATCACCCCTCTATTCAAAAAAGGAAAAAAAATCTGACCCAGGAAACTACAGACCAATATCACTTACCAGCATCACATGTAAAATTCTAGAACGCATAATATGTAGAAGCATCATAAACCACTTAGACAAACATAATGACCTTACTCCATACCAACATGGCTTTAGGAAATATAGATCATGTGAAACACAACTAATAGGTCTAATTGATGATTTTTCAAAAGGTTTAGATAACAGTGAGCAAATAGATGCTATCTTACTAGATTTTTCCAAAGCTTTTGACAAAGTTCACCACTATAGTTTGCTTAAAAATTAAAATATTTTGGCATTGATGGTTCATTGCATCAGTCGATTAAAGATTTTTTGATAGGGAGAGAACAAACTGTAATAATAAATGGCTCTAAATCAACATCAATAACAGTAAACTCAGGAGTACCTCAAGGAACAGTCTTAGGTCCACTACTATTTTTAATTTACATTAACAATTTACCACATTGCATTAGTTCAGGAACAAAAGTCAGAATATTCGCAGACGATTGCAAAATATATAGAACAATAAAAACAACACAAGATACAGAAATTTTACAAAGAGAATTAGATGACTTACAGAAATGGGAATCAAATTGTAGCATGTCTTTCCACCCAGAAAAATGTCAGTTCTTAAGAGTAACAAAAAAACTAAAACAAATTAGTTCCACTTATCTTATTCATGGAAAACCAGTAACACAGACTAAAAACGCAAAATACCTAGGTGTTACAATAAATGAAAAACTGTCATGGAATCCCAATATTGATGAAACTATCAAAAAATCAAACAAAGCCTTATGGTTTATTAAAAGAAATTTCTATAAATCAAATAAGAACATAAAACTAAAATGTTATTTAACCTTGGTTAGTCCAATAATAGAAAAAGCATCCTTTGTTTGGGACCCCTCAAGTCAAGAAAACATTAAGAAACTGGAACAGACACAAAATAGAGCAGTGAGATTCATAACAAAAGAATATTCCCTTTTGACTAGAGTAACACCTTTAGTAAAATCATCAAATTTAGAAAGCCTTCAGGATAGAAGACTTAAAAGTAAAGTAGCAATTATACATAAAACACTGAACCATAAACTTCAAATACAAAAACAAAATTTAATAAAATACTCAGAAAGACACAAAGATAAAGGCACATTCCTCGTCCCATACGCTAGGACAAATTTGTACAAATACTCCTTCTTCCCTAGTGCTATTAGAGCATGGAATGGGTTGCCTGAGCTAGCCAGAAAAACTAGTGACTTGGCAGAATTTTAGTCATTGATTAAAATGCATGACTAAATGCATGACGCGTAGGACGTAATCATCTTCTTTTTTGAAGTAACGTCTGTATTATATAAGATCTGTCTCAGCTTAATAAAACCAATCTTTCTCTTTGTGATATGATTTTACAAAAACGGAGGGAACTTGAAAAAATTCATTAAAACTGTAGGCCTACAAATCTAATTTTAGTGGTAATCATAAACATAAAAATAAAAGTATTAAGATACTGCTACCCTTTAAAAAAAAAATTCTATTTCCTATAGTAATACGAGTCCCATACTATGTCATTGCTCTGTATAGATCTTAGTCATAAAGCATAATTTTGTTCAAAAGAAAAATAGTTAAACATGTAGATAGGCCTATGCATGCATTTTTTTAAATTTTATCAATATTTCGCTTTGCTTGGTGACGTAATAGATCATTATAAATCTAATTGTTAACCAGATTTTTTGTGTGTAAATTAATAATTTGACAAGAAGAAAAAAAAAGAAGAAATAGGTTAAAAGTATTTTAAACATTTTATTTAGACCTTCATTTTAAAAAATAAACGTAACAAGGTTAAAAAGACAGTTTGTGTGGAAACACAAACTCAAAATAGGCCCCCGAAGTGGTCTACCCAGGCAGGCTTCAATATTTTCAGAAAGAACATCCGAATGAAATTATTTCAAAGACAAATGTGAGATGAGAATGGAGAAAGAAGGTTGACAGATCTTGTGTGGTGCCCCAACTGTCCAGCAGATCAAAGGATAGGTGCAAGTGAATGCAAAGTTAGATGTGAACCTGGCCTAACTAGTTCCCCTTTCAGACCTTGTGGTCTATAGGGCAGATGATGTAAACTTCATCAGTTTTTGTGGCCTACGGTTAACGAGGGTGTTATGTACCCAGCACAACGGCCTTTACTTTTCCCCAACTAATATCAGGTACCCATTACCCGTACCTCTCCATGCCTAACAGAAGTCATATAATTGATGTAATTGTTTTGAAAAGGCTCATTCTTTTTTTTTTTATTTGAAACCCTAACTCCTCTCCCAAAAATATGGAATGCTTCACGAATTTGCGTGTCATCCTTGCGCAGGGGCCATGCTAATGTTCTCTGTATCGTTCCAATTTTAGTATATATACTGAGTACTCATTCTCTTATTTGAATCCTCTTTTAAAAAATGCCGCAACAAAGAAACTATAAAGAAAAATGCAGTTTACAAGATTACTATTCGTTTTAAATTAGGTCTAACTTATAATGCATACTAATTAGCTTTTTCTCTTTAAAAAAACTGCTTGCATAAGTGATTTAAAAATTATATTTTTCGCTTTCAGAAAAAAAAGTAGCCGTTGCATCAGAACTTTGAATTGTCTAAAATATTGTGATGTCGGATTTTCACTATCTTTTCTAGTTTACGAGATCTAAACGGGACAGACGGACAGACATTTCACATAAAACTAATAGCGTCTTTTCCTCTTTTGGGGCCGCTAAAATTCATAAGTTGAAAGTATAAGAGCAAAAAAAAACTCCTTTTAAAAAAGTTATAAACGGTTCAATATAGTAACTGGAGATCAATATGCTTAAAAACATCATGGTGGCATGTAGATATAAAGTCTATAGCAGTGATGCTCAACCTCACTCGGACGGCGGGCCATTTTTATATCCGACACTCGAGTCGCGGGCCACATGAAGAAAAAGTGATAAAAAAATTGGTTTCGCACGATTCATCTCTGAAAACGTTTGTCTCACTAATAAGTCCTTGTAATTATTGGGAACAGATGAAGAAAACTGCTCAGAATCAAGTTCGGTGGAGAGGTTGCGGTCCTATGCTCCCTGGGAGTGCACATGATTAAGTCAATTATTGTGATCATCCATAACACTTGTTTTCGGAGATTTCGAAAAGTTTATGCAAGAAACACGGAGTAGAAATCAATAGACTGCATCACTTGAAATTCATCAAGCAAGGATGTCTAGTTTGTAAGTCTATCAGTTTCAGTTGTAGCTCTGTCTGGGCATTTGGCACATTGGCCGCAGATGGATTTTAGCAACGACGAATATTGTTCATCCTGAACACGATCATCATCCCATGGTTTATAGATTTTGTTGGTGAATAATTCAACGAGACCATAGAGGCTCGGTTCCATTTGACCTCTAAAAACTATTGCTGTCAACCATAGCTTTAGCACCATCAGTAGTCACTCCCACTAATTTCTCCAAGGGGAAAAAAATTTTCTGTGATGTTTGAAACTTTTTTGTCAGAGCTTCGCCACTGCCGATTCATGCATGCTCCAAATTTTCTGATTTCTAAATTGTTGTTTTTATCGCAAATAAATACCACATATTTGAGAGGTATCAGATATGTCGGTAGACTCATCAGCGGCAACAGAAAATGGACATAAATTCGACTAATTTTCTCATAATTTAAGTACATAATCTCATCAATCCTCCACTCTATGTGTAATCTAACTATAGCGTCTCAAACCAAGAATGTTGCCTTATTTGTTTGATTTCCTAAAGCTCTTTAATGTTATGTTCTTTAAAAAGAGCCACTCTTTTTTTATAAAACAAATATGTTGGCTTACTATCGATACCAATCGATTTACTCTACGTTGGGAAAGATATTTTAAAAATTTATTATTTGGACAATGGATTTTTTACACTTTGTGTCGACGTTTCGGCGGGCCGGATAAAACCACGTGGCGGGCCGGATGTGGCCCGCGGGCCGTATTTTGGGCATCACTGGTCTATAGGTATGTGGGTATCTAAACTATTACCGATTAATCTTCTCTAAGGTCATTTAAGCGAATAATTCTTTTATATTATCTCATAAATTGTATTGGCATTCTTTATGTTGATCTAATATAAGGCAGGAGAGGCGCAGGTCGCCCCACTTTAAAGGTATGCTGATGTATACAAACGTGACATGAAGTTCTTCAAAATCGACACTAACAAATTGGGAAAATTAAACCTCAACCACTACCTACAAGAATGTCTAAAAATGCAGTGTATACTTGTGTTTGAGTTCATTGAACATGCTAAATATAGATCAACGAGATCAACAGCTGTAGAATCATAGATGCTTTTTCAGTCTAGTTCATTTTTTTTCTACATCTAAATATTAAAATCATTATCAAAAAATTTTTATTATGCCATTACTATGCCATTAGAGCATGGAATGGCATGTTTGAATCAGCAAGTAAAAAATGTTTTGGCAGAGTTTAAGTCTCTCTATAATTATCATGCACGACTTTATAACAGATGGTTACAAGTAGGATGAAACTATCTTCTGATCTGCAGTTTCTATGGCATTTTATGTCTCAAGAGATAATCTTTTCCATAAATTGCAACTTTTCATGTGGCTTAAGAGGCCAGTCCTTGTTACATAGTGTCACAGCGTAATTTGAAATAGATTGATGCTGAATATATATAGCACAGTGTTATTCTTGCTTTGATTGTGATTCGGCTCCTATTGAAGTTGAAGGTGCTAAGTAGTGCTAATTCATCTATGGTGCTGAGAGGTGCTAATATATTAGATCTTTCTTAAAGACGCCAGCTGATTTGATGGACTTCTGTGACTTGCCGGGGATTCTATATGATGAATCTATTTAACTATAGACAATTAGACTCAATGAATAAGATCCTTTCAAGTCAAATGCAGAAACTTTTAATTTAAAACTTGGTAACACAATATCTACAGTATTTTACAAAAATACACTGTATCTCAAATGAAACCTTCAAAAGATTACTACTGGATTCTAAGCGACTACACTTTCTGAATATCAACACGAGACTGATGAATTAATAAATTATCTATTGATCCTTTGTTCGACACATAGCGTCTCCCCTCCTACTTCCTGTCCTGCTTCCAATCAAACTAAAATCTACTATCATGTGACAACGCTTCTCTTGACTTGATTGACGCGTGTCACTACGTCATAAGTACTCCCGGGCTTGACATGAACTTTGAACCAAGTTATTATTATTATTAAATAGAATAAAATAATATGTTTTACGAATGATACGTGAGAGTCTTTGCCGGGCAGTTGCATTAGTTATTATAATAAAACACAAGCACAATATATAGTGTAAGTCACATAATGATATGATTGAGGTGTACTAATGGAGTGATAGTGTCAAAACAGATCTAAGCTGACCTCAAGTTACAAGAACTTGTTAAATGTTGGCTGTCAGAATAAAAATGTCACTGTCCTTAAGATTTACTTAAAAAGCACATGGAGATATTTTAAACAAATCTCCCTTCAATCAAAAAAACTATTTTCTCTTTTTTCAATGTGTTCTTTCTCTCACATAGCTTGTACTTTGTAGAATTTCCTGGGTATAATGAATTTATAGTCTTAAAGTAAAATTATGCCTTGTAAATTTGCAAAAGCTAACTCATTTTACATATGTTTTAGTTAATATTTTCATGTAGACCAAATAAAACTACAAAAGCCGGGATAATCATTTTTAAAGCAATTATCTGCTTACAGCAAGAAAATTCTAATCAAGAAAATATAATGGCTTACAAATATAAACTTGAAATAATAGTGCGCTCCCAGAGCTATTTTTATCTGTAATTTTATTTTTCTACTTCCATAAGTTAGAGCTATTTTTATGTTTATAGGCTAGTGCCAGAATTAATATTTGTACTTCCACTTTTTGTTATATGGGTTAGGGCGGGTAGTATAAATAGTTAAATCCATGCTACATCTTTTACAGTTGACCAGCGGTCTGTAAAGTATATCACTGTCTGTGTGACAGTTGGTGATCTTAATGATCTGGCGTATGATAATTTAATCATTGCTATATTTCTGTACCTGGGACGGCCTGTAAGTGTATAACTCCTGTTTTATATTTTCTTTTACTAGATCTATGTCACACTGTCACTATGTGTAAATATGCAATATATATTTTAATTTAGTTTTATTTTCTAGTTGGCAGCTTTTGTTTTGAGCATGTTGATTTAAAGATGGCGCCCATAAGTTCTGCTTTGAGTGTTCTAGATGTAATAGAATATATAATTTTGTATTTATAGTTTTGCATTTATGTATTGCAGGCTATTATTACTGCTGATTATAACTGTTATTACTGCTGAAATACCTGCTGCTGTATCTAAGATTGCTGCTATAATTGCTGTTGTAGATCTAGAATCTAGACTAGTGACTACAGTAACTTACGTTTATCGAACAAGTTAAGTTCAGTCGCCGACATTTTTTATGTTTGAATTTGTGTATCTCCGTAAAAATTAGACCTAGAAAAAAACTGATTGTATCTATGAATTCCTCATTCATTTTTCTTAAAAAGTAGATATGTTTTATTCTATTGCTACTTATAGTTAAACTTATATGTGATGTTAAAGTGGGTCAGGTCAATGAATTCAAAAGCTTAAATTATCGAACATCGTTTTACCGATATCTTATCTTATCGAACATATTAAGAAACTATCGAACACACGAGAAGTATGGTGCTTTAAAAGTGTTATAATCTTAAAATTTTGTGAAAAGTATGGTGTTTCAAAAGTGTTATAATCTATATTTTTTTATTTACATCATTTTCTTTTTACGCCATGTCAAGACAGACAGATTTTAGTCATTTTCACATGCTCCACATCGAAGGAATCTATCACTGATCAGCAATGCTTAGAAACTGACGGTGCTAAGCCCAGTAACGCATTACCGTACCAGTACTTATTTAGGTCTAAGCTATTTTGAGATAAAAGGCCATTAATAAATCCAGATATTATTTATTTGGGGGAGAGCCTAATAAACTTTGGTAGCCAATAGATAATCCCGCCCTCCCCAAGTCATTGCAGGACACAACAGTTTACTTGGTTGACCTAAAAACAAAACATACGGTATGCGGCCTTACGTAACTATCCGCCGATCTAGCACGCTCAGTGTATGTAACAGCCCAAAAGTCAGTGCTAGATATTTTTCGATCGGGGTGTGTGTGTGGGGGGGGGGGTGAAAAACTATGGTAGCTTGTGAGCAGTGTTACCTATAGATGCAGATAGATCCGCCCTCCCTAAACCATCTGGTTGACAAAAAAAAAAAAAACAACAACGTATTTTAGAGCACGCTTAGTATTTGTCATACACACACAAACAACATATCTATATATACTATATGCATAGTGTTTGTGACCTAATTAGCGGCTTGACCGTATCACTGACCATTTTTTTTTGTTGTGTGTTAGTCTGGTGGCTGCGTTTAGATTGAGTCTTGAAATTTACGTTGTTACTTTGCACTGAAAAAGTGTGAATGTTGGAGAGTGGAATTGTGTAAGAAGAAAGCGCGGGTAAGGGGGTTTAGGCAGAATAAGAGAGTGGTTAAATGTGTTATTGATATTATTTTGTGTATTTGTGATGTTTCAAAGGAGTGTCTTTGTAGCGCATTATGAGCTTTATCATACTTTATGGCAAAAGAAATATAATAATAAAAAAAAAATATATATATAATTTTATTGACCCGGCGCCACACGTCTAGATCGAGAAGCACAACTGAATCTATGTATTTGGGGCTGACGTCACATTCTTATGGTCGATCAATTATAAAAATTATTGATGATTTCTGGATACAGTGTCTTGAATGTTTCTCTCCCCCCCCCCTTTTTTTTTCTGCCCAAGACATTTTTATTTCAAAATACCATATCTACATTCTATACCTCCCCCTTTCGTTTTATTAATATCTCTTCACATCAAGCACATGCGCTAGGTATTGGTTTATAACACATAATTCAGAAGTTAATAGAATGGGGCATCTGAAAAAAAACCACTACTGAATACATTCTACTACTGTTCCGATATCGCACCGCTGCAATACTGCTATTAGCATCAAGCTATATGTGTCATAAAATCAAGCTTTTAAAATGGGTACAATATGTGTATATCGATGTAAATCTATTTACTTAAAAAAAATAAAGCATATTTTGCGGTAAACCACAAATAGCTGATACAAATTGTAACATGAGTAATTTATATCTGTACTTTGCATTACATTATTTAAAAAAATAACAATTAAAAAATATATAATTTAAATATTTTGTCTTCTTTGGGTTATATCCCTTTGATGTTTATTTTTAACATTAAAATAGTGTTCGATATTTTACGAAGCTGAGATTGCTTATATAAAAACAGCTACCTTCGAACACCCCCTTTTTAAACCTCAATTTTCATGTTTAGGTAGCAAAGGACACTTTTACAAATATAGTTTCAAATATTTTTCAGCCTTTTTAGAAGCGTATTATATAGGTTTTGTCGAGCTGAAGCATCATTGGCATTAAAAAATACCCTTAACCCGAGACTCACTTCCCTCTTCCCAAGAGGTAAAAAAAAAAGTTAAATTTTTATACCAATATTACCAATGCACTTTGAATATAAGTAAAAAAAAATTATCCTCGGGTGAAAATGACACTAAATATAACTTAACTTAACAATAAACAGTTGAATTATAAGTGTTGCTCTTATTTTCGGATTATTTTCGCATCTAGCAGTAACATTTTATAAAGTCATTTCCATTAAGACCTAACTGTCCTTGAGAGATGGACGATGCACAATAGGAATGGACTAGTTTCGTCATAATCATCGAAATAAAGAAGAATTTTAAAAAATACAATGGGGTGTTCGATAAGTACCTTAAAACGAAGGTGTTCGATATATGTAAGTTACTTTAGTCAACTAGTGAGACTAGTGTCATTTTGTTTCTGTAGATTGTAGTGTTGCCTTAGACACCTTAGTCTTAGTGGCTTAGTCTGTTCTTAGTCTTAGTGAAGTAATACTAATAGTAAGGTACTAAGGTGTTCTTGATTTAGTGTTAGTGTTATGGGTTGGTTGTAGTAGTAGGATATTGTAGATCTAGACTATTTATTGTAGTGTGTTTGTGTAGATCTAGGTCTAGTGTAGTGTAGTAATTGTAGTGATTTAGTTAGATAGTTATTGGTACGGTTGGTTTGTTAGTGTTGATTTCTGTTAGTTGCATAGGTATAGTTTTTTTGTTCAGTTGTAGTGGTTAGTGTATATATTATATTTTATTATTGATTTATTTTTGCATATGTCAATAAAGTTTCGTTTTGTTTATTTATCCTAAACTAAAGTTTCGTTATCTTGCTTTCCTTTAGTTTAGTCCAGTCTGATTACTTAGGCGACTTTAGCGCTAACATCTGCAGACTGTTAATAATTTAATGTTGAGCAGAGAATACGTCTATCCACTCAATGCCTCCTGTCCTGCTCACAAACCCTTGGAATATTTTTATATAGATTCACTTTTTGAGTTAAGGAAAACAAAAGTATTTTTGTTTTATTTTATAATACAAATATTATAGCACTCAAAAGAGGACTTAATTATATCTTAAAGAAATAATATTGTGATTTAAAAGATGATAATTACTATTACTGTATTTTAGGAAGTTGAAGAAAGCTGTAAAAAAAATTGAAATTTAAGTTATTTAATAAATTAAGAGATTGCTAGGTATCATTTTCAAATTTTATCCACCCAATAATCAGTCTCTTCTATTCTGTGGCATTTTACGTCTCGAGAGACGATCTTTTCCCTTTGCAACTTCTTGTGTGACTAAAGAGGCCAATCCTTGATGCACAGCTGCGATCGCAGGTTGGGCATATATAATCACCAGGCGCCGTTGCATTTTCACCCTTCTTTCTGCTTCTGTTGTGTATGACATCTGCAATTTGTAACCCTTGTTTTATGCTCTCTCTCTCCATATGGATCTGTCCAGTGCCACCTCTTCCCATTTGCCAGTGTCGATTTTGAAGAGCTTCATGTCACGTTTGCATATATCCGTATAACGTAAAAGTGGGCGACCAGCGGCTCTCCTGCCTTCTATTAGATCGCCATACAGGATGTCCTGTGGAAGTCGACCTACTGGCATTCTACGAACATGGCCAAGCCAGCCAAGGCGTCTGCTGCTCATAACAGAGCGAATGTCCTGGCACCCTGCTCTTTGTAGCGCTTCCTCATTGGTTATCTTATCTTGCCACCTTATTTTAAAGATCCGTCTTAGGCATCGGAGGTGGAAGACATTCAGCTTTTTTTCCTGCCATGAGTAGGTTGACCATGTTTCACTTCCGTACAGCAAGGTGCACAACACACAGGTCCTATAGACTAGGGCTTTAGTACTGCTAGTCAGCAATATGTTCTCCCCAGACTCTTTTCTGCAACCGTGACATGGTGGCCATTGCCTTGGCTATCCTGTTGTCTATATAAAGTAGAGTGTTGTTGGATATGATGGAGCCAAGGTAACAAAAGTGATCAACAATCTCTAGTGGTTGGCCATTAATGATTACTTGAGGTGCAGTGTTTGTGTTTTGGACAAGTATCTTAGTCTTGCTTTGACTGATGTTTAAGCCTTGATACATTAAATAGTTTTCCAGAGGATCTTGTATGGAGAAACACACCTTCGTTTATGTCGTTGTACGCATAATGCAGTAGACAGGAGAAGAATATGCCAAACAGAGTAGGTGCGAGCACACATCCCTGCTTGACACCACTGCATACCTCAAAAGGTGCTGATTGGGCTCCATTGAATTAGACAGTACATTTAGTTTCCTCGTGAAAACACTCAATGAACTTCAGTAGTTTGGGAGGGGTTAGGGTTACGATACGAAAACGCTTGCATATAAAAGTTTCATTTGTGCTTAAACGTTCGAGAGAAACGTTGGATCCAATTGACATATTAAACTCAACGCCCGAATAATAGTTACAACATGTAATGTCTCGCTTTATTAAATTAGAATAGTATTGTGAAAACAGGAGGAGGCGGGAAGCCAGTCCGAAAATTCTCCCCCCCCCCGGTCACCCCGCCCTTGGTATGGGCTGAGTCACCGGATCGCGGGACAATGGAAGGGACAAAAACTTTCCACTATGACTCATACCATGTTGTCGGGTTAAGGGTCAGTAGGTCAACATTCCTCGACCAGTCCCGCAATGGACTGCGGTCGTTATGCTACACACACACATACACATAAAAACAGGTGTGGGCACACATCGGTTTGGGACGGCGGTAATTTTAGAAATTTAGTAACTTTAATCCCATTGGATCAAGCACGAATGTTATTTTAAAATTCAAAATACCCAAACTCCATTGGCCCGGCACCTCTAGCTATGCTAATGAGTTCGAGTCCCAATCTATATAAGAGGGGACACGGGCTCTAACCCACGCTCACACCCGCCAGACAGATTTCTATATTTAATAGGCAAGGCTGGAACTTAGTTTCTCTCATAAAACCGCTTATAATTTAAACAACGTGCCTGGTTGTTATTGGTGGTGCAATATCACGCACACTAGACTTGCAGTCTTTTCACCACTAGATCTAACACCTGTTAGATCATCAGCTTCGACTGGATCAGCAGCGTCACCAAACCTGAGCCTACAACGTCTAAACTCCCCCCCCCCCTTTCTGTCAGCGAGAAGGAATCTCAGTAGTGCCCACTACAAACGGCCCTAAAGCTCAGTGACCACTATCAATTGCCTACGGTCCAGTGCCCAGATACTTGCCCAGTGTTCAGCGCCTACTGCCCAGCTTAAACTGCCCAGTCCAGTCTCCAGCTGTCCGCTGCCCAATATCCACGGCCCACTACCAACGGTCCTGAGAATACCCTTCCCACCTTTCCCTACAGACATACTCCTTTTCGACTCAAGCCTCATCCCTCTACAAGAAGATTCAGCTCCGAGTCCTTCCTGGCGTCTTCCAGACAAGCCCAGCGGCCAACCGACCAGCAAAGAAAGTTAAGAACACAAAATAGAAATACTTATCCACTACTTCATATGCAATCAATGATGAAATCAATCCACCTGAATCATTGTTGACTCACTACCCAAGCTAGTAGTGATATTGTTGTTGTTAAATTTGTATTTTTTTAAATCAACATATAGTCAGTTCATTTGTTCTAATTGTTGCTCGTAGTGTGCCTGTTCAATATTTACTTATGTGAGCGGGGAAACTCAAAATTACTTCCCTAGAGTAACGAACCAAAATCATTTTAAAACCTCGCCACAGCAACCTATTTTCCTCGGGAGTTTGAAAAGGCCACTTCTGCTGACCATGTCAAAAGCTTTAGTCAGATCAACAAAAAACGATGTAAAAGGGTCTGTCTCTCTCTCTGAATTTCTCCTGCAGTAGTCGTAGAGAAGATATTATGTCTAGTGGATCTACCACTCCTGAATCCACACTGAGACTCTGGGTAGACTCTAGAAGCTATCACTTGCAGCCTGGATAGTGCCCCTCTAGCAAAGATTTTGCCCACTATACTGAGGAGAGAGATACCCCTGTAATTGTTGCAGTCACTCCGATCCCCTTTGTTCTTGTATATTGTGACTATAGTTGCGTCACGCATGTGCTGTGGGACATGACCTCTTTCCCAACAGCGGCAGAGGAGAATATAGAGTTCAGGGAGCAGGAGTGATTCGTTGACTTTCACGACTTCCACTGGGATACCATCACTCCCAGGAGATTTTCTATTTTTTATGCAGTTAATTGCTTTTTTGAGGTCACTAAAGCTCGGAAGCTCATCTTGGCATTCCAGTACTGGAAGATCTGGTAGAGTATTCTGAGTGGCGTAGACTTCGAGGTAGTGTTCTGTCCATCGTTCTAGTTGCTTGGTTTGATCTGTAATTTTTTCTCCATATTTGGATAGAATGGGGGCAGGCTTAGACACTGTTGGACTTAGAGCCGCTTTAATGACATCAAACAGAGCTTTTCTATTTCCTGAGTGGAGACTGTCTTGGATTCTGTTGGTTGCAGGTTGTGACAGGTTGGGGAAAGTGACGTGTGTTTGGCGCGTTTAATGTCTAGGGGATGATTATTTTTAAAGCTATCACACACCAACCCGTCAACATATAAATCGGGAGCAGACACGCAACGAGACAAGCAATGAAAGATAGATACAAAGTTAAAAATGAAGAATATATATTTACATAAATAGTTACATAGAAGAATAAAAAGGGGGAGGGTCTGCATCTATCTCTAAGCAATACTAAGTTTAATCATCACTCTTGCACTTAATAAGAGAGTATGTCACTTTGTCTTCTGAACTTATTTGAAAATAGTAGATTAGTTTTCGTAGGCCTATTTCATAACATTGCAATATTGATATAGACATTTGGAAATAAAAATCTACAATTTAAGTCTAGAAATTGAAAATATCGATGGTCCCAGGTTCAAACCCTGCCCACTCCCATCTTCCGTCGTACTGCGGGAGGTTTGGACTTCAACTCTGAATTTTAAGGCACATCCGAAACATGTAAAATAACAAACATTCTAAACTTATATACCAAGAAATTCTAGATCTAGAATCTAAAATGATTTTATTTAGATTATAAATCTAAATCTATTTTTTTAAAATCTAGCTCTAGTGTAAAAAAAAGAATTCTATTAATAGAATGAATGAAATATTAAATTTAAAAATAGTAGATAGTTTAAGTATTTTATAACATTGCAATAACCTATAAGTTGATGTAGACATTTGCAAATAAAAATCTACATTTTAATTCTAGAAATTGAAATTATAGATCAATCTAAACTAGTCATAGAAATTCTAGATCTAGAATCTACAATGTCTTTAATTAAAATATAAATCTAAAAAATCTAATTCTATTTTTTAAAATCTAGATCTAGTATAAAAAAATCTAGATTAGATCGAAATCTAGCAATTAGGTCTGTTTTAAATACGAGTCAGATTACGAGGTTTAATAAACATTATTATACCGAGTTGTTTTAGCATTTCATTTGAAGAATTCATTCCATATATGACTTACGTTGAAGGAAAAAGATCATCTGAGGTTGTTGTTTTTTTAACTCACCCCTCCCCCTTTAGCTACGCTCATAGAATTTGGTGTAGGCCTAATATTCACGTTTAAAATAGAAGTTGTCGCAATTCATTTGATAATTAGTTTTAGGAAACATAAAGGCCATCTTGCAGAAATTCAGATAAGCAACCAAACCGTATAGAACAACTGCAAGAATATAAATACCTAGGCACAACCATCAACAACAAACTGAAATGGAGTAAACACTATCAAAACCTTTACACCAAATTTCACCAATGACTCTTCTATCTTAGAAAGCTAAGGAAATTTAACATCGACAAAACAATCATTAAACTTTTTTATACAGCAACCATCAGCACTCTAATTAACTTTGTCATCACTACCACAAAGACTTAGACTAATTAAAAAAGAGCTTTTCCGTGAAAGATGTCTTTCCAAAGCACTCACTATTCTTAAAGATAATCTGCAAACCACTGTTACATAAGATCTGAACGAAGTGGTCGTCTCCTTTTCATTAAAACTAAAACAGAAAGATTTAAAAACTCCTTCATCCCACTTTCGGTCAGAGTGTTACAGGTTCATCTGTCGTCATCGAGAAGTACACAGAAGTCTAATTCATAAAGCGCTGGTTGTGTGTGTATGTGTTTCATGTGTGAATGTTGTTTGTATTTGCATTTATATTGTTATTGTACAGTAGTTACGCTGAGGTTGTCAATGGTAGTCAAACTGAATTTCCATTTGATTGGATCAATAAAATTTAACTAATCTTATCTTTATGATTTAAATTTGTTTTGTGTGAAATGTGTAGATGTATTTATATCAAGGTATGGGAAAAAAATTGAAAGGTAAAGGGCTTTGCTTTAGGAGATCAAAAGAAGCCTTTGCACCTGTTTTTGTACGCTTTCAAATACGGTGAAATAGGATTTCAATAGAGCTTTCATTTGTAACATAAATACCTGAGGAATTGGAACTAAGATATATACCTTAAGGAATTCACAACAGCCATAAGACAAGAAAAAAGAGAAGGCATAGAGTGTTTCAAGGAAGGGGATATCATAAAAAATAATATCGTCTGGGGCTGATAAAATTGTTTCTTTCAAACTTTATGGTCACAAATCAATACAACAGTTAGATGTGACCAGTGCCACCGATACATTGTGCAATGTGTGCATTCTGCGCAGGCGGCCAAATTTAAGGGGCATCCAAATCGTTATTTCAAATTTGCCTAAATTAAATTTCATAGTTTAATTAAAAAATTACCTAAATATTTTGATACTTTATATATCTAGTAAGTGGATACTTGTTTTGGCCACACCGGCCACCCCGATATCTACATGGCCTTTCCACCCTGGATGGCGTTTTGTGTCCACGCGTAATAAGGCAAAAGAACTGAACCTTCTTCGTCTCTACTCTTTTTTTGTGCCTTGTTCTACACCATGTGTTTTGGTCTGGCTACAGGTCTGTGGTGTACAATCTTTAATGTACAATAAACAGAAGATCTAAATCGGCCTACGAGTTGCCTTCGTCATTTATTTAGTTTTCTGTGCCGAGCCCTCCACATATAGGTTCTAATTACTCCACTATCGGTAAAATACGACATTCGTAAATGAGAAGTTACTTTTGGTAAAAAAAAAATAGTGACGTGTACACGGGGAGTCCCCCAAGTTTTCCTTAGACGCCTACTCGTTTCTGGGCTTGGAGTTTTCAAAGATCGTAATACTTGTTTTTAAAGACGCTTACATAAGCAGATCAGTCAGCATTGTTTTCTTTCAAGTACTCCAAATATATATTATTGTTTATTTAAAATCGATTTTAAAAACATTTTCATTTATAATGTTACTCGGCATAGAATATATTTGGGTGATTATAGAACTCTACATCTTTTTAGATTTAGTGTACAACATATTTTGATTCTGTTTTTTTTTCATATTAAAACTATTATTCAAATAAGTTTAAAACTGCATGCATTTTATAAATATTTAATTATGTTTAATTAAATTAAAATGGTAGTAAACTCGTTTTTAGTGTTTTATTATTAAAAATATTGATTTTATAATATATAATAAAGTACTAAGCAATTAAACGATTAAAAAAATAAATTGTATTGATTCATAATTCATAATCCAAAACACTTTATGCCACATGGCAGAAACAAAGTAATTTAAAAAGTTTAATTTTTTAAGAAGAATTGCAAAGTTAAAGTAAATTAAAGTGCAAGTGAAAGTTATATACCTCACTATAGTTATAAGGAAGAGGATATAAAATAACGCCATAAACTAGTTCTTCTGAAATAAAACTTTGGACAGTCAAGACAATATACAGTTCAAATGATCATAGTAAGTGACTTAAAATTGTAATATTTAATTTCTAATTCAAAATCATCCTCAATATATGACCACTATACTATTTCCACATTATACATGTGATAGGTAATTTTAACAATTAGATCAATATCGACATATACTAAACGTTGAACAAGTAGCCCGTGAATGGCTTTTGTATTGGGAGTCACTTATAAAGCATTCTATGGTACATGTCAGTCGTTTGAGAGAGGGGGGGGGGGGGGAGATTACAGGTGTAGAATGAGTCCCTAAAAGATTGTGGTCAGTTTGATTCTGAAAAGACATAATTATAATGCAAATCATATGAAGGAAAAAAATCAGAACTAATACTTGCTTTTGAAAAGAAAATGACAATACATGAACACATTAAAGAGCTCAGGATATTGAAAAGCAGCGCTTGAAATTAATTATTGAAACGACCGTTCTCTGCAATGTCTCGCTTTTAGGGGATCCACGAATCCATTTACTTGACACCGCATGAGATGACCGCATGCCAACGGCGATCTTGTTTGACGAGCTTAAAGGACCTGTAAGTGCTCTATGAAGATCAACTCAGGCGCCATTTCGCCTTCACTGTGATAGTAAGTGTATGAGTTTTGCGTGGCTGGTAGTGCAGTGTGTGTGCCTGTGTATGAAATGACCAGTGGACCTTGAATGTACATGGTTGAATGAGCAGGAGTGTGTCAGGTTGAAACAGATCACAAACCTTTGGAAGCGATTATCAAAAAGCCTTTGGCATCTACACCAGCTAGGCTTCAGCGGATGCTTCTTCGACTAATGAAATATGGGATGCACAAGTTCATCTGATCGTCAATAGTTTACCCATGTCAGATGAATATATGAACATTTTTCAGCAGGCCACTGCTGATGATGCTGTTTTAAGGCTGTTAAAGAATCAAATTATGATAGGCTGGCCGAACAAGAGAGCTGAAATTCCACAACAAATTCGAGCATATTCAGGATTTAAAGAAGAACTTAGTAAAAGCAATGGTTTACTTTTTAAAGGAGAAAGATTTATAGTACCAAAAGTATTGCAGAAAGAAATGCTTCAAAGACTGCACCAAGGTCATCTTGGGCGAGATAGATGTCTTGTTACAGCTAAGGAGGTGTTCTTCTGGCCTGGAATGTCTAAGCAGATTAAAGACATGGTATCAACGTGTGCAGTGTGTAACGAACACCAGAAGTCCCAGCAGACGGAGCCATTGTTACCACATGATACTCCTGTACCTCCTTGGGAAAAATCTGGAGCTGATAATTTTGAGTATCTTGGTAAGAACTATTTACTACTTGTAGATTACTATAGTAAATTTTTTTGAGATAAATCTTATCCCAACACTAAAAGCTTCAGATGTGATCATACATATGAAATCAAAATTTGCTCGACATGGTATTCCAAGGGAAGTAACTGGTGACAATTGACCCTCATTTGCTTGTGAAGAATTTCTGAAATTTTCTAAAAGCTGGGGATTTAAGCACATTACGTCTAGCCCCAGATTTCCACAATCTAATGGTTTCTAAATGAAGCTAAAACGTCGGGTCAAGACCCATTTATGGCCCTCTTGCAATTTCGAAATGCTCCATGCCCTGATGGACCTTCACCTGCACGGCTGCTCATGGGCCGCCGTCTGAGAACAAATCTTCCGACAACGGAGGCCTATCTCAGACCTCAAATCCCAGACAAAAAAGAAAATGCTTGGAAAACAAGAAAAAGTAATCAAGCAAAATATTTTAACAAAACAGCGAGACGCACCGAGCAACCACACATTCAGCCTGGGAGCAAAGTGTGGATGCAAAAGAAGCCTGGCGATTTATGGGAACCAGCAGTGGTCATCTCAGAAGCGGAGACCCCGAGATCCTACTGGGTAAAAACACCGAATGGGATAACATACCGAAGAAATAGAAGAATGTTAAGAGACTCATGTACAAAATCAAGGGTCATGTTTGATATACATGTACAACATCAAGGGTCATGCCTGATATTTTTTAAATGGACACCCAGGAGACAGTCATTAATGGTCAAACCACACAGCCAGAGAACGTGAGCGATAAAAATGTGCAACAGGAACATAATAACACTACCAATCCGCCGCCAGTAATAACTCGATATGGTAAGCAAGTTCGGCCACCAGTAAGTTACCCTGACGCAGATAATTAGATAACATTTTTATCTTTTTATTATTATGCAATTTCTATATAATTAATGTCAATTTGTAAACCTAGACTCTTGTTTTTTTACTACACATTTTAAAATTTATATTGTTACTATTGATAATATTATCAATTAAACATTCTGTTGTGTTAAACATGTATTCAGTTTACTAATTTGTTTATAGAGAGACAGAAATCATTTGTATAGTCAATTGATATCTCAAAGCTTTCAATGAGAAAGATGTGATAGTAAGTGTATGTGTTTTGCGTGGCTGGTAGTGCAGTGTGTGTGCCTGTGTATGAAATGACCAGTGGACCTTGAGTGTACATGGTTGAGTGAACAGCAGTGTGTCAGGACTGTGTGTAAAAGGAAATCAGTTTAGAGAACAAGTGGCTGGAGTAAAGAGCATAAATAGAGACTAATAAAATCATTGTGTTTAGTGAAGCTCATGTTGTTTCAGTCTATTACAACTAACATAGAGGAAAGTAGCTAGCATTAGATGACTGCTGAAAGAGACAGTTGGAGAGCTCCAGATATCTCTTACACTTATAAAGTTACATATGTTATTCCTTCTGTTTCTTGTGCACCTCGTGAGATATAGACTCTATATACATGAACAGTTTCTGTGGTTTATTCAATAATGTATATAACTGGACTTCATTGTAGAAACAAAATGCACAGTTAAACTGGAATTAAAAGTACTAAGATGTCAGGCACACGATAACCTTATATTATAAAAAGAAAAGGAACGGCTTAAAAATAAAATCGGATCCTCATTTTTTAGTTTTTGCTCGCAGTCTTCCACAACCCTGGCAGCAGTTTTGGCTGTGATCTAATTATAGAAATTTCAATTTCATTTCTACGGAAAATCAAGCGTCATTAAGGTGTAAATTAATAATAAACCAATCAGATATTGAGGTCACATTAAAAGTCGCTGAAGTCCAAGGGTGGACTGGCTATGTGGGCAACCGGCCAAAGCCCGGTGGGCCTTCCTTAATGGGCCATATCAAAGTTTAGTGAGTCTCATAAAAGTGATTGGCCTCGCCTTATCTTTCACCGTTAAATATTTAACTGTGTATTATTAGCCACTTATTCTGAAATAATTGATTCGCTTACAGCAGTTTACCGTGCTTCTATGAATGTCAGTCCTCTTAACACACTAAGAGATTAACAAACAACATAATGCCTAAATTTTTAAATTCCTTAAATTTAGAAGTCAAAGTAAAATGTAAACATACTCTTGTGAATATCTAAAGGGACCCTGAACTTAAAATTTAGCAAGTATTTTTAGATGTTGTTATGTAGTTATGTTTTCATTACAGCAGTCTATATATCCACTGTTATCAAAATTGACTCATTGATGTATTATCCTGTCTAATGTGCATTATATAACTGGGTGGGTTGGTTCGTCGAAGGATCTCAGAATTTCTCTGTTACTAAGTCACTGACAAATCACATTATTAATTGAACAGTTAAACATGTCACCAAATATAAATCGAAAGGAAAATGTAAACAGAAAAATAGATATTAAAAGCAAATTCTCTTTCAAAGAGATGCAGTATAACCACTGATTTCCTCGCTAGTTTGGCACAAACAACTCAGGAACGTTGCTGAATCTCAAGATAACTTTCACGCAGAAACTTTCACAGCTCTATATACGCACGTAGAAATACTAACTCATTTCCACAAAGATTAAGAGTTAAACGCTTTTATTCAGCGTACAATGTGGTTTTTTTTTTTATAATTTAGTGTCACTAAATGTGATCACAATACAGTAGAGTAGTGTCTTGAAACAATCATGTTATTTGACGTTGACTTACCGGGAAGGCTTTAACAATTTATGCAACGGATTGATGAATAGAAATAAAACACTTGGAATATATAGAGGGACGATGGCTATTGTGAAAATGGTTTTATAGAGATGATAGCAAAGCGTGATGTATTATAAAAATTGTCGCAATGGCTATTAAAAATTGAGGGTACAATTTATTTAGCGGGAGGCTATTTTGAAATCATTTGCTACCCTTTTGAGTTAGTGCTAAATGCTAATGCTGAAATATTCGTAAGTAACTTGTGAAATTAGGCCACTGAACATATTTGTATGTAAAGAACAGGCTTAAAAGCATCACGATTCAATAAGCCTAGGATTTCATGTTAAAGGCTGGCGATAAAGACTTTCAAAAGAAATTCATGTGGAAACAAACATAAACGATTTGTAAGCGAGTAGTTTGTTGATTAAGGGGGGGGGGGGCCTTTCTTATCCCTTAAATGTCGCTACATTTATCTGTAACAAGAATGTTTCACGTCACTTCCTTTTCAATTTTTTAGTTTGTTTTGTTTTATATGTTTTTGGTTGTTACTTAAGGCGTTATAACTGTAACATATTTACATTATATGAACATTTGCACACCAGCGCGTCAGTGCAACACCGCTTGTGTTTACGTAATATATGGAGTTCGTAATATATTTTCCCCATAGACTTATATAGTATACAAGACTGGAAACCGGAAATAAATTCTTATCCAGGACTGATCGATTAACAGACCTATATATATATATTTCTGTACGTAAACTCTTTTTAAAGCGCTAAGGGGTGTCGCCACAATAAATCTTTTCTGTCTTAGAAAAGTAATGATCTTTAGTTTTCAAAGTTTAGAAATAATGCAAAATCATTTCTCGGATATTCACGCAAATACATGAAACAAAGCCATTTCCTGTTTGTTTCCATTGAGATAATGTTTCAAAAATCCTAGATCGAAATAATTCATGTTGATTTGAATCCTCTTATGTACATTTAAATAGATTAATTACCTAGATCTTTCTAGACTATGTATCTAAAAATTGCAAAATAATAAGTATGAGACGAGAGTACTCTTATTTTTGTTCATTTACTAGATCTAGATCTAAAAATTAAATTATATGTTATATAGGTTAAGGTTGAAAAAAATAGACTTTACTTCTTTTAACTACTTTACAAAACAACGCCTTGATCCAACTTTCTAAAAAAGTTTTACGACACTTTTTGTAGTGTTAAAAAGTCTCCATGCCCAGTCTAGATATAGTATATATATATACATATAAGTCTATGTTATATGCTTATGTTTTGAAGTTGCCGTTCGTTTAGTAAATTTCATATTAGGTATTTTCTCCTAGATCTGGGTAATTATTTTTATGCGCTACTTATACATGTAGTCCTATATATACATATTTTAAAAAAAACGAAATTCATAGAGAATGTCATTCCTATCTCTCATTAGTTTAATTCATATTTGCCTAAGAACAGTCAATAGTAATTAATACAAAACGTAGGCCTAATGTAAAAGAAGTTAATAAACGCGCGATCGATAGAAAGGAACCCTTTTATTAAAAAGTAAATTTTTAATTGATCTATAAATATAATCTATAGAAAGTAATAAAGAGATTTTTTTTAAAATCTAGATTATGGAAAAAAATATAAGCCTATTAGGTCTTTTGATAGTAGACTTATTCGCAGGTCTATATTTAGAGACTTAAAACTAGATTTATATCTAATAATGATATTATATTTTTGGCAATGTTTATAAAAGTCGAGCTTAACTATTTATATCTTTACGATATTAGAAACGGACATTTTAATTATAGACAATATTTAAAAATAATCAAATGAAATCAGTTTAATGTACAGATAGCCTATCAGATCAAGTATGCTTTTTTGCAGACGATCTTTATTAGCGTAGAATAGATTTAATATATGATGCTACTTAAAACCATGTTAATAAAGTACTATTAATCTGGGTATATTTAAAACTAGAAAATAGATCTCGGCATTTTCCTTAACGGAAATAGATCTACAGTGTTTACAAAGAACGTAAAATGCCTTAATAAAGTAATACTAGATGTAGCGCTATATCTAGAAAATAGAATCTATTTCTAGTGAATTATAGTGCTTATCTAAAAGTTTTTCTAATCTAAATCTATTATCAGTTGATTATTAATACGTTTATATATTACGACAGTGTAGAATAGGCATCTAGATCTAGATTGATCGTAAACACTGTAAGTCAATATTCGATAACGAAAATGCCTAAATCTATATTCAAGTTTTAAATATACCCCCAGATTGCAAGATTTTATACACTATTATTTACAACTAGCTATTTTACCCACAGCTTTTTTTTCCAGTTTTGAATTCTGTTTTTTTTTCTTATATTATGTCTAGTTTCTTCAAGATTGGTCCAGAATCTTTTTATTGTATTTGTTATACATACGTTGTTTTTTGTTTGTTTGTTTGTTGTTGTTTTTTGTTTACCGTAACTAGATTTAGAAAATACGTGCGCAAGTCGGAGTGTGTGCTGGTGTACTTTTAAATATAAGTAATGAACATAATAGATTATACACGTAGATCTACTTGAAATATACCTTAATAGTTTTAATAAAATAATTTTTAAAAATATATACCTAAGTGGGCCTTTAATAGTAATTTGAAATTGCTGTTTTTTTCTAAACACAATCTAAAACAAAGACCTACAGCTACAGTGATGTGTAGTTCTAAATATGTTTTTAAAACGCCCATTTGAAAGTAAATTTGGTGAAATAAACAAATGGATAAACTATATTCTGTACATTTACTTATTAAACTAAGAAGTGATCTTTTTTGAAGATTAGAGTGAATAGATCTAGCCTAAAATTGGCACATGAAATACATGTAATCCATTTGCTATTATTTTCTATTCTATGGAAATGTGTCATAATTGTTGTATTATATAAGCTCTTTTATTAATGGCTAATGTCACGTCCCTAGTGACACCTCATTGTTCACAAAATGAGGAAATTGTACCTATCTCAAATCAGGTCAGCGTACCCACGCAGAAAGACACCAATTAAAACTTAGTTCAAGGCTACAGCAGGGAAACATAATTAACGTAGGTTAAATTACAAAAACAATTAAAAGGAAAATTAAATGTAAACGGGTAAAGGAGTCAAGTATGGGTATTGAGATGTCATGGTTCTTTATTCTAAAGAAAGATATAAAAGGCGGAGTGTTAGCTTGAGACGAGAGAGAGAGAGCTAGAAAGTTCGACTTAGAAGTCGTTAGTTTTTAAACTAAATAGTTACTCAGTTTATTGATCATTTTCACTGAATCCTGTATCTGTTTTATATATTTTGTACATACATTTATTGTTTCAAGTTCAAGTTTTAAATAATTAAAACTCAAGAAAAATATATCAGCACTTTGTTACTTCATTGATTATTAAAGTGTTTGAACTATAATCAAGGCACCTCCGAACGCACATATGTCACAAGTTTATAGCATCAAGGTCTTCAAGTGAAATAAACATAAAAACACGTGACAGCTAACAGGTTCAATAATACGCCTTTAATATTTTGTTTGATTTTGGCCTTTCACGCTTATTTGATTTGAAAAAAAAACAAAAAAACTTTAAAAATTAAAATATTTCGGCATTAATGGTCCACAGCATCAGTGGATTAAAGATTTTCTGATAGGGAGAGAACAAACTGTAATAATAAATGGCTCTAGATCAACACCGATAACAGTAAACTCAGGTGTACCTCAAGGAACAGTCTTGGGTCCACTACTATTTTTAATTTACATAAATGTTTTACCAAATTGCATTAGTTCAGGAACAAAAGTCAGATTATTTGCAGACGATTGCATAATATATAGAACAATAAAAACAACACAAGACACAGATATTTTACAAAGAGAATTAGATGAATTACAGAAATGGGAATCAAATTGGAGCATGTCTTTCCACCCAGAAAAATGTCAGTTGTTAAGAGTAACAAAAAAAACTAAAACTATATAATCCCACTTATCTTATTCATGGAAAACCAGTAACACAGACTAAAAACGCAAAATACCTGGGTGTTACAATAAATGAAAAACTGTCATGGAATCCACATATTGATGAAACTATAAAAAAATCAAACAAAGCATTAGGATTTATTAAAAGAAATTTCTATAAATCAAATAAGAACATAAAACTAAAATGTTATTTAACCTTGGTTAGGCCAATAATAGAATATGCATCCTCCGTTTGGGACCCATCAACTCAAGAAAACATTAAGAAACTGGAACAGACACAAAATAGAGCAGTGAGATTCATAACAAATGAATATTCACATTTGACTAGAGTAACACCTATAGTAAAATCACTAAATTTAGAAAGCCTTCAGGACAGAAGACTCAAAAGTAAAGTAGCAATTATACATAAAACACTGAACCATAATCTTCAAATACAAAAACAAAATTTTATAAAATACTCTGAAAGACACAAAGATAAAGGCACATTCCTCGTCCCATATGCTAGGACAAATTTGTACAAATACTCCTTCTTCCCTAGTGCTATTAGAGCATGGAATGGGTTACCTGAGCTAGCCAGAAAAACCAGTGACTTGGCAGAATTTAAGTCATTGGTTAATATGCATGACTAAATGCATGACGCGTAGGACGTAATCATCTTCTTTTTTGAAGTAACGTCTGTATATATATAAGATAAGATAAGTATCCCCGTGCTGCTCATGTAAGCTGCAGTCGATATTATGAATGAAGCTATCGATGTCAAGCAGACCATTCGGCTTATATCTAATAATGTATCCACAGAGTTGGGCAACTTTTTATATTATTGTTAGGATCTTCACTTTATGGTAGGGCTACTCAACATATTTTAGGTTTACTACTAGTATCTAAGGAGCGTTTATCCTAAGTTTCTTCAAGATTGGTCAACTGGTTTAAATTTCTATTGAAGACATACCTACATACATAGTTACATAATTACTACTTACACCCATACATAGGCCTACATAAATACTACTTACATTCAATTATATATACTTAAATGTAGGCTACGCTTAATGGGACGAACCTAGCTCTAGATCTTATGCCTGAGAAATTTTCTGTCATCGTTTAAAGGGCTTAACTACCATTTTTTTTTAGAGAAGTAAATATATACATACTAAACTTATAGGCCTACATGGATACATTTAGGAGGTAATAGTCTTGTTAAGAAGGAACGTATTTAATTTATTTATAAGCACTTTTTTTTGGTTAGAAAAAAGCGGGATATTGCGTTGTCAACAAAAAAAAAATAATTATACGAGTAGCAAGACATGCCTACTATCAATGAGGAAAACTCATGTAGAAAATGAAGTATTTCAAAGGGCCTTAATAGATAAACTTTAAGGCATACGTGATTAAGCTTATTAACCACATAGCGCGCAAACATTTGAACTTCAAATATTGCTTTAGAAACATTGTTATTCCGCTTATTATTTAAGAAAAAAACCTCTCTATATATACATAGCACGAATTAGAAATAAACAATGAAAAAAAAAGTTATATAAATATCATAACTATGTCCCATAAATGCTTGAAATCTAAATGATGACTTTTCAGTTTGACGGCCTTAATTAATAGTCTTCAAAAAAATCCATCTCCATACACATCTATATTTAAATCTAACGTAGTCTTTATAGATTTAGAATCTAGATGTACATTAAAAATTAAAAAATAAATCTAGAATTTCAATCCAGATGTGTAACAATTTCTAATATATTTCAGATGTAAAATCTAATCTTTAACCTCTTAGGAGGCCTAAATATTCTAATTCAAATAACTTAGCCTGTAGTACTACTCTAGATATAGAATAAATATCTACATCTATATGTTGATTATCTATCAGAGATTATCTATCGATTTATTTTGTCGAAATTTGGACTTTGCGGAACACAATAAAAGTGCCAATGAGGAAAGGCGTAACATGTGATGTTTTTTTAATGTTTTAGGCTCATCAGCAAGTAGCATATGAAACTGCACCATGTCTAGTAGAAAAAACCCAACGTTGGAATCCCTGAGAACATATAATTTTGAGTAGGACGATCAAAAATAAAATAATTCTGTGATGGTCTCTTACTCTAAAAAAATATATCTACCATAACAGATTGTCTGAAAATGGATAAAGTTTTTAAGAATCTGTTTATCAAGAGCTAAATAACATTTTCTAATCAACACGGGTAAATTACGCGCGTTCGAGGCGTGAAATCCTTCTTTGTCTCTGTAATTGTTTTTCAAATACAGTGCAGGATGCGCAGACAGAATGCGCAAAGACCTGTTTTGAAGTCGTAGTTCCTTTAGTATAGTTCCATGGTTTGTTATATGTATAAACACAAATATTCTACAACAATTACTTATTGTTGAGTCTGAATATTAAAGAAGTGTAGAATTTTGTATGTGGGTTTTTACAGACTCATCTATAGCAAGGCTTACCTATTTTGTCATATTTACGGCTTTTACAAAAGTTATTTCCATTGGGGTTGCCTGAACTCCATTTGTTTTCATTTTGCGTTTGTTTTATAACCAGTTTTATAAACTTGCTATTAAGTGCTCCTATCTGCTAATATTTTCTACCCGCAAAATACGAAATCCGTCATTGTATAAATTGTCTTGTTAAATAGAATCTGTATTGATTTTCAAATCGCTTCAGCCTCGCTGAGAAGTTTCTGCTTCACGTATGGACTCGTTACACTTCTTTTTTTCGGAAACCAGAAGTTTCTGCTTCACGTATGGACTCGTTACACTTCTTTTTTTCGGAAACCAGATTGGCAATTTCCAACATTATTTTTTTCTGATAATAAATACACAAACTTTAGGCTTGGACAGTTATTTGCATGCATGGGTAAGAAACTCGTTAGATGTGTATTATAAGTATAAAACATAAAACTCATGCTATTTCGCGCCAAGCTCTGTGATCTTAAATTTACATCTGCCAGTTTTATATCCGGAAATATACTTTGACATTCTACGACACTTTCTTATACATCTTTTTTGCCATAAGGTAACCAGATATTAAGTCTGCTTTTGCGCTTTGGGTGTGAATTTCACTTATCTTATGTTATCTTATATGTTACAGACGTTACTTCAAAAAAAAAGATGATTACGTCCTACGCGTCATGCATTTAGTCATGCATAGTAACCAATGACCTAAACTCTGCCAAGTCACTGGTTTTCCTGGCTAGCTCAGGCAACCCATTACATGCTCTAATAGCACTAGGGAAGAAGAAGCTTTTGTACAAATTTGTCCTAGCATATGGGACGAGGAATGTGCCATTATCTTTGTGTCTTTCTGAGTATTTTATTAAATTTTGTTTTTGTATTTGAAGATTATGATTCAGTGTTTTATGTTTAATTGCTACTTTACTTTTGAGTCTTCTATCCTGAAAGCTTTCTAAATTTAGTGATTTTACTAAAGATGTTACTCTAGTCAAATGTGAATATTTGTTTGTAATGAATCTCACTGCTCTATTTTGTGTCTGTTCCAGTTTCTTAATGTTTTCTTCAGTTCAGGGGTCCCAAACGGTGGATGCATATTCTTTTATTGGCCTAACCAAGGTTAACTAACATTTTTAGCGGCCCCCGAAAGGGGAAAAGACGCTATTAGTTTTGTGCGAAATGTCTGTCCGTCCGTTCCGTTTAGATCTCGTAAACTAGAAAAGATAGTGAAAATCCGACATCACAATATTTTAGACCATTCAAAGTTCTGATGCAACGGCTACTTTTTTTTTCTGAAAGCGGAAAAATCTAATTTTTAAAATCAGTTATGCAAGCAGTTTTTTTAAGAGAAAAAGCTAATTAGTATGCATTATAAGTTAGGACTAATTTAAAACGAATAGTAATCTTGTAAACTTCATTTTCATGAAAAAATTTTTATATGCGGAAATTTAAAAAAAATTATTTTTTTTAGGATTTGAATAAGAGATTGATCCTTTTCAAAACAATTAGATCAATTATAAGACATCACTTAAGATAGGGGAGGCGCGGTGGCTGAGCGGTAAAGCGCTTGGCTTCCGAACCGGGGGTCCCGGATTCGAATCCTGGTGAAGACTGGGATTTTCAACTTTGGAATCTTTGGGCGCCTCTGAGTCCACTCAGCTCTAATGGGTATCTGACATTAGTTGGGGAAAAATAAAGGCGGTTGGTCGTTGTACTGGCTACATGACACCCTCGTTAACCGTAGGCCACAAAAACTGATTAACTTTACATCATCTGCCCTATAGACCACAAGGTCTAAAAGGGGAACTAATTAGGCTAGGTTAACATCTAACTTTACATTCACTTTCACCTATCCTTTCATCTGCGGGACCGTTGGGGCACTACACAAGATCTGTTAACCTTCTTTCTCCATTCTTATCTCTCATTTTTCTTTGATATAATTTCATTCGAATGTTCTATCTGAAAATATTGAAGCCTGCCTAAGTGGACCTCTTCGGAGGCCGATTTCGAGTTTGTGTTTCCACACAAACTGTCTTTTGTAACCTTGTAGATTTATGTTCTTATTTGATTTATAGAATTTTCTTTTAATAAACCCTAATGTTTAATTTTTTGACAGTTTTCATCAATATGGGGATTCCATGACAGTTTTTCATTTATTTTAACACCCAGGTATTTTGCGTTTTTAGTCTGTGTTACTGGTTTGCCATGAATAAGATAAGTGGAATTGATTTGTTTTAGTTTTGTTACTCTTAATAACTGCCATTTTTTTGGGTGGAAAGACATGCTCCAATTTGATTCCCAGTTCTGTAATTCATCTAATTCTCCTTAAATCATACAAAACCTACTCAACGTTTTTGTACATTAGTATTACATTAAAACTAAGATTGAGATAGAAATCAATGGGCTCTACTTTTGATGGGCGTTTTTTATTTATTTATTTTTTTTGCTTTCATTATTTTCGTCTTTTTAGTCTTCAACTTTACAAATTATTTTCGACCCACTTCTGATGTGATCGAGTTAAATTTTAGGTTGGTTTTTTTGTAGAAGGCAACATTGTTCTGCAAACAGTTCCAAAACTCAGTGGTGTAGTAAGGTATCTGTGGGCCCGGGTTCAAGAATATCTTGAAAGGTCCCGTCCCGCAAATAAGACAACTTTAGTGTGTGAAAAAAAGTAATCCATAATGATTGGAACTCACCAAAATTGAAATAGTTAAACTAATTAAACTAAGTTTCAACTAAAATAATGTAAGGGGTTGATCTAATCCAGTGGTTCCAAAACTTTATGTCTGGTAGACCCTTTGCTATGCTTTCTGGTTTTTGGTAGACCCCCTACTTAATTTGTATTGCATTTTTGCAAATTCATCAACATTTTTTAAAAACTAATTCTGACTTTTGTGAGTTGAAGAGTGAAAAAGTAATTTAAAGCTTCAAATAAAGTTATAGATATCTATCTATTGTATTTATAAAATTCAAATTTAAACAATTAAAAAAACAATTCGTATGTATTACTGGAATCATCAAACTCACTGGCAATGTATTTTTTCAAGGTTCAATATCCGTTGCTACGGATATTACGTTTCATATAGGAATTTGTTGTTCTATGAAGTAGTCCTTCAAACATAAAATATTAATTAATTAATTTGCATTAAGTATCATTGTAAAAGTTTTCGCAAAGAGCAGTTTCTTGTTTATTTCTTGATCTTTCACGTGTGGCTCCAACTGTTGTCACTAAGGGAGAAGGAGCAAAGGCGAGTAACTGGCTTCTAAACCAGTAAGCTTTGAGCAGGAAGGGCCCATAAGCCTTGGTTTGCTACCCACCTGGATTGAAAACTCGGCTACCTTGTAACTATACCCAAACAAGGGAAAGCTTTCTTGCGTCAACCCTAAGGAAAAAAATTGAAGCCGGCGACCCCTAGGCAGTTTGCAGCACACAGCGCTACACCTTGTCAGAGCCTGCGACGGCGCTAATTCAAAACTGTATACATGTCGGTTGCAAAGAATTATCCTGTGGGATTTTACGTCTCGAGAGACGATCTTTTCCCTTTGCAACTTCTTGTGTGACTAAAGAGGCCAATCCTTGATACACAGCTGCGATCGCAGGTTGGGCATATATAATCACCAGGCGCCGTTGCATTTTCACCCTTCTTTCTGCTTCTGTTGTGTATGACATCTGCAATCTTTGACCCTTCCTTTATGCTCTCTCTCCATGAGGATCTGTCCAGTGCCACCTCTTCCCAGTTGCCAGTGTCGATTTTGAAGAGCTTCATGTCGCGTTTGCATACATCCGTGTAACATAAAAGTGGGCGACCAGCGGCTCTCCTGCCTTCTATTACATCGCCATACAGGATGTCCTGTGGAAGTCGACCTACTGGCATTCTACGAACGTGGCAAGCCGTCTGCTGCTGATAACAGAGCGGATGTCCTGGCACCCTGCTCTTTGTAGCACTTCCTCATTGGTTATCTTATCTTGCCACCTTATTTTAAAGATCCGCCTTAGGCATCGGAGGTGGAAAACATTCAGCTTTTTTTCCTGCCATGAGTAGGTTGACCATGTTTCACTTACATACAGCAAGGTGCTCAACACACAGGTCCGGTAGACTAGGGCTTTATTACTGCTAGTCAGCAATATGTTGTCCCAGACTCTTTTCTGCAGCCGTGACATGGTGGTCATTGCCTTGGCTATCCTGTTGTTTATGTCTTTATCCAGTAGAGTGTTGTTGGATATGATGGAGCCAAGGTAACAAAAGTGATCAACAATTTCTAGTGGTTGGCCATTAATGCTTACTTGAGGTGCAGTGAATTATAAGAAGCTTTTAATTTTATAACTCATGCCACCGATGTGTCCTTAAACTGTATTTTTGTTAAAAGAAATTCTTTTATAATTTCAAATGTAGGTTTGTGTAAAATAGTTTTTAAAACTAAAACGGCTGGTAAAGTCAATGTTTTACCTATGTTTTCCGTATTTTGCTTTAAGTAAAGAGATATTGTAAGACTCTCACAAATCATCATCTTCTCTATATGATAAGGAAGAGAGATCTAGTGGTTCTATTCTTTATCTTTGAGTGTTCGAAAGTTTTTCAAATCTTAATTTATGGTAAATGGTTTTTGATTTTCGACTGCCAATTCTGGGCAGCAGCAACTCAATATCCGGTATCAGGTGTTTCTGCCAGGAGTCTTTCCTTCCTCAAGATGCCTTAAGATGACATCTTTGACGTGTTCCTTAGGATTGTAAATGGTTTTTGATTAAGGATGTGCTGTTGAGCAGTCACTATGTTAAGTTGGAAAGACTGCAACACACGTGAAAACTGGTTCAAGAACAGATGACTAATTAATGACAATGAAAAGACAAATCAGAATCAAAAGGAGAGGCATTTACTACACATTGTTCAGTTTGTTTAGTTTCACTTGCAGTCGTTATTTGAAGATCCACCAAACAGTCAAAGATCTCAAAGTTTAGACTTAAATCTCGACTGGATTCGTATTTTTCAGTTGATTGTGTTTCACGCAAAAGAGGTAAATTTAGCACCAACGCTATTGTGACAGGTTAGCAAAAGTAACGTGTGTTTGGCGCGTTTAATGTCTAGGGGATGATTATTTTTTAAAGCTATCACATACCAACCCGTCAGCATATAAATCGGGAGCAGGCACGCAACGAGGCAAACAATGAAAGAGAGATACAAAGTTTAAAATATGAAGAATATTTATTTACATAAATATTTACATAGAAGAATAAAAAGGGGGAGGGTTTGCATCTATCTCTAATCAATACTATATTTAATCATCACTCTTGCACTTAATAAGAGAGTAAGTCACTTTGTCTTCTGAACTTAACTGGTTGTCCTGCTTGGGTCGCAGCTGGCTGTGTCCTGGCTTGAGGTTCTGCAGCTGGAGGTGGCGCTCTAGCGGGTAGAGTGACGCCGGTATAACAGTTCTTGTCGAGTCTCAATCCAAAGTTCCGATATATGTAGTGGGCACAGTAGGGCGGGTGGCCGGCTACCGTGGGCACAAGTGTACTGCGGGCATAGCGGATCTGCCGTGTGCAGCGTAGTTAACAGGATAAGTCCAGTGAGTTGCGGAGGGTTTGGCGTAGCTATGACGTCTCGCACAGACTCTGTGTCTATAGGGACGTCGTGCCTAATGGGTTGACAAGTGGACTGTCAATTAGGCAGGCAAGTAGAGCAGATAGCTGCCAGTAAAAGAGTTGAGTAGATCCAAGTAGGCAGGAGATGATACTCAATAGCAAGTAGGCATTTGACTAGGCAGATAATGTCAAATAAATAGGCAGGTGATCCAAACAAATAGTCAGACACCTGAGGGATGCTGCGGATAAATAAAGACAGGTTAGGACATGTCTCTCATGCATCTTATTGATGCCCTCGACTGAGGTGCATTCGTCAGATTGGAAAATTGCTTTTGAGCACAATGATGATGACAAATGAGATTTGGAAAATAGATGGCTGATAGTAGCAATATAAAATGTACATAAAAGGGGAAATAATAATCTCAAATAAACAACACAAGTTGGAAGAGAAAAGGGGGGGGGGAGCGGAATGGGCGGTGGTCAGCGACCATGACGGTTTGTTTACACATGGCCGTCGGCTGAGAACAAAGGAGTGCGCTTGAAAGGAGATTATCCGTTCAAGGGGCGAAACTCTCGTCAAAGTAGAAGGACTAAAGGGGAGATAATCCATATATCTTTTCTAAGCGCAGTATTAGTGCGCTAGTAAAATTATCACGGCGGTCAGCCGAGATAAAGGAAATAAAATAAGATGTACAAATATTTACATGGTTGCCTCAACGATCAATTGGGCAACGTAGCATTAATAGATTAATGCAATACATAAATACATACATATGCCATGTTTATGTTTTCACATGATAGTATCCAGTGAGAAATATACACAGAGTAATCAAGATGGAACTTGTGATTAAGTTTGGCTTACCACCAGGTATTCCTTTAAGAGTAAGAATAAATGAAATAGTCCAGACTCGGCTGTCAGCGACAGAGAAATGAGCGGGTCTGGTTTGATTTAATCTACCTTTTAAAGGCCTGGGAGAGACGGGCGGAAACAGGAAATGTCCTAGGCTTAAGATTATCTCTCACGTGGGTGAATTCCAACAAGAGATGCGAGTCGCACCTTGGAGTGTCACGAGGCGTGTTGACCCGAGTAATCTCTGTGATCAAAGAGAGACGTTGGAGAGGGAAGGGGAAGAAAGAGCGATTTGTATTCTACCCAAGGTGGAGTCAACTGCGACCGTCAGACATCCGGCGGGTAAGACCAAAGAGACTGTGTGTTTATCTTTCCCTGATCAAGGGGAGATAAGTGAAAAAGCCGCCAAGGTGGTGGACTCAGTCTAGTGAGGAGAGGAAAGGGTGGGGCTGGTGATAAAATTGGGGATAGGACGGGGAAATAACTAAAATAAAATAAATAAATAATAATAAATAATAATTAATGCTGTGATAAAATAGAGTGACTCTGACGGCTAGCTTTTGACTTGTCACAGCTATCGCTAGGGACAGTTACGGAAAAAGAATACTAACCATAAGGAGGCAACATTGGCCGAGTATTTTGTCCAAATCTAGACTCTACTACGACATTAGACACATACAGTGCGTCTCTCTGAACCACGGGAACTAAACCAATGAAGTCAAATACAATCGCAATCAACAAAAGGAACACTCAAAGACATCTGCTCAGTGCCTGAGATATTTACAATTTCTTCACTAAAATACGAACCAAATGCAGTTTTTTTGTTTCTTGATGCTGCCAGTGTAATTGGGGCATTTTACGTCTAGAGACGAATTTTTTCCCTTTGCAACTTCTTGTGTGACTAAAGAGACCAATTCTTTGTACTCGCACCCTTTTTTCTACAACTGTTGGGTATGGCATCTGCAAATCAGGATCTTTCTTTTAATGCTCGCTCTTCATATGGATCGATCCAGTGCCACTTTATCCCAGCTGTTAGTGTCGATTTTGAAGAGCTTTATGTCGCGTTTGCATGCATCAGAATACCTTAGCAGTGGACGACCAGCGGATCTCCTGCCTTCTGTTAAATCACCAAACAGAAAGTCTTTTGAAAGTCGACCTTGTGACATTCATAAAAACTAAATGTATGTGCAAATTTAAACAAATATTCACGACTAACATGCTATGGAATATTCGACACCTTTTATAGTGCAAAGAATTGCTAGCCTATAATAAATCGTACATGGTCGGACATGAACTACAGATTTGCCTATTCTAGTAACAATAATAGCATATATTTACAACTGTACTTCAGTGGAAGCACTACTTGTTAAGTTACTACACTTTATAATATTTGAATGATAGGCCTATAGATTAATACATAGAAGACGATGTGCAAAATTTTCTTGAACAATAATTTATTAAACTCTTGAATCAATAATGTATGGGCGCCCGTAGGGGATACGTGGTGGTGCACTTGCATCTCCCTGGATTCTGACTAAATCTACATCTACGTAATAAAAACAAAACAGATTTGAAAGATGTTTTTCATTATAAAATATAAAAAAATTGGCTAAAATGTGGCTACTCAGAATTCAAATACGTGCTAGTACATGGTTGGTCATCAATCCCAAATAGCCTAGGCTAATCTACTACTACATTAACCAGTGGAAGCACTACTTGTTCAGTTGCTACTTAGAAGTTAATTGATTTGATGGTTCAAAAAAATGTCTAGAATTTGGCTACTCAGAATCCAGGGGGGTGCAAGTGCAGCTCCCTGCGGGCGCCCTTGCATGTGGGTCATAAACCTATTCTGGAAGGCACTGTCTAGAGGGTCAATCAGGAAGCTACTTAATCAGAAGCATGCCTGAAATGCAGAAGTAAAGCACCTGTGTAGCTCTTGCGAGCTCATTCTTGACATCCCTGAATAGAAATAAATTACATGGAAAATTAGAAAACCCTCCCAAAATTACTTGCCCAAGGCATGTATAGGCAAGAAGAGCAGGTTGCTTGAAGGGGAGGAAGCCAGAGAAGGCTGTGCTACATGGCCATCAATTCTGGTGGTCGATCGTAAGGCCCTGTTAATCACAATTGCCCTCTCAGAGGCCAGGGGTGTAACTTTAAAAATCCCAAGGAAGTGGAGTTACACCAAGGCAAACTGGTCAGCATACAAGGCAGCAGTCGACACTGCCCTAATGAACTGAGCGGTGGAGGGGAAAGACGTTGACACTATCTACAGCGAAATAACAGCAACAGTTTGTCCCGCGGACTTATCCTGGTGTTAGGCAGAAGCGCGTGTGGTCTCAGGATTTGAACAAACTGGTCCTGAGACGTAAGCGGGCCCGGAGGCTTGCTGAAAGGAAGGGTACTCCCGAAATCTGGCGGGAATACAATAGGCTCTGTAGAGCCACGAGTGAACTGGCCCGACGCGTCCGGTCGAACCATTGAAACGCCGCCGGTGCCTGGATGGATCTTCGGGTCTCCTCGAAAGACTGCCGTCTTCTACAAAACCTTGAGGCCAAAGACACAGCCAAACGACTGCACCTCTATCCACAACCGGAGGGTCGGTCTATAATGGCCGACATGCTAAATCGACACTTCGCTAAAATTACATACATATATAAGACATACGGAACTTTTTTTTTTGCTAGACATACAGAATAGCAGCACCATTTTTTAAGAGAGAAGGTAGTGAATTAAAATGCTATGAAAATAATGGAATGCGACGACCGAGGCTCGAACCTGTTACTCTGGATTCGACACCACCACCTAGCGATAACGCACTTAGCGAACTTAACCTCTAGACCAGGGGTGGGCAACCTTTTTTTTACCGAGGGCTGCATAAAAAAAGATTGGGTATTGGAGGGCCGCATAAATATAGATTTTATTTTTGCACCCCCCCCCCCTTTTCCCAATTTGGGAATTACAACAAGAGTTAGCAATTTCTTGAACTAATTTTACGAATAATTTCTTTTTTTGTGTTTGCTATTGTCTGTTTACATCCTAACATACTATCGCATTTCACCACATCACAAATGTACAGTAGTACTTATTATGAAGTGTATAACTATTTACTCTTGTGCTTAATGTTCAGAAACGTTAAACTAGCTTACTCGTTTTTGTTTTTCTTGTGACTTCTGTCTTATACAGTCAATCAGCATCGACCTGTTCTAACACTTGATAATTTTCAAAAGCTTTATGAATGTAGTTCCAAATAATGTTAACGTTTTTAAAGTGTGAATATACAGCTTCTGGCCCCCATGAAGCTCCCGCGAAAGAATTGACTGGATCTTCTCTTTCAGGTCATAAATTGCTAGGAGGTTTGTCATCTGGAGCTGAATCGGCTTCTGCATTAAATGGTGAGCTGATGGTATTGAAAACTGGTTTGCAGGTTCTTGACGTCTTAAGATTTGCTTTCAAATTCCACGATCCTTTCACTAGAAATAGTTTCGCCTTTCAGCTAATGAAAATAACAAAACCTGTTTTCACTTACTTGCCTCAAGAAATGGAATAGCTTTGTTTGAAAGGATTTAACATGCACAAGTATTTCATGCGCAAGTAATACATTTCAATATTCCCAACAATAAACATGAAGTCTGTCTTAAACTCTTCATTAGAAATATTAGTAACAAGGTCACAGTCAATGTCCTTCATGGAACCAAACAATTTCTTCCTTAAGATCCCATATTCTTCTTATGCTAGGCTGGCGGATACTGCTGTGTTACCGAACATCGGAATGTTTTGTTTCCAAACCTTCAAGTATTCGGAACTGCCAGTCAGGGCCGGCCTTAGAGAATTTGGTGGCCCCAAATAAAATAGAAAAATAAAAATAAACAGCGAAAAAACTAAAATGATGCAATTTATTAAAAATCTAATTTACTTCAACAATATCATTGAGGACAAATTTCGCTATTTCTTCTCTGAAATGCGCACTCTGTGCGAGAACCCCAGCAATCAATAGCCAAGGGCAGATGCATGGTTTGCTTATGTCTTAAGTAGCCTTATGTCAAACTTATTACTATTTATACCTCTTCATCTACGAAATATGTACTTTTTCATGTTATGAGATAATGGTTGGGATAGTGTTATTTACTCTATTCAAAAGCCAGTTTTTCTCAATCAAGCACGGACTGCATCAGTTATTACCCTTAACATAAGCATACCCAAAACTTTCAACACAGTTCTTCATAGAATTGAATAAAAACTTTTGTTAGTCTCTTTTTGACTGAATGTTTTGAAATATTGTTTTTAGAATAATCTTCGTTTACTTTAAACTTTTTAGAATAACGTTTAGAGACAATGTTTTATTGCCTCTTCATTGTAAGTGATAAGAACCAAAAGCTTCAATAATTTCTATTGATGTTTACAATTATTTATTTGTAATATATTTGCATATTTATATGTGTAATGTGTGGGACCACCAGATTTCTTTAGGTGTCCGCGGGCCGCACAAAACACTTCGGCGGGCCGCATGTAGCCCGCGGGTCTTAATTTGCCCACCCCTGCTCTAGACCATCGGAATGTCAAAAAAAACACATTCTTCTGATCCACAGTCATTTCGCCCGTATGCAAATTATCACCCCAGTGGTCAAAGGTCACAAGCCTCAGCTAGCCCCTCCCCCACCTCGCAGCATCCATTCACTAACAACTTCGATAGAGCCGACACAGACAGCCGTTAGGCATGTATAAGACAAACGATGGCTTTATCTAATTCTATATCTCTCATAATGATAAGTGGACAACACATAACATATATATATATAGAAGCTTCAGTGGGTATGAGCAATTAAGTTAGGTGCTGAATTAAATGTGATACATATATTAGACATAAATGAATAGCAGCACCAGGGACAGAGTTTTTAAGAGAGAAAGTAGTGAATTAAAAATGCTATGAAAGTAAGGGAATGCGCCGACCACCACAGCGATAACGCACTAAGCGAACTTAACCTCTAGACCATCGGAATGTCCAGGATCGGAAGAATGTTTTTTTGGACATTCCTCTTAAAAACTTTGTCCCTGGTGCTGCTATTCATTTATGTCTAATTCGCTAAAATTAGCAAGTCCGAAAAGAAGTCAGCCATGTCCAAAGCCCTCAACAAAGAACGTAAAAGACTCGAGAGGGAGTCATATGAGCCTGAAAGCCAAGCAACGTGCAACGCGCCCTTCTGTCGTGCTGAGCTGGACAGAGCGATTGGCAAGTGCAAAAACCGAAAAGCTCCGGGGCTAGACAAGGTTACCCTTGAGATGGTAAAATACCTCGGGGGTTGTGACCTAATGAGGATTCATGAACCAATATGATCTGTTCACATGACCTAGTAGCGGGTATAGCTAAAAATATTCAATTAGAATTATAGCTAGATTTCAATATTTTAGGTCAACAGATCAGTGTTAAAAGTGTGCTGGCACGTTCGTTCAGAGGTGTATTGGTCCCTTCTTGTACTGCCTAGGTTATTAGGTATAACCTCCAGGTATAAAATTAAACTAATGTATGCAACAAAAGACTTTACAAAGTCGCAGGTAAACATATATACAAAGTTTATTTACATGAGTAAAATAAATGTGTAAATAAATGGCCATCAACTCCCAGGCCGACACAACACAAAGTAAACAAAAGATACTCAAAAATAGTAAGGCACACAGCCCTAGTCATATGTTACAACAATGTAAATAAATGGCTATCAACTCACCGGCCTTCTCAAACAAAATAAAAGTTACACTTTCGAAAAAAAGTATGGCACACCGCCCTAGTCATATAATATATACATTATCGTCACATTCTGAAAATCAGACATGTGTGTGTAGAAAAATGAAGGTCACATGCCTCACGTCAACACATGACCACTTTTGACCATTCTGGGGTTACAGGCTTCAGGCTGACACTAGCCACTTGTAGCCAAAAAAAAAAGGGTCTCGATGAACTATAGGCTTCAGGGAAACCTATGAGCCTACAAGCTACATAGAATCCTACCTACAGACATCCGTTTGGTAAAGCCCATCTGATGATTAAATACAGGTAGAATCCTTCAGAGAAGGTTACAAAAATATATCACGTTTGGAAGTACCCCAGGATGCAGAACATCAGGGTAAAAATGTACTGCCTGGAAATCATTTGAGGCTATATCTACTAATTAATACATTATACACAATACACAATACAATCATACTAAAGCTATACTTAGCCCAAAGATCTCCAGAGCAGGGCCCACTTCTCCGAGTACCCCATGACACACTTCTCCGAGTACCCCATGACACACTTCTCCGAGTACCCCATGACACACTTCTCCGAGTACCCCATGACACACTTCTCCGAGTACCCCATGACACACTTCTCCGAGTACCCCATGACACACTTCTCCGAGTACCCCATGACACACTTCTCCGAGTACCCCATGACACACTTCTCCGAGTACCCCATGACACACTTCTCCGAGTACCCCATGACACACTTCTCCGAGTACCCCATGACACACGACCACTAACAGAAAATAAAATACTATTCACAACACAGGTCAAGTGGTCAAGCTGGTAACTCAAAAGCAAGTGGCAACTAAACACGGTTTGCAAGGCCTTATATAAACTTCCTAAGGGGAATCATTCCTAACTATACAAGTAATCAAAAATAGTTAGTTCCCCATTTTGTCACAGGGGCATTGCAAGAGGTAAACTCCTAGAGCTTATGAATCAAACCTTGACAGAGTCCAGACTGTCCGGGGACTGGAAACGTGCTATCATTGTACCAGTCCTCAAGAAGGGCAAAGACCCAACTAACGTGGAATCCTACAGACCCATTTCACTAACCTCTGCGCTTGGCAAAATTGCCGAACACATGGTTAACAAGCGGCTAGTTTCATCCTTTGAGAGTGCCGGTATCCTAGCGCCAGAGCAGGCCGCATTAGGGCAGAATGAGCCCGATCGATCAGGTCAAAATATTTGCACAGCAGGTGGACGATGGGTTCCAGAGGTTCGAAAGCAGATTTGCAGTATTTATAGACCTAAAACAGGTTTACGACCGAGTGTGCAAGCAAGACCTTTATCTTAAACTTAGAGCCATGGGTGTGCGGGGAAAAATATACAATTGGATACAATCCTTTCTGTCTGGGAGGAGCACACGTACAAGATACCAGCACTCCCTTAGCAAGCCAAAACAACAACTTTTAATGGTCTGCCTCAGGGCTCTGCCCTCTCCTGCACACTTTTCATGGCCTATCTTAATGATTTGCGGTCAAAGAAACTGCTATATGCGGATGACATTGTCTTCTGGTCAACAAGGAAGAAAGCCGACCAAAAGCAGGCGGCATTACAAGCAGACCTCTAAACCATCTCCTCGTATTGCAAAAATGGCAGATTCAGGTAAACGATGCCAAAACGACCTGGTTCCTGTTCAGCCAGCGAATCGACATTCTTAAGGTTCCATTCGAGCTTCAACTCGGTGGGCTGCGACTCCAACGTGAAAATACGCAAAAATATCTGGATAGAAAACTGTCAATGCTTCAGCAGGTCCAGGAAGTTGAATGAAAAGCCTCGGAGAAGTTAGCGTTATTCAGAAAGCTGGCCAGCACAAAGTGGGATGCCAAAGCTGACATGCTACGCACACTGTACTTAGGGACAGTTAGATCGCGAATCGAGTACAGCTCAAGTGTAAACTGTAAAACAGCCCTCGAATCACTCGATCGAGTACAGGCACTAAGGTTCATTTGTGGCGCTTATAAACGCCCAATAAGCCCAATAAACGCTGCTAAAATTTTATCTAACGTGGCCCCATTAAACCTAAAGAGGGAGAGGGCGGTACTCTTGGCTTATGAGCGTTTTAAAAGGTGCGACTCTAAGCAACTTACCACAATATTAGTAAACCAGTGGAGAGAGAACCATATTAAAATGCGTTCGTTCCTACACATTGCGGTCAATTTGACTAAAACAGCTGGGCTCTCCACTGATAGTATTCCCATTAGAAGGATAAGTACTTGCCCTCCGTGGAGGAGAATCCCTGCCCCACAAATTAACCTGTCCCTTATAGGGCAGAGGGAGCCACAAAGAGGCGATTAACACCTGCTATACTTCAAAATTTGGCATCAGCTACATTAAAGTCCTACCCATTAGATGCCATTTTCTGTTATACCGATGGGTCGGAATTGAGGGACCCCGATAGATCTGGGTATAAGGCCCTTATAGTCTGACCAGACCGGACAGAACCAGATCGGCTCTCTGGTCCATGCGGCTTCGCTGCATGCTACATGGACGCTGAATTAACAGGGATAACTCGGACATTCGAGGCTATTAGAGCCGGAATAACCCAACATGAAACTAGCGTCACTACTGTAGTGCTAGTCCTCGCTCCAGTCTCCTAGCTATGGGAGGCGGCGGGGGAGAGTCGCCCGTAATAGAAGAGGCAGAAGGCGCCGCAGATTAAATCCACCGAGCCATTGGAGTTTTTATGCAGTGGGCGCCTTCACATTGGGGCGTGAGGGGCAATGAAACGGCAGACACCCTTGCACGAAAGGAAGCTTTCGCAGCCACACACCACGAAGCACTAAGCACGTTTTTACAAGAAACGGCAGAAATCCGAGCACTCATTCATGAGAAGTGGTTTAAGTCCTGGGAGGACAGAGCATGTAGTGTCTGGCAGCGTATGCGTCATCCAGATCGCGTCGATCCATGGTGGTGGTTAAGAAGGTCAGAAGAAACAATCATTGCACAGTGCAGGAAGGAACATTGTCCTGTTGGGGTATACTTTGCCCGGTTTCACCCGAACTATGACTTCCGATGCCGTTACTATAGAGAGAGCGTCGAAACAGTGTCGTACGAGTGTCCCCAGCTCCGAGAGCTAAGGAGGGACGTGTCTAAGCAGTCACTCAATTTGTAAGGTAGCTACGAGGCATTACGCCGAAAAGCCCAGTTTCTTGCCAGAGCACTACGGGAGGACTGAGTCCTTCCTGCTTTGATTTTTCAATAGGAATTCATCTCAGGTGGTCTAATGCACAAATGAGGGGAAAATTCTGACAAAGATGAGCCCCACAGAAAGCAGTGGTGAGAAATCCCAAAAGTGTGACAAAGCTGAAAAATCATACGAAGTACTCGTTGAGGTTGATTGCAAGCAATACTCTGATGAGCTTTTACTATGCAAGAGACTGCGATCTCCATGAGAAAGTCATGCCACACAATAGTCTGAACACCAGCAGAGGTGCAATCAGCTTTAGGGACCTGCTGGAATGTTCCGAGAAACAAATAGCGGAAGGATTTTAAGGAGTATTAACAGGCGTAGGGAGTCAAAACCGCCACTATTACTCTCACATTTAGAACTAGGACACCGCCAGGGTATGTTAAGGCAGGATACCTACGAGTTCCTTTGTGGCTTACATACTAAGCCCCATTCGATGTTTAAAGTGCGCGGATAAAGAACACGACGCGGCAGTCTGTAAGAAGAGCACAGAGTCTGCTAGATGTGCTGGGGAGGGTCACGAGGACAAAGGTAGCCGCAATTGTCACGCTGGCCACTTAGCCTATTCAAAGTACTGCTCAGACGTCAGACATGTGACATAGCAACGAGATATTGGTCTAAGCCAGGGGTGGGCAAATTACGTCCAGCGGGCCACACGCGGCCCGCCGAAGTGTTTTATGTGGCCCGCGGACACCTAAAGAAATCAGGTGTGCCCACACATTACACATAAAAATCCAATATATTAAAAATAAATACTTGTAAATATCTATAGACATTATTGATACTTTTGATTCTTATGACTTATAATAAGGAGGCTAAAAAAACCTTGTCTCTAAACGTCATTCTAAAAAGTTCAAAGTAAACTAAGATTATTTTAAATGGCGATATTTTGAAAATTTCAGTCAAAGACACAAGCCCTGGCCAATATTTATTCAATGCTATGAAGAACTATGTTGAAAGTGTTGCGTTGGCTTGAACAAGATGGCAAAAGTAACAACTGATGGAGACCATGATTTGATTGAGAAAAACAAGGCTTTGTAATAAAATAAAGAGCAATTTCCCAACCATAAACTCATTATGGGAAAATTTATACAAATCTGCATTGAATACCAATCAAGTTATAGGCAACACAGGGCAGATATTCATTTAAAAGGCCAACGGCCGGCCTCAAGTATAGGCAAACTATGCAAATTTTAGGGTAAACCATTGTTGAGAGCTCCGGATATGTTATAAATTTTAGAGAAGAAATAGCGAAACTTGTCCTCACTGTTATCGTTGAAGTACTCTAGGTTTTTAATAAGCTGCATAATTTTAATTTTTCTGCTGTTAATTTATATTTTTCTATTTTATTTGGGGCCACCAAATTCACTTTGCCAAGGGCCTCCAATTATCTAAGGCTCTAAGGTCGGCCATGACTGGCAGTTCCGAAAGTACTTGAAGATTTGGAAACAAAACAATCCAATGTTCGGTGCATCCGCTGGCCTAGCATTAGAAGCATAAAATTGTTAGGTTCCTTGAAGGACATTGACTGTGACTTTGCTACTAATATTTCCAATGAAGAGTTTAAGACAAAATCCGATGTTTATCATCGGAAACATTGCTATTTGTTGTTTGCACATGAAATGTATGTGTATCTTAAATCTTTTCAAACAAAGCTATATTATTTTCCTTATCTGACAGGTGAAATAATTTCAAGTAAAATTATTGAAAAGTACAAGACTATTTGAATTGTTGAATTCGAAAGCAAATTTTAAGACGTCAGCGACTTTGAATCAGTTTTACATACCCTCAACTCACCATTTAATGCAGAATTTGATTTAGCTCCAAATGACATACTTCCTAGCAAATTATGGCCTGAAAGAGAAGTCCCATTCAGTTCTTTTGCGGGAGTTCATGGGTGCCAGAAGTTGTATATCCACACTTTAGAAAACTTTGCGGCTAAACTGTCACATTATTTGGAACCACATTCTTCTGTGAGCATATTTTTTTTTTGTTTGAAAATTATCATGTGTTAAAAAAGGTCGATGCTTACTGACTGTAATTTATCAGCAGTCACAATGATAACAACCAGTAGGCCTAAGCTAGTTCCATGGTTACAGAACATTAAGCACGGGAGTAAACATTTATATACTTTACCTTAAGTACAACTGTATATTTCTAGTGAAATGTTGTGATGGAAATAGTCAACGGCAAAATAAAAATCATTCGTTAAAATAATTCTTCAACTGGGAGTGTGTGTGTGTGTATATATATATATATATGATATATATGTGCCCCCCCCCCCCCGGTCTTAAATTTTTTTAATGCGAGCTCAGCAGAAAAAGGTTGCCCACCCCTGGTCTAAATTATCCACAGGTTGAGACGTCGCAGGCTAGTGTTAAGGCTTTATAAAACGATTGGTCAAGGTACAGCCCGCTTGTTTTCACACACTGGAGTGTGATAGCGGGTCCCTCCACTGATCAAAGCTAAGCTGACTGGACTTCACGTACTGTGTTTTTATTATTATTATTATTATTATTATTATTATTATTATTATTATATTATCGTCTGCTTCTTCATTACAATCCATAGTTGAGGCATAATTTTTTTCATTTCTTTTATACAGTTTGTTGTTAATATAAAAAAAAATGGGAAACGAACTTCAGAGAGCTGCAGAGGAGGCACAAAAGGAGGCAGCCATGGAAGTGTCCTCATCGTCCTCTGCCTTGCCTGACTTCGAAAAGATGAAAAAACAGCTTGAGAAAATGCTGAAAAACGAGGATGGAGGCGAAGATGCGACGCCATTTAATGTCCGGAAAATGAAAGGTAAACAGAAAGATATGCTAAGCAAACTCAGGAACTTCGGACTGCAGAGAGAAATCGTGAGTGAAGATGATCTGCTAAAGATCCTGCAGAACAATAACCCTAATTTAGATAATATTGACCCTAATGTTGATGCTACTCCATTGATGATATGCGCAGTGCTAGACCGGAAACAACTCTTGACTCGTTTGCTAGAAATGGGATTGGATTTGGAGACAAGGAATCAAAAGGGACTGACAGTTCTGATGATGGCCTCCATGGCTGGCAAAGACGACATAGTTGAAACTTTGCTAAACAGAGGAGCCAATATTAACGCTCAAGACAATGAAGGGCGCACTTCTCTTATTTTCGCCATCGCAGGCACGTGCGATGGAGTAGCGAGGCTATTGATAGAGCGCGGAGCAGACATTCACTTGAGAACTAACAAAGGAGATGACGCATTGATTATTGCTGCCCACGAAGGAAATTCAGAAATGATGAGTATTTTGATAGATCATGGTGGGAACGTAAACTCTAAAGACGTCAAAGGATGGACACCTCTAATGACTAGCGCTCAGTACAACTATTTTGAAACTGTCCAACTGTTAATTGATAATGGAGCTAACGTCAATGAAGAGCAACATTCTGGTGGAACGGCGCTTGAAATCTGTGCTGGACATGGACATGAGAAAAGTTTAAAGATATTGTTAAAAAATGGAGCGGATATCAAACATAAAAACAAGATTGGATCTACAGCTTTAACCATGGCCGCCGTAAAGGGAGAGATTTCAACCCTGGCGAAGCTCATCAAATCAGGATCTGATATCAACGTACAGGATAAGGAGGGCCGCACGCCTTTAATTCGTGCATCTATTGAAGGACACAGAAGTGTTGTCAGTACTCTGCTGAAAGCCAAAGCTGATGTTAACATAGCAGACTTCGAAGGAGACACTGCTCTGATGTGTGCATCTCTGAACGGACACGTCGCTATTGTAGATATGCTTTTGAAACACGGAGCAGACGACCAAGCTTTTAACTATGAATGTATAAATGCATTAAGCATGGCCATACAGAACAATCATAAGCACATTGTCAAAAGCTTACTTAGCGAATACTTAACAGAACAGATCGCATACCCTTCTATAAACCATAGACAAAAAAAAGGAATTACAGCTTTGCTCAGAGCAGCCATCAGTGGTCACAAAGAGATCGTCAAAATGCTGATTGAAGCTGGTGCGGATATGAATATGGCTGACAACAGCGGACACACTCCATTGTGTTTAAGTGCTCATCAAGGTAACACTGACATTGTTCAACTTCTAATCGAGGCCAATGCAAACGTCAATATTTCTGACAAGCAAGGAGACACACCTCTCATGCTGGCTGCCCTTCAAGGTCATGTAAAGATTGTGAAAATGTTGCTGGGTGCAAAGGCAGATGTAACTATCACCAACATGAATGGAAGATCAGTTGTGATGCAAGCAGCTTATAATGGACACGAGGAGATTGTCACAATGCTACACGATCGACAGGCCAAGTTGGACGCTGTTGAAAGCAAAGGATGGAATGCTCTTATGTTGGCAGCACAGTTCCATCATACACCAGTAGTTCTCTATTTGCTAAAGAATAACGTTCCTTGCGATACAAAGTCAAAACATGGAGCCACTGCTTTACAAATAAGTGCAGGACATGGTCACTCAGACATTGTGGAAGCTCTTTTGCAACATGGTGCCAGACCTAATGATATAGACCAGGATGGAACATCGGCTCTGATGAAAGCTGCATCGAAAGGACACAGCCGCTGCGTCGAGCTACTGATTGCTTACAATGCTGAAGTGAACGCAACCAACTCCAACGGTGTCCACCCACTGGATGTAAGCTGCCACAAAGGTCATTTCGATGTTGTGATGCTACTCTTGGAAAAGGGCGCTGAGGTGAATAAGTGCGACGGAGAAGGTAGCTATCCAATTCACACCGCAGCACTAAACGGTCATAGGAAAATAGTCGAAAAGCTTATCGAAAAAGGAGCTAATGTCAACTCGATAGACAAGAAGAAGAGAACAGTACTCATGATGGCAGCTCACAAGGGAGACTCTGAAACCTGCAGGCTCTTGATCAAGAAGGGTGCTGACGTCAATCAAGCGGGTGACAACGGCTGGACGCCTCTCATGTTGTGCACACAATATGGCAAGACAGATTGTATGAAAGCTTTGATAGACGAAAAAGCCAACATTGAGGCCATAGACCACAAAGGAAACACGGCTCTTAACACCTGCTCAGCCAACGGACACAAAGATGCAGTCTGCTTGCTACTGGACCAAGGCACTGACGTGGACCACGCAAACAATGAAGGTCTTACGCCTCTCATGCTCAGCTCCAACAACGGCCACACTGACATTGTGAAGCACATCATTGACAAGAAACCCAAACTAGAGTTAAAAGAATACGAACGAGGAGAAACGGCGTTAATCATCGCAGCCAAACGTGGCCACGAGAACATCGTTAGGGCTTTGATTCAGAGTGGGGCCAATGTCGATGCAACCAACAACCACGGGAGCACTGCTCTAAACATCAGCGCTCAAAATGGACACAAAAGCATAGTCGATGAGCTCCTCACTGCACGCGCAGATGTGAGCCTTGCAGACAAAGATGGTGACACACCCCTTCTCTCCTGTATAGGAATAAAACACCACCATATTTTTGAAGCTCTTGTCAATGCCGGAGCTGATACGAAAGTTGTTAATAAAAAGAATGAAGATGCTTTATATTTGGCCTCCAAGAGCGGAAGTATTCAAATTTTAAAATTATTATTAGGAAGAGAAGAGTTCACTGAAAAAGAAAAACACAGAGCTGCAGTTGTTGCTTTACAGTCTAAGAGAAATGAAATACGAAAACTACTTCTGCCGTATTTGTAAATGGACGACACTGAAGGTAAAGTTGTTATTTTTTTCAGTAGCCCAGCTCCCCCCCCCCCACCCCAAAAAAAAGCCGCTGTCTATAATTTTTAGATCTCTGAAACTAAAAGCATCCTTGAAAATCAGATCTTATCGTCGCTTTCATCGGTCTGTAAAGGAAGTGCAGCCTGCTAGTTTTAGTATTATAATGTGAACATTTTGTTGATCAAAAAGAAGTATTCATAATGTATTCACACATGAATTTTCTTTTTCAATCAAAACGATGGCTGCCTGGTCATGCGGTTTGCGCCTGGACTGTCGTTCAGATTTATCGATGGTCCAGGGTTCAAACCCTGCCCGCTCCCATCCCACGTCGTTCTGCGGGAGGTTTGGACTAGGAAGTAATTATCTTCAACTCTGAAGGAACATACGAAACATGTAAAACATTTTACAACAAACATTTTTACAAGAAACTGCCATTTATTTTCTTGAAAACCTGTAGCATTACATCAAATTAAATTTTTTTCTCATTTTTGTCTTGCTTGAATTCAGTTTTTGAAACACCTACTCTTGTTTTTAAAGTGTGCATATTTTAAGCGGTCCCGAAAGGGGAAAGCTTCTATACATACTATATGGTCTGTCCATCTGTCGCGTTTCGATCTGGAAAAATTAAAGAAGTATGGAAAACTCGATATCATAATATTTGTAGCATGCAGGATGTAAGAGAAACGTTTTGTCTCTTGAAAGGGAACACTTTGTTTCTGAAACTGAATATGCAAACTGTTTTTTTCCATAAACATTCACCATTTTGAAAGCAATGCTTGAAAGGCTTATATAGTATGTAGGCCTACCAATTGTAGTAACGGCCCGAAAATAGTTTACTATACAAAGAGAAGTAATAATTTATTTATAAAGCTCTTATTACAAAGTTTATATTAACTTTGTCTAGTACACATTTTGACACGTTAGTTCACCAGCTTTCAATTCTCGGATCAAATTAAAACTTGGCACAATTATTCATTGTTCTTAACTGATAATTAACCAATAAGTTAATAAAATGCTAAATATTCTATTCATTTTTAATGCTAACGAAAATGGGAAATAAATCTTACAGTAAATGTGGAGTTCTTCCCGTTTTTCAAGCCTTCATTTTTTTTAGGAATTTGTCAGATCAATTTTGGACAAACTTATCATTGTCAGATCAATTTTGGACAAACTTCTCTTTGTCAGATCAATTTTGGACAAACTTATCATTGTCAGATCAATTTTGGACAAACTTCTCTTTGTCAGATCAATTTTGGACAAACTTCTCTTTGTCAGATCAATTTTGGACAAACTTCTCTTTGTCAGATCAATTTTGGACAAACTTCCCTTTGTCAGATCAATTTTGGACAAACTTTTCTTTGTTAGATCAATTTTGGGCAAACTTCTCTTTGTCAGATCAATTTTGGACAAACTTCCCTTTGTCAGATCAATTTTGGACAAACTTTTCTTTGTTAGATCAATTTTGGACAAACTTCTCTTTGTCAGATCAATTTTGGACAAACTTCTCTTTGTCAAATCAATTTTGGACAAACTTCTCTTTGTCAGATCAATTTTGGACAAACTTCTCTTTGTTGATTTTTTTGTTTCTCGATATGTGTGATGTGTGCCAAAAAAAGGTTGCTATTGAAGTGTGTCACAACTTTATTAGAAACACTAGGCTCAGATTTCCACTTCGGGGGCCGATTTTGAGTTTGTGTTTCCACACAAACTGTCTTTGTAGCATTGTTTTTTACTGATGCGATATTAATAAATGAAATATGTAATTATGCATTTATTTATTGAAAGACAGAGCCTTTAAAAATTCAGAAATGATCTTGTTGTAATTATAGACACCTCGGGTCTGTGTACCTTAGCAATCTTTATTTATTGTTGAACTCAAGTGTAAGGATCTTATATCTATGAAATCTAAATTTAATTTATGCCAACAACATGCACTTATCTATTTCTTTAGATGCATCATCATCTACTAAAGCCTTGACCAGTGGTATCGAAGATAACACATCGCCTATGGATGTGGATGAGTTTCTCAAGAAATCTCTTGTCGACATCAGCAACATGTGATGATGAAGATGGAACGAACCAATGTACTCGTACCCTCATTCTTGTCTTCAGTTTATTTGTGATAGCTTTGGTACATATGGTTCATATATTTAATGTATACTGTCTTAAGACTTGGATAGATGTGATTCATATGTTTAATGTAAACTGTTTTAAGACTTTGATAGATGTGATTCATATGTTTAATGTATACTGTCTTAAGACTTTGATAGATGTGATTCATATGTTTAATGTATACTGTCTTAAGGCTTGAATAGATGTGATTCATATGTTTAATGTATACTGTCTTAAGACTTGGATAGATGTGATTTATATGTTTAATGTATACTGTTTTAAGACTTGGATAGATGTGATTCATATGTTTAATGTATACTGTCTTAAGACTTTGATAGATGTGATTCATATGTTTAATGTATACTGTCTTAAGACTTGGATAGATGTGATTCATATGTTTAATGTATACTGTTTTAAGACTTTGATAGATGTGATTCATATGTTTAATGTATACTGTCTTAAAACTTGGATAGATATGATTCATATGTTTAATGTATACTGTCTTAAGACTTTGATAGATGTGATTCATATGTTTAATGTATACTGTTTTAAGACTTTGATAGATGTGATTCATATGTTTAATGTATACTGTCATAAGACTTTGATAGATGTGATTCATATGTTTTATGTATACTGTTTTAAGACTTGGATAGATGTGATTCATATGTTTAATGTATACTGTTTTAAGTCTTTGATAGATGTGATTCATATGTTTAATGTATACTGTCTTAAGGCTTGGATAGATGTGATTCATATGTTTAATGTATACTGTCTTAGGACTTGGATAGATGTGATTTATATGTTTAATGTATACTGTTTTAAGACTTTGATAGATGTGATTCATATGTTTAATGTATACTGTCTTAAGACTTTGATAGATGTGATTCATATGTTTAATGTATACTGTCTTAAGACTTGGATAGATGTGATTCATATGTTTAATGTATACTGTTTTAAGACTTTGATAGATGTGATTCATATGTTTAATGTATACTGTCTTAAAACTTGGATAGATGTGATTCATATGTTTAATGTATACTGTCTTAAGACTTTGATAGATGTGATTCATATGTTTAATGTATACTGTTTTAAGACTTTGATAGATGTGATTCATATGTTTAATGTATACTGTTTTAAGACTTGGATAGATGTGATTCATATGTTTAATGTATACTTTTTAAAGACTTGGATAGATGTGATTCATATGTTTAATGTATACTGTCTTAAGACTTTGATAGATGTGATTCATATGTTTAATGTATACTGTTTTAAGACTTTGATAGATGTGATTCATATGTTTAATGTATACTGTTTTAAGACTTTGATAGATGTGATTCATATTATGTTTAATGTATACTGTCTTAAGACTTTGATAGATGTGATTCATATGTTTAATGTATACTGTTTTAAGACTTTGATAGATGTGATTCATATTATGTTTAATGTATTCTCTCTTAAAGGTTTTTAAAGTTGTTTTTTTTCGTTTTATTGTAGCAATGCTTTGATTGTCTTTAAATTAATATATTGGCATATTTGGGATAGTTATCTCTATCTACTACCTACATATCTAGTTATTTGGATCATAGACAAATCACAAAAATGTCTAGTTATTGAGGATTTCTTTCTTTCACAACAGGGAGCTGATATTTGGTACAAAGTTTGTATAATTAAAACACGTTTTTTCAGCTACTTCCTCTTCACTTGATAAAAGCACATTGAGGTGTTTTAATTATGTCAATTACTATATTTCTTAGGATGCATTTTGTTCAATATTAAAATGAATCGAAAATCGAAAACACACCTAGATTTGACATAGCATGAAACGAAGTAAATTAAAGCCTGTTGTTTTAATACTATTTCTTCTGGACACGTGACTGAAAACATGCTCGCAATAAGTTCAATACTAAAAGAAACTTCATTGGCAGAGTTTCGTGTTAGCATCTAGTAGTATGGCAACTCGCTCTCTTGCTATATATATATAGATCTAGATCTAAATACTATAGGTAAAATGTATTAGTGCTCATGCCCTTTTTAACTGTTACAAAATATACAACTAGATTCACTCTAATGAGCACACAATCTATAACAGGTCACTTTAGGCTATGAAAGGCCGTTCGGATTCAGAAATTTATTGGCGCAGTTTAGTTTGTGGGTGAAATTTTGGACATTGAAAGAATGTCAAAAATGTATTTTAACTCATTAAACCAATTTTGGAAATATTTTTGAACCAACACAGTGATTCAAGAAGCTAAGTATATCACCATCACTAGAGGATTGGCTTCTAAAGCACTTTTTTCTTGTGCAACATTCACTTGTATCCAACAGAGATATGTACTGAGATATTCCAACATCGTCAGATAACAATTTCCTTATCGCATTATCGATCAAGGAAACACCAAAGTAAACCTCCGTGACAGTGCAGTATGGCTAAGATCGCGGACTTAATTTCTAGTGGAGACACCGGAATTCGTATTCGTGATTTCAAGGCATTAACTAAATTACGTTTATACAAAACTTTATTGATATCCGAATACATCAGAAGAAAATAAAGGCCTTTATTTTATTGTATTGGTCCCATCCCACTTTCATTAATAGTTTTCTAGAAACAGGTTTAAATGAGCAATAACTGCCCTAAGGACAACTAGATATCGTGCTAACACTTCTCTTTTTTTTTACTCGCCACATGAATTACTTTATAGTAGAACCAAGTTTTAGGTAGCTACATACATTGCTTTATAGTAGAACCAAGTTTTAGGTAGCTACATACATTGCTTTATAGTAGAACCAAGTTTTAGGTAGCTACATACATTGCTTTATAGTAGAACCAAGTTTTAGGTAGCTACATACATTGCTTTATAGTAGAACCAAGTTTTAGGTAGCTACATACATTGCTTTATAGTAGAACCAAGTTTTAGGTAGCTACATACATTGCTTTATAGTACAACCAAGTTTTAGGTAGCTACATACATTGCTTTATAGTAGAACCAAGTTTTAGGTAGCTACATGCATTGCTTTATAGTAGAACCAAGTTTTAGGTAGCTACATACATTGCTTTATAGTAGAATTAAGTTTTAGGTAGCTACATACATTGCTTTATAGTACAACCAAGTTTTTTGGTAGCTACATGCATTGCTCTATAGTAGAACCAAGTTTTTGATAGCTACATGCAATGCTCTATAGTAAAATCAAGTTTTTGGTAGCTACATGCATTGCTCTATAGTAAAATCAAGTTTTTGGTAGCTACATGCATTGCTCTATAGTAAAATCAAGTTTTTGGTAGCTACATGCATTGCTTCATAGCAGAACCTTGTTTGGCTTGACTACCTATGAAGGGGTCTCGAGGTTCGACACCCGAGTCAAGATAAGTTGTGTTAACTGAGCGCATAAAAGCAGCACGGAAAACCTTCTCCCATATAGCCCTGCCCCCCCCCCCCCCCCACTGGTCCACAAATGAGATTGGACCATATCGCTCTGAGCATTATATAAGCATAGAAGTAGTGCTATATAAAAGCTATTATTATTATTATTATTATTGAAATAACTTTTAAAAAATCTTAATAATAAAAAAAATTGTTGACCTTTTCAAAAATGTTTCTTTTGTTGACTGAACAATGAAAGACAAAACGTAAAAGTATTTATGATTTTTTTTCTATTCGTGAAGTTTTTAGTAGTAAGGTTTTGCTCTTACTCATAATAAATGTAATTAGATTTCCTTTCTCTTACAACACACACAATTGACATTTCATTTATTGACTGACAATATTTCATTTATTGACTGACAACATTTCTTTTATTGACTGACAGTATTTCATTTATTGACTGACAACATTCCATTTTATTGACTGACAACATTTTACTTATTGGCTGACAAAATTTCATTTATTGACTGACAGTATTTCATTTATTGACTGACAACATTTATTTTATTGACTGACAACATTTCATTTATTGACTGACAACATTTCATATATCGACTGACAACATTTTATTTATTGAATGACAACATTTCATTTATTCAATGACAACATTTCATTTATTGACTGACTACATTTATTTATCGACTGACTACATTTCATTTATTGACTGACAATATTTCATTTATTGACTGACAACATTTCATTTATTGACTGACAACATTTTATTTATTGACTGACAGTATTTCATTTATTCACTGAGAACATTTCATTTATTCACTGAAAACATTTTATTTATTACAATAAATGCAACATCATTCTTTTTTTTATTTCAAAAGCAGTTATAATACTTTTTTGTACATGTAGTTTTGTTAATCTCTTATCTGGAGCAAAACTAAAATCTTTTAATCTATAAATGGAATCTGAACGTGACTAATGGCTACTTTCCTGATTTCCAAAAGTAATAAAAAGTTTACTATGTTTATTTTCTTGTACAAGTAAGAGAGAGATTTATAATGGTAATTTTTGTTGAAGATCATGGGCGTAACTAGGATTTAATTCAGGAGGGGGGTTGGGTGGGAACTCTTTATTAATTATATTTTGACCCTTCATTTTTTTTTGTATCGTAGAATAATGTAAAGACCGTTTTAAACTTAACCCTTTCCCTTTGGCTACGCTCATGGAGATTTAGTAACTGTCGGTTGCTTGATTTTTTTGTTTTATTGGGGGTTTTAACATCAAGAACCATTGGAGGGGGATTTTTTAACTCAACTTTTCCCTCATTGATTGCGCTGGGCAATTGATGGTTTAATATTAAATTCTCATCAACAATGAAGAAAATTAAAGAAATAAAATGACACAAATTTAACACCCGGCTACGCCCATGATATATATAATTTATACGTCCTTTTAATTATATATATATATAAATTTGAAAATAAATTTTTGACAAAAAAAAAGCTCATTTGTAAGTAATCTACGCCTACGTGTTACTTCGTTTTGTTACAGAACTAATTCAAAGCTCTAAACTAATCTATTTATACAGTAGAAAAATATCCGATTAAGTAAAGGTTTGAAAAACGCGACCAGAAAAAAATATTTGGGTTCAGAACTCATTTCGATTGTTACTATTATATTGAAAAGTTTTTTATGAATTTTTAAATTCCAAAACGAAGTATTTCTTTAAATAATTATTTCACTATCTTTTTAAAACGTATTGTTTTCGTCTGAAAACTGGAGGGGGTGGTAGATCGAAAACGATTAATTGAGTAAGAGTCCTCTCTCCTTTTCATAATTTTTGCTATTGATTGCATTTGGCATTAAAGAATAGGGGGTGGGGTGACTCGATATAGGAATGTAATATATAGCTTGTATAAATTATATTAGTGACTTTTTTTATTTTATAATTTCTTAACTAAATAACAAAAGAAAAAAGTATTAGTTTGTTCGATGGGCGGAGGGCGATTTCATGTTTCGTCCCTCCCATCTGGTACAACCCTTTTGCATTCTATAACTTTACTTCTGATAAAATTTGAGATTAGAGTTTATTATGACATAGTATTCAAATGGGTTCAAATGTCAATAAGTAACTAATATTATATAGTTATTCAACTAATTCTGTTTACAAATTATGATTTCTCCATAAAAATTCGACCGCCCTTCCACTCAAAGGACTAGAGTAGCGACATCAGTAGATGCAATCGCGCCACCCACGCCCACAGCACCGAAACGGCCAAGATACAAGAAGAAAGCGAAACATAGTATATAAATTTCATAGTAATTCTACTAATTTTGCTCACAAACTATGATTTGTTCTAAAAAATAGGACCACTCTCCCACTAAAATTCGTCGGGGGTCGGCCGAATTTGAGGGGGGGGGCGTAGGCAATTGCCTGTGCGTCTATGTCGGAAAAAAAATTTGCAGGATGGAAAAATTAACAAAAATAAGAGCTCCAGAAAGATTAAGAATAAAAGAAAAAGTGAGCGGACCGTTAAGGTTGCATTGTAACTCGTACATTAATTCACTGGTTAAAAAGTATGTAATGGTAATCGTTACAATGTGGCCCGTTTATTGAAATTTCAAAAAAGAAAAAGAGAGGATGTTTCAGCTATAATAAACAATATAAAGTCTGGGTATAAATCAACGGTGTTTACTGCTGAGTGTGTGTGTGGAGCTTTGTGCTGGACGTACTTTTAACCGAGAGAAAGAGAGACAGAGAGAGAAGGGGATACAATAGAGGGAGATATAATTTTATGTTTATAGTTATAATGTTTAACAATGGAAGCAAAGAAGACCGTTATTGATTATAAATTCAATTTATTTTGTTAGCAAAAATAAAAGAGAATTTAAATTTAAAGAAACATATTTCCAAAATCAAACGGTAACTAAATTAAAATAAAAGCACAATAAACGAGTCATAATGAGCTTTTTAAAACACAAAATATCTCTTTGTTATGATAATAAAACATTGTCCTAAATCTCCCGTACAAATAAAATAAATGAGATCAAAGTGATATGGTTCATTAGTCCAGTTTGATTTTTACAATCAAGCACGGACATAAACTCAATGGCTACCCAACTTTCAAGAAACAATAGTAGACTAAACTAAACGAAAATAAAAGAACGGTCGTGATGCTCATCAATAATAATTCATTTATGAACTAGAATAAAATAACGGCCCTAAGGTTGGTCAAGAAACATTTTTCAACCTATTCTTTTTTTTTTGGAAAAGGATGGCGGGATTCTCTACACTTTGTGCCGACGTTTCAACTGGTCGGATGGAACCACGTCACTGGCCAGATTTTAGGCATCACTGGTGTAGACAATGTAGAGCAGTGGTCTTCAACGGGGGCGTTTTCGTAAAATTGGGGGGCGCTGGGAGCCAAAGAAGCGGTAGGGAGGCTCTGGGAACAATAGGGGGCGGTAAGGGGGCACTAGGCATACAGGGGGAAAAGAAGAAACTAAAGGTGCACTAAAAAATGAACAAATAAAAAATTTCTTCAAAATTAAAGCTGGAAAACAAAATATAGACCAATTAGAGTTAGCTTGCTTCTAATTTAAGAACAGAAACAACGTTAGAAATTGAGTTCGGGAATCCCATGTTCTATTTTTAAACTCTTACTCCGTTGCTGTTTCTACTGACCTTAGATATTACGCGCGTAAATGTTTATGATTTTATAAACAAATTAAGTAATACGCCTTTTAGATCTTTTTTTTTTCATCTACGTTTGTTAAAATATTGATATGTAAATGTTAATTTTACGTTAAAGCTAACATTCAAAGAGAATAATTTAACCTTTTCTTAAACAAAAAACATTGACAAAGTGTTGTTATGAAAACTCGCTGGTATGTAAAGGAGTATTTTCCTGAGTTTTAGTGAATAGCCACTAGATAAAAAGTATTCTAATGTTCTACTTTGAATGATGGCATTTTCAGATGAAGTTATGAAACCAAGTCGGCTTCACAAACATATAGCAATATCCAAAAAAAAAATTAAGAATATTCATGAATAATTATAATTACTATTCAAACAATATTAAAAACAAAACAAACAAAAAAAGACAAAGCAGGATATGTGTTAGTGGTCTACTGAAAAAATGCATAGCTTTTTTAACAAGTCTTATGATATTGTTTGAAAATTGATTGAAACTAAAATTAAAATTTTTCAAAACTTATCTGTAGCACAAAAAAACTTGTTGTTTTTGTTAGTGATGAAATATTTCAAACTTGTCTAGCTATGTAGCTTATGATGACATATAGGGAACCATCATCGGACGCTACAATGGCTTCATAAGTAATATAGAATAAAGAGCATATCTATGCCATATTCACTTTGTGAGTTATGATACACAGGTAAAATCATGTTAAAATTTTAGCCCACAATTTGATTTCTATTTGAATCTTATTATAAAAATTGTAAAAAAAATACAAACCCATGCCGAATATAAGCTAATCTTTCAACAGTTTTGTGAAACAAATGATAAGCAACATGTTAAACTCTTATTGTAAACTGAAATTTGCTGGATTTCGAAAGGGAGTTGTTATTACTCGTTTCGCTAAACTCTTCAATATAATTTTGGAACTTTTCTTTTGAGAAACAGGAAGATTGTTTTACATGGTAGGCATCTAACGCAAATGAATGAAATGAACCTCCGACTGCAAGGAAAGAGATTGACTTTCATTGATTATATCATTTTCTTTTATCAAGATATTAAATCTATTATAAAGAGTTTTACAATATCACATAACTTGTTTGTTAACAAATGAATCATTGCCTAAGGACATCGTTATCTATGTAATTCACCTAACAACGCTTTATGAAGAAATGATGATTCGCTTCTAGGATGTAAATAAACAAAAAAAAAATAAGTCTAAATGACAATTATTTAGCATCTGTTACTAATGTTCAAATTGATTTTGCAGGAAAAAATAGATTTACAAAATTATGTCTCCAGTAAAAAGAATGTTAACATAGGAGTCACAACAGAGATATGGCACTTAAATATATGTTGCAGTAAAATTTCAAAACTATGGTCGAAAATGGAATTATTTGTTAGTTTTTCCATCAACATACTTGGTGAACCTAGATTTAGCCTTGCTTTGGCTCATTTAAAGCTTGAAATTTCGAATACTGTCAGACTGCAGGAGGCACAAGGTTTACATGAGCTTAATTTCATTTTGTACTGAATTCAGCAATAATAATGTTTATATTAAAAATAAAAATAAATGTACAATGAAACCTAAAAAAAAGTAGACCCCAAAATTTAGTAATTTAAAAAGGAACAATTCTTAGGATTTGAAAGAAATTCATGACAATGAGATTAATGTTTGTATGTAATCAATGCGAATTATTTGACATAATTTTTGTATAATGATAATAATGTCTTCGATTCCGAAGATTAAGGCTGAGTGCAGTGTTTCACATAACAACACAAACCTAGTTGCGACCTGCATATTTTCCCGAATTTCGTGCAGACAAAGCCGTTTCTGCTGGCGGTCTATTGGAGTTTTCTTTCCATCTTTTGGCGCCTGTTTTCACTAATGACTTTTCTTTGAGTCTTAAATGTTTGTCCCGCAGCTTTTGTGAGAGCTCTCCAACTGTCTCTCTCAGAAGCCATCTGCTGCCAGGTACTTTCCTCTAAGCCAGTGAGGGCGAAATGGCGCCTGAGATTATCTGTATAGCTCTTACGGGGGGCTCCTCTGTAGCTTCTGTTAGGCACCTAGTTTATATTATTAGTTAGTTAGAGACGCATCAGAGGAGACGTATATTGAACGGGACTAGTGACGCTTGGGATATTTAGGGTTAGAGACTGGAAAATCAGCAGAAAGATTCTCTTGGGTAAAGACGTGTTTTATTTAACAGTGGCATTTTATTGGATTTAACGTATTATTCATTGTTCATCAGTGTTGACCACATCTTTTCACTAGTTAAAAATAGATGTGTGTTATCTGTGTGCTGTTGTTACACTACACTGAATACACCCGAACAAGACACCCCAAACGCTTGCTGAGTAATGGATTGAAATCTAACAAACATCTACAGTTGACTTCAGTAGAGGATAAACATCCATCACACTCCGTCCTTCTGTAAGCTCACAAAGAAGATCGCCTTTGGCATGAGGTCATCTCCCATGCGGGATAAGTTTTATTGACAGCATAAAAAATTAATAAGTAAATGACATGTTGTTCAAATTTGCCTTCTCATGCAACTTTATAATTGGTGTTTTTTTTTTGCAAGGGAGGGGGGGGGGCTGGCGTCTGTTTTAAAGGAAAAAATACGAAAAGGTGGCGGTAGGCCAAAAAAGGTTGAAGACCACTGATGTAGAGGAATAGACTAGCTGATGTAGAGGAATAGACTAGCTGATGTAGAGAAATAGACTAGCTGATGTAGAGGAATAGACTAGCTGATGTAGAGGAATAGACCACAGATGTAGAGGAATGGACCACTGATGTAGAGAAATAGACCACATATGTAGAGGAATAGACTAGCTGATGCAGAGGAATAGACAACAAATGTAGAGGAATAGACCAATGATGTAGAGAAATAGACCACAGATGTAGAGGAATAGACCACAGATGTAGAGGAATAGACTAGCTGATGTAGAGGAATAGACTAGCTGATGTAGAGGAATAGACTAGCTGATGTAGAGAAATAGACCACTGATGTAGAGGAATAGACCACTGATGTAGAGGAATAGACCACTGATGTAAAGGAATATACCACAGATGTAGAGGAATAGACCAGATGATGCAGAGGAATAGACTAGCTGATGTAGAGGAATAGACCACAAATGTAGAGAAATAGACCGCCGATGTAGAGAAATAGACCACTGATGTAGAGGAATAGACCACAGATGTAGAGGAAAAGACCAGATGATGCATAGGAATAGACTAGCTGATGTAGAGGAATATACCACTGATGTAGAGGAATAGACCACTGATGTAAAGGAATACACCACATTAGTAGAGGAATAGACCAGATGATGCAGAGAATAGACTGGCTGATGTAGAGGAATAGACTGGCTGATGTAGAGGAATAGACCAGCTGATGTAGAGGAATAGACCAGCTGATGTGGAGAAATAGACTAGCTGACGTAGAGGAATCGACCAGCTGATGTAGAGGAATAGACCAGCTGATGTAGAGGAATAGAACAGCTGATGGCATAGCAAAGCAAATAGAAATGTTATAGGAAATAGAAACTTAAAAACGAAATTGAAAGTAATTTTTTGTAATGAGAAACAATTAGTTTGAAGAGAATAGAAAAAAGACTTTCCAGAAATGATGAATCACTGTTGTAAAAGACTAATTCAAAGAATTGGAAATTCCCGGTGAGAATTGAAATCTAGGTGCACGTGTCAGACGTCAAGTACATGATTGAAGGGATGCGATAGTTGATCATTCTTTGGTGAGAGTTGAAACTCAAATACTCTTGTAGGTTGGAATAAAAACACTCCCTTTTTGTTAAAGTAGATGTCTAATGTGGATTAAAGGTGTTGATGTCTTGACATACAACAAATTTGTAATGTAGGGCATTGTTGAGTTTATGTAATCTAATTTTTTAGTTTAAAAAAAAGAGAATTTAGAATGTGGGTGTACATTATCTATCTATCTATCTATCTACCTATCTATCTATATCTATATATCTATATAGTTCAGTAAGTCTGAATGTTTCTGTAATAATTAATAAGTTAGTCATTTTTTCCAGTATATATTCCAGTATATTTAAAGCGTATAAATATTTAAAAATTATGCAAAAAGACAATTCTCATTAAAAACAAGTAATTTAAAAATCCTTTGTTGTTGTTTTTTCTTAACAAAACACACCTTCCTTTACACAGCTAACCAATCTTTGTTAGAGCGACTATTTATTATTTTTTTATTCCTCTTAATAACTAATAAATGAAAAAAAAATTTTTTATTTTTTTTTTATTTTTTACCATTCCCCAATGCTCCCCTATTTAAAAACAATCCTGGTGAAGCGATTGTATAAATGCACTCAAAAGTATAAGAAATAACTAACACTATTGGTCGATCATGGACCCAGAATTAAGAGACGTTGAATGGCCTACATGCGGGAATACCCTCTGATGTATGAGTGTTCAGATATAGAAATGTCTCTAGATCAAATTTACGGCTAGTGAAAAGGCCTTTTCAAAGTTTTACCATGCTCACATCTGCAGTATTTTAAGTTTGAATAGCACTGCCTGATATGGCATTTAAAACTTTAAAAAAAATATAAATTGCACCCCACACTGTAAGACGAATCTCTTTATGGATAATAAAGATTATTATTATTAATGCTTTTATTATTATTATTATTATTATTAACTAACGTTAAGCAGTGGCGTCAAAAGGACGATCTTTGTATGACAAAAACTAAAAATTTTGCGGCAAGGCTTCTTGCTTAACACGAAGATTATCGTAAGTTGTCTTAAGACATATGTGCGCTATATGTACCTCGAACATTCTTCGCATAATAGTATTGGCCAATGCTGCCTCCTTCTTTATTAGACTTAATTAGATAATGAATATATTGCGTTAAGCGCTCCTCCGGAATAGGAGGTGGCAAACATACATTTTTGGGTCTAGATGGTAGTTGAAGTACGAACTACACGGCACAATGTTATACTGTTTCCGTCCTAAAGTCTAACAAATGAAGTGATATTGAGTCTGTTTCTAAGTTTAATAAACTGACATTATAAAATTTATAATAACTATTAAATAAATGTCATAAGCAATGGAATTTTATAAAAGAATTGACACTCATTTTACATTTGTGCAACAATCAATGACATTGGTTCAGCAAAGAAAAAAAAACAACTAATGATAGTATTTATTGCGAAATGTTTGGAGAAAGTTGATATATATATGTATGTATGTATGTGTGTGTGTAACGAGGAGGGGGAAAAAAACTACTCCCCCGAAAAAAAAATCCTAGCTACGTCTATGATATATATATATATCACCTGGCACCTGGCGTTATCACAAATGATCCTAAAGCTTATATAGAAAGCCTCATAGAAAGCACATTGACAATTGCTTGCTCAGCAATGAAAGAGTGAAGCTAAATTTAAAATAATACACACTATGTTAACACTTAACGTTTCGGACTTCGGACATTTGTCAATATTTTTTCTTTATTAACACGGTTTCGGAGTTCTTAGTTCCTAGAGATCCAATTTTTAAAAAATATTAATGACATGGAAATCGGATATAAGCTATGAAGTTAGTTCATTTATAAATCAAGGATTAATAGACTATATAAATATATTTTTCAAAAATTTAAAGAGATTTAATTTGCAGCCTCAAGATGATAATCTAAATTTTAAAAAAATGAAATCCTATGTTTAATATTTTATTCCTAATTATAATGTCCTTTTGTCTCCTTCTCTGAGCACTACATTATTAGTTCTGACCACAGTGAGATCCATAGTCTCAGCATTTTTGTCCGAATTAATTAATAAAACAAAATTTTGAGAATATTGTCTTGAGTCCATTCTTGTACTTTTTTTTTTTTTTTGAATGATTTTTCCTTCTTTAAGTTTCGTTCGGTAAGTAGAGGCAGCAGTTGTATTGTTTTGTGGTCCGATGACCCTAGTGGTGGTTTTTCACGAGATGTGAATGCTCCTTTGATGTTACAGTAACATAAGTCCATAGTTCTGTTCTCTCTTGTCGGACATGAGATGTGTTGATAGAAGGTGGGTAGGTCAACCTTCAAGGTGCATTTATTAAAATCACCCAGTATAACTACTAAGCTCTATCTATAATCTAAGATCTAGTTCTCTCTAAAAAAAAAAGTAAAAGTCATTATAGACAACAAAGATAAATATGCTTTATTCATTTAGATCTAGATCTAGACTAGATCTAATTTTAATTTAGTTAACTTGTTGCCCAATGAGTGTGCTAACAAATGCAATGTCATATTCTCAATGTTGTATCTAAATCGATAGATAGACGAATGAAATTAAATTTTTCAAAATGATTATATTATGGTTTACCATATGTTTCATAGCCAATTTGTTGCCATCGATAAGTTGTCTGCATCTTAACGGAGTTTGGCAGAGCAAGGAATTTTTCCTGTTTCTCACAAAATTTGGCTTTCAGAAAACAGACTTGAAAGAATTGGAAAATACACAGGGATTTATTTTTCCCATTGGACATTAAGCTTTCCATGTCCAGAAATTTAGCATTGTAGAACATGAAATAAATTGTCTATGACAGTTTAAAGTGTGTATACATTTGTTTGACGCACCCAATACATACAAATCAATAACTAAATATCTCTCTATATATAATTCTCTTCTTCCCTCAAGAGTTTTGTCGAGTAGCAAGAAGTAAAGGAAAGATCACTCTGCGGATAGTCCACGAGAAAACTAGAGGGGGGGGGGAGAACATGTACTCACAAAAATAGGGCAGAACCATTGCAATATCACTCTTTTGTTTTTATTTCTACCTCACGTAAAAAAAGGGGGGGGGGAGTAATCTACTCTGTAGTAACTATCTGTTTATGTTTAGTCTGTTCGTAATAATTACTAATAATTATACATTTTAAAATACAATAACTATTGATAAAATGGCATTAACAAGAAAATGTTAAAATAGATTCGACACTTGATTCTTTGCATGTTGGTAGGCCTATTTAATTTTGTTTATCATGGTTCAACATAAATAGCAATGAACAAATCAACGATAGTTTTTATTTAGTTTTTTATAGGGGGATAGATAAAAAAAGGGAGGGGGTGACACCCAGAGCTAACCGCACCGGGTGACACCGACTCCAGTGACGCTACTGCATTTAGGGCACAAAAAACCTTTATCTGCCAAGGGTCTTTTACCGTTTACTTTTGCCGCCTGCGCCTGTTTTATCCCCTTTTTATATACTTGCAGTTTCATCTGTAAATGTATACATATCGACAATCGCTCAACTCGTCTCTTGAAAAGCTCTAGGTTGGTGATAGTCCCCCATAATAAATTACTTCTTTGTTTACGGCTTGCCAATCATTTCGGGAATTCCCGATGTTATTTTTTTTTTCCGTTGAACTAAATAATTATACACGTTTTATTTTGTCCGGATTGTTTTATTCCACCCACGGGTAAGAAAGACACTAAATATGAATCTTAAGTATAAAACATTTAAAAAAAAAACATGCTCTCCCTCGCAAATGTCTCTTATTATTAAAATTACGTTTGCGACGAAAATAGCGCCGAAGAAGACCTTACTTCTGGTTACTTATGGCAACAAGGATGTGTAGGTCTAATGGCGTAGTAGTCCATACTTTTCCGGAAATTAAAAAATTGTTAAACTTTAAAGAAAAAATCAACATTATATATGCAGAGGAATGAATTATTTTTCTAGATGCTACACTTGATTTCAATGATTGTATTAAGATGCATGTAGACTAGAAATCTAGCTCTCGTTTCTTTGTTGTCATTTTTGAGAACTTCCGATTTTCAGAAAAGTTTTGCCTTTTTTTTGTCTGCTTGTAAAGGAAGTCTAATTCTAAAGCTTGAAAAGTTGTGAAATGTTTGCTTAATACAATGAGCATTGCCTGTGCCTAAAACATATTCATCGAGATCTTCTGTAATAGATTACATAATAATCAACAAACCAGCAACATGACGGGGGTGGGGGGGGGGGCGCGATAAACTAGACAATGTCAAGGACGCTAAATAGAACTTGACTGATGCAAACTCAATAAAAAAAATTGAGATGATACTTGAGCAAATATCTCAATGCAGAGCAGTTCATCTTCCTAACAAATCCTTTTAGTTGCCGCTAGTTAGTTGCCGCTAGTTAGTTTCGCGCTAAAACAACACTTCAGATGGAAAAATGTCAATATTAATTTAATTCTTCAACAAAAGAGCAACAGTTTTTTTTTTATTTATCAAAGTATCGAAAAGATTGTAATTTTATTAACGCGCTCTTTGTCAGGTATTTGTCAAACTTTTACGCCCACCCCAGACAAAAGAAAAACAGTTTGCACAACTATCTGTGGAAGCGTTGTAAGCTGCTCTAGCAGAGTACGGGACCAAGCCTCGGGGCCAAATGTTTCTCTGTATTTGAAACTACAGAAATGCTTAGTATGACTTGAGAGAGCATAGTTCCTTCTAGTCAAAAAGTGCTTGTGAAATAAGTTAAATTGAAAGGTGCTGGACGGGCTGATGTGTCAGATAAATTCATGACTTTTATAGCGCATATAGATTACGTTTGTAGTAAGCTGAAACTTCGTAATATGAATCTCGTATTCAGACAAATTACTTGCAGCAGACCTGTATTGTTCACCTCAAAAATAAACGGACGTGGCATGTAATGAAAGTTCAATGCTTAATTTTGGTTTAACAACTCGGACACGTTTTTGCCCCATGAAACTATTCAGTCTGGAGAAACCTATAAATATTCTTGTTCTTAAAACACACAAAAAAAAAGAATCTCTGCAAGCGAGAAATACATGTCAGATCGGACAGTATGGAGGCAGACTGTGTGCGTACTGATACAAACCTCGCAAAGAGCAATGGGAATGAGAAAGAAAGCTGCCACAACAGATTGACCTAAAACAGGTTCATTACCATGCATGACTGTGTCAAACTATGTCACTTTAAGTATCGACTTATCTAAACAAACAAAAAAACAACAATAACAGTGATTCACCTGTGCGAATCCATTGTTTTTCTAGATAGAAGGAGACATATCTATCTATCTATATGTTATCTATCTATCTATCTATCTATCTATCTATCTATCTATCTATCTATCTATCTATCTATCTATCTGTCTCTCTCTCTCTCTATTTATATATATATATATATATATATATCATGGGCGTAGCCATTTTTATTTCGGGGCGTGGTTTGTGGGGATCCCTCCACCCAAAACATTATATATATATATATGTTTGTGTGTGTATTAATCTTTTTTACATTCTGACCCTTCATTCTTTCGGAAGACTTTTATTGTACCCTAGAATATGTTCTTCCTGGAGTTCGTGGAAAAATTGTAGACTCCCCGTTCTTGCCATCGAGGGGATCTGGGGGAGCGGTGCGACCTCCCCCAGCGAGTGGCAAAGTCCCGCCGCCAAGCACTATTTCCGGTGTTGAAAACATATTTTGAGGTATCTACATGCATTATCCTGCTATCCATTATCCTGAGCTATCCATGAAAACCGGTGACTTGGCAGAGTTTAGGTCATTGGTTTATATGCATGACTAAATGCATGACGCGTAGGACGTAATCATCTTCTTTTTTTGAAGTAACGTCTGTATTATATAAGATATTAAAATTTCTTATTTCAAAAACCTAATGTGCTATTCTTACTGACTTAGATCCTCCCGTGCCGTTCGGCGCATTGGCGGAAAGCTGTTTCCACAAAATTCTGTCACTGGCAATGTCTGAAGCTTCTTCCCACCTGCTCTGAGGACCTACATGAAAGTGTGGCGCCTAGTTGTACTAGGATGTCCCTGTTTGCGCTTTCCTCGTAATGGCCTCCATGTCATTGAAACTCTTGGCATGCGTAATTCATTTTGTCGGAGAACATGTCTCAAAACCTCATGCGACACTCTGTCACAACCTTACAAAGTGGTCGACTTCCAGTTCAGTATAGGATTTCCATGATCTCTATAACTGACTCCTAAAATCCGTCTAAGCCATCTTTGTTGAGAAACATTTAGTCTTTTCCATTTCGGCAGATGACCATTCACTGCACTTTATTAATGGAGCACAACCACTGGTAGAAATTTGAAATTTATCTTGGCTCTTGGAGTTAGATAACAATTAGTTCGCTTTAGATTTTATATCGAAACGGGAAGTTTCAAAATCATCTATTAGGGGGTTTTAAACTAAAAAAATCTCTAGAGCTTTTTTTTTACAAATTCAAACCCCATTTAGCTACGCTCATAGAATTTGATGACTGTAGTTTGATTTAGAATAATATTGAAGAGGGGGTTTTCAACCTCAAAACTCTCTGTAAGGGGATTTTAAATTCAAAACCATCTGGAGGGGTTTTAAACTTTTTAAAAAGCCATGTGGCTTAAACTAAAAAAAAAAAAACCTTGGTTTTTGTGTTTAATTTACTTTTTTTTTATTTAAGGTTTCTTTTTTTTTTGTTTTTTTTTGCATCAAACCCCGATGAAAGGGGGTTTAAACTCAAAACCCCTTTGGCTACTCTCATAGAATTTTGAGTGTGTAATTTGCTTTTTTATATTGAAGAGGGGGTTTATCTTAAACTTCGGAGGGGGTTTTAAAATCAAAATCTTCCTTAGCTATGCTCTTAGAATTTGGGTTTTGTCGTTTGCATTATTATTATTGTTTTGTTTTATAGAAGAGGGGCATTTAACAGCAAAACTCCCTGGTAAGGGGTTTTAAACTCAAAACCCCCTTAGCTGCGCTGGGGCAAGTGATGGTTTAGTATTAAAGTCTCACCTAAAATAAACAAAATCAAATTTTAAAAAATCAGTCACTTGGGATTTCATTTCGAGGGGGGGTTGAACTCAACCCCATGGCTACGCCCATGATATATATATATATATATATATGTGTGTGTGTGTGTGTGTGTGTTACATAAGGATTTGTTAGCGACAATTTATTAACTCAATATACTGTTAGGAATCTCCCTATCCAGTCTCTTTGCAAATTGCACCAAACGACACCACCAACTTAAAGTACTTGACAACTCTGGGCTTCAAAATAACGTAATAGTTTAATGTCAATAAATAACAGCCAAAACTGTACAATTGGCAGCACGTAACACAAGACTGTACAAATATCTCTCCGCCGTATCAACTCTTGCACTGGTCTCTCTGTCTCGTCTTGGACTTGAACTGAGCTGTTTTAACGAACTGTAGATCGGGAAGTTGTGACTGACTGGTCTCTGATACCTTCGCTCTTTATGTAGGGTCCCTGCTGGCCTTCTAGAACCGGACAGAACGTCGCTCGACCATTCTGGGTTGTCAGATGACTACATCCCTCGTGACGCTCCTGAGCTCTGTTCACGACGTCGATCCTTCCTGAACCATCATGTTGACACTCGTCTCGGCCGACCGTTGTAACTCGTCATGGTTGACCGCTCGTCTAGCGCTGGCCTGGGGCGATTTGCGTCGGCTGACTACACACACACACCACTACCCCCATCTGTGCCACCACCAGGTTTATAACAATACTTATGAGTTAAAGTTTAGGGTTAGGGACTTACTCTGTTTCCATCAATACCACCAAAATGCCAAATCATCTGATTCTAGTAACGCGTTACTCTTTTGTTCTGGCTTAATCTACTTCTAGAAAACACAGATACAAACATCAGAACTTACCAACTCAAGCTCAAGTTGTCTGAAGTTTATTTGCTATTAAACAACAACTGGACAGTGGGCACAAGCTACGTTGAAACACTACTTCACTGTAATTCATTGTACTTCACACTAAGGAGCCGTACAACCGGTACTCATATAGCGTGTACTTCACTCTGGCTTCTATAAGGTCCTCAAAATAATTTGGAAGCTTGTAGAAACAGTACAAGCTTGTCGCGACTCGAAGAGTCTATCTATACCATAGTATCACTTATGCTACATGTGTCTCCCCATTCTTAAAGATCATGTTTTTTTAAAAGAAAGTTTTCTTTGAGAATAACTTATTACTGAGTAAATAGTGTTTTAATACTATATAATATATGCTATATAACAAAGATGCTATAAAACTTAGTGATACTTGTAATGTAATTATTTAATAGGATTATATTTAAATACAAATGCGCACTATACTCTGATAATAATAATAATAATATATGAAACTAGGATGGGATTTTTAAATTCTTTTTACTTTTTATTTATTTGATGGTACAACTCTGGTTTTAATGTAATAAATTTGTCATTATTTTTTTAAGAGAACAAGAACTAATTTGTGTTGCTTATTTTAGTTTCTTTTCATTAAAAAAAACAATAAACAAAAACACATACATTTTTCACATATTATAAAAAGGCACTTCCTACAAATTTATGTTTTAAATTTAAAAATAGTTTTCATGTTTTATCTTTTGGATCGCAATTACATTCCTATCCATGAAAATTATGTTTTGACTAGTTCTTAATGTTTATTCTTACCATTAATTGTATTTCCTAATCTAATTATCGCTGCAAAATACCGTAGTATTCCATACATTTACATATCTATGGTTGTTGTTTTTTTTTTAATTTGCTTTATTGATTAACAATCCAGTAATAGGGGAGTGTAATGTATTCTTTAATAAGAGAGTGTATAATGTATTCTTTAATATATATATATATATATGGCCTCCTTCAGTCGCGAAGCGACTATGGATCATCTCATAGAAATGAGATGAATGCCTGGGCATCAGCTGTGGTCGGAACGATGTCGCCCACACATCCGTTTCCCCCACTCCACGCAGCTGATGTATCCAAAGGAACGGCAGTGTCGATACAGTTTGGGGTCAGCGGCGTCGCAGGTTCTGCCAGGGGGTAGCACCGGGTGCTGCAAACTGCCTTAGGGACGCCAGCTCCCGATTTTTCCTCAGGGTTGACTCCCGAAGCCTTTTCCATGATTGGGTATAGCTGCAAGGCAACAGAGATTTGAATTCAGAGTTTTCCTTTCACCTAGCTGGGTAGCCAGCCATGGCTAACAAGTCCCTCCTACCCGAAGCTTACTCATTTTTACTCATTCTTTTATATGGAAATGTAATGTATTCTTTAATAGGGGAGTGTAATGTATTCTTTAATAGGGGAGTGTGTAATGTATTCTTTAATATGGGAGTGTGTAATGTATTCTTTAATAGGGGAGTGTAATGTATTCTTTAATAGGGGAGTGTGTAATGTATTCTTTAATAGGGGAGTGTGTAATGTATTCTTTAATAGGGGAGTATGTAATGTATTCTTTAATAACTCTCCAACAGCTTTGTTGATATTCATAAAACTAAAATGGGAAACGAACTTCAGAGAGCTGCAGAGGAGGCACAAAAGGAGGCAGCCATGGAAGTGTCCTCATCGTCTGCCTTGTCTCACCTCGAAAAGATGAAAAAACAGCTCGAGAAAATGATGAAAGACGAGGATGGGGGCGAAGATGCGACGCCATTTAATGTCCGGAAAATGAAAGGTAAACAGAAAGATATGCTAAGCAAACTCAGGAACTTCGGACTGCAAAGAGAAATCGTAAGCGACGATGATCTGCTGAAGATCTTGCAGAACAATAACCCTAATTTAGATAATATTGACCCTAATGTTGATGCTACTCCATTGATGACATGCGCAGTGCTAGACCGGAAACAACTCTTGACTCGTTTGCTAGAAATGGGATTGGATTTGGAGACAAGGAATCAAAAGGGACTGACAGTTCTGATGATGGCCTCCATGGCTAGCAAAGAGGACATAGTCGAAACTTTGCTGAACAGAGGAGCCAATATTAACGCTCAAGACAATGAAGGGCGCACTTCTCTTATTTTTGCCATCGCTGGAACGTGCGATGGAGTAGCGAGGCTATTGATAGAGCGCGGAGCAGACATTCACTTGAGAACTAACAAAGGAGATGACGCATTGATCATTGCTGCCCACGAAGGAAATTCAGACATCATGAGTATTTTGATAGATCATGGTGGGAACGTAAACTCTAAAGACGTCAAAGGATGGACACCTCTAATGACTAGCGCTCAGTACAACTATTTTGAAACTGTCCAACTGTTAATTGATAATGGAGCTAACGTCAATGAAGAGCAACATTCTGGTGGAACGGCGCTTGAAATCTGTGCTGGACATGGACATGAGAAAAGTTTAAAGATATTGTTAAAAAATGGAGCAGATGTCAAACATAAAAACAAGCTTGGATTTACAGCTTTAACCATGGCTGCCGTAAAGGGAGAAATTTTAACCCTGGAGAAGCTCATCAAATCAGGATCTGATATCAACGTACAGGATAAAGAGGGCCGCACACCTTTAATTCGTGCATCTATTGAAGGACACAGAAGTGTTGTCAGTACTCTGCTGAAAGCCAAAGCTGATGTTAACATAGCAGACTTCGAAGGAGACACTGCTCTAATGTGTGCATCTCTGAACGGACACGTCGCTATTGTAGATTTGCTTTTGAAACACGGAGCAGACGACCAAGCTTTTAACTATGAATGTATAAATGCATTAAGCATGGCCATACAGAACAATCATAAGCACATTGTCAAAAGCTTACTTAGCAAATACTTAACAGAGAAGATCCCATACCCTTCAATAAACCATAGACAAAAAAAAGGAATTACAGCTTTGCTCAGAGCAGCCATCAGTGGTCACAAAGAAATCGTCAAAATGCTGATTGAAGCTGGTGCGGATGTGAATATGGCTGACAACAGCGGACACACTCCATTGTGTTTAAGCGCTCATCAAGGTAACACTGACATTGTTCAACTCCTTATCGAGGCCAATGCAAACGTCAATATTTCTGACAAGCAAGGAGACACACCTCTCATGCTGGCTGCCCTTCAAGGTCATGTAAAGATTGTGAAAATGTTGCTGGGTGCAAAGGCAGATGTAACTATCACCAACATGAATGGAAGATCAGTTGTGATGCAAGCAGCTTATAATGGACACGAGGAGATTGTCACAATGCTACACGATCGACAGGCCAAGTTGGACGCTGTTGAAAGCAAAGGATGGAATGCTCTTATGTTGGCAGCACAGTTCCATCATACACCAGTAGTTCTCTATTTGCTAAAGAATAACGTTCCTTGCGATACAAAGTCAAAACATGGAGCCACTGCTTTACAAATAAGTGCAGGACATGGTCACTCAGACATTGTGGAAGCTCTTTTGCAACATGGTGCCAGACCTAATGATATAGACCAGGATGGAACATCGGCTCTGATGAAAGCTGCATCGAAAGGACACAGCCGCTGCGTCGAGCTACTGATTGCTTACAATGCTGAAGTGAACGCAACCAACTCCAACGGTGTCCACCCACTGGATGTAAGCTGCCACGAAGGTCATTTCGATGTTGTGATGCTACTCTTGGAAAAGGGCGCTGAGGTGAATAAGTGCGACGGAGAAGGTAGCTATCCAATTCACACCGCAGCACTAAACGGTCATAGGAAAATAGTCGAAAAGCTTATCGAAAAAGGAGCTAATGTCAACTCGATAGACAAGAAGAAGAGAACAGTACTCATGATGGCAGCTCACAAGGGAGACTCTGAAACCTGCAGGCTCTTGATCAAGAAGGGTGCTGACGTCAATCAAGCGGGTGACAACGGCTGGACGCCTCTCATGTTGTGCACACAATATGGCAAGACAGATTGTATGAAAGCTTTGATAGACGAAAAAGCCAACATTGAGGCCTTAGACCACAAAGGAAACACGGCTCTTAACACCTGCTCAGCCAACGGACACAAAGATGCAGTCTGCTTGCTACTGGACCAAGGCGCTGACGTGGACCACGCCAACAATGAAGGTCTTACGCCTCTCATGCTCAGCTCCAACAACGGCCACACTGACATTGTGAAGCACATCCTTGACAAGAAACCCAAACTAGAGTTAAAAGAATACGAACGAGGAGAAACTGCTTTAATCATAGCAGCCAAACGTGGCCACGAGAACATCGTTAGGGCTTTGATTCAGAGTGGGGCCAATGTCGATGCAACCAACAACCACGGGAGCACTGCTCTAAACATCAGCGCTCAATATGGACACAAAAGCATAGTCGATGAACTCCTCACTGCACGCGCAGATGTGAGCCTTGCAGACAAAGATGGTGACACACCCCTTCTCTCCTGTATAGGAATAAAACACCACCATATTTTTGAAGCTCTTGTCAAAGCCGGAGCAAATACGAAAGTTGTTAATAAAAAGATTGAAGATGCTTTATTTTTGGCCTCCAAGAGCGGAAGTATTCAAATTTTAAAATTATTACTAGGAAGAGAAGAGTTCACTGAAGAAGAAAAAGACAGAGCTGCAGCTGTTGCTTTACAGTCTAAGAGAAATGAAATACAAAAACTACTTCTGCCGAATTCGGAAATAGACGACACCGAAGGTAAAGTTGTTGTTTTTTTCAGTAGCCCCCCCCCCCCCCAAAAAAAAAAGCCGCTGTCTATAATTTTTAGATCTCTGAAACTAAAAGCATCCTTGAAAATCAGATCTTATCGTCGCTTTTATCGGTCTGTAGCCTGCAGCCTGCTAGTTTTAGTATTATAATGTGAACATTTTGTTGATCAAAAAGAAGTATTCATTATGTATTCACACATGAATTTTCTTTTTCAAACAAAACGAAGAAACTGCCATTTATTTTCTTGAAAACCTGTAGCATTACATAAAATTAAATTTTTCTCTCATTTTCGTCTTGCTTAAATTCAGTTTTTGAAACACCTACTCTTGTTTTTTAAAGTGTGCATATTTTAAGCGGTCCCGAAAGGGGAAAGCTTCTATACATACTATATGGTCTGTCCATCTGTCGCGTTTCGATCTGGAAAAATTAAAGAAGTATGTCCGTCCGTCACGTTTCGATTTCTTTAACTAGAAAAGATAGTAAAAATCCAACATCAATTTTTTTTTTTACATTTCTATTGCTTAGTTAAGTTAGTTCTGTCCTACTAACTACTACATTGACACAAAAAAATGTTTACTTTTTTAAAGAGAAAAATCTATTTAGTATGCATATAAGTTGGTCATAATTTAAAACAACAATTAATAAGTAGTTTCTAGCGTGAGCTGCCATGCTGCATCATAGCTATAGAACACTTAACTAAATGAAAATTTTTTTATATTTTTCTTGAGTATTTGAATAAGAGATTTACCCTTTACAAAACAATTAGATCAATTAGATTTTCATTATAAGACATCTGTTAGACCAGGTTCACATCTAACTTCACATTCACTTTCACTTATCCTTTGGTCTGCTGGGCCGCAGGGGCACCACACAAGGTCTGTCAACCTTCTTTCTCCATTCTTCTCTGTCATTTGCCTTTGATAGAATTTCATTCTGATGTTCTTTCTGAAAATATTGAAACCTGCCTTTTTTACCTACCTGGGTGGACACTTCGGGGGCCGATTTTGAGTTTGTGTTTCCACACAAACTGTCTTTGTAATATAGTTTTTTACTGATGCGATATTAATAAATCAAATATGAAAATATGCATTTATTTATTGAAAGACAGAGCCTTTAAAGATTCAGAAATGATCTTGTTGTAATTATAGACACCTCGGGTCTGTGTACCTTAGCAATCTTTGTTTATTGTTGAACTCAAGTGTACGGATCTTAAATCAATGAAATCTAAATTTAATTTATGCCAACAACATGCACTTATCTATTTCTTTAGATGCATCATCATCTATTAAAGCCTTGACCAGTGGTATCGAAGATAACACATCGCCTATGGATGTGGATGAGTTTCTCAAGAAATCTTTTGTCGACATCAGCAACAAGTGATGATGAAGATGGAACGAACCAATGTACTCGTATCCTCATTCTTGTCTTCAGTTTATTTGTGAAAGCTTTGGTACATATGGTTCATATGTTTAATGTATACTGTCTTAAGACTTTGATAGATGTGATTCATATGTTTAATGTAAACTGTTTTAAGACTTTGATAGATGTGATTCATATGTTTAATGTATACTGTCTTAAGACTTTGATAGATGTGATTCATATGTTTAATGTATACTGTTTTAAGACTTTGATAGATGTGATTCATATGTTTAATGTATACTGTCTTAAGACTTTGATAGATGTGATTCATATGTTTAATGTATACTGTTTTAAGACTTGGATAGATGTGATTCATATGTTTAATGTAAACTGTTTTAAGACTTTGATAGATGTGATTCATATGTTTAATGTATACTGTCTTAAGACTTTGATAGATGTGATTCATATGTTTAATGTATACTGTTTTAAGACTTTGATAGATGTGATTCATATGTTTAATGTATACTGTTTTAAGACTTGGATAGATGTGATTCATATGTTTAATGTATACTGTTTTAAGACTTGGATAGATGTGATTCATATGTTTAATGTATACTGTTTTAAGACTTGGATAGATGTGATTCATATGTTTAATGTATTCTCTCTTAAAGGTTTTTAAAGTTGTTTTTTTTTTCGTTTTATTGTAGCAATGCTTTGATTGTCTTTAAATTAATATATTGGCATATTTGGGATAGTTATCTCTATCTACTACCTACATATCTAGTTATTTGGATCATAGACAAATCACAAAAATGTCTAGTTATTGAGGATTTCTTTCTTTCACAACAGGGAGCTGATATTTGGTACAAAGTTTGTATAATTAAAACACGTTTTTTCAGCTACTTCCTCTTCACTTGATAAAAGCACATTGAGGTGTTTTAATTATGTCAATTACTATATTTCTTAGGATGCATTTTGTTCAATATTAAAATGAATCGAAAATCGAAAACACACCTAGATTTGACATAGCATGAAACGAAGTAAATTAAAGCCTGTTGTTTTAATACTATTTCTTCTGGACACGTGACTGAAAACATGCTCGAAATAAGTTCAATACCATAAGAAACTTCATTGGCAGAGTTTCGTGTTAGCATCTAGTAGTATGGCAACTCGCTCTCTTGCTATATATATATATAGATCTAGATCTAAATACTTTAGGTAAGATGTATTAGTGCTCATGCCCTTTTTAACTGTTACAAAATGTTCAACTGGATTCACTCTAATGAGCACACAAGCTATAACAGGTCACTTTAGGCTATGAAAGGCCGTTCGGATTCAGAAATTTATTGGCGCAGTTTAGTTTGTGGGTGAAATTTTGGACATTGAAAGAATGTCAAAAATGTATTTTAACTCATTAAACCAATTTGGAAGTATTTTTGAACAAACACAGTGATCCAAGAAGCTAAGTATATCACCATACTAGAGGATTCTTCTAAAGCACTTTTTTCTTTTGCAACATCACTTGTATCCAACAGAGATATGTACTGAGATATTCCAACATCGTCAGATAATTTCCTTATCGCATTATCGATCAAGGAAACACCAAAGTAAACCTTCGTGACAGTGCAGTATGGCTAAGATCGCGGACATGATTTCTAGTGGAGACACCGGAATTCGTATTCGTGATTTCAAGGCATTAACTAAATTACAAAACTTTATTGATATCCGAATACATCAGAAGAAAATAAAGGCCTTTATTTTATTGTATTGGTCCCATCCCACTTTCATTAATAGTTTTCTAGAAACAGGTTTAAATGAACAATAACTGCCCTAAGGACAACTAGATATCGTGCTAACACTTCTCTTTTTTTTTACTCGCCACATGAATTGCTTTATAGTAGAACCAAGTTTTTTGGTAACTACATGCATTGCTCTATAGTACAACCAAGTTTTTTGGTAGCTACATGCATTGCTCTATAGTAGAACCAAGTTTTTGATAGCTACATGCATTGCTCTATAGTAGAACCAAGTTTTTGATAGCTACATGCATTGCTCTATAGTAGAACCAAGTTTTTGATAGCAACATGCATTGCTTTATAGTACAACCAAGTTTTTTGGTAGCTACATGCATTGCTCTATAGTAGAACCAAGTTTTTGATACCTACATGCATTGCTCTATAGTAAAACCAAGTTTTTGATACCTACATGCATTGCTCTATAGTAGAACCAAGTTTTTGGTAGCCACATGAATTGCTCTATAGTAAAACCAAGTTTTTGGTAGCCACATGAATTGCTCTATAGTAAAACCAAGTTTTTGGTAGCTACATGCATTGCTCTATAGTAAAACCAAGTTTTTGGTAGCTACATGCATTGCTCCATAGCAAAACCTTGTTTGGCTTGACTACCTATGAAGGGGTCTCGAGGTTCGACACCCGAGTCAAGATAAGTTGTGTTAACTGAGCGCATAAAAGCAGCACGGAAAACCTTCTCCCATATAGCCCTGCCCCCCCCCCCCCCCCACTGGTCCACAAATGAGATTGGACCATATCGCTCTGAGCATTATATAAGCATAGAAGTAGTGCTATATAAAAGCTATTATTATTATTATTATTATTTAAATAACTTTTAAAAAATCTTAATAATAAAAAAAATTGTTGACCTTTTCAAAAATGTTTCTTTTGTTGACTGAACAATGAAAGACAAAACGTAAAAGTATTTATGATTTTTTTTCTATTCGTGAAGTTTTTAGTAGTGAAGTTTTGCTCTTACTCATAATAAATGTAATTAGATTTCCTTTCTCTTACAACACACACAATTGACATTTCATTTATTGACTGACAACATTTCATTTATTGACTGACAACTATTCATTTATTGACTGACAATATTTCATTTATTGACTATCAATATTTCATTTATTGACTGTCAATATTTCATTTATTGACTGACAACATTTCATTTATGACTGATAACAATTAATTTATCGACTGACTACATTTCATTTATTGACTGACAACATTTCATTTATTGACTGACAATATTTTTTTAATAACTTACAACATTTTCATTTATTGACTGTAAACATTTAATTTACTGACTGACAACACTTCAGTTATTTACTGACAACATTTCATTTATTGACTGACAACATTTCATTTATTGACTGACAACATTTCATTTATTGACTGACAACATTTTCATTTATTGACTGACAACATTTCATTTATTGACTGACAACTTTTCATTTATTGACTGACAACATTTCATTTATTGATTGACAATATTTCATTTATTGACTGCAAAATTTCTTTTTATTAACTGACAACATTTTACTTATTGACTGACAACATTTCATTTATTGACTGACAACATTCCATTTTATTGACTGACAACATTCCATTTTATTGACTGACAACATTTTACTTATTGACTGACAACATTTCATTTATTGACTGACAGTATTTCCTTTATTCACTGACAACATTTTATTTATTGACTGACAACATTTCATTTATTGACTGACAACATTTCATATATCGACTGACAACATCTTATTTATTGAATAACAACATTTCATTTATTCAATGACAATATTTCACTTATTGACTGACTACATTTCATTTATCGACTAACCACATTTCATTTATTGACTGACAATATTTCATTTATTGACTGACAACATTTCATTTATTGACTGGCAACATTTCATTTATTGACTTACAGTATTTCATTTATTCACTGAGAACATTTCATTTATTCACTGAAAACATTTTATTTATTACAATAAATGCAACATCGTTCTTTTTTTTAATTTCAATAGCAGTTGTAATACTTTCTGTACATGTAGTTTTGTTAATCTTTTATCTGGAGCAAAACTAAAATCTTTTAATCTATAAATGGAATCTGCACGTGACTAATGGCTACTTTCCTGATTTCCAAAAGTAATAAAAAGTTTACTATGTTTATTTTCTTGTACACGAAAGAGAGAGATTTATAATGGTAATCTTTGTTGAAGATCATTGGCGTAACTAGGATTTTATTCAGGAGTAGGGTTGGGAGGGAACTCTTTATTAATTATATTTTGACCCTTCATTTTTTTTTGTATCGTAGAATAATGTAAAGACCGTTTTAAACTTAACCCTTTCCCTTTGGCTACGCTCATGGAGATTTAGTAACTGTCGGTTGCTTAATTTTTTTGTTTTATTGGGGGTTTTAACATTAAGAACCATTGGAGGGGGATTTTAAACTCAACTTTCCCCTCATTGATTGCGCTGGGGCAATTGATGGTTTAATATTAAATTCTTATCAACAATAAACAAAATTAAAGAAATAAAATGACACAATTGTATCCCTCGGCTACGCCCATGATATATATAATTTATACGTCCTTTTTATTATGTATATATATATAAATTTGAAAATAAATTTTTGACAAAAAAAGCTCATTTGTACGTGATCTATTCTGTTCACTACGCCTACGTGTAACTTCGTTTTGTTACAGAACTAATTCAAAGATCTAAACTAATCTATTTATACAGTAGAATAAATTTCTAATTAAGTAAAGGTTTGAAAAACGCGACCAGAAAAAAATATTTGGGTTCAGAACTCATTTCAATTGTTACTATTATATTGAAAAGTTTTTTATGAATTCTTAATTTCCAAAACGAAGTGTTTCTTTAAATAATTATTTCACTATGTTTTTGAAACGTATAGTATTCGTCTGAAAACTGGACGGGGTGGTAGATCGAAAACGATTAATTGAGTAAGAGTCCTCTCTCCTTTTCATAATTTTTGCTAATGATTGCATTTGGCATTAAAGAATAGGGATGGGGTGACTCGATAGAGGAATGTAATATATAGCTTGTATAAATTAAATTAGTGACTTTTTTTATTTTATAATTTCTTAAATAACAAAAGAAAAAAGTATTGGTTTGTTCGATGGGCGGAGGGCGATTTCATGTTTCGTCCCTCCCACCTGGTACAACCCTTTTGCATTCTATAATTTTACTTATGATAAAATTTGAGATTAGAGTGTATTATGACATAGTATTCAAATGGGTTCAAATATCAATAAGTAACTAATATTATATAGTTATTCAACTAATTCTGTTTACAAATTATGATTTCTCCATAAAAATTCGACCGCCCTTCCACTCAAAGGACTAGAGTAGCGACATCAGTAGATGCAATCGCGCCACCCACGCCCACCGCACCGAAACGGCCAAGATACAAGAAGAAAGCGAAACATAATATATAAATTTTATAGTAATTCTACTAATTTTGTTCACAAACTATGATTTCTTCTCAAAAATAGGACCACCCTCCCACTAAAAGGGCATAGGTGGGACGGACAATAGATGTATTTCCCCCCCCCCCCCCCCAAATCGGCTAACAGGGGAACGACATAATATAAAGATCGGTTAAAATATCAATAACAAGTTTTAATCCTATATATATTTAATTGATTCTGTTAACAAGCTACAAATTCCTACAAGTAACCACTCGAAAATTTATGGGGGGGGGGGGGGGGAGGGGCGGGATCGATGCCATTGCTTACTCCACACCCCACCAAATAGTTCAAAATACTAGAGGGGGCGGGCTATATAGTCTAAATAATAGGTTGAAATATAAATAACTATTATACATTATTAACATAAGTAATACATTCGTATGCCAATTGTATGATTTCTTTACTAAAATTCGTCGGGGGTCGGCCGAGTTTGAGGGGGGGGGGAGGGCAGAGGCAATCGCCTGTGCGTCTATGTCGGAAAAAAAATTTGCAGGATGGAAAAATTAACAAAAATAAGAGCTCCAGAAAGATTAAGAATAAAAGAAAAAGTGAGCGGACCGTTAAGGTTGCATTGTAACTCGTACATTAATTCACTGGTTAAAAAGTATGTAATGGTAATCGTTACAATGTGGCCCGTTTATTGAAATTTCAAAAAAGAAAAAGAGAGGATGTTTCAGCTATAATAAACAATATAAAGTCTGGGTATAAATCAACGGTGTTTACTGCTGAGTGTGTGTGTGGAGCTTTGTGCTGGACGTACTTTTAACCGAGAGAAAGAGAGACAGAGAAAGAAGGGGATACAATAGAGGAAGATATAATTTTATGTTTATAGCTATAATGGTTTAACAATGGAAGCAAAGAAGACCGTTAATGATTATAAATTCAATTTATTTTGTTAGCAAAAATAAAAGAGAATTTAAATTTAAAGAAACATATTTCCAAAATCAAACGGTAACTAAACCCAAATAAAAGCACAATAAACGAGTCATAATGAGCTTTTTTAAACACAAAATATCTCTTTGTTATGATAATAAAACATTGTCCTAAATCTCCCGTACAAATAAAATAAATGAGATCAAAGTGATATGGTTCATTAGTCCAGTTTGATTTTTACAATCAATCACGGAGATAAAATCAATGGCTACCCAACTTTCAAGAAACAATACGCCTTTTAGATCTTTTTTTCTCATCTTCGTTTGTTTAAATATTGATATGTAAATGTTAATTTTACGTTAAAGCTAACATTCAAAGAGAATAATTTAACCTTTTCTTAAACAAAAAACATTGACAAAGTGTTGTTATGAAAATTCGCTGGTATGTAAAGGAGTATTTTCCTGAGTTTTAGTGAATAGCCACTAGATAAAAAGTATTCTAATGTTCTACTTTGAATGATGGCATTTTCAGATGAAGTTATGAAACCAAGTCAGCTTCACAAACATATAGCAATATCCAAAAAAAAAATTAAGAATATTCATGAACAATTATAATTACTATTCAAACAATATTAAAAACAAAACAAAAACAAAAAAGACAAAGCAAGATATGTGTTAGTGGTCTACTGAAAAAATGCATAGCTTTTTTAAAAAGTCTTATGATATTGTTTGAAAATTGATTGAAACTAAAATTAAAATTTTTCAAAACTTATCTGTAGCACAAAAAAACTTGTTGTTTTTGTTAGTGATGAAATATTTCAAACTTGTCTAGTTATGTAGCTTATGATGACATATAGGGAACCATCATTGGTTGGACGCTACAATGGCTTCATAAGTAATATAGAATAAAGAACAGATCTATGCAATATTCACCTTGTGAGTTATGATACACAGGTAACATCATGTTAAAATTTTAGCCCACAATTTGATTTCTATTTGAATCTTATTATAAAACTTGTAAATAAAATACAAACCCATGCCGAAAATAAGCTAATCTTTCAACAGTTTTGTGAAACAAATGATAAGCAACATGTTACTCTTATTGTAAACTGAGATTTGCTGGATTTCGAAAGGGAGTTGTTATTACTCGTTTCGCTAAACTCTTCAATATAATTTTGGAACTTTTCTTTTGAGAAACAGGAAGATTCAACTGTTGGCGATGACTTAAAGCAGGCTAAAAAATTGTTTTACATGGTAGGCATCTAACGCAAATGAATGAAATGAACCTCCGACTGCAAGGAAAGAGATTGACTTTCATTGATTATATCATTTTCTTTTATCAAGATATTAAATCTATTATAAAGAGTTTTACAATATCACATAACTTGTTTGTTAACAAATGAATTATTGCCTAAGGACATCGATATCTATGTAATTCATCTAACAACGCTTTATGAAGAAATGATGATTCGCTTCTAGGATGTAAATTAAAAAAAAAAGTCTAAATGACAATTATTTAGCATCTGTTACTAATGTTCAAATTGATTTTTCAGGAAAAAATATATTTACAAAATTATGTCTTCAGTAAATAGAATGTTAACATAGGAGTCACAACAGAGATATGGCACTTAAATATAAATGTTGCAGTAAAATTTCAAAACTATGGTCGAAAATGTAATTATTTGTTAGCTTTTCCATCAACATACATGGTGAACCTAGATTTAGCCTTGCTTTGGCTCATTTAAAGTTTGAAATTTCGAATACTGTCAGACTGCAGGAGGCACAAGGTTTACATGAGCTTAATTTCATTTTGTACTGAATTCAGCAATAATAATGTTTATATTAAAAATAAAAATAAATGTACAATGAAACCTAAAAAAAAGTAGACCCCAATATTTAGTAATTTAAAAAGGAACTATTCTTAGGATTTGAAAGAAAGTAATGACAATGAGATTAATGTTTGTATGTAGTCAATGCGAATTATTTGACATAATTTTTGTATAATGATAATAATGTCTTCGATTCCGAAAATTAAGGCTGAGTGCAGTGTTTCACATAACTACAAAATGGCACCTGAGATTATCTTTATAGCTCTTACGGGGGGCTCCTCTGTAGCTTCTGTTAGGCACCTAGTTTATATTATTAGTTAGTTAGAGACGCATCAGAGGAGACGTATATTGAACGGGACTAGTGACGCTTGGGATATTTTGGATTAGAGACTAAAAAATCAGTTAGCAAAATGATTCTCTTGGGTAAAGACGTGTCTTATTTAACAGTGGCCTTTTATTGGATTAAACGTATTATTCATTGTTCATCAGTGTTGACCACATCTTTTCACTTGTTAAAAAATAGATGTGTGTTATCTTTGTGCTGTTGTTCAACTACATGGAATACACCCAAACAAGAAACCCAAACGCTTGCTGAGTAATTGATTGAAATCTAACAAGCATCAACAGTTGACTTCAGTACAGGATAAACATCCATCACACTCCGTCCTCCTGTAAGCTCACAAAGAAGATCGCCTTTGGCATGAGGTCGTCTCCCATGCGGGATAAGTGTTATTGACAGCATAAAAATTAATAAATAAATGACATGTTGTTCAAATTTGCCTTCTCATGCAACTTTATAATTGGGTGTTGTTTTTTTTTGCAAAGGGGGGGGGGGAGCCTGGCGTCTTTTTTAAAGGAAAAAATACGAAAAGGTGGCGGTAGGCCAAAAAAGGTTGAAGACCACTGATGTAGAGGAATAGACCAGCTGATGTAGAGAATAGACTAGCTGATGTAGAGGAATAGACTAGCTGATGTAGAGGAATAGACTAGCTGATGTAGAGAATAGACTAGCTGATGTAGAGGAATAGACTAGCTGAGGTAGAGGAATTGACCAGCTGATGTAGAGGAATAGACTAGCTGATGTAAAGGAATATACCACAGATGTAGGGGAATAGACCACAGATGTAGGGGAATAGACCACAAATGTAGAGGAATAGACCACAGATGTAGAGGAATAGACTAGCTGATTTAGAGGAATAGACCACAAATGTAGAGGAATAGACAACTTATGTAGAGAAATAGACCACTGATGTAGAGGAATAGACCACAGATGTTGAGGAATCGACCAGCTGATGTAGAGGAATAGACCACTGATGTAAAGGAATATACCACAGATGTAGAGGAATAGACCAGATGATGCAGAGGAATAGACTAGCTGATGTAGAGGAATACACCACAAATGTAGAGGAATAGACCACTGATGTAGAGGAATAGACCACTGATGTAGAGGAATAGACCAGCGGATGTAGAGAATAGACCACCGATATAGACGAATAGACTAGCTGATGTTAAGGAATAGACTAGCTGATGTAGAGGAATAGACCAGCTGATGTAGAGGAATAGATAGCTGATGTAGAGGAATAGACTAGCTGATGTAGAGGAATAGACTAGCTGATGTAGAGGAATAGACCAGCTGATGTAGAGAAATAGACTAGTTGACGTAGAGGAATAGACCAGCTGATGTAGAGAAATAGACTAGCTGACGTAGAGGAATCGACCAGCTGATGTAGAGAAATAGACCAGCTGATGTAGGACGTAATCATCATCTTTTTTGAAGTAACGTCTGTATTATATAAGATAAGATGTAGAGGAATAGACCAGCTGATGGCATAGCAAAGCAAATAGAAATGTTATAAGAAATAGAAACTTAAAAACGAAATTGAAAGTAATTTTTTGTAATGAGAAACAAACAGGTTGAAGAGAAAAGAAAAAAGGACTTTCCAGAAATGATGAATCACTGTTGTAAAAGACTAATTCAAAGAATTGGAAATTCCCGGTGAGAATTGAAATCTAGGTGCACGTGTCAGACGTCAAGTACATGATTGAAGGGATGCGATAGTTGATCATACTTTGGTGAGACTTGAAACTCAAATACTTTTGTAGGTTGGAATAAAAACACTAACTTTTTGTTAAAGTAGATGTCTAATGTGGATTAAACGTGTTGATGTCTTGACATACAACAAATTTGTAATGTAGGGCATTGTTGACTTTATGTAATCTAATTTTTTAGTTTAAAAAAAAAGAGAATTTAGAATGTGGGTGTACATTATCTATCTATCTATCTATCTATATCTATATAGTTCAGTAAGTCTGAATGTTTCTGTAATAATTAATAAGTTAGTCTTTTTTTCCAGTATATATTCCAGTATATTTAAAGCGTATAAATATTTAAAATTATGCAAAAAGACAATATTTAATTCGTATTAAAAACAAGTAATAAAAAAATCCTTTGTTGCTTTTTTTTCTTAACAAAACACATTCTTCTTTTACACAGCTAACCAATCTTTGTTAGAGCGACTATTTGTCTTTTTTTTTATTCCTCTTAATAGCTAATGAATGAAAATTTTTTTTTAAAAAAGGAAATTTTTTTACCATTCAAAATGCCCCCCATTAAAAAACAATCCTGGTGAAGCGGTTGTATAAATGCACTCAAAAGTATAAGAAATAACTAACATTATTGACCCAGAATTAAGAGACGTTGAATGGCCTACATGCGGGAATACCCTCTGACGTATGAGTGTTCAGATATAGAAATGTCTCTAGATCAAATTTAATGTCCACATTATTAAAGTCTGAAAAATGATAACGTTTAAACCGGAGTGTTTTGATGTGACGATGTCTAGATGCTACTCTAAGATTGTGTTTATCAGACAATGCGTTTCTGATGTCATAATTTGATGTAGATTTCTATTTCAAACAATTATTAAACAAACAAAACGTTATGCCGGAGTTTGAAATGCAAATTATTCATTCCAACAATTTTGGAACTAGAAGTCACTTGACTAAAATGCAAACCGTACAATAAAATTAAACAAGTTCACTCTCTTCGTACAAACTCGTAGCTCAACTACTTAAATCTAGAAATGGTTATGGTTCTACCACACAAACTACAACTGACCTTGCCCGTCTTTTCGAAAAACTTTTTATTCATCCACCACTCACTAAAATCTCTCTCTCTCTTTTTCATATTCCTACATTATTGGTGGAAGAAGGGAAAGAACCTAACGTAGGTTTTTATGTTGTCAAGTTTTGTGGATTCACCGCCATATTTAAAAGTTCGGAACTATTTGGTCATTTCTCAGTAGAAGCATTCTGTATCTATCAACGTTTAGTTTGTCTTTTTCAATCAGTTGATTTGTATGTGCACTGGAAAGTCTATTTCTTATAAAGCGTCCCTGTAGTTCTTTTTTTCATTACATTACACTGCATCACAGTATTTGGTGAAACTTTTGTTTTTCTTAGGGATGACAAACGTTTCATACCAAATATAAGTTTATTCAATTGTAGTGAAATATGGTAGAACTATCATTTCCTCAACTGCGCTGAATATCAAATAGTCTATTAATAATAGATACTTAATAAAAGTCCTATTTACTAAGTCTTTCAAAATCAGAAGCAATATCCTTCACTTTTCGTGTTCCGGGTTTGGGGCCCATTAGTATGAAAACATGTGAGTCTCATGGACATCAAAGTAGCTAATGAGCTAAATTCCTATTAATCTATTCTCTGCACATCGGTTTTCTTATTTTTTACGATCAGATTTTTTTTTTTTAAATTTATTATCTTAGAGGTGTAGTGTGACACTTGTAATTGCGCAATACACCAACTTTTGGCGCATGCTCCATAGGTTGGCCACCCCTGGTTTAGATCTTTTACAAATTTAATTACATGACTATTCCACACTAATGGATACAATTACGCTTAGGGTTTTTTTTTTAAGTATTTGAAAATATTTTCTTGTTTTACCTGTAACAACATATTTTATTTTTATTTTCAGAAAGTTTTTAAATACTTTTTAAATTACAAAAAGAGGCGCATAAAGATCCAGTGTATCCAAGAATGACAGAACCTACTCCACCTAAAAGACAGCGCCTTAAAAAATCTTCCTATCTGCCGATACCTCAATTTCCTGAATATGATTGGTCTCACGTGATGAACGTAAGAAATGACAGTGACGAGCAATGTTTCAAGTGGAGTCTACTCGCTGCCTTGCATCCAGTGGAGGGCAAACTCGCAGAGAAAGTTTCTAGTTACGAAACTTTCCAAGATGAGCTTAAGTTTAGTGATTTAGAATTTCCCATAAAACTTCAAGACATTCCGAGATTTGAGCAACAAAACGATATTTCTGTGAATGTGTTCTTTTACACAAAAACTAAAAGAGCTTTTGGTAGAGAGTTCTACGAAACATCCCCTGTGCATTTAAGTCAGCTCAATAACAAAAGGCCGATAGATCTCTTATATGTTTATAAAGAGAAAAAATTCCATTACTGCTGGATCAAAGATTTAAGTAAATGGTTAAAAAAAAATGGTGTGTGTTGTCGTTACTGCCTGAATACATTTCAAGAAAATGAGATAGAAGAACATACACGTTTGTGTAAGCCACACGGTCCACAACGTGTAGATATTCCTTACCCGGGAAAAAATATTTTAAATCACAATGCAAAAGATACTAAAGTACAATGTATAATTTATGCAGATTTTGAATGTTTTCTTGAGCCAGTTGAGATTGAAAACAAAGCAATGTTACAAAATGAGAAGACAGTTATTAATATTCACAAGCCCAGTGGTTTCGCCTATAAAGTTGTTAGCACTATAGCGGAACTCAACAACACGGACATTCAAGTTTATTCAGGTGAGGACGCTGCTAAAAAGTTCATTGATGAATTACTAGAATTAGAAAATTCTATAAAAAAGAAATTAAACCTTAAAAAAAAAAAAGATATGATTCCAGTTGTGTTTCATAATTTAAGTAGATATGATAGTCATATCATAATACAAGAATTTCAAAAGCTGAAAGATGAAGATATTGAATGTTTACCTTTAAATGTGCAAGAATTTATTTCATTTTCTGTAGGCTCTTTAAGATTTATCGATTCCTATCGATTTCTTAACAAATCTCTTTCAAGTCTTGTTGCCAGTCTAGTTGATTCTTCCAAAGACTTAAAAGAAACATTCAGAAACAGTTACCTGCTAGCAGGTGACAGTCAAGAGAAATTTAATTTGTTGTTAAGAAAACAAGTTTACCCATGCGAGTATATAAAGTCTTATAAAACGTTGTCTGAAAGTCAGCTGCCTCAAGAAGAACACTTTCATGACACTCTGAAAGACAAGTCAATCTCGAAAGAAGATTATGAACACGCCAAGAAAGTATGGGCAATTTTTAATATGCAAACTCTAGAAGACTACCATAATCTTTATGTTCAAACTGACGTAGCTCTGCTAGCAGATGTCTTTGAACACTTTAGACAAATGTCGATGGATCTTTACGAGCTCGATCCTGCAGAATTTTATTCCACTTCAGGACTTGCCTGGCAGGCAGCACTTAAGAAAACAGAAGTTCAGTTAGAGCTTCTAACAGATTTAGACATGCATCTTATGGTAGAAAGTGGTAAGAGGGGAGGAGTAGCAATGGTATCTCATCGATCATCTAAAGCCCATAATCCCAGCATGCCACACTATGATTTAGCCCAACCTGGTAATAACAAGTGGATCATCTATTTAGATGCTAACAATTTGTATGGCTGGGCCATGTCTCAACCACTGCCACTGAACGACTTTAAATGGCTTACAGAAGAAGACATTTCCAGCCTCGATATCAAAAACATTAGTGACAATGCAGAAACAGGTTACATACTTGAAGTAGATCTAGAGTACCCTGAGGAGCTACATGACCAACACAATGACTTTCCACTGGCACCTGAAAAAGTTAATATAACAAAGGAAATGCTGTCATCATATTGCAGAGATCTTTATGAAAAATTTCACTTAAGTGAAACAATGGGAGATAAACTGATTCCAAATTTAATGAATAAAGAAAAATATGTTGTTCATTATCGAACTTTGAAACTGTATCTCAAACTTGGAATGAATTTAATCAAAGTTCATCGTGTTATATCATTTCACCAAACAGCTTGGCTCAAACCTTACATTGATTTTAACACAGAGCAAAGGCAAATATCTCAAGATGACGTTAGAAAAGACTTTTTTAAATTTATGAACAACACTGTCTTCGGTAAAACCATGGAAAATGTTAGAAAATACGACAAAGTCATTGAATTTGTATTTGATGATGATGATTTAGCAAAAGCAAAAGTTAGGCCAAATTTTCAAGAGTGTGTTGATGTCAACGGAATCAATATTATTCAGTTTCAAAAACATTCATTATATCTTAATAAACCAGTTTCAGTTGGTTTTAGCATCCTGGATTTATCTAAAATGTTCATCTATGAAATTCATTATTGCAAAATTAAACAAAAGTACGGGGGAAAAGCCAAACTTCTATTTACCGATACTGATTCTTTATGTTATGAACTAGAAACAGAAAATGTTTATGTTGACTTGCAAGAAGACCACGAACTGAATGACTTGATTGACAAGCAGAACAAAAGTGCACTTGGTAAAATGAAGGACGAGACACGTGGTGTCCCTATACAGACATTCATTGGTTTAAAACCCAAAATGTATTCTTTGGTATATGGTGAATGTGAGAAAAACACTGCAGTAGGTGTACAAAGAGATTATAGAGAGAGAAACATTCAATCAAGTGACTTCACAAAGTGTCTGGAAAACAAAGAGCAACAACAAGGTACAATTCATCAAATAGAAAGTCTGAATCATCAGCTCCGTACTGTCAAGGAAAACAAAGTCACTCTGACATGTTATGATGACAAAAGATACATTTCAGATGAAGGGATACAGTCCTTGGCGTACGGACATTACAGAATTCCAAAATGTTGACTTGGTTTCGATTTAATTTTATGAATTTGCCATTTTCTGAAAGTTCCATGTTAAAGATTATTTTGGCTTTTTTTTTTATAAAAAACAAAAGGCATATAATGGTATGCATGTATATTGTTTTTCTTGTTTTTTTATTTTGAATTTTAGAATATTTATCCAAAAAAAATATTGTTATAATGATTGCTTGAATGACAATTAATATGAGTTGAGAGGCTAAAAGGGTTGAGGGCAAAACGTGACTAATGTCTAAATCCTGATCTATCTGCAAGTAATTTGTGACGAATGGTCTAAGATTTAGTATTTTTTTGACGTTGGTCATTGTGCTGGCCTCACTGCATCTTCCTTAGCAGATTTGCCTTTTTTTAAACACAATGTACTTTTACCAAAATGTATAACGTATATAACTTGTACAAATATATATAAGGATATCAGGTGGCATTATTTGTTATATAACTTTATTATCTTCATATTTTTATATTAAAGCATTTAATAGGCTCTTTCAATGCACAATTATTTTAATCTAATTCAACTCGCATACATATTTATACATTTTCCTGATTTTAAACAACATTTTTTTTCATATTATGGTTTGTTGGTTTTTTTTTCACGTTTTTGCTAAATCCAAATGTTGGCCCACTTTTCTCCAAACAAATCATTTTATATTGCTTTTGATTGTATATGGCCTCTTTCAGTGGCGAAGAGTCTATGGATCATGTCATAAGAATGAGATGAATAACAATGTCACCTACACAGCTGTTCCTCCCTCTCCACGAAGCTGATAAATCCAAAGGATCAGCAAGTGCCGACACATTTTGGGATTAGCGGCGGTTGCAGGCTCAGACAATGTGTAGCATTGCGTGTTGCAAACTGCTTTTCCTCAATTTTTTTATCAATACGGCTAGTCAAAAGGCCTTATCAATGTTTTACCATGCTCACATCTGCAGTATTTTAAGTTTGAATAGCACTGCCTGATATGGCATTTAAAACTTTAAAAAAAAAAAAAATTGCACCCCCACACTGTAAGACGAATTTCTTTATGGATAATAAAGATTATTATTATTAATGCTATTTTTATTATTATTATTATTAACTAACGTTAAGCAGTGGCGTCGAAAGGACGATCTTTGTATGACAAAAACTAAAAATTTTGCGGCAAGGCTTCTTGCTTATCACGAAGATTATCGTAAGTTGTCTTAAGACATATGTGCGCTATATGTACCTCGAACATCCTTCGCATAATAGTATTGGCCAATGCTGCCTCCTTCTTTATTAGACTTAATTAGAGAATGAATATATTGCGTTAAGCGCTCCTCCGGAATAGGAGGCGGCAAACATACATTTTTAGGTCTAGATGGTAGTCGAAGTACGAACTACACGGCACAATGTTATACTGTTTCCGTCCTAAAGTCTAACAAATGAAGTGATATGGAGTCTGTTTCTAAGTTTAATAAACTGACATTATAAAATTTATAATAATTATTAAATAAATGTCATAAGCAATGGGATTTTATAAAAGAATTGACACTCATTTTACATTTGTGCAACAATCAATGACATTGGTTCAGCAAAGAAAAAAAACAACTAATGATAGTGTTTATTGCGAAATGTTTGGAGAAAGTTGATATATATATGTATGTATGTATGTGTGTGTGTGTGTGTGTAACGAGAAGGGGAGAAAAAAAACTACTCCCCCGAAAAAAAATCCTAGCTATGTCTATGATATATATATATATCACCTGGCACCTGGCGTTATCACAAATGATCCTAAAGCTTATATAGAAAGCCTCATAGAAGGCACATTGACAATTGCTTGCTCAGCAATGAAAGAGTGAAGCTAAATTTAAAATAATCAACACTATGTTAACACTTAACGTTTCGGACTTCGGACATTTGTCAATATTTTTTCTTTATCAACACGGTTTCGGAGTTCTTAGTTCCTAATTTTTTTTTTTAAATTAATGACATGGAAATCGGATATAAGCTATGAAGTTAGTTCATTTATAAATCAAGGATTAATAGACTATATAAATATATTTTTTCAAAAATTTAATGAGATTTAATTTGCAGCCTCAAGATGATAATCTAAATTTTAAAAAAAATGAAATCCTATGTTTAATATTTTATTCCTAATTTTAATGTCTTTTGGTCTCCTTCTCTAAGCACTACATTATTAGTTCTGACCAAAGTGAGATCCATAGTCTCAGCATTTTTGTCCGAATTAATTAATAAAACAAAATATTGGACGGGGCAAATTTTCTCAATTTCCACATTTAGAACAGTCAGTAAGCTAATGTTTTGACTTATGTTGAAAATTCAAATGCCCTCTATTCTGATTTGCTAATAAAGTTTGAGGATATTATGAATGTGGTAATGCCTCAATCGATTATCAATCCATCTGATGATATGAGAGGTATGTAGCATTGCAAGAAGAACTGCTTAAAGTAAGTCTTAGTAAGTACAAATGAAGAACATAAAAGTTCAATTCTAACAAAGAACATTAGCTCTTCTTGATTTCAAAGGGGATACTTGATACTTATCAGATACTTCGGAATATCATCAGAAAGTGGGTTTTTAAAAATTGTTTTTTCATCTTGATATCTAGTTTCAAAAAGTTTCAACAATATCGAAAATATTCTAATTAAAAAAACAACATTGCCCATCATTAACCGAGAAGTTTCAATATAAAACATAACTAAATTGATGCATAATGTTGAAATTTTATCAAAGCAGTCTTCTTATAGGTCTCTATTTTGGTAATACATATCGCTTAATTCATTTTAAATTGTATGATCTGTTTTAGTTTGAATTTCATTTATATACATATATATATATATATATACAAATAGCTTTTAGAGATCTGTATAGAGAGAGATATTAAGAATTGAAATTGATGCGTTTTCAAAAATGCATAAGTATTTCAAAAGGGGTGTACCAAAAACTGGAAAACATGGCAAGGGGTCTACGAGACAAAAAAAAGTTGGGAACCGTTGATATGATAAACAAGTAACTTTTTTAAAAAAAATACAATTCCATAAATGGACATTAGAACGATTACTTTGCTCTTAGTTTCCAATGAATAATAGATTTTTTTAAAAAAAGGAACATTGTTATCCATTCCCAATCCCCTTCTCTTGAAAACATCATGGTTAAAATTACAACCAGTAACACAGGCTAAAAACGCAAAATACCTAAATTTTGAAAGCCTTCAGGATAGAAAACTTCTTCTTCTTCTTCTTCTAGCCAGCTTTATTGCTGCTTAGCTGTGAGCTCTTTTGCAGACTGTGCCAAGGAAAAAAAGTGTGCTGTTTTCTTCAGTTGTTCAGCACTGCCGTACAGGGTGTTGGTTATGTTGGGCTGTAGTGGAAGTAGGGTCTGCCTAAGGTGGATTAGGAAGGGGGCATTTAAAGAGAAAATGGTTTACGGTTTCAAATGGGTGGGCGCAGTGTCTGCAAAGGGGGAGTTGTGTGGAGTTTATTTTGTTCAGGTGGTAATTTAATAGTGGTGTGTGTCCTGTTCTTAGTTGGAAAATTGTAGATTGTTCTTTGCGGGGGAGGAAGTTAATACTGTCCAGTTTGTTAGGCGTAGTCATTTTTTTGTACATGGCTCTGCCTGTGTTTCCTGATGCCCATTGGTTGAGCCACTCCTCCTTGTGATTGTTGACTAACATTGACCTTAGGGTGAGGTAGTTAACAGGTCTATCTGGTTGTTCCATAGATGAACCTGCCTTTGATAGCTTATCTGCTTTTTCCTTTCCCATGATGCCAATGTGTCCACGGATCCACTGCAGTGTGATATTGATATTTAATTTTGATATCATTCGATGGATTATCACAATGAATTTTGTCAACTCTCTTGTGCTGTTTGAGGTGCTGCGGTTAAGTGCTTGCAGAGTAGATTGGGAGTCTGTAAAGACAACAATATGTGAGAGTAGATTGGGAGTCTGTAAAGACAACAATATGTGATGGTGGTTGCACTCCTTAATATAATTTGTTTTCCACTGTCTGTAGTGCTATGGTAATTGCCTCAATTTCGGCTTGGAAGTTTGAGCAGTAATCGCCACAGAGTGCGCTTATCTCAAAGTGTTTATTTTTAGGGAAGACCAGGAAGGCACCAGGACCAACATTGATGGTGGCTTTGAAAGCCGATCCGTCTGTATAAATATGGATAGCTGTTTTTTGATAGCTTTCAATTGTTTCAAGTGTGCCTTCTTTGAGCTCCAGTGGATTTGATTCTTTTGTTAGGGTGTTATTTAGTAAATGTGTTTTGATGGTTTGTTGTTTGTAGTTTAGTCCGGGCGTTATGTTTGAAAATCTGGTATTTTTTTCTCTGTTATTGGGTAGGTGGTGTTTTAGGGCTAGTTCGTCAGTAAGTTGGATCAGAGTTCTTTGCTTTTTTGGTTGTTTTTCCTATTTCTCGGTGTTAGTAATTTATTTGGAAGATCGTCCTTCAACCTTCTGTATCTCTCAATAGCTTTTAATGCTGCTCTGTTGCACCTTAACTTAAGAGGTTCAATATTGGAGTCTATTTCACAGGCTGCTGTGGGAGTAGTGTTCATACCTACACTAATTAGCCGCAGGGCTTGGTTTTGGATGGTATCTAATGATTTTTGATAGGTTTTGTTGGCAGCTACTTGTATGGAGAGACAGTTATTCATTACATATCTGACATATCCAGTGTACAACTGTCTTAAGATTTTCTTTTCAGCTCTCCAGGATGTTCCTGCTAGGTGTTTTATTATGTTTAATCTTTGTGATGCCTTTTCTTTTAAATCTGCCATAAAGTGTTTTAGAGACAGTCTTTGGTCTAGTTTTACACCAAGATATGTTGGAGTTTCTTCTTTATTTATTGGCTGAGAGTCTATTTTTAGGATGTAGTTTCTTTTTGCTGTTTTGTTGCTGTGGCTAAAGATTGAATAAACTGACTTTTCTTTGTTTATTTCCATTTTCCATAATTTTGAATATGTGAAGATAGTTGTGAGGGCTCTATTTAGTTTGGATCTAGTCAGCACTGGATATTTCTCTGTAGTCCAAATTAAAAGGTCGTCTGCATAAAGTGCCTTATTGACCGAAATGAGGTCCGGGAGGTCATTCATGAAGATTAGAAAGAGTGCAGCTAAGGGCTGAACCTTGTGGTAGTCCTTCTTCCAAACTTTTTTTACTTGAGATGGCACCTTCGAATCGGGTTTGGATGGTTCTGTTTTTTAAGAATGTCCTGATAGAGCTGTATATTTTTCCATGGATGCCCATTTTTTTCATCTTCAAAAATATACCTTTTCTCCACACTCTATCATAGGCTTGCTGCAAATCTATAAATACTGCTGTAGTGTGCTTGTTTTCATGAAACCCTTCTACTGTGTCCTGGATAAAACGAAAGAGGTGGTCTTCTGTTCTACTTGCTTTCCTGAAGCCAGTTTGTGCATTGTGGAGTGAGCAATTACTTTCTAGCCACCAATAAAGTCGGTTATTGATCATTTTTTCTGCCATTTTGCCAATGTTGGATGTTAGAGATATTGGTCTATAACTTTTTGGGACTCCAAGTGGTTTATTTTTCTTTAAAATGGGTATTATGTTTGCGGTTCTCCATTCTTGTGGCATGTCTCCAGTTTTCCATGTATGGTTGATAAAGTTAAGTATACAGTTTTGGGCCTGTGGTCCTAGTCCCCGGATCATTTCATTTGTTATTTTATCGGGTCCGGGGATTTTCTTGACTTGAGGCTTTTTAGGGCAGTATTGAGCTCATGTAGAGTGAAGGGAGTGTCAAAGATCTGACAGTTGACTGTTGGAGATTTTTCTTCTTTCTTTAAGATATTACTAAAGGCCTGGTCCTGTTGTTTTCTTGGCTTTGACTTATTAATGCTGGCAAAATATTTATTGAAGGTTTCAGCCTTTTTAAGGTTTTCTGTTATTGTGTCGTGAGTGCCTTTTATAGGTTGGGGGTTTGTTATTTGTATCTCTCCGGCTAGCCGGTACAGAAGCGCCCAGGCCTTTCGACCATCCTTGTTTAGATCTAGTTGTTCACATGTTGTGGTCCACTTTTTCTTTTTTTCTGTTTTAATTTTGTACGTTGTCTTGTTCTCTCTAGGAGGTTTTTTTTCTATAGTCTTCCTGGCCATGTTTCTTTCTTTTACTAATTTATCTAATTCAGGTGTCCAAAAAGGTTTGTATTTCTTAACTTGGCCTCGAGGGATGTGTTGTTTTTTTTGCTGCTTGTAAGATGTTGGAGACTATAGTTGTGTATGTTGAGTTGACGTCTGTCTCCATTATGCTTGATAGTCTTGTGTCTGTTTCTTATGAAAAAGCTGCCCAGTTAGCTTTTTTTATAGTTCCATCTAGTTGTTTTGCTGGATTGGTATCTACCTAGCGTTCAAATATTGAGGAGTTTAGGCCTGTGGTCACTACCTATGTCTTTAAGTACTGTTATTTTAGAAGAGTCGGTAATGTATGTAGGTTAGGTCAGGTCTGCTAGTTGTGTTGTGTGCTCTGTGGAGGAAAGTTGAAGGTGAAGTTTTGTTTTGCAGAAGTTGTAGGTTAGAGGCATTTGTTACATCCTCTATTTCTTTGCCACGCTTGTTGAAGTGTGGGTTGCCTAGGGAAGGTGTGTGTGCATTAAAGTCGCCAGCTATAATTATCCTTGTGTAGTGTGGTAGTTGTATGTCTATTTCTGTTGTTGATGATGGTGGGTAATAGTAATTTTTGATGGTGTACTTAGTTCCTCCTCTCCAAAGAAGTATTTCCTGCGTGTCGATGTCTGTATTGTTCTGTATTTGTTTTATGTGGCTTGTGTGTCGTTTCTTATGAGGTTCATAATTCCCTGTCATTTGGTGTAAGGGCATCTGTACTGTGTGTAGCCTGTGATGTTTATTTTTTTCTTGCGCAGTAGTGTTTCTTGCAAAAGCGCTATGTGTATATCATGCTTCTTGAGTATGTGTTGGAGTTCTGTTGTCTTGTTTTGTAGGCCTAAGATGTTGAGTTGCAAAAGGTTTAGGTGTTTGCTGCTAGTCTGTTTTTTTATTTCCAGTAACTGACTTATCACAGGCAGTCCTGGAAGAAACTGCCATGCGCAGACCTTTTAGGAGGCGACGTCTGAGCTCGTATGGATTTTTCGTTAAATTCCTTGGCATTTAGTGTAGGCTGGGTCTTATCTCAGGCTTTTTTTTAAATATATAGTCCCCGCATTTTAAGGGAGTTTTCGGTCTTGGCAATTTTCTCCAATACTGACATAAAAGGAAACATCTAGGTCTGAAGACTGTAACCGGAATATCCATGGGACAAGGTAGGGTTGGCCAATGGTCCATTCTCCGTCATCCATAGAGCTCTCCAAATGGAACTTTTCTGCTGTAGAAAGCTTAAAGTGGACTGTGCCCTGTGGAATCGTCACATCCTGGATGCAGGCCCCTTCACGATATCACATTCACCAGATCCAGAAAAAAAAAACACTTCATGATGTGTTTATATCTAGTATTAGAATGTGGTGAGAAAAGGACCTCCGTCTGGTGTAGTGCAATCCAGACCTCCGTCAAAAAGCACCTAGAGGGGGGGGGGGGAAGGTCCTCTATTATTCACTTAGGGAAATGCAAGTGGAAAGGCAGTGGGGTTATTTATTTCTCTTGGTCATTTCCAAGCCCCGATACCCACACGGGGGAGTATCGCCACAGAGTGGAGGTTTGGAGTCAGAGTTTTCCTTCTCCTAGATGGGTTGCGTTATTTAGGCTGACGTGCCCCATCAACACGAAGCTAAACTGGTTTTGAGGCATCAGTGTTCGGCCTTTCATCCCTTCTCCTGTTGGTTTGTAAGAACAGGTTCCGCCGGATTTTTGGAAAAATCACAAGTGAAGGCCAGGAGCTGGATTTGACTGTCAGAGGCATTTAGAGACGCAAGCCATGTGAGCATTTCTTGGAAAGTGGGTGCTTATCCCCACTTTCATCCCCGGCATTGACAGTCCTTTGGAACCCGATAGAAGACTTAAAAGTAAAGTATATATTATACATAACACACTGAATCATAATCTTCAAATACAAAAACAAAATTTAATAAAATACTCAGAAAGACACAAAGATAGTGTACCATCAATAGTTCCAATGCTAGGACAAATTTGTACAAAAGCTCCTTTTCCCTTGCGCTATTAGAGCATGGAATGGGTTGCCTGAGCTAGCCAGGAAAACCGGTGACTTGCGGAGTTTAGGTCATTGGTTAATATGCATTGCTAAATGCATGTCGCGTAGAACGTAATCATCTTCTTTTTTGAAGTATAAATGTAAGATAAGATAAAATAAATCTACAGAGAGTAAGTAAAATTCAATTTCAATTGTACAGATCCAGACATGGAAACATCAAAAGACACTAGTCTAGACTTGAATACTGCATCTAGATATATGGTATATGGAATTATTCATTTTGCTTATTAGTGTTTCAATATCCTTTTACTTCCAAAACGTTTGATATGTAATCAGGAAATGTTATTTTAGATACATAATTGTAGGAAATTGCGTGCACTTTTTATATAACAATGATTAAAGTTTATAAAACCAAAAAATAATTTAATTTAATAGGATCCAATCGGCGTTGATCTCGTTAGTTAGGAAAGAAAGAGTTAACTCTTTAGTGAACACTTGCGGGAATACCCTCTGACGTATGTACAATAAAATTACATTTAAGTGCTAATACTGATTTTAACAGCAAAAAAAAGGGCAGTAAAGATTACGACAGCTTAGAAAAATGTCTTCATATAATGTTAGTGAAAGGCCTTGACGATGTTTTAACACCCTCACATCTGCAATATTGTAAGTTTTAATATCACTGCCTGCAGTGCCTGGTATGGCAATCTGAACATTAAAAATATTAAAAAAATTATAGAATCCTAAATGCTGCAGGAAAATTCATTGACAAAAAAAAACAACCTATTTGGACAGCTGTTTGAGAAAAACAAAAAAGATTCTAGAAATAAAAAGTCACCCTTTGGGCCAGGATTTTGTATTTTACCATCACAAAAGAAATACAAGACACCGATAGCAAAGACAAACAGACACAAACACTCTTTTGTCCCCTGGCAATCAAGTCATTAAATAAAGTTCAACTATCTGATATATACTTTTGCACAGGGGCGGACTGGGTATCAAAATTGGCCCGGGCATTACCATATAAACCGCCCACAAATGGCATGTCATATATTTTCGGTGTGGGGGGGATTTTTACCCCACTCCGAATTAATATATATATATATGTATATATGTATATATATATATATATATATATATATATATATATATTTATATATATATATATATATATATTAGTGTGTGTGTATATGTAATTAATCTTCATTACATTCTTATCTTTCATTCTTTCAAACGTTTTTTTCTACCCTAGAATACTCTCTTCCTATAATTAGTGGAAAGACAGTACACACCGCCAAACGGCAGCTAGGGAGTCCGGGGGAGCGCTGTGAGCTCCCCCTAGTGGGGTCCGGGGCGAAGGCTCTGAACTAAGCATTATTTCCGTTATTTTAAGCTTTAAAAATGCATATTCTGAGGTATCTACAGTGCAATTAGCCTGCTACTCTTCCACTAAAAAAATTCATAAACCAAATCTTCTATTCAATGGAGTCCAGCGACTGGTAGAAAATGGTAAAATGCTTTAGTGTTTGTATTGGAGGACATGGACATACGGTGACAAGACCGCAATGCAAACAGCGATGTCCTTGCGAACGCCGGTATAGACAGTATAGAGGGACTTCTTTTGGTCCGACAGTTACATTGCCGTCAGAACGAAACGAAAGGTACATCTGACATGATATTTGTTCTGCGACAATTACACGAAAAAATGCAAAGAGCAGAACTTTAGCCTATACGCTGCTTTTGTGGACCTCACCAAGACTTTCGACACGGTCAGTCGCGATGGTTTGTGGAGGATTTTAGCCAGGTTGGGATGCCCATCTACATTCCCATCCATTCTCAAGCAGCTTCACGTGGGACTAATAGGCCAGATCAGACACAATGGTGACCTTTCTGATTACTTCCTAATAGAAAATGGCGTGAAGCAGGGCTGTGTACTTGGTCCTACTCTATTCGCTATCTTCTTTGGCGTAATGCTGGGTCAAATGAGGTAGCGATTGCACGAAGGCATCTATATCCGGTTTCGTTCTGACGGCAATGTATTCAATCTTCGACGTCTACTATCCCATACAAAAACAAAGGAGATGGTCATAACTAAGCTTCTCTATGCCGATGATTGCGCCCTGCTAGCTCACAATGAACATGATCTCCAGAACGCGGTAAACGAATTTGCATACGCTGCCGCCTCTTTCGGTCTATCTATAAACCTCGGGAAAACAGAAGTCATGTTCTAGAAGTCACCCAATAAAACATACTCAGCCCCAAGGATCACCGTAAACGGACAGCCCCTTAATGTGGTAGACCACTTCACATATCTAGGTAGTCTAGTGTCAAATGACGCCTCACTTTCAAGGGAAATTGATAACCGTCTGACCAGGGCCAGAAGCGCTTTTGGACGCCTTCAGGCGAGAGTTTGGCGGAACAGATCGCTCCGCCTGCCTACAAAAATCAGTGTCTACCAGGCGGTGGTTCTCTCAACCCTTCTGTATGGCTCTGAGACATGGACAATGTACAGGAAACATCTAAAACTTCTTGAGCGCTTCCACCAAAGATGCTTGTGCTCTATCATAGACATACGGTGGCAAGACCGCACTGCAAACAGCGATGTCCTTGTGAACGCCGGTATGGACAGTATAGAGGGACTTCTTTTGGTCTGACAGTTACGCTGGGTAGGGCACGTATCTCGTATGGGAGACGAACGTATGCCAAAGGCAGTCTTTTTTGGTGAGCTAAAGGTGGTCGACGTAACAGCGGCGCCCCACAGAAACGCTTCAAAGACCAGCTTAGGCGTCAACTTTCCTTGGCTGACATAGAAGAGAGCACCTGGTCGCATGCGGCCTCAGAACGAGACAGCTGGAGGTCACTCACAAAGGCCGCGGGATGCACATTTGAGACCAAAAGAAAATCTGCTGCCGATGACAAACGCAGACGCGAAAAGAAAATCTAAATCGAACACCTGCGGACAATGGTTATGTTTGCCCTGGATGTGGCAAAATATGTAGGTCTTAGCTGGGGCTGCGCAGCCACGGGAAATACTGCATTCCTTACTAATCTTCGGACTCGAAGATAGCAGAAAGTACGGTCTAACGTTTGACAGTGTATAGTGTATTTTTTTTTGTAGATATTCTTGTTAAATTTCAAACAAAATTAATTTTAATTAGAATTTTAAAAACAAACAAACGAACAAGAAAACGTGTCCGGGCCTTTGTGTCTTGCTGCTGTTTTTTTTTTGTTAAGTTATCTGCATTGAATTTCTTTTTCTTTGGTCGCGACCATTCCGGCCCATTTGGTACCGGCCCACCGGGCATTTGCCCGTTTGTCCATATAGCCAGTCCGCCCCTGCTTTTGCATATAAATTAGGAGTGAGTCTGGTGTAAATGTATCCTTTGGTTTTCTATAGTTAAAAATAGTTATAATGTTTTGTTTGGTGTAATGCACAAATTGTGAGACAAATTTCCTTATCAATAATAAAGATGATTATTATTATTATATAGATTGTTTAGACCTCCAGACCAAATTAAAGTTTTATATTGATTATATTTCGAAAAACTATTATGGTCAAACCAGAGCTCTCACTTAGCGGCCAGTAGAAACCTTTCAATGTACGCCGGATACACCACAAAACTAGCTATTTATATTTTTACCGCCATAGATAAAAAATGCTAATAGTTTCAGTTATTTTATGGATTATGAGCCTTTTTGGGAATTCCCGTTAGCTTTCCAAGAAAAGCCACGTTGCAATTGAAAATCCCAATCTATGTCACATTGCTCTGTGATGATGAGTTTCTGGTTTTGAAAAAAAAATGTAGGTGGGTTGCATGTGCAGACATTCTACTATTGAAATGACTTCCTATGTTTAACAGTATATGCTTGTATAATGTAAGTTAATCTTATCTGTTTGTCTTCAAGCTTAGAAGTGATTGGATGTTTTTTTTACGTTGAATTTTTTTTTAAATGTTGACCTTTTGCAGTGCTTTTTGGTAAAAATAGGTGCCAGTATTCAGTGACGGATTGCCTAACTTTTAACTGCCAGTTCGCAGCTCGATGCAAAGCTAAGTCCCAACTGCAAAGTTACTTCATGTCTAAAACAATTTTATTTTATAATGAACCAGCTTGTTTTATTATTACTTTATTAGTAGACGGTTATACATTTGTGAGGATTTGTAACATTTAACTAACAACTTATTAAAGTTATTCTTGATTTACGGCTGAGAAATTGTTATAAGTTCTCTTATGTTTTATAGGAAAGAACCCTGTTCAAAATGAAAATGAAATATAAATGCTGAATAAATTATTCATAATAAATGCCTGGAATAATTTGCCTTTATTCAAAAATGTGTATAAAAGTCTTGATTTTTTTTTATCTGTCCTGTAGATGTGTATGTTGTGCTTGTGCAAATCCAAACTTAACTCAGACATTCTTGGAGCGCATCGCACTCAATCCGAGGTCTATTACAAATTAAGTAAAAGTAATCTTTCGCTGCCAACCTTCATACATGCATTGATCCTTTTGTCTCTGGTTGAGTCAGGTTTTGCTTCTTCAAAATGTTGTACCAAAACTTCATAATCTTCCCAAACTGCTAAAACAAACAGAAGCTGGATGCCACCCATCGCGTGCTTAACATTCTTCCAATTCGTAACAACTCAGCCTCTAACAAACGAGCACAGATTTGCAATTCCCTGCAATGTTTGGGTGAAGAATGATCAACTCCATACAGTTTATCAATGATTGCCTTCAATCTGTTGAAACTTGTTTTACCACATCACCAAAGGAGAGTTCCAGTCGATGATTTGCACAATGTCAAACCAGAACCGATGGAAACTTTTCTTTGAGCAATGTCTTGACGCCACAATTGCTTCCCGACATCACAGCTGCTCCATCACATGCAAGAGAAATTAAGTTCCCTCTTAAAAAGTCTTCTGTTAACCCATAGAAATGAAGGCAGTGTAGTAAAGAAGCAAACACTCCATTCGCGATTACACTTCCGAGTTCTACCAAATCCAAGAACACATTTACTGGTGAGGTCATTCCACTACTGCAAGACAAACACGAATATACACAATTAAAGTCGTTTTTTTTGGCTAAGCGTAGTTGATTCGTTGAAATTCTATTTTACAATTTCTAGGAAAAATTGTTTTTCTCATTTCCCAACTAATGTGATTCACTTTATTTATGCAAGCATTGGTTGAATGAAGAATACAGCCCATCTCAACTTCGTTTAGTGCTTGCAAATCTATTTCAGATTCGAAATTATGAAACGGTTGGTTTTCTTTGGCTACTTTATATGCTGTACGAGAAATCTTTCCAGTTACGATTTTCTCACGAGTGCCTTTAACAACACGTTTTCAATAGGTGCTTCCTCGACTTCTGTTAGGATCTTAAGCGCAGCTTTGTGTGCCGCAGTTTCTTTATGATTTTATAATTTCTTTCCTAAAGACATAAGCTGTTGTAGTCGATTAGTACCGAAGTAAATTATTTTATTGTCGTCCCATTCGTTTGACACTTTCAATCCCATCTTTGCCTCGGCTCCGAGATGGCCAACTTTTCCGCAAGGGATACAACCAAGATTTTTTGTTATGGATAGATAGCCAATCCTATTTCGCAAGGAAATAATTTCTTTGATCTAAAGTCCAGCAGGTAAGCCAGTCAACATCTGCAGACAGCAGTTGTTCAAAAGTAACAGAGGAACCTAGAACGCTATCTGACGGGTTAGGGTTTCGTCTGTGACATTGGCATCTGCCGTTATTTCTTCAGTCAGTCTGGATTTATTACTTTCCTGCAAAGTCTCAGCCGAAACATCAGTTGAATGCGAAAAGAAATCAGAAATTGTCTTCCTTTCCAAAGTGGGATAAGAAATAATTATTACTTAAATTATCAATTTCTAACTAGGTCCGTTTTAATTTCTTTAAGTCTTAATCATTACGTTCAAATTTTGAAATTTTAAAGGCAAAACGTCTTAAAAACAATCATGACCGGAAACGTGTGTAGGGAAAGTAGTTTCGCATTTTATATTTTAATTCTTTTTGCGCACAATTTTTTTAAAAAATTCAATTTTAACAATATTAATAATATAATAAATTAATAATAAACGCTAAGCTACAAGAAAAAGAATAATATTATCCCAACATTGAAAAAAGGTGCCGGTACGCCGTAGAGGTGCGTACAAAAAGCACTGCCTATTTGTAACAGCCTTTTGTATCTTTAGAATTACAAGAGTTTGGTCCTAGTCTAATTTTTACAAATAAGTTTGAACATTTCCAAAGCACAATATGACTGCGGCTTATAAATCTGTACACCAAATGATTGTGCCATCTATCGATTACTACAGCTTATGTATAACTTATTTAAATATGATTGTGGCATCTCTCGACCGGTATATTTTATTTAAATATGATTGTGACATCTGTCAACCTGTGGAACTAGTTTAACTATGATATCAAATTAAAAGTAAAACATCCCTCGATCTGTAAAAGAATCTTAAATGTGAATCTTTCATTCTGTTCAAAAAATTTTTCTGATTTCATGACAACAAACTTATCTAGCAAAAGATGAGACGGTCGTTTTCATTAGATTTCCGAATAGCCCACTGCACCCACAAGCTAGTGGTTGCTAATAAGCAAAGTAATTTATTTATGTTTTTAATTATCTAAAAATTCTAAGTATTTGAGATTGTAAGAGATAAGGTCTAACACACATAAACAAAGATACGTCAGTTCATACAAGTGGGTCAAATATTAGTTTGAAGATAACGCTCTCTATCGACCGACAGTAGAAAAAGACATTAAACTGTTGGTTTTTTTTTACATTTTTGTAAGGCATTTAGTCTTAAAATATAAATATAATTGAATGTAAGTAGTATATATATATATATATAATAAAATTCTTGGCCCTGATGACTCATTCAAAATCATTATTTCAACATGCCGTAGACGATTAAAAAGAAAAAAAAATTCAATCTGTCTTCTGGGCACATAGAACAAAGAAACTATTTTCACGATTGAAATCTCGAGATTAAATTTACCAAAAACGATTTTCTATTCGCAATTTTGACCCAATATGTTTTTTAAGCCGACATTGAAATGCTTCAAGTAGATCTACATTCTTATATTTCCTTCAACTTTTACCTTTTACTCACACTTTTGTTTTTTGGTGTCACTTTGTTTCGTTTCTTTGCCTTGATCCAAGTTTATGACTGCACAGACCGAGATCAACATCTACAATGTCATTGTCCCCTAGATCTAGACATTGTCAGAATCAAGGTTAGGATTTAGGATATCGTTAGATTAGGGTCTTGTTAGATCATTGTGATTATCAAATCTATTAGGGTCTCGTTAGATCAGTGTGATTATCAAATCTGTTAGGGATTAGGGTCTTGTTAGATCATTGTGATTATCAAATCTGTTAGGGATTAGGGTCTTGTTAGATCAGTGTGATTATCAAATGTGCTAGGGATTAGGGTCTCGTTAGATCAGCGTGATTATCAAATGTGTTTTTACAAATAACACGAAACATGGAAGTGTGAAGAAAATTACAACAGTTGGAAATGTAAGACCGCAGTTAATAATAATGTGTAGACACTTTAAAATGATCTCGAGCTACAATTAGTTCTCTATGCTATATTGTATAATGTTGCTTACAAAAAGTGCATGGTGCAATTATTTAGAACCTATTGGGACATAAATATCGGTGCCAAGAATTCATAACCGACACATCATGGCACTACTCTAGATAAATTTGTTGGGAAAATGTAGTTTAAGTATTAAATTTCTTTGCTACTATGTTTTATTTATTTGTTTTTGTTTATTTATTTTAATAGTGTATATCTCTTTTTAGGAGTAAACGACAAACAAATACAAACAGTTCGCAAACTGAAGGGCCACAAAAGAAAAAGGAAAAACTACAATGTGAAATATGTCGCAAAACTTTCACAGAACAAAAAACCTTGAAAAGACATAAGAAAAATGATCACGACAGTAAACCCAAGGACGAAAAGGCGACTTGTTATATCTGTAATCAAACCTTCTCAAGAAAGGATTCGCTCAAAAGACATGTACAAAAGAAACACCCCAATACACAGCAGACGGCTTTGGATGGTTCTGTCGTGGTGAACAAATATGAACTCAAGGAGGAAAACAAAATGGATGCTGCTCTGGCTTTAGAATATTTCAAAGACAAATTAGTGGAATATATTCAAAGTTTTATAAAAAATCAAGGCACACTAAAAGCTTACGTCGCTTTGCAAATTAAATTCACCAAAGATGTAAAGGACGGTGTTGTAGAGTCTCAACCATTTTTCAGAAGTTCCAATTTCGTAGTGTTAAAAAAAGGGGACGAAATAAAAAAGTCTGGCCTTGTGGTATTAGAAAAAGAAGTGAGCATTTTAAATCAAAAGCTGGGCAATGCTTTTCTGAAAATTTTAGACTCCATCGCTAAATATCAACGTGAAGGTAGCAACTGGACACTGAAAGAAGTGTCAGAAGTACAAATTCATATTGTTCATTATAAGCCACTGTTTGGATCTTCTTACATCAAAACACCTGCGCAGCTTCGAAAAGGGGCAATAATTAATGTTAAGAATAATGACAATGAATGTTTTAAATGGAGCATATTGGCTGCTTTACATAATCGTGAAAAAGATGGTCAAAGAGTTTCTTATTATAGAAATTCGCATTTTCCTCTAAATTTTGAAGGCTTAACTTTCCCTATAAAGATTGAAGATGTTCAAACATTTGAAAATCAAAATGACTATTCTATAAATGTACTTAGCTATGACAAGAACTTTAATTTTAAACCTCTGCACATTACAGAGAAAAGACAAGCACAAAAACATATCAATCTTCTTCTAATTACTGAGGGAGACAAGGGACATTACTGCTGGATAAAAAAATGGTCCAGACTTATGGGAAACCAGAAGAAGGATAGAAACAGTCATAATTATTGTCACTTTTGTTTTTATCACTCCAAAGATGAGGGTAGAGTTAAGGAGCACATTCAGACGTGTCGAACTTACAATGGCCAAATATTTAAGTTGCCCGAACTGGATAAAAATTTACTTTCCTATAGAACTAAAGGAATGGATAAGCGTCTTAAAGTTCCCGTTGTCATTTATGCAGATTTTGAATGTATTCTATCTCCAGTAGAGAATGATCCGAAAAAGAAGCAAAGTCAAACACTTAATGTTCACAAACCTTCTGGCTATGCTTACAAAGTTGTGGGAATAACAGAAAAGCTAACTAAACGCTTTAAATGTTACACAGGGGCTGATGCTGCAAAAAAGTTTATTTATGCTATGAAAAAGGAAGAAAAATGGTTTCGTACAATTTCCAGTAGCCCTAAAGAAATGATTTGGACCAGTGAAGATGAAATCCAGTTTGAAAAAGCTACTGTATGTTTTCTTTGCAAAAAAGCTTTTCAGAAGACCGGGTGTAAAAAAAAAGTCAGGGATCATTGCCATATTACTGGGGCATTCAGGGGGGCCGCTCACAGTGATTGCAATATTAATTATAGAAAGAGAAGAAATTTTCTCCCAGTTGTGTTTCACAATTTACGTCGCTATGACAGTCACATAATTATGCAAGCTTCACATGTTTGGGAAAAAGTGAGGATTGAATGCATACCACTCAGCATTGAACAATTTATGTCTTTCAGGCTGAACACTTTGCGATTTATTGACTCAAATCTCTTCTTAAGCGCTTCGTTAGAAAAACTTGTTCAAAATCTTGCCGATGCTCAGGTTGATAGTACAGAAAAATTTAAGCATACGTTAGAGTTGACAGGTAAAGATGCAGATCTTCTTAAGTTGTTACAAAGAAAACAAGTGTATCCATATGAATACTTTACTAAATTTGAAGTTTTCAAGGATGAAAGTTTACCTAATAAAACATGTTTTTATAATAGTCTTAAAAATGTGCACATCTCCAAAGAGGATTATGCTCAAGTTGAGGAAGTTTGGAAAGCATTTAATTTTAAAACACTCAAAGATTATCATAATTTGTATGTTAAAACAGACGTAGCTCATCTGGCTGATGTATTTGAACATTTTCGCAAAACTTCATTACAGCAGTATAGTCTGGATCCTGCACATTTTTATTCTACTCCAGGGCTTGCATGGCAGGCAGCACTCATGAAATCAGATGTAGAACTGGAACTTCTAACAGACGCAGATATGTTTGAAATGATAGAAAGTGGTAAAAGAGGAGGTGTGGCAATGATAACCAAGCGATATTCTGAAGCAAACAACTCAACAATGTCTGAAGCAAGTATTCCAACAATGTCTGAAGAGACATATTCTGAAGCTAACAATGCAACAATATCTGAAGAAAGTAATCCAACAAAGTCTGAAGCGACATATTCTGAAGCAAACAATGCAAAAATGTCTGAAGAGACATATTCTGAAGCAAACCATCCAACAATGTCTGAAGCAAGTAATCCAGCAATGTCTGAAGAGACATATTCTGAAGCAAACAATCCAACAATGTCTGAAGCAAGTAATCCAACAATGTCTGAAGCGACATATTCTGAAGCAAACAATCTAACAATATCTGAAAACACGAACAAATTTGACAAGACAAAGAGAAAGTGGATCATTTATTTAGATGCTAACAATTTGTATGGCTGGGCCATGTCTCAACCACTGCCACTAAAAGATTTTAAATGGCTTACAGAAGAAGACATTTCCAGCCTCGATATCAAAAACATTAGTGACGATGCAGAAACAGGTTACATTCTTGAAGTAGATCTAGAGTACCCAGAGGAGCTTCATGACCAACACAATGACTTTCCACTAGCACCTGAAAAAATTAATTTAACAAAGGAAATGTTGTCGCCTTATTGCAAAACACTTTTAGACAAATTTCACATAAAAGAACCAGGTGGAGATAAACTGATCCCTAATTTAATGAACAAAGAAAAATATGTTGTTCATTATCGAACTCTGAAACTGTATCTCAAACTTGGAATGAATTTAACCAAAGTTCATCGTGTTATATCATTTCATCAAACAGCTTGGCTCAAACCTTACATTGATTTTAACACAGAGAAAAGAAAGCAGTCATCGGACGTCTCACAAAAAGATTTTTTTAAACTAATGAACAACAGTGTTTACGGCAAAACATTGGAAAATGTTCGAAAGTATAAAAATGTTAAGTTAGTTACTGATAAAGAAAAGTTAAAGAAACTTACCTGCAAGCCTCTCTATGAATGTTTTAGAATCATAAACAAAGATCTTGTTGCCCTTGAGCTTAGACAACGAACAGTAAAACTGGATAAACCCATACATGTAGGAGTTACTGTTCTTGACTTGGCTAAAGCGTTTATCTATAAATTTCACTACTGTCACATCCAACAGAAATATGGGGGAAAAGCCAAACTTTTATTTACAGACACAGACTCGCTGTGTTATGAAATAGAGACCGAAGACATTTACTCCGACATGCAAAAAGATGGTGATCTGTACGACTTCTCCAACTACCCAAAGGATCACCCTCTCTATGATGAACACAACAAGAACGTTGTAGGTAAAATGAAGGACGAGACTCAGGGTGTTCCAGTAGACGCTTTTGTAGCTCTGCGACCCAAAATGTACTGTTTAAAGTACGGTGATTCTGAAAAGAAGGCAGCTCAGGGTGTAAGCAAAGAAATTCAACAACAGAAACTTCGATTTGATGATTACAAGGGCTGTTTATTCAACCAAGTACAGCAGCAAGCCGTAACCACAAGCATTCAAAGCAAACAGCACAAACTCAGCACCGTCGCAAAGGTCAGAGTCACGCTCTCACCATACGACGACAAAAGATTTATCTTACCAGGTGGCATTGAAAGTCGAGCTTACGGTCATAAGTTAAATAAAAATTCACACGAAACAGACAGTGCTTAGCATTATCAGATCAAATTCATTCTTAGTGGCTACTCAAAGAAATATGAAATGTGGTCATTATTTTTCTTATATTGCTTCTGATGTGAAAGGGAATGCATGCTTTTGATAGAGATTTTGGTTAAATTTTCTATAGTCTACACTTCCAATGATACAATTATATTCATATAAGACAAAAAAATAAAAACATGCAGCCAGATAATTAGTCAGTGATATATTTCCAATATTGATTTCGAACAATCTTTTTTTCCCCATCAAATCTTCAATTTTCCATAATTGTTCATTTTAATATGCATAATAGTTATAAATTTAATAATGATATTCTAAATGAAACAGTAGCCTATGTGTAAAAAATGTTTTTGCTTAGGCTAAATCATAATACATTGTTAGCAAGCTTTAGTTTGATTACTTTTGACATCATAAGTCAGTTTTCATAATTGTGTGTATTAGCATCTAAATGAATATTTAATGAGTCGGCCACAAGTTTAGAATGTTAGTATCTGAATTTATATTTAGCAAATATGTTATTAATTGTGTATGTTAGCGTCTGATTATATTTACATGCCCATCCATTATATCTAATTGTGTAAGTTGACATCTGAATTTATATGAACTCTATAACTGACTAATTGATTATCTTAGTATGTGGCTCTAGCTTGTCTTTGTCTTGGTATACGTTTGCGTTATACTCCTCTCAAGAACTCATCGCATCAAATAAAGCTATTTGTGATTTCACCCACACAATTCTCGTTTCTTTAACTCATGCCTAGACATACATTAAATCCATTGACATTCCGGGTATGTTCCCCCCCCCCCCCCCAAACAGGTTTCGTCCTTAGCAATGAAACATGAAAACGAATAAAGAACTAAAAAAAAAAGTTAACCTTTTTAGCGATCCCATTTCTATGGTGAGCCACCATTTTGTTTTTAAACCTTTTCTGCAGACTTCAAATAGGATTGCTGCATTGCAGTTGGCATAGAAATCAGTGCTGAAAAAGCAAATTACCAGCTAGTGTTGGTGTTGGTACGAGAAACTGCATACTTTTAAATGGCCAAACAATAGATGGAGTATCAATAGGATCAATAAAAGACATAGAAACCCGTTTAAGCTTGGCATACTATGTCATAAGAGAACTCTTGAAATCTGGAAGAGTGACATTAACTTTAATGTAAAATTAAAACAGTATTCTTCGTTAATGATCATTGTACTTCTATATTGCTGTGAAAGTTGGACATTGAACGCTGGGGTTAAAAGAAGAATTCAAGCCTTTTTAGAGTAAAATGCTACAGAAAAATGCTAGATACCAGGAAAAGAAGAAAAATGAGCTCAAATCATTTTTCTGACTTGCAAAAGGTTAGGTACTCTTCAATAATGTAAAGAGACATAAGCTGTACTAGATTGGTCATATTGTAAGACATGACTTAGTGTCAAAAGACATACTTCATAGTAAAGTTAAGGAAACACGAAGAAAGGGCGGCGGACATGGTTCCAGATGGTGACAACAGTTTGCATACCACACGAGAAGACAGTCACTTGTGTATACAACAATGTGCATGACATCCATTTATTTATACACATTTGCTAAAACAAAATTTAATAAATAGGTCTGGTTATTTAAAGTGGTACTTGAGTAAAACACAGTATGTGTTTCATTCATCCATCTTTTTTACTACTACTAAAAAATCCTGCAATGTTTACGCCGGCCATATTCTTACAGGCAACAAACAGCTTTCCTGCCTTGGAGGGAAGAAATTGAAAACAAATACTTTTTTAAAGTATGCAAGGTCTACATTTGAATTGAGAAGATAGGATCGCATCTATTAATAGTTTGTTATTGATATGTTCTGATCTCCAAATATTTATTATTATTATCTATCAATCACAGCCATTGACTCTACAAACCATGTGATGAGATGCGGGACTGAGCGCCTAACTCAAAGACTTTCCTTTTTCTTTTTTCAAGTACTAATAAGCTTCATATCCTAGCTTTTTTAATTCGAAACTCACCAATGTCAATACACATTTAGTTCGACTAAGACCACGGCTGTCAGCCAAGGGTTTTCTCCGTGTGTCTCTATTGAAGATGGGCGGTGGCCCGCGTACTTGACATGGTAATATAGCAGGAGCCTGTGTGGATTGCCGTGATTAGTTTAATATAGAATAGTGCTGAGGAATATTTTGGTTATACAGTTTGCAATAAAGAGAAGAGGGTATCAAATAATCAAGGACAACTTCAAATGAAAGATGGTTGAGATTTGACGGTGGTTGCTTCACAAACGCTTGGTCTGTGCCAAGTATAGCCGGGGTCAGGTTGTTTATGTGGTGATTCGTGATTCTGTCTGATTTAAAAGCTACCATCTTGATTGATCAAAGGCTATGGGAGAACACCCAGAAAGAAAAGCCAGCTGACGTCGAAGTCAATGGGCCTCCTAGCGCATAACACATTGACACGCAACCTCATCTATGTTACAGTTCAGAAATGATTCTTACAGATGTAGCGTGTAGTCGCGTCATTTTGTTAGGGGCCGGGCTCTCCGCCTCAAAGCTGGTGGTTATTGTTTGCTTGTCAAGTCAGGAGCAGAAACCGAAAGTAAAATTGACTGGCCAATCCTCCAAGACTAAACATCTTACGACGGAATGCAGAGGAAATCCAAACGGGAAAAAGCTCTACAACTATTTCTCATGAGAAAGAAATAGAAAGTAGCATAGTAAAATAGCTATCAAAAAAAAATATTAAATTTGATTTAAAAAAAAAAACAGGCTCACCTACGTTAAAAGCTAGAACTGTATCAGACAAGACCGAGAAAACAGAGCCTATAGGAGGAAACATTACCCTTTAAAAGATTAACATTCCAACAACAGATATAACTTTGAACTCAGCAGAATCAGAAAGAATGGGAACAAAAATCATTTTCCAGAAGGAAATCTAAATATCTTCCACTGCTAATCCCCCCCCCCCCCCCCCCCGGGACAAGGATTTTAATCATCAACTATGAAAAATGTCTGGTTATAAGAGAAATGAAAAGTATTCTCCTGGTTAGGTCTACAAGATCTTAATGCCAAGCGAAAAGAAATCGAAGAATGGCAATCAGAAAATAGACTTACCTTGCTAAATAAGCCTGGTGATAAACCAACCTTCTTCTGAAGAGCATGGTTAGCACCATCCACTTCCGGTCTAGCCTTTCCAATCCAACCAACAATATCTCCGAAAAGTGCACAAGAGATGTAAATAAATAAATAAATTATGGCTTTTATATAGCGCTACTTTCATGCTTATAGAATGCTCAGAGCGCTTTGGTCCAATCTCAATTGTGGACCAATGGTGGGGGGGGGGGGGGGGTTAGCTAGGAAGAGGTTTTTTCGTGCTGCCCTTAGGCGCTCAGTAAACACAACTCTGTCCGACTCGGGTGTTGAACATCGAGCCCCCTTCATAGATAGTCAAGCCAAGCCAAGTTCAAGCTTCCATGTAGCTGATCAGCTAGTCACAAGTGACTACATGCCCATACTCTTCAGAATTGATACCACCTACAAAACACACAACTCCACAATCCCCAGATGGAGCTACAAAAAGCAAACTGAAGTCTATTCTCAAAACTAACAGGCCTATACACCACATCAATAAACTATAAATCAAACCAGGTAAATAAATCATTCTCAGCTTTCTTCAAAGGAGTTCTCTTAGCAGCTGAGAGGTCTATACCAAGAGGAGCAAGAAAAGATTATAAGAAAAGTTAGCATAAAAAACTGAACGACTAAATGTAGATAGAGACGGCCACAAGCTATGGCACAATACAAAATGCCTAAACCAAGAAGAAAACAGATCAACTATAGTCATAGAATCTGACAACCAACCCCTGAAAGGCCAATAAGCAACAAACGAATTCATTAAATATTTTCTAAGTGTAGATTATGTACAAATCAATGAAAGCAGGATTAATTTAAAAATATCCTCACAGAAATCCAGGATGAGAATCAGGTTATCAAAACAATATACTCCCCATGGATGATAACAAACCTAAAAATTAAGGAAATAGATGAAGCTCTAAATGACCTCAAATTAAAACAAGCGCTAGTGACAAAATCACTAATGACAAGCTACTTCATTTAGGTCCTGAATAAAAAAAACTGTAAAAAATAGTTATCGAAAGCTAGAAATCAGGCTGAATTCCAAACATCTGGAGAAAGCTATCTTGATCTCCATACTAAAGCATGGCAAACAAAGAAACAAACTCGACAGCTACCGCCTAATTATCTTCAACAGTTGTACATGCAAACCTATTGATAGAGTGGTGAATAAACAGACTCACTTGGATCCTTGAGTCTATAATATTCTACTTACTCAACTTACTGAAATCCTAGTTGGTTTTCGACAAATTGCTTTCATCACACAAGAGATGAATTTCAAGGAAAGACGCCAACAACGATTGGTGGGGTTCACGTAGAAAAAGCATTCGATAAAGTTTTGGCACAAGGCCTTTACTTTTCAATAAAGCGACATATCCCACATAACCCTCAACTGTTTAAAAAATATATGAACAATCGAAAAGCTTTGGTCAGCATGCAAGGGAAAAGAAGTCACACAGTGGGCATAAAAGATAGTTTTTTCTAAGGAGAAGTTCTGTCCCCTAAATTGTTCCTATTATACATTAATGATCTAAACCAAAACCTAACTAGAAAAATTAAAAGCAGCAAGTATGCAGTTGATCCCGCGTTAATAAGCTACAAGACGCCCTCGATAAACTCAGTGAGTGGTCCGAAGACTCCAAATGAGGCATGACCATCAACACAAAATAAAAAAACATATATCTTCTTCTCACTATCCACAAAACAACAAACCATAAACCAATACTAAATAATGAAGTCTAGAAAAACAAGATTACAAAGACAGTTTGTGTGGAAATACAAACTCAAAATCGGCCCCCGAAGTGGTCCACCCAGGCAGGTTAATAGCCAGGTTTCAATAGTTTCAGAAAGAATATCAAAATGAAATTCATTCAAAGGCTAATGACAGAGAGGAATGGAGAAAGAAGGTTGACCTATCTTATGTTGTGCCCCAATGGTCCAGCAGAAAAGGGATAAGTAAAAGTGAAGTTTGATGTGAACCTGGCCTAACTGATGTCATATAATGAATATCTAATTGATCTAATTGTTTTGTAAAGGGACAGTCTCTTATTCAAAGCCTCAAGAATAAAAAACTTCCTTTAGTTTAGTGTTCTATGGGAAGTGGCCACTACCGCAGTTCACGCGATAATACTACTTATTAATTATTGTTTTAAATTATTTTCCAATTATATGCATATTAAATAGATTTTTTCTCTTTAAAAAGAAGAGTGAACATTTTTAGCGGCCCCCGAAAGGGGAAAAGACGCTATTAGTTTTGTGTGAAATGTCTGTCCGTCCGTCCCGTTTAGATCTCGTAAGCTAGAAGAGATATTGAAAATCCGACATCACAATATTTTAGACCATTCAAAGTTCTGATGCAACGGCTACTTTTTTTTTTCTTAAGCGAAAAATCTAATTTTAAAAATCAGTTATGCAGGTAGTTTTTTAAAGAGAAAAAGCTAATTAGTATGCATTATAAGCTAGACCTAAATTAAAACGAATAGTATACTTGTAAAGTTCATATTCTTGAACTTTAAACAAAGGCATACTATTGCGAATGTATTTTTTTTTTTTCTTTTTAGGATTCGAATAAGAGATTGAGCCTTTTCAAAACAATTGCATCAATTATAAGATTATAATATATAAATATAACATAATATTAGGCCAGGAGAGGCGCGGTAGCTGAGCTGTAAAGCGCTTGGCTTCCAAACCGGGGGTCCCGGGTTCGAATCCTGGTGAAGACTGGGATTTTCAACTTCGGAATCCTTGGGCGCCTCTGAGTCCACCCAGCTCTAATGGGTACCTGACATTAGTTGGGGAAAAGTAAAGGCGGTTGGTCGTTGTGCTGGCTACATGACATCCTCGTTAACCGTAGGCCACAAAAACAGATGAACTTTACATCATCTGCCCTACAGACCACAGGGTCTGAAAGGGGAACTAGTTAGGCCAGGTTCACATCATACTTTGCATTCACTTGCACCTATCCTTTGATCTGCTGAACCGTTGGGGCACTACACAAGATCTGTCAACCTTTTTTATCAATTCGTATCTCTCATTTGTCTTTGATATAATTTCATGTGGATGTTCTTTCTGAAAATATTGAAGCCTCCCTGGGTGGACCACTACGGGGCCGATTTTGAGTTTGTGTTTCCACACAAACTATATTTGTAACCTTGTTTTTTAAATGTTAGTATGGCAAAACTTACTTAACTTAGCAATACATTTGTAAAAAAAAATATTTTTTTGGACTAAAAAACTAAAACCTTTTGCATAAATGTGTTGAAAATATAGTAAATTGTCATTTCCCTTACTTAATAGCCTCCTGTGTTTGTGACTTTTAATAGTGAATAGTTGTAAAAATGGTGTATTTTTACACTGCTTGCATAGTCTATTTTAAAAATTAAAATTTTTTATTTTAGAAAAGAAAAAAGTAGCCGTTGCATCAGAACTTTGGGAGATCTAAAAAGTCATGATGTCGGATTTTCAATCTTTTCTAGTTTACGAGATCTAAACGGGACGGACGGACGGATGGCCAGACAGACCACACAAAACTAATAGCGTCTATTTCCCTTTTGGGGGCCACTAAAAATGACAGTCCCACATATCATAGATGACAAGAGACCAAGTTGAAAAAAAAAACACTGGCCATATTTGCGTGCAAAGTTCATACCAGCACTGTCCCTTGCCCTTCGATATAGCACGCTAAACTGTATTGCTGGCCTGTGTCACAAATGTCAGCTGATCACACACAGTTAACCCTATCGCGCCAACAATAGGGTTATAACACTGCCCCATTCTCAGATTTATCCGTCCCGGACGGGATATCTTAGTATTGTAATCCGCATCGTTTTTTTCTTGAGCTTGGGATGAGAGCTGGTCCATTTCTCGTTTAATCTACTTCTCTAGTCTCTCTTTATTGGGCCATTCGATTAGCATGCCATCTTCTATTTTTGTGCTAGATTTTTGCGAGTATCAGTCAGTGTAAACTCTGGCCCATTGTTTTTGGGGCAATGGGCTTTTAGAAAAGAGTTCATTAATTCCTTGAGCTCTTTTGGTTGTGGCCAGATTTTTTTTTTTTTTTTTGGTTATGCTTTAGTTCCGTGCTGCTTTGTTAATTCTATTGTTACATTTACCAATTGGTATTTCTTTTGAGGTTCAGTCATTCCTCATTAAAATGAGTTTTTTTTACGACGGTTTTGAGTGCCAGACTTGTGGATTTTGGAATTTGATTGGCTGTCTATCTGACTCTGTGTTTTTTTAATTTAACCCCCCCTACCTGGGGTTTTGAGTTTAAAATCCTCTACCAGGGGTTTTTGCAGTTAAAGCAGTTTTTTTATGTTTGTTGCATTGAATGTAGTCATAAATGTCCATTTAGGAACTGGTATGAAAAAAACACAAAGTAAACAATTCCCTTAATTTGGAAGATGTTTTGATGTAACATAAAGTATTAACTAATTGTGAATTTTTCACCTGACAATGTTGGCATTCAAAAGACTATTCTTACAAAGGAAAAAAATAAATGTGGGAATTTTTTTTATATAAGTTGTATAATATAACAGGAAAGCTTTCTGCGATAGTTCAATTGGAAATGTCCCTTGCAAAAACATATTATTGAAGATTTATTTGTCGTCATAGGCATTATCAGTTCTCTCATAATTGAAGATGCCATTGTATTACATGTCATTGTTGTTTTTTTTCTTGTCGATGTAAAACGTACATTATAAATTATTAATGTACATCCAAACTATTGGGTTCATGAAATTTTGATGCGATCAAAATTTTTCTCTGCCCTGGGAGGACTGTTGTGACACGGTTACTGTGTGTGGTCAACCGTGACACACGGTCAAGTGTTGGGTATCGAGAGTTAGGGGACTTGCGGGAAGAGACGAGTGTGTTAACAAGAAGAGAGGAAGTCAGCGAGTGGAGTTAGTGATCTGTATATAACGTTTGTCGTGTATATATGTTATGTTGAAAAGCTTCACAATTAAAAGGCACTTTAAACGTAAAGGGACCTGTTTCAAAAAAATGCAAACGACAATCCCCAAATTCCATGAGCACAGTTATGGAAGATTTTGATTTTAAAACCCCCCTTCAAAATTTACGATAAACCCCATCTTCAATATAAAAAAAAAGCAAATTACACAATCAAATTTCTATGAGCGTAGCCAAAGGGGTTTTAAGTTTAACTACCTCCCCTCTTCAGAAGGGCTTGAAGCTAAAAAATACCTCTACAATATGAAAAAAAAAGCAAATTATGCACTCAAAATATTATGAGCCTAGCTAAATGGGATTTGACTCAGTTTTGAGTTTAAACCCCCCTTTCAACGGGGTTTGAATGTAAAAAAATACCTCTTTAATATTAAAAACAAAGCAAATTATACAATCAAAATTCTATAAGTGTAGTCAAAGGGGTTTTGAGTTTAAATTCCCCACCAGTGGAGTTTAAAGATAAAAAAAATACCTCTTCAATATATAAAAAGCAAATTACACACTAAAATTATTTGAGGGTAGACAAGCCATTGAAACTATAAACAAAATCAAACAAAGCATTAGGATTTATTAAAAGAAATTTCTATAAATCAAATAAGAATATAAAACTAAAATGTTATTTAACCTTGGTTAGGCCAATTATAATAGAATAAGCATCCTCCGTTTGGGACCTCTCAACTCAAGAAAACATTAAGAAACTGGAACAGACACAAAATAGAGCAGTGAGATTAATAACAAACGAATATTCACATTTGACTAGAGTAACACCATTAGTAAAATCACTAAATTTAGAAAGCCTTCAGGACAGAAGACTCAAAAGTAAAGTAGCAATTATACATAAAACACTGAACCATAATCTTCAAATACAAAAACAAAACTTAACAAAATACTCTGAAAGACACTAAGATAAAGGCACACTCCTCGTCCCATATGCTAGAAAACAGTTGTACAAATACTCAGGGGCGTAACTAGGAATTTGGGGGCCCGGGGGGATTGACATCTTTGGGAGCATTCGACATATGACATGAGATAGTGTACGCAAAAATATATAAGCCCCAAATCAAATTGGTTCAGTATATCAGTAAACTTAACAGAAAGTAATCATCAAGACTCTTTTAATGAATAATACCGTTGTTTATTAGTTAAATAATGCACAAGTGACAAATCTAAATTGATATCGCTTCACGTCGTGCATCGTGCTATAACATCAACTACATCGATACTTTCTAGTATTTGTGACTTCACTGACATTAAAACCATGATAAGCCTTTCTTGCGTCATTGTGCTCCTGAGATAGTTTTTGATGAACTTGAGCTTTGAGAATGATCTCTCACATGACGTAATGGAAGTGGCCTGATTTCGCGGTATTCGGAGAAGGTTGCAAAGTTTGAGCACACGTAATTCCCATATGAAGCATGCTTCCTCAATATGTCTACTGGTGATTGTATTACTGGTTTGTTGATGAAAAGTGCTCGTGCATCAATGACATCATTGAAAAAGCGATTTTCTATTTATTTCATCATACAAACAGGAAAAGTAGCACAGTTTGTCATAAGCGTGTCTTCATCTAACAGGTGTCTTGGTTCAAGAAGAAACCCAAAGGTATCCATTTTCTTTCCAGCCTTTGGAATCTGCCCTTCATCTCCATATGAAATCTGTCCAGCACTTCTGTCGCAACACGTTTGAATTGCAGTTCTATTGACAGTCCTACATTAGAACTCAACTTCCCATCAAGTCTTTTCTCTCTTCTGGTTGTTTTGATTACAGGGAATCCATAGTATTCACTACCTTCTTTTGCTTTTTCGATGGATTTGGTTTTTGTCAGTTTCTCATCATTTTGCAGAAAGCATGAAAGGGTACTAATTTCTTTAGCAGCTTCCCGTATATGCAGTCCAGACTTTTGTAGTTTCTTCTGAACTATATTAATTGGGCGCAGGAGCTTTGACCAGAATTCAAGATAGGCAAAAAATTCTTAATTTTCCACTACATGAAGAAGATTCTGTGCTAATATTATATGGTATAACGTCATTGTTGGTTGTTTATGTTTTGTGCGAAAGCAAAAGGATTCAGAGCATACAAAAGTGGGAAAGATCCATATCTCGTTATGCTCGAGTATAGAAATACTCCGATAAGTGGACTGCCGTATTCACCATCACAACTGCTGACGAGTGGAAGACTCAGGGAATCATTCCAACTGATCCCAAACTATTGAAATCATCGGTAGCTGAAAATGCAGAGACATTACTCAACGAACGACAGATGAAAATCAAAGTGAATTACGATGCAAAAGCAAGAGTACCTAAAGATTATTCTGTAGGAGAGTTCGTCTAGGTCAAACACGGCAGAAAGCAGTTGTCATAAAAAAAACATTCAGCACCCAGATCTTACATCATAAAGACAAACGTTGGAAAAACATACAGAAGAAATCAACGCTTTTTTAATAAGAGTTTCGATGAAGACATCTCTGGGTAATATGATACCGATGAAGACAATGAACTGCAAACTGTTGGAACAAACGAAACAGACAGTTATAGACCAACGTCTAGAGAACTTGTTGTGCCAGTCAAGACAACCAGAAGTGGACGAATTGTTAAAGTTCCTAGTAGACAGGGCCGGCCTTAGGCCACTGCAGCCTATGCGGTCGCAGTGGGCGCCGCGCTTTCATAGGCCCCGCGCTAATTCCAAGTGTACATTATTAAATTAAACCATTATAACGTATATAAAATAACAGGGTTTTCGCGACCTCCTGATTTTCAAGGGCCTCCAGGAAATCTCATAAAAAGGCAAAATATACGATAAAGTCCTGAACTTTTTTTGAATTTATTCAAATCTCCTGAAGAATAGCCGAAATTGACATTATGGGGTGCCTATAAATAAAAAGTGGCATTGCGAGCTTTCATTTGATAAAAATTTATTGCAAAGACGAAAGTAGGCCTATTTTCTAGTTCAAAAAAAAATAATATTGACATTATGCTCATCCCTACCCAGACTAGGCCCCGCGCGATCTGTTTCGCATTGGGCCCCGCAAATGCTAGGGCCGGCCCTGCTAGTAGACATCACTCTTAAGAACTTTAAAAGGAAGGGTGTGATAATAACTTCAAAAGGAAGGATGTGCTAATATTATATGATATTACGTCATTGTTTGTTGTTTATGTTTTGTGCGAAAGCAAAAGGATTAGATGGAAATCAAAAATAGAGTTTCCATTGGATTGAGGAAAGATGAATTGAGGGGTAATAACTCGAGTGTGAAGTTTAATTCTGCAATTATAGACTTGCCCTTTTGGAGCATCTCCAGAGAATGCCAACCTTGTCCTTCAAAGCATACTCTATTGAAAAGCCCGAACAAGACGCTGGCCCCGAAACCGTCCTATAGAGGAAAAAAATCTGGAATGCACTGCGCACTTCATCTCAGATATAAGAATACTGACCTGAACTGTCCAAATAATGAAACAAAACACACAAAAAAAAAAAACCAAAGAAAATTTCAAATTCTCCACAAGAATATTGTACACCCGCTCATACAGTACCCCTTTCCCCCGACCTTTCAATTTGTACAGCAAATGTAAGGATAATTTTAATTAGAAGTACAAGAAGAAAACAGAACATAGAACTTGCTATTACATCTCTATGATTTGCTGCTATAGAAACGCGTCTATGTAAAATGCTGAGTTAGCATTTGATTAATTAAATTTCGGATCTAGGTCTCCTATTTTTAATTTTTTTTTCTTGTAGGCCTAACTAATGACTCCTGTCATATCAATATGGTTTGCTGACACAGTGGGGAGCTAAAAAAAAGATTTATTGCAGATGACCAACTGAATTCTTCTTTTTTTAGTGTCATGACTTACAGGCAATTCCATATTGAAAAGATAAAAGTAATTTTTCTCTATTATTTTTATTTTCAAGCGTTGACTATGTGATCGAGTTTTATCATAGGGCTAACAAAAATTATGTTACAATATAGTGAATTACAAAAATGACGTTCAATGTTGCTTTGACGGAAGTCATACGAAAATCGAGTCAAAAATGGCTGCGTGATTTATTTATGTTTGGATGATTACAACATCAATATGTGAAACAGAGTTATGGGTACCGTTAGGACTAGTTATTTATTATTCTATATCTCTAAAATGTAGAGTCTATTGTCGCACGAAATTAAGGTGTTCAAAATGACTCTATTATTATGGTTTACCATCTGTTTCATGGCCACTTTGTTGCCATCGATAAGTTGTGTGCATCTTACCGGAATTTGGCAGAGCCAAGAATTTTTCCTGTTTCTCACAAAATTTGGCTTTCAGAAAACAGACCCAAAAGAATTGGAAAATACACAGGGTTACATTTATGGCAACATTACAGAAGCAAATTCTAAGAACTCAAGCAAAGCTCTCCAGTTGGTGGTTGTTGATAGTGAATACTTTTTAGATTTCTATGGTAACAGCTCCATAACAACTTCAAATGCCTGCTCTGCTATGTTTCATAAAATTGATCATATAGCTTTTGATTATGTCTGCAAAGCAGATGGTGCTGAAGATTTTCTAAGAAAAGTACCTTGCCCTATAAACCAGCTATGTTTTGATGAAGATAATCCTGCCAATGTTGTTCCAGGTTACCAGTTTACTTACAAAATACGTGATGTGCAGAGACCCAGGTAGGTTAATAGATCTTTTTGTACTTGTATACTTCATTGTTTTGATAAGGGGCTCAGTTGCTTTTCATACTTGGTTTAAAAAATTAACAATAAAATTTCATAATTTTTGTCCATTGGATTCCAAGTGGGAAAATTAGCAATGAGTCTTGCAAGTCAGTGAGTGAGGACTTTGGTCTCCCTCTCTTTGAGTTTGAAGATTATTTAAGCATATTCATTTTTTTACGTAGCTATACAGACCCAGGGATGTGGTTCCTGAGTAGTAAAGCATTTATTTGGCTTCTAAACTGAAGGTTCTAAAGTTCCAATCTTGGTGAAGATGGAGATTTAGAACTTCTGTATTTTTAGGGTAGACTCCATCCAACTCTAATGGGTTCATGACATTAGCTAGGTTAAAGTTAAGGTAGATAGTTATTGAGCTGGCTACATGACACCCTTGCTAACTGTTAGCTATAGAAACAAATGACCTTTACATCATCTGCCCCTATATATACCGTTCATTATATAATACCCTTCTTCACAGGTAGTTATGACTCCTCAGTTTTGAAGTCAAGCACTTTTCCACTATTCTACTAAACCGCATACTGTAGTAAATGTGAGTGGTTAAATTTAGTTATAAAAGTTATCCTTAATACACAGGAAATCATAAATTCATTCTGAAATGAATATATCTATAGGATTTTCCCACTGATAAATTCACAAAGAGGCAAAGCAAACCTTCAGAATTTTGGTACCATGTGTTTTATAGGTGTAAATTATGTGTGGGGTCAAGAATAATAGGAGATGTGGATAAGAAAATGTCAGAAAAATAAGATGTTAAAGTTGGTGGTAAAGCTATAAGAGGGTGCAGTAGTTTTTGAGTGATTGTGAACAAAGAAGTTGTCAACATGTAAGAAAAGGGACAGTTGATAACAGTAAAAAAGGCAAGATTGAAGCAAAGGAAGGTAGGTGAGTGAAAGTCAGAAAAATGTTTAGTGTATAAGTAAGCAATTGTGGCAAAGGATTTGAATGGTCAAACTATAAAAAACAGATTAAATTAAAAATGTAATTTTATTTGGTATGATAACCAAACTTTGTTTTTTCTCCAGATTCTGGTATTTGAGTTTTGTATCCTGCTACCGGGATATTCAAGGAAAGAAAAAATGTGAATGGCAATCAAGTTATGACTCAGATTTAACATTGAAGTATGACATCTGGCTGGTTAATGGTAACCCTTCAGTTAAAGGACTCAACCCCTTTGAACATCAGTTCTCATTTGAACTTCATGATGTCTTTGAGATTTACTTGATTGCCTTCTTGATATGTAGTATAATATTTCTGCTTTGGCTGTATGCCTTCAGTAAACAGCGTCATCTAATCACTTGGCTCTTTACTTCCTGCATATGTGGAGAGCTGCTGAGCATACTGTTGAATTTAATACACATTAGTGTGTTTGCACACAATGGGGTCGGAGCTGAGTGGCTTGGCAAGATAGGGACCCTCTTGGATCTAGCTACCCAATGCCTTTTTATGCTCTTGTTAATTCTTTTGGCTAAAGGCTTGGGTATCACCACTGATCAGTTCAAATGGAAATCTGTGATATTCACTATGTGGGCTGCTTACACTTTGCTCAATGTCTTTCTTTATATTTGGAATTTGGTGAGTAATTTGGCAAAGCTTTTTTTTTTTTTAATGATGATCGTCATTTTTTAAAATAATATAACATTAAATCTCTCTCTTTCTCTCTCTCTCTCTCTACATAAGTGCCCTGATTCATTTATTCACTCACCTCTCATCTATCACTAATTGTTTCACTTCCGGTGGGCGAAGATATACAAAAGTTAATCCTTTTATTACTTCCTTTGGGTCTAGAACAACTTAGAAGATATTTTCACAATTGAAACTGCAGTGATTAAATTCGACCAAAAATTTAGAGTCTCGAGCCTTTCAAATATTTTGACAAAGCGCTGAAAGGCAGAAGAATCTCATACATTGTATGTAGGACAATAAGGCATAGTTTGGGGCCAAGTAAGTGATACCAGGCAAACAGTATATTAAGATACTAATTTCAAGATATAAGAATTATAGGGAGTGGTAGCCAGAAGTGAGTTTGTTTGGGAGGGCATTTTAAAGCAGATCGTTTCTATCAAACGTAACATGTACTAGAATACTTTGGCCGAAAGGGGATAGTTGAAATTTATTGAAGGTGCTAAAAAATAAGTGATTGGGGGGGAGGGGGGGTATGCCCAAATTATTACGTGAGCATTATGACTTGCAGGGTATAATAATAAAAAAGGGCCCAGGCCAAAAAATATAACAGAAGAGGCTATCAAATATTTTGAATAAAAACTGAAAAGAAGAAAAATAGTCAGAGATAGTGTTTTAAATAAGACTATTTGTCAAGGAAGAGAGTTTGTTGGGGGGGGGGGGGGGGGGGAGAGAAAAAAGTGATACTCAAATTTACAGGCAGTCCAATTCAATGCAATAGATACTAGACTTTGCTGACCAACTTTGGGACCTTAACAATTTATTATTTTTATAAGTAAGAAAACAAAAGACAAAATTTTAAATAATGAATAATATATTCTGGGAACCAATCAACGGGTGTTGCCGGTGGTTAATGCTAGTATATAATTTAAATCACATGAAATAAAGTACAGATCAAAATATATGTAGAAAGTGTAGGCTCATTTGATTTTGGAGGTTTTAGATATTATATTATGCTTTTATTATTCCTTTATGATTATATTTAAAGGATGCATGGTGGTTGAACGGTAAAGCGCTTAGCTTCTAAACCAGGGGTCCTGGTGATGGCTGATATTTTAAATTTCTGGATCTTTGGGTGCCTCTGATTCCACCCAGCTCTAATGGATACTTGACTTTAGTAGGGGAAAAGTAAAAAGGGGATTGGTCATTGTGCTGTTAACCATAGGCCACAGAAACAGATGACCTTTAATCATCTGCCTTATAGATCTCACGGTCTGAATAGGGAACTTTACTTTTTATTATATTTAAAATAGCTTTGCAAGTAAAAACATGACTCTAAGTAAGCACACCCTAAACATTTTTTTTAAACTACTGAATGCCTTTTGCCACTAGAGCTATACACCTTTATAATCTTTATGGAAAAAATGAAGTGGTTCATTTTTATTTACAAGAAAAAAAGGATGAAACAATTTAAAATTTATACAGAGTTTCATTTAATGATACAAGAAAGTAGATTTGATATAAAATTGCTTTTATAGCTACAATAAAACTTTGTTATTTATAAGCTATTTTTCTAATTTTGCATAAGTCTGAATTTGTCTGCTTGATGATTGCCAGATATCCATTTCATTGAATAATTGTTACATCAAAGTATTTAAACAATGTCTTTTATTCCAGGTTGAAATTGACAATATTTTATCAAACACAGATGAGTGGCAAACATGGCCCGGATATGCTACATTGGCATTTAGAATAGTTGTTATGTTTTGGTTTTTGTATGAGTTGCGACAGACATTTGGCTTGACTGCACGAGATGACATGACATTTGTAATGCACTTTGGAGCCTTTTTTCTAGTTTGGTTCTCATATCTCCCTGCACTGGCTCTCATCACATTACAAGTTTCACCACTCTGGAGATACAAGACCATTCTTAGTAAGTATTTTCAAAATTATGTTTTTAACTTTAGACTTATTTTTATCTAAAATAGTGTGTAGTAGGTTTAATATATATTTTCAAACTGATTTTGAGCTGTTCATACCTAAACTAACTTTAAGTGGAAGTATTTTTAATCATGTTTATTTGTTCAAACATTAGAAAGTATTGTGGCATACTGATTCTGAACCAAGAATTATTAATGTTTTTATTTTAACATTAAATTTAATGATACATTAAGAGAGCCTTTTAACTGGTATAAATAAAAGGATATTTATATATATATATAAATTATATATATATATATAATATATATTCTTTGTTTATTTATTTATATGTACTAATACCTTTACACACTGATATCTTAAATTACTAATCCCTCTGTATCAAATGACCTTACTACTATTATATTTGTAGACAAATTTGATTATTCAACCCTTTTTCTGCTCTTATCTTTTTTTAAAAAATGTTTTCAAAAGATTACTTATCTAATTAATTACATTTAAATAAAAAAACATTACAATTATACATTGCATATAATCTATTATATAAAGCAGAATGTTTGGCGTATGTATGTATGTATGTCTCCGTATAGAAATAAAAACCGCTTAACCAATCTTGATAAAACTTGGCAGAAATGTTCCTTGGGTACCAACTTAGACCGTAGTGTATGTGTTGTGGGCCTAAAACAAACTTAAAACCCTCAAAAAAAAAAAAAAAAAAGAGCAACTCTATTACAGCTATAGTATTTTATGGATCTATGCCATGTTTACAATGTTGACATGAGAAAAGATCGAAAGGATTTAGACCTAGATCTAATTTTAAGAACTAAACTTAGCATTTATAGTTTGTTTTTTTTACACATGAAAATACAAAATATAGTTTATTGATTTCATTGTTTAATAAAGTTAACCTTCAAATTTGTATTTCAAAAGCATTTTTACATTAATTCGTTATTTATATCTGTGAATTTAGATATCCTGGTGCACATTCTTTCATTAGACATTACCAAATGGTTACACATTAACACATCTCTCTACTGAGTCTATTCCTAGGCCTAGGTCTAAAACTCTTATTGAACTCTAAAATGATAAAACTTCTTTTCGCAAAGATAGTTTTATGCTTTAACACATCAACATACTAATTATAGTCCATTCATTTCATATTTTAATAAAATTAACATTCAAATTTGTTTTTCTAAAGCATTTTTAATACATTCGTTCCCTGTTCGCTAAAGCTGCATAGTCGTGTTGAGATCATGAAAAAAGGTCATGCATGCGCAGAGCAAAACTTTCATGCAGCACAGAATAAACTCTATAAAAGCCAATTTTTAACTCTAGATTAGTCTAGATCTATGTCTACCTCAAGATCTACTTTATACTTTAACACATGAACATACAAAATAATTTCTATTCATTTCAAATTTTAATCAAATAAGCAAATGTTTTAACTTGAAAAAAATGGATTTAAGAAGTTTAGCTATTTTGATTTGATGGCTTCATTCATACTATTTTTACACATTCGCTTTATTTATTACATTATTATTTCGTTTAAATGTTTTAAAACACTCTCAGTGACTACATCGACAGTAATACGCAAATAAAGACTTGCTGGTAAAATATGTCTAGTGTATATATAAATAAATATATATATATATATATATTTATATATTGTTTGCTTTGATTAATTTTCAGAGACTATAAGAATAAAAAAAAGCTAAAATTAGTTACAAATAAAGTTTCTCTTTAGGAAATATGATGAAAAGATAATATATACTTTCAAATATCTTTTAATCTTTTGCTTTATCCAGAACATGTGCAGTAATTATAATTTTGTAACATCAAAGTTAAGTAATATTTTATAAATTGAATTTTGCAACTAGTTTTTGGAATTCTGTTAAGTTTAAGATTATTCTTGGAGCAGTAATTAAATTTAGAGTTGAGGCAGTCTTGCAATGGGAGTTAATATTTACTGTGAATTAAATCTACCAGTAGTTGTAATATCATTTTCTGATGATTTAGTAGACAATTTAACTTTTTTTTTTATCCACTTGGAATTCGCAGTTTTTCTAGACAAATAAAATTCACGTTTCCTAGTAATCATAAGTAAATAAATCTTTTGTATATTTCCAGGTATCAATTATGCAGTGGATATCTTGGCTTATGCTGTCCTTGTTCATTTATTTTGGCCTGCACGTTCTATCTTGTTTATTGTTGAAGGTGAGAGACCACTGCCAACGTATGACTTAGAAATTACTGGTATGTCCACTTTTATTATCACTTTGTTTGATATCCTTATGTGGTTATAATGTGTCTCTGCGTTAAGGTTTGAAAATAATAATAATTTGCTTTGGATTAAAAACAATTTTTTTTAAGCTAGTGTCCTCTTTTGTAAGTTTAATGGGAAACTCTGATAGTTTTTCAAATTTTAGTTATTGACATATTTAAATTCTGCGCAAAAAGTTGTAATAGTAAACATTATATCATTTTTTATTTAAATGCTCAGAAAATTTTATATTTAATAAATTAGACAGAAAATTCTTCACATCTAAAAAAAAAACGGGGTTCTGCGAGATGTTTATAGTTTTAAAAGACGTGACGTCACAACTGCGTTGGCTAGATTTAGGTCTAGACCTATATAACCGATAAAGTATCTAGATCTATCGGATCGCATTTATTGTTACGCTTCACAGCTAGATTCTAGATCTAGTCTCCACGTTGATTTATAATCGGTCATTGTTTATAAATAATATTCTAGATCTAAACCTCTATTTCTACTTGAAGAAAATGAAATACTGTTCTTTAGCTTGTTGCAGTAGTTCTAATCACAAAGATATAATCTGCAAGTATGCTGATACAGAAATTAGTGTCTCTTTTCATTTGTTTCCAAGAGATGAAGTTTTAAAGGGAAAATGGGAAAAATTTATTCACCTGAAGAGCAAATATTTTATAAAGGCATTAGTTAATTCCTGTTTATGCTCAAACCAATTTGAGAGAAGCTGTTTCAGCAACTTCATTGCTGTGGAAATGGGATTTGAAAAAAATTGAAGTTAATACCAGGTGCAGTACCAACAATACATTGGATTTCCAGGCCAAAGAATTCAATTAATGATACTGCTGAGACATTTTAAACAACTGAAGTTCATAAATATAAATGAAATCAGATTTGTGAGCTAGAAATTTACTACGAATACTAGAACAACTATTAAATTTCTTATTTAATAAGTAGATCTATCGTCTAAGAAACTCAATTCCAACTTTTAAACTTTTGACCTTGGGGGTGTGTCTCGCCGGCTGAGCCAGCGATAAGCTCTCTCATCACTTTTTCCATGTCAACCAATGTTAGGTCAAAACGGCACAAAAAAATCATAACTTTCTTACTGTCAAACATACAGTCATAATTTATACACCATTAGAAATTTCTTTTAAAGTATTTTAATGATGTACTAACGAAAATTTTTTTTAATCAAAGATAATTTTTTTTTCGCCTCCCTATCTATAGGATTAGAGTGCACACTCGTGACGTCACACAGAAATTCAGTAAAAATCTGACCGTTTTGGATGCGCAGAAAAATTATGTCACAAAAACATCAATTACTAAGTTATTCTTGCAAATAAAAAAAAAAAGAATAATATATTCATTATCTATAAATCAAAACACATATTATATCAAAAATTGTCAAAACCATCGGAGTTTCCCTTTACGCCAGCCATTGCTTGTGTGATGAATATTGAGAATGATTTGAGAGAGCCTTATACGCTAACTGTTATTTTTATAATTTAAAAAGCTTGTGCCTTTCCACAGCTTATTATATTTGTTCTTGTCTTTCCATTATCTAAACTCTATCCAATCAAGAACTTATTGAAATGATTTATTATTAGCATTGTTCCTTGAAATGTGATTTAAACACTAGGTATGCTGTTTATTGCCTCTTGTCTTTTCTTATATCTATACTATAAAGTAGAATGTAAGGCGTATGTATGTATGTGCCGAATAGAAATCAAAACCGTTTGACCAATCTTGATAAAACTTGGCATAAATGTTCCTTGGGTACTAACTTAGACCGTAGTGTATGTATTGTAGCCCTAAAACAAACTTAAGACCCTCAAAAGAAAAATAGTTGACCAACTCTATGAAAGCATTATAACTTCATCGATCTAGGCCATGTTTACCATGTTTACATGAGAAAAGATCGAAAGGATCTAGATCTAATTTTAAGAACTACACTTTGCGCAGATAGTTTTTTACTTTGACACATAAAAATACAAAATATAGTCTATTGATTTCATTATTTAATAAAATTAAGCTTCAAATTTGTGTTTCAAAAGCATTTTTACATAAAACCGTTCCTTTTATCTGTGAATTTAGAATTCCTGACATACATTCTTTCATTAGACATTACCCGAAAGGTTACACATCTCTCTATTCCTAGGTCTAAAACTCTAATTCAACTCTAAGATGATAGAACTTCTCTTCGCAAATATAGTTTTATACTTTAAAACATGAACATACTAATTATAGTCCATTCATTTCATATTTTAATCAAATTAATATTCTAATTTGTTTTTCTAAAACATTTTCCCTACATTTGTTCACTAAAGCTGCGAAGCCATGTTGAGATATATTCTAATAGTTTCATTCATGAATCGCGTAATGTAATAAAAAAGGTCACTTATGCGCAGTGAAGCCTTCATGCACACTCAGAATGAACTATATCCAAGATTGGTCTAGATCTAGATCTATGTCTAACTCAAGTTCTACTTTATACTTTAACACATGAACATACAAAATTAAGTATGTAGTATTAAATATGTAGGCCTAGAAGCAAATGTTTTTATTTGAAAAAATGAATTTAAGTTCCATTTGCTATTTTGATAACTCCATTCATACTATTTTTACATTTATGCATTCCGCATTTGCTTTACTTGTAGCATTATTATTTCGGTTAATTGTCACTCTTAATGACTATATTGACAGTGATACGCGAATTAAGACCCACAGGCAGTTTATTTATATAAAAGTAAAGGGTCAAAACAAATGACTATTAGTTGCCTTTGTTTATAAACAGTTTATATTTAAATTTTTGAACGAACATTTTTGGAATCAATGTATCTAATCCCCTCATACTCTGTTGTTGTTGTTTTTTTGGTTTATGTGTGTCTTTGTTGAATTAAGAAGTCAAAGCATCTACCTTATCCTTACATTCTGTCATTTCTATAGCATTTGAGATAACGTAACAACACTTTTATTTTACCACAAGTTGTTTTGTTCTTGCAATATTTTAAATATTTAACTTGTGCATGAGTCCTATCAAAGACAGGTGTCTAAATAGTGATTAAGTTATTTCATTCTGATTATATTTTCTTAATAGTAACTAAAACTATTTTTTTACTAAGTCATTGTGTTGGCCAATTATATTATGATATTATACAATATGCTTGTTACTTTAACAGGACTTTTAGATGACATGCAGGAGGAAACTGATGTATTCAGCCGCCAAGGACTGGAACTTAAGGAATACACCAAGCAGCCAAAGCACAAAGAGCTTCAATACAAGCCCATGAAACCCAAAAATGGAACACTCAATGGCAGTTTGTTTATTCATGGTAATTTGCAGTTTCGTCATGAGAAGCGTTCTGATGACGATAAGGACTCATGACAAGTGACTATGGCTAGATGCCTGAGAAGAACATCTATATAGTGAAGGTTAGGATCTGAACCAAAAAATATGATTGACTTTATCCCTTCAAATATTCAATGATGCTTATTTGCTTTCACCAACATTGAGTAACATTTCATGTGCATGGTATAAAGGCTTCAAAGTATCAGTGCTAATATGCAAAGAAGATGTTGATTTTGATTTATATCTTTTGTTTTCTAGCTGTTAACATTAAATCTGCTGGGGAAATTGGGATTTTGAAACCATAACATTTTGTCAACTCAAAATACTTCATTGTGGGAACTACATTTGTAATTTTTCACTTTAGTAACCAATAGATTGTACAATACAATTTAGAAACAGATTGGCAATATTTGCCTTATGTCCATGCCAGTTAAATTAGTGTCCCCCTCAGACACAGAGAATATATTTTGTGATGCTCTTATCAATAGTCAGAGATGTTTGTTTGCTCCTGCTTTGAAATTTGTTAATAATGGTATTTGATTTTTTTAAAAGTATTTTATTTAATCATCATCATCTATAGATAGTGATGTTTTAGCATAAACTGTTAGCATATAATTGTGTAAATTTCCTCAGAAATGAATGGAGTTTTGGGTAAAAGGCATGTTTTTTTTATAGTGATTTTGACTAAACATAGATTTCCCACAACATTTGGCACATTGGGCAGCAGATTACTTGCTAGCATTGTCCTCTGCCTCATTCCATCCCATGTCTAGTGTTTAAAAATCTACCATGAAGGTGCAACTACTTGTTATAAGGAGTCGGCCTGTTTTCATTTTCTTCATTTTGACCTCCATGTTAATGCTTCTTCAGTGAACATGCTTTACCTTGTCTTAGGACAAGTCTATGAATTTCATTTGACATTCTGTTACAATTTTACCAAGAATGCGAACGCTCATTTGGCAAAGAATTTCTCTGTTTGTGATATGATCTAAGTATGCCACTCTTAGGATTTGTCTAAGCCAACATTACATGTTAGGCCTTCCTTTGACCTTTACAGATGTTTTCCACTTCTTGCATGTGTGGGTTGCTGTTGACAACAGTTGAATTGATGAGGCTAATTATCTTCTCATACTAATTAATTGTTTGAGCTAGAGTCGTTGAAAGGTTCTCTGTTACGTCATGTATTATTTGAAGCCTCCAAAACTTTTATATTGTCAGAGAAGTCTAGGTCCTATATATGATTCAGTTCATGCCAAGGCATACCAAAAGCAGTGATCTATGTTTTTGGAAATGGAATTTTCAATATGCCAAATTAGAGTTTTGATGAAAACAATAATTCCTCTTTTCCTATTAAGTAACTATTAAAGTGTTACCTACTATTTTCATCAATTTAATTTAATCCTCCAAAGGGCTAAAATTTGAAACACTTTGGCCAATAGCAGATGTGGACTGATAAAAGATAGTCTTTTTTTAGAATTTGTCGTTTCAAAAAAATGTTCTGAATTGATTAAATGATTGTTTCTTTTTTGGGTCGGGTATAATACTGTAATATGATAATATTATGTTGTATTTTGCAAGAATTTTGTAACTTGTAATCTTTGTTTGCAATTTGTAAAGCAGAGCTACAGAAAAAAAAGTGCACCTTTTTTTGTATTTAAATACTTCACCCTTGTAAGTTACTTCAACTATTTTTGTTTGTTCTAGTTACCCGCCACACTCTATCCCTCAAGAACAAAGATCCATTTTAATGTTACTTTGAGTATAGAAAAATGAAATAATGCCAGATTTTTTTTTTCTTTCAATATTACATTTAAATTTTCACTAAATATTCATGTGGTTTGTTTTTTAGTTTATGTAAGCAGCTGAATGATTGACCATTCAGCAACAATTAGAGATAGAGTCATACATTCCTATTATCGAAATAAATGAAGTTAAATGCAATAATTTCTTCAGAGATACAAATGTATCTCCCTTTCAGACCTCCATTCAAGGTCAGTACAGTTACTGCAATAAGAGATTAACTATCATTGTGGTAGACACTAACCACAGCTTAGAACTCAGCCACATCATGTGTATGTTTTTATGTGCATGTTTTACATTTTTTCATTTTTCATAATCTAAAACAAAATGATTTTTTATTTATTTTATTACCAGTCTGCATTCCTTTTTTTTTTTTAACATTACCATTACGGTATTCAAGAACTTCAGGTTCTCAAAACCATTTCAACTATCTGTGAAAAAAAAAAAAGAATCCTTGTTGGCTCATTGTTGAAGAAAGTGGGGGAGCTGTAATTGGATATTTGGTTTATTTATATCTGTTTTTTAAGGTTTATATAAAGTTTAAGTACTAAAGGAGAACAATTATTTCTCAAATATAGCTTTCTTCTATCTCGTTTTCAAATTTTATTTGCATTGTATTACATGTATGTTGTAATAAGTGTTTGAGGCAAACTTGCAATGACTTAAAGTTCCTTTTACTTTGTTTTGTTTTTTGGTTGTTTTCACATACCTTTGCATTAATTATATAAAATACAGTTGTTTAGGTAGAGTTTTTTAGAATAATATCATAATGAAGATATGTGAGTTATTATATGTAAGCACTCTTTAGAAGACTATGTGTTATAAATACCACTGTCTATTGCAGTATTTAACTTACTTGATTGTACCTTGTTTACATGCTAAACACCTAGTTAGATTGACTCTGCCTTTTTCTCACCTTTCATCTCGATTAATCTTTTATTCTGAGACATCAGAATTAAAGTAACTCTCTTGTTGATAAAACAATTTTTTAAAACAGAAGTAGACTTACATTTTCATGACAAATTTTATCATGTGTATCCCACCAATGAATAGTAAAAAAGAAACATGATGATTTTGTCTTGTAACTTTTCAACATTAAAACTGTCCTTGTTTCACTTTACAAAATGCTCATGAACTCTGTTTATAAAAATCAGATGTCTTACTGAATTTTTTATTTTTTTTTGGTTGGGGGGGGGGGGGAGATTTAGGCTTAGATATATTGTGATTAGGTTGCCTTATGTTATAATTGTTTTATTTATTTACACTTTAGAGAGTTCATATTGTGACCGTAAGAACAATATTTTAGGAATTGAAGGTTTGAAGAGTGTTTTAAAAGACTTCAAATATATTTTACATATCCCCCCCTATAATAAGTGACCTGATTACTTTGCAATGGCAATAAACACGATCAAATTGATTGTTTTGAATTACAGATTATTATTCAAATTTACAAAATAAAATAATGACAGTTAAAAGTACATTGTAAATATTTTTATTGTAAATAAATCTTCAGCTTATGATTTTGTTACAATTTTCATTTTGTCAACCAAAACAGATAAAACAAATTATGTTTCTGAAAAACTTTTCAGATTAAACTTATTTTATTTAATCAACAGTTCTGAGGATGTTGAAAAAAAGAGTCAATGCTATAGAAGCAGCAAAGCTGTCTATTATTGTGATATATGAACTGTTGGATTTATTGTGTTTGTAATTGATTTATGATGTCAGATTTATTAAAACCCATAAAATCATCTCTAAACTAACCTTGTACATATTAATCAGATGATTCTCTGAGACAAATGCTATGACCTAATGTAAAAACTTCACTTGTTTTGTAGTACTTGTTATTGTTAGTTCAACATTTTAATCTTTTTTTTTTGTCTTCTGTACAATTTGGATATGGTCATTATCAAATTTAAGCAGTTAATATTTTTGTGTAAATATCATAATTATACATTCAAAGCCTATCTGTATAGATGTGTTCTTCACATGTCCATCAATTACTGCATTCTAGTATATTAAAATTACTGGGCTTATGCTTGTAGCTTTAAATATATTTTTTGTTTCTTTTGTTCTTTTTCCATGTATCAAATTCTGTCTTTCCAGAATGAGTTACCATTGTGATAATTTGGTGGAACCATATTTCAAATTGCTTGCCTCTGTGTGTATTAAAAGTTTGAGGCAGGAAATACTTTCTCTACAAACATTTGATACATTTTCCCATGATGGTCAAAAAGCATTGAAATTACCATGAAGTTAACTGCTTAAAAAAATATTTATATTGATATATTTTATGCTCAGTGTTCATATTTATATATTTTGTATTCTTGTGTAATCTATTGAAAAGCATTCAACATATTAAAAGGTGAAGAAAAGATAACTTTTATTTCACTGTTATTCATGATTTAATTTGAAATATTTTGTTTTAGAATTGTTCATTTTTGTTTTCATATTTTGTTTTGTTACAAGAATTATTAATTGTTCAAGTTGGTCACTTTTTGGGAGATCAAATTGACTTCTTGTGTGAGTTTGAGCATTTTTAATAAAGTATTGATGATTTTGTGATCTCTTGAAAATGATGACACTCTGATTCCAGTGAAAATTGTAGTGAAAAATATCTAGTTTGTCTCAACTTAGATCATGTATACATTTAGTCCACCTATTTTGACTAAAGGGGAACAAATATTTATTTTTTAACAATACATGTAATACCAAAGTATATTACGTATAGATTTTGGATTTTTCTTTTGTGTGAACAGCACTTGTATTTATCAAATTATTATGAGCATTTTTTTTAATGCACGCTGGTTGTATATTTGTTATAAATTCTTGTCTTTAACTTTACTTACAGATCATCCATCTTTTCTAATAGCCTAGAAAAAATAAAAAAGGTTTTGAAGAGAATCTTACACACAAACCTGATTGTGGCCTTTTTGTGTTAGGTGAACCTATTACATCAGACACAAACTTGCATCTTTCATACTGTATACAATTTTTGTTTTCATCAATTTATTGAAATAAATACATCGAAAAAATAGTTTTAAGAATACACTTAGTCCTCTAAAGAAAAAGGTAGACAAAGTTAAATGTACTATTGTTTTGCAAAACTATATCCACATTTGAACAGATTACCGCAGATTACCTGATATGTATATGTACCTGGTAGTCAAATTAATTGCATATAATAGAAAATACTTTGCTAACAAATCTTCCAAAGTTTAACTATTTGTACATAATGCTTAAACTTTATATGTACTAAAGCAATCGTTGCTCTGTTTCAGGGGCATATAATATCATCTTTTTTTTTTTTTTTGGTTTGCTGTTCTGTACACTATTTTTTGTGGGAAGGTGAAATGTTGATTGCAATGTTCTTGAAAAAATAAAATATATTTGAGAGCTTACAATACCTGTTATTGTTTGTCTTTTTGGTTATATAATGATGTTGAAAAATACATGAATGAATGATGTCATTACACCAGGCATTTTCTTATCTGAACTATGAACTTCAAATAAGTTAATCTCCAAAAAAAGGAGGTGGTTTGATCTAAAGTAGTTTTTAGTTGAATGCATTGTTATATCCTCCTTACTTAGACTTCTTACTCCCGCGCCGTTTGGGGCATTGGGCTGAAAGCTGTCTCCATAGAGATCTGTCATTGGCAATGTCTGAAGCCTCCTCCTACCTGCTGTCCACAGTTCTGAGGTCCTCCATGAAGGTGTGGCACCAAGTAATACGAGGACGTCCCTGTTTGCGCTTTCCTCGTATTGGCTTCCATGTCATCGCAACTCTTGGTGTGCGTAGTTCATTTTGTCGTAGAAATGCCTCATGGGAAGCTCTGTCACAACCTCACTAAGTGTCTGACTCCCAGTTCGGCATAGAATTTCCTTGTTTGAGACCCGATCTGTGTAACTGACTCCTAAAATCCGTCTCAGCCATTTTTGTTGCGCCACATTTAGTCTTTAGTTCTTCAGTTTTAACTCCGCCATCTGCGAATTTGGCGTGGGGCTAGCGACCCCACCCTGTAAAACCACAATTGCTACAGAAACGACAATCTTGACACATAAAGAAAACTATACATGCGGCGAGGGCGGCCAACCCCCGATGGCGGTGTTGGATCAAACCCAACTGGGCGTCCAATGCCCGATACATGGCAAGCCCTTCAACGCAAAGAAACCGACTCTTATAGGCACATGGAATGTAAGAACACTGAACCAATGCGGTAAACTGGCCCAACTTTTAAGAGAGTTTGACTCTTACCGGCTGGACATCCTTGGGATCTGCGAGATGCGGTGGACATCAAGTGGACAAATAATCAATGATGGCAAGACAATAATATATTCAGAACATGATAAGGAACACATTGGTGGAGTAGGAATCATCATGTCTAAAATAGCAGCTTCAGCACTAATTGCTTGGAAGCCAGTCAGCGACCGCATCATTAAAGCTCGACTCCAAACAAACCAAATCAATATCACTACCATCCAAGAATATTCCCCTACAGAGGATGCAGAAGATACCATCAAAGATAATTTCTATAATCAACTTCAAACCACACTTGATGAAACACCCACTCATGACCTAATTCTACTGATGGGAGACTTTAACGCCAAAATCAATCCCAACCGAACTAGCTTTGAATACGTAATGTGACCATATGGCTCTGCAGAAAACATCAGTGTTAACTGGCAACGATAGTGAGACTGCAGTGAAAACAAGCTACATATTGTCCAACTTATTGCTAGCCATAGCAAATCATTTAGTGAATGTAATTTTATGAAGGAGTGTGTCCAGAAAAGGTGAAAACATTCAAAGAAATAGTGTTAACTAGGAACGCTGTGGCTGATAGAATAAAAGACATGTCAGTCAGCTTGTAAACAATTAATGACATAGTTAATTTTGAATATTTTCATTGGCTCTCCATGAGTCAACTGTAACAGGTGTAGCACAGTCGGTTATTTTCATAATGGTCTGTGATAGGAATTTTGAGATACATGAGGAGCTACTTGCGTTATGTGCTATGCTTAACACCACAATAATGGAGGGTGTTTTGAGAAATAACAGGAGGTATTGCATTACAATTTATCTTTGGTAAAGCTAGCTAGTCTAACAACGGATGGCGCACCAACCATGAAATGAAATGGTTTTGATGCAAAGCTACTTTCAAAAATAAGAAAGACTGTTGCTAATTTTAAATTTGATAATTTTTTAGTGCATCATTCACCAAGAAACATTCTGCGCAAAGCAATTACAGTTCCAACATACCTTAAGATCATTTTCAGTCGCTCTCAATTTTATGTGTGCCCGTGGTTTAAATCCTCGCCAATTTTCAATGTTTCTGGATGACATTGGACACGAATTTGATGATGTTCCTTACTACACAGAATTCCGTTGGCTCTCATATCATAAAGTATTGAAGAAATTTTTTGCACTGCGTGAAGAAATTGAAAATGAAAGGTGAACCTGTTGAACATTTCCAAACTGACGAATGGGTTCAGGATTTGGCATTAGCATTTGATCTTACTGGTCACCTGCAAGACTTGAATTTGAAGCTTCAAAGTAAAGACAAAATGATCACAACTGCGTGTGGTGATGTGAGGTGCTTTAAAGCAAAATTACGACAGTGGATAAACCAAATATCAGGAGAAAATTTTGTTCACTTCTCAACGTGTCAGGAATTAATTAAAAAGAATAAATACGGCTACAACATTTAGTAAACATCTCCTTGTCTCGGCCTGGTTTTTATTATAGGCCTGATGACGCGAATGTCTCTGTGTTGTAGTTACCTGTTCTGGTACTACTATAATGTTCTTCTTAACTAAATACTTTCTCACACGCACTAGATTTGCAGGTGCGTGAGAACACTAACATACTGAACTCTCCGACCACAACATTTAGAATTACTAATAGACTCTAGGTTAGCAGACATGGATTTTATTACATAAAATATAATTCACAAAAGATATTGGCGACTTCAGCCATCATCAATTATAATCCAATCGAATAAAAACAGCATACAGATCAATTATGATAACTTCAATATTCATACATTACTCTACTGTCAAAGATATCCATAACACTCCTCTCTCTACAAGAGTCCCAGATTAATTGTGGTGTCCACCTCGTGGTCAGTCCCCGACCAAGAAAAATCTCGTGCTAACTGCATGGAATAGTTCAGTGACTACTAGTCACCAAATATTACAGGGGTTCTAAAACTGATATATGACACTCCTTCATCTGGAATCGTTAGTATATGCTCTCAATGTCCGTTTTCGTGACTTCGTTTCATACAAGCAAAAATTTTCTTTGTTTGTATCTCCATTCTCATTTGCTCCTGAAAATGCTGCTGATAATGTGCAGTGCAACTAGAATGATAGAAGAGGAGTCAGATTATTTGTTGAAATTGGTTTGGCTGTGACAAAATTTTAGTTATTTACCTGAACGTTATGTTGAATAGCGGAAATTTGCAAGCACTGATCTGTGTGAGCAGTTCTTTTCCATAATGAAAGCTACAAAAACACCTAACCGTTCAAGACTATCTGATTGTCATCAGTGATGAAAGTGTCAGTGGTAAAAAAAACCTTCAACATGACATTAATATACTTGTATTCCAGGAACGATGTCAAGCACCAGGACAAAGAAAATAATGCGTAATCATTGCAATTTTTAATTAACAAATAGTACTACAAATTTAGCTAAGGGCAGGGGCGGACTGGGTATCAAAATCGGCCCGGGCATTACCATATAAACCGGCCCACAAATGGCATGTCATATATTTTCGAGGGGGGGGGGGGGTTAAACCACCTCCGCAATATATATATATATATATATATATATATATATATATATATATATATATATATATATATATATATATATATATATATATATATCAGAGTGTGTATATGTAGTTAATCTTCAATACATTCTTATCTTTCATTCTTTTAAACGTTTTTTTCTACTCTAGAATACTCTCTTTCTATAATTAGTGAAAGGTAGTACACACCGCCAAGGGACAGATACAGCTAGGAAGTCTGGGAGAGCGCCGTAAGCTCATCCAGTGGTTCGCCCCGGACCCAAGCTTTATTTCCGTTATTTTAAGCTCTAAAATGCATATTTGAGGTATCATAGTGCAATTAGCCTGCTACTCTTCCGCTAAAAAATCAAAAACTAAATCATTTCACTGGAGTCCAGCGACTGGTAGAAAATGGTAAAATGCTTTACTTTTGTATTGGAAGGGATGGGGGGGGGGGGGGGGGGGGAACCACAAAACCACTTTTGGCTACGCTCATGAAATTTGGTGACAGTAGTTTGCTTACGTTGGCTGCACTGGGGAAGTAAGTAAAGTTTCCCTTTCAGACAATGAGATCTGAGGCCAGTGATGGTTTGAATTCCACCTCTCTCGGCTACGCCCATGTGTTTTATCATAGGTGTAAACTTAATTCTATTCAAAATATATAAAGTTTGATAACGCATTGAAAACTGGATGTATGCTTTCGTAGGCTTACATAATGTATTCTATTTATAGATCGTCAAGTATGTAGTCTGAAAACTATAAACACTACAATAGCAGCCTTAATGAGTTTCAAACTTTTTGGTATTACTTATAGATTACAGACGTTTCTTATAATTAGGTCCTACGCATTTCACGTGTCAATCTAGTCATGCATGTTGATCTGTGACTTAAAATATGCTAAATCATAGGTTTTCCTGTCTGACAACCCATTCCTTTAAAGTGGTATCACCACAAAGACAAAACTAGGGGTCTATCGAGCCGTCATCCTCCTCTACATTGCTCTATGCCTCAGAAACATGGATAGTGTACAGTTAAAATGCAAAGAAACTGAATCACTTCCACAGGACATGTCTGTGAAAAATACTGAATGTCAAATGGCAAGACAAAATACCAGATACTGAAGTCCTTCAAAGAGCGGGTCTGCAAAGCATCCACACACCCTGATGCAGTCCCAGCTGCGATCGGCAGGACACGTATGCAGAATGGAAGACCACCGCATCCCTAAACGACTCTTGTATGGCAAACTAAGCGAAGGAAAGCGCTCTAAAAGTGGTCAAAGAAAACGTTTCAGGGACACCCTCAAAGCCTCTCTGAAGGCGTTCAGCATAGACCCATCCACCTGGGAGACAGAGGCACATGACAGAGCATCATGACGTCGCGCTGTGAAAACAGGCGCACAGGTTGCTGAGGAAAATAGAACAAAGCTGGCAGAAGAAAAAACGCCAGAGAAGAAAAGCAAGGCCTATGACACTAGCTCCAGCTGGAATAGCCTGCCTAGTGTGCGGCCGAACATTCCGGGCTCACATAGGTCTCACCAGCCATACGAGGAGACATAAAACCCCAGTGCAAAGCCCTCAGCCCCATGGATGACAAAGTGGTCATAACCGAGCTACGATGGACGAACTAGAAGCCTATATATTCCTTTAAAAGATAAGAGAAAGCAGAACGGTTAGAGAGATACTTCAAAATGTGAAAAGCTCTTGCTTCGTCCTAGTACATTCTCAAAAACGAGATTTGTATATCAATATATTATTTAAAATATAAATGATTATAAATCTCATTTCATTAAATATCGGATGTGACAGCGCTATATAAATTATTGTAGTAATGCACATCATCAATGACTTCATACTAAGCATAAGTATGCCATCTGGCATTGCGGTATAAATTTGATTTAGATCTTGATTTATTTTTTAATTCAATAATATTTTTTTTGTAAGCCCTAAGTGTAGTATTTTTAGATGTATGTTATTACAAATAAACAACAAGAAACTTACTTTTTATTTTCAAATCGCAGAAAGTAGAACTTCATACTTTATACCCATATTGAGCTATGAATAAGTTGGGTGGTTTGCAATTTCGCTGCTGTGTGTATATGTTTTGTTAAGGAGCTAATTGTCTCCCCTTTTGCCGCATTTTGTCAATGTGTATTCCAACTTAACCTCTCCCATCCCTCTGTTTCGTTAACTGTCAATGGAACCATCAAAAAACGGGTGAGGGAAGGAGCAAAACAAAAATAGGAGTGCCATCAAAGGCCCATGCCGACCAGCAAAATGATCAGGCCAAACAGTCTCGAAGACTTCAAAGTAGTGTTGAAGGCCAAGTTGCTCATGCACAGCAGAATGTACGGTCTAACGTTTTACAAATGAAAATAAGTAAAGTGTATAGTGTAATTCTTAAAATTATATTCTTGTTGAATTTCAAACAAAATTAATTGTAATAATAATTTAAAAAAAAAACAACAACAAGAAAACGTGTTCGGGCCTTTGTCTCTTGTTGCTGTCACTTTTTTTTTAAAGTTGTCTGCATTGATTTTTTTTCTTTAGTCGCTACCAGACCGGCCCACCGGGCATTTGCCCGTTTGCCCATATAGCCAGTCCGCTCCTGGCTAAGGGACAGTGTATGCAATTAAATAGTGCATTTTTTCTAATTTACATAAAACTAGTAGGCTGTTTTGCAACTGATTTTTGCTG